>CAWUFW010000103.1:707500-1307500 GCA_963921515.1 Calotriton arnoldi
TAGACTTTTAAGTACAGTAGTTACAGTTGTTGCAATGGGCAACACATTTTCAAACACAATGCAACATTCAGCTCAATGTGAATTTCTAGTTAAATGCAATTAGTTACTTTATGGATTACTTTTCTAACCACAGGACTGGATCCTAGATTCAGTCCTGGGACATCTCCTGTAAACAGTTGAGTAAAAGCGTTTTGGTTACAGTCGTGATTTTTAAGGAATATTATTGTATTTTAAAAGTTGACACTTAGAAACTTTTTCTCATAGAATCACCAATGTTATCCTATGGAAGGAAATTCACTTAGCAGGTAAAAACTGTTATCGTTACTTTTTCTTACTCAGTGTTGGATCCTGGATCCAGCACTGGTGCATCTCCCTGTAAACAGTTGAAAGAATGCGTTTAAGTCATACAGGCAATTTTTAGGAATATTTGTAGTTTGCGAAAATTGACACTTTGAAACTTTTCTGCTGAAAACCAGACAATGGATTCCTATGGAAGAAAATATAAGTTACTGGTAAGTACGGTTAAAATTACTTTTCAGGGTCAGTGCTGGGCTAAAAGATGCAGCACTGGGTTCTCTCCTGATAACAGGTGAGTAAATTGGTATTCGTACTTTGGTTGATTTTAGAGGAATATTATAAAGTTCCAAAACTCCACACTTAGAAGAATTTCCAAGTGAAACCAGTCAATGTTAGCGTATGTAGGAAATTCAAGTTACCGGTAAGTACGGTTAAAATTACTTTTGAGGATCAGTACTGGGCTGAAAGATGCAGCACTGAGGTCTCTCCTGATAACAGGTGAGTAAATCGGAATTCGGATTTCGGCTGATTTTAGAGGAATATTTTAAAGTTCCAAAACTCCACACTTAGAAGAATTTCCAAGTGAAACCAGTCAATGTTAGCCTATGGAAGGAAATTCAAGTTACTGGTAAGTACGGTTAAAATTACTTTTCAGGACCAGTACTGGGCTGAAAGATACAGCACTGAGGTCTCTCCTTATAACAGGTGAGTAAATTGGAATTCGTATTTCGGCTGATTTTAGAGGAATATTTGTATGTTTCAAAAATCAACACTTAGAAACTTTTTCAGCAAAAAGCAGGCAATGATATCCTATGGAAGGAAATTCAAGTTACTGGTAAGTACGGTTAAAATTACTTTTCAGGACCAGTACTGGGCAGAAAGATGCAGCACTGAGGTCTCTCCTTATAACAGGTGAGTAAATCGGAATTCGTATTTCGGATGATTTTAGAAGAATATTTGCACAATGGTGAAGGGAGGGGCGGGGCGTGAAGTGACATCTGTGCAAACGCGCCCGTGGCACGTTTTAAGTTGGGGGATTAAGTCCCCTTGAATCCTGAGGGTCCCTAGGGGCCAACTAGCCCACCAGGAACCTCCAATGTGCGCCAGAGGGCTGCGTTGCAGAGATGTAGAGAGGCCACACCCCTTTTACACCTCTCTGCAACGCAGCTCTGTGGCGCTTTCTGGATGTACCTGTTGGGCTAGTGGGCCCCCAGGGACCCTCAGGATTGAAGGGGATTTAATTCCCCATCTTAAAACGCGCCACGGGGCCTGTTTGCACACATGTCACCCGAAGCCCCGCCCCCTCCCTTCACCACTGTGCAAGCGCGCCCGTGGCGCGTTTTTAAGTTGGGGGATTAAGTCCCCTTGAATCCTGAGGGTCCCCGGAGTCCAACTAGCCCACCATATACCTCCAAAGCGCCACAGAGCTGCGTTGCAGAGAGGTGTAAAGGGGTGTGGCCTCTGTACACGTCTCTGCAACGCAGCCCCCTGGCGCATACTGGAGGTTCCTGGTGGGCTAGTTAGCCCCCAGGGACCCCCAGTATACAAGGGGAATTCGTTCCCCCTCTGCAAACGCACCAGGGGGCGCGTTTGCAGAGTGGTGAAGGAATGGGGCGGAACCTGTGGGCCCGATCGTTTTTTTTTTTTTTTTTTTGGTCCCCTGAAGGGGGGCTGTGTGGCCCCCCTTCCTTTTTTCTGTTTTTGGGCCCTGGGGACCCCATCCCCCAGGGCTTACCCCTTTTTTTTAATTTCAAAATAAAAAAAAACGGGAAGGGGGCCACGTGGCCCCCCTTCTCCGGGCCTGTATTGGCCCCGGGGACCCCATCCCCCGGGGCATGGCCTCTATTTTTATTTTTAATATTTTGAGGGGGCTGCGTGGCCCCCCTCCTCTGGCCATTTTAAGGCCCCGGGGACCCCATCCCCGGGGCCGGCCATACTCTTTTTTTTTTTTTTATTATTTTTCAAAACTTTGGGGAGGGGGCCGCGTGGCCCACCTCCCGAGCCACTACTTGCCCCGGGGACCCCATCCCCGGGGCTGGCCCTCTCGTTGGGGACTGTGGGGGGTCCCCAATCCCCCCACAGTCCCGCCGGCTCCCCGCGTCCCTAGGGTGCCGGCATTGCTTTTCCACATGGGGAGCAGCTGACATGCTGCTCCCCATGTGGAAAAGCAATGTGCTTTGGATATTGGAAGAGAGAGCAGGTTTCCTGCTCTCTCTTCCAATATCCAAAGCAAGTTTGCAATGACAGGACGGGAGCCGCGAGGCTGCCAACATTTCCTGAATCGGAATGTTGACAGCCAGCTGACAGCCAATTAACATGCAGCTCGTGCTCGGGAGGATCCGCGGCCCTAGATATCACTATCTTTTTACTTTTGATTTTCTCAGCAACTACTGAACGGATTTACACCATTTAACAAAAAGGGTTCTTTCTGAACCAAGAACTACCTCTTTGCCAAATTTGGTGTAATTCCGTTCAGCAGTTTGGGCTGTAGCCGTGTCTAAAGTTTCCTATGGAAAATTGCATGGGGAAAACGCGTTTTGGGACCCCCCTTTTGCGGGCCATAAAGTTTGAAAATTTTGCGAAGATACGTCAACCGGCAAGAGAGTTATTTCAAATAGAATGTCGCGGATTTCCGGGGCTTTGTAAGTGGTGGGAGGGGGGCCGCGCGGCCACCCCCTCTTGGAGCGTGTCATGGCCCTGGGGACCGCCACCCCCCAGGGCCGGCTCCTGCAGTGTCCCGGGGTGCCCACCCCCGGGACACTGCTGTTTGCTATGGCAGGGTGGGAGCCTCGCGGCTCCCGCCCTGTCATAGCAAACTTGGTTTGGATTTTGAAAGAGAGAGCAGGAAACCTGCTCTCTCTTTCAAAATGCAAACCAGATTGCTTTCCACACGGGGAGCTGCATGTTAGCAGTTCCCCATGTGGAAAAGCAATGCCGGCTCCCGAAGGACACGGGGAGCCGGCTGGGACCGTGGGGGCATTGGGGCTCCCCCCACGGTCCCAACATTGTATATAGGCCCCGGGGGATGGGGTCCCCGGGGAGAATAAAAATTAGTGGTAGGTGCAAATTTTTTTTTACGGTAAAATTAGGAGTCGCGCATCCAGCGCGGCGCTCAGCGCGGCACTCAGCGCGGCCCCCTGGTGTGCACGCGTTGGGTGCGCGACTCCAAGCAAAAAAAAAGTAATATTTTTCAGATATATATCAAGCTTATGTGTTTAGATCTTGGGTGGCTCTAAAAAGAGCCGTTGTGTTTATTGGGAGATTTTGGTACCTACAAGTAAGTACCGATGCAGAGTCTAAAGTTGTTGAGGAAGACTCTGTTACCCTCATCTGTAAAATGTACACCATCTCTCCTATAGATGCCATCCATATTAAAACGCACATTGTTGTTGTAAATGGACCCCATTCTATAATCTCTGAGATAAGCAGAAACAGCTTTATTGACATGTTTCCTAGCTTTCTCAATCTGTGGACAAAATTGATTGGACCAGTTCCATTTCAGTCTTTGACATATATTAGAATAGACAAAGGCAGTTTGGGGAAAAGTGACATCAATTCTCCAAAGGTGTCCTTCATAAGCATTTCCAGACCTACCCCAGTCAAAGTGCCTAGGTCATTGCCACCACAGTGCACAATTATGAGGTCAGGCTGTTGGAGATGCAAAAGGATTTAACCAATGGCATCAATTGGTGCCACTTTAATCCTCTCTGTCCAATCCATTTAATGTCTACATTTGGCAAAGCTAGGTCTTTGTCAATGCCACTGTTTTCTGCATACCTTTGGCTCCAGAAAATATAGCTGTGTCCCACAATCCACACTCTAAGCATCTTGAAAGGAGGTCTTGATGCACTCAGAAGGTGTCTGTATGTGAAATGGCAGTTTGACAACTAAAGTTTTTCTAAAATAGTGGATAAGATGCAGTTTAAAAAAAAAAAAAATGATTGGCTGTTTTAGAACATTATAGACTGAAAAGTAGGGTGCATGTTTCTGTGTTTCAAAAGCATGTTTCTTATTGGTTAATGAAAACTGTTTGAAAGGAACATTAGATAGGATAAGCTGATATTTTGAAAAGTCAAGCACACTTGCTGTTTGGATTAGCAACATTGTGTGCTGAACTTGTGACCTGTGAGTTCAGTTGAGTGTTCCATGAACTGTTACTATGGTAACAGGCAGTAAGCAGATTGGGGGTAGGGTTCAAAGTTATGTCAATTGGAAAGGGTTGAAATGTGTAACCAATAGAAATGTGTGTTAGCTTTTGAATTAATGTGGGAAGCAATGTGATTTGATATTTACATGTATATGTGTGCAGAATGAGAGAGAAAGTTTGCCATTTTTTAGTTTTGCTAAGAGCAGTGCAGTACAGACATTCTGTATAAGAAAATCTGGTGTGTGACTGACATACTTCTTAATCTACAAATCAATTTGAAAGGTGAGTTATTAATTTGTGAGGGGTTGTATGTGGTGCCTTTGTTTTTAATAAGACTAATGTGTTTCTCTTGCTAAAGTCCAGGGAGTAGTGTTTCTTGTCTAGAATCACATTGCGAGTCTGTCTGCATTTGGGCAACCATTGTGAGAGAAGCATTTGGTAACTTCATGTCTTTGCTGACAGATAACTGCTTTAAAACCTGTCATGTTCTCAAGTTTTAGTAGTATTAGAAGCCAGTCATTGCTTATGCATTCGCAGAATGAGTCAGGCTTTCACACTAGAGTGTAGTTCTGAAATATGTAGAATGTGTGCAGTCACCTTACCCCTTCCAGACTAGTGAATGTGTTTTGGTAAAGTCCAAGGAATAGTGTTGCTTGTCTAGAATCACACTGCGAGTCTCTGTGCATTTGGGCAATCATTGTGAGAGAAGCATTTGGGTACTTCATGTCTTTGCAGACAGATAACTGCTTTAAAACCTGTCATGTTGTCAAGTTTTAGTAGTATTAGAAGCCAGTCATTGCTTATGCATTCGCAGAATGAGTCAGGCTTTCACACTAGAGTGTAGTTCTGAAATATATAGAATGTGTGCAGTCACCTTACCCCTTCCAGACTAGTGAATATGTTTTGGTAAAGTCCAAGGAATAGTGTTGCTTGTCTAGAAACACACTGTGAGTCTCTGTGCATTTGGGCAACCATTGTGAGAGAAGCATTTGGGTACTTCATGTCTTTGCAGACGGATAACTGCTTTAAAACCTGTCATGTTGTCAAGTTTTAGTAGTATTAGAAGCCAGTCATTGCTTATGCATTCGCACAATGAGTCAGGCTTTATTTATTTTATTTATAAAGTTTTATATAGCGCTGGCTAGACCCGGAGGTATCAGAGCGCTTTACATAAGGATCAGTGCGTTACAGGTTACATAGTTACAGGATCAGCGAGTTACAGGTTACATAGTTACATCAATTAGATCAACGAATAACGGAGGGGGGAGGAAAAACAGCGGGGGGACGAGGAAAACAATGTCAGATGTCCGACTGGGTAGGTGATGGCCAAGGGGGTGAACCAGAGCCAGACTCCTCTATAGCTGCAAAGAACAGCTCCACCGGGCATCAGCCAAGGTTGCTCGGGCTCCGCAGTAGGTACAAAACAGTTTTGGAATCAGACCAGGGGGCATCGTCATACCTCCGTCAAAAAGCACCGGTCCCGGTATTCCTGGGGAGTGCCGTCCGCCTCGTCTTTCATCTTACCCCCAGGACACAGGTGGTGGGTGGAGAGGAGGAAGGGACAGTTCCAAGGTCTGAAGAATTCACACAAAGAGCTGACCTGGGAAAACAGCACAGGGATCCCTGAAACCAACGCCTGTACTCCATAGCTGTAACCAGTCTGGATAAGAAGACCAGGGAAGCAGCGCTGGGATCCCTGAAACCAGAGCCCATTCTCTGTGTCTGAAGCTAATCCGGAAACTTGCAAACCCTGGCCTCACTGGAGAGACACTGGCGATCGCCATCTTGAGGAGTGAAATAACTGGCGGATCGTCGCAACTTCAGGAACAGCCCTTTGGTGGGGTTGGCGATCAGGACAGGAGAGGAAGCCCGCGTATCATCGGTGTTCGGGGCTGTTCGGGGGTCAAAACAAACATGAAGGGAGGCCCTCTGGGGGGGGGGTCTGATTCATCACCAGCTCGTTGTGGTGCTTCGAGGTAGAATCGGGTTAGTTGTAGGGGAGGACAGATGGGCGGGGGAGAGAGGTCACTCACACTGGTCTCCCTGTAGGGCCACGGCGTTCACCATCTTGCGGAGTGAAAGCTGTCGGCAAGTCGCCATTTTGAGATTGGCGGATCGTCACCATCTAAAAGGGCGGCCTTCGGTGGTATAGACGATCAAGACAGATGGGTAGTCCGAGTACCATCGGTGACGGGGGTTGTTCGGCGGCGTGACGCCGTTCAGGTCTCGGCCGGCATGATCCAGCAATTGTGCGTGTAGCGCGGCAGCAGGGCGCAGATAAAGGTCGCGATGTCTGGGGCTGCGTGACGGCCAGGCGCAGATCACATCACGGTGCTCCGTCAAGCACCGCGAAAAGTGAGGCAGCCAAACCACCAGGAAAGGACGTGGCAGCGGTCGGAGTGGTGGGAGGGCCCAGGTCCAGCAAGGCCAGGTGTTGCTCGGCGGCAGGTCGTAGATCGGTTCACGGAGCTCCGTCGTTCAATCAACCGGGCATCCGACCGAGGCCAAACACTTCGGGGTCTCACAGCGCCAGCGATGCTGCAGAGAAGGCGACAAGAGGAGGCACGCCCAGCCTAGGGTTCCCATCCCAAGTTATATACATGGAGATGGGTCATTGCTAAAAGTAAACAGGAAAGAGCGACCACATACAGTTGTTGGATTGAAATGTCATATCTGTCCATGAACAGGTCAAGAAGATAAACAGCAAGATGGCGTGCAGCAGGACATAGCTTGAATCGATTGCTCACAATGGCAATCAGATCTTCAAAATACAGTCTTAAATTCAACTGTGGAGATTGTCCTTTGTAAGATGGTAGTTTCAGCTCCTTATAGCGAAGCGCCTGGTGGATGTCCGCAGCCAGCTGCCCCTTCCACCATTGCCACTCCAACTCCATGGCATGGGAGAGGCTCAGCTCCGGGACCCCCGTACACTGCTCCGACCTATCGCCTCACCGCGGCCCGAGAAGTCCAGGGGCATGTCCTTGAGGGTTTCTTGGCCAAATTGGCAGTATTTAATTGTATATTACTGAAGTGTCCCATCCAGCTGCAGGGCGCCGGCCATCCATTGTTAAAGGGCCAAAGCTGTCCGGTGTCTTTCACACTAGAGTGTAGTTCTGAAATATGTAGAATGTGTGCAGTCACCTTACCCCTTCCAGACTAGTGAATGTGTTTTGGTAAAGTCCAAGGAATAGTGTTGCTTGTCTAGAATCACACTGCGAGTCTCTGTGCATTTGGGCAACCATTGTGAGAGAAGCATTTGGGTACTTCATGTCTTTGCAGACAGATAACTGCTTTAAAACCTGTCATGTTCTCAAGTTTTAGTAGTATTAGAAGCCAGTCATTGCTTATGCATTCGCAGAATGAGTCAGGCTTTCACACTAGAGTGTAGTTCTGAAATATGTAGAATGTGTGCAGTCACCTTACCCCTTCCAGACTAGTGAATGTGTTTTGGTAAAGTCCAAGGAATAGTGTTGCTTGTCTAGAATCACACTGTGAGTCTCTGTGCATTTGG
Source organism: Calotriton arnoldi (assembly GCA_963921515.1). Classification (NCBI taxonomy): domain Eukaryota; kingdom Metazoa; phylum Chordata; class Amphibia; order Caudata; family Salamandridae; genus Calotriton; species Calotriton arnoldi. Next base: position 715,456 of record CAWUFW010000103.1, read on the forward strand.
GCAACCATTGTGAGAGAAGCATTTGGGTACTTCATGTCTTTGCAGACAGATAACTGCTTTAAAACCTGTCATGTTGTCAAGTTTTAGTAGTATTAGAAGCCAGTCATTGCTTATGCATTCGCAGAATGAGACAGGCATTCACAGTAGACTGCAGTAGTGAATTATGTAAAATGTGTGCAGTCACCTTACCCCTTCCAGACTAGTGAATGTGTTTTGGTAAAGTCCAAGGAATAGTGTTGCTTGTCTAGAATCACACTGTGAGTCTTTGTGCATTTGGGCAATCATTGTGAGAGAAGCATTTGGTTACTTCATGTCTTTGCAGACAGATAACTGCTTTAAAACCTGTCATGTTGTCAAGTTTTAGTAGTATTAGAAGCCAGTTATTGCTTATGCATTCGCAGAATGAGTCAGGCTTCAACACTAGAGTGTAGTTCTGAAATATGTAGAATGTGTGCAGTCACCTTACCCCTTCCAGACTAGTGAATGTGTTTTGGTAAAGTCCAAGGAATAGTGTTGCTTGTCTAGAATCACACTGTGAGTCTCTGTGCATTTGGGCAACCATTGTGAGAGAAGCATTTGGTTACTTCATGTCTTTGCAGACAGATAACTGCTTTAAAACCTGTCATGTTGTCAAGTTGGGCAACCATTGTGAGAGACTCATGCCTTACAACATGGACTGCTTCAAACGCCTATCCACTATGCATGCAATCTTCTAAACACCTACACACTTGTCTTTCACACCTTCAATTACCCAGTCAGTATCCATACACTCCTGCAAACACCCTGTTACTCCCTTTGCACTCCTCTAGTGACCCATTCAGCACCATGTACTAATCCATTCACTGCGCCAAAACCCAATCACTTATAAATTCACCTAGGCACTCTCCTTACAGTACTCTAATCATTCAGTTAGTACCCAAATACTCATTCAGTGATTTAGAGCCTTACCACATAGAGTGCTTCAAACTCCTATCCACTAAGCATGTAGTCCTCTAACCATCTACGCACTTGTGTTTGAGGCCTTTAATTCCCGTCAGTCAGTCTCCTTACACTCCAGGAAACACCCTGTCACTCCCCTTGCAATCCTGTATTGACCCATTCAGCACCATGTACTAATGCATTCCCTCTGCCAAAACCCAACCGCTTATAACTTCACCCAGGCATTCTCCTTGCAGTACTCTAATTATTTAATCAGTACACAAGTACTCATGCAGTGATCCAGGCTTTAGCACATGGACTGCTACAAATCTTTATCGAATATGCATGCAGTCCTTTAATCACCTACACACTTATCTTACACACCTTCATTTCCCCAGGCAGTATCCATACACTCCAGCAAACATCCTGTAACTGTCCTTGCACTGTTGTAGTGACCCATTCAGCACTATGTACTAATCCATTCACTGCGCCAAAACTGAACCACTTATAAATTCACCCAGGCACTCTCCTTGTAGTACTCTAATGATTGTTTTGCTACCCAACTACTTATACAGTGAGCTAGGCCTTAACATGTGCAATGTGTTTGTATAGTAATAGAAAGGTATAATTTATAAATTTATAAAAATTAATTTATTTATAATTATTTTTTACAGATATTGTTTATCATCATTAAAATAAAGTTATCATGCCTGAAAAATCAAGAAAGAGAAACCGACAGCTAAAGGACAATTATTTGAACAAAACTGCAGAACAAGTATTGGATGACCAACATCATGTGGGTAAAAAGAAAAAGTCTTCCGGTAAGACAACAAAAGAATTCCTTAAAAAAATTTCAAAGCCTAGAAATAGTGTACAGATTGTACAAAGTACAAACAATGCTTCAACCAGAAAAAAGAATATGAGTAAAAAGAAAGGAGTAAATGGAAAATTACAATCAAAAGATACAATGAATGGTAAAAGAAAGCAAAATCAGTATAAAGAAATCAGGAAAAAGATTTTTTATAATAGAGTTGTATTTAACTTGCTTAAAGATGTGAAAAAATATAAAAAAAGAGCACTATTTTATAAAAAAGAAGAAGCATATTGAATCCATTGTTCAAAAAGCTTTTGAATTAAAAAGGAAATTATTCATTTTAGTTTTAAACAGAATTCGATCACTAGATAAACCAATCCATTCTATGAAGGCCAAAAGTAAGAAGAAAAGAGTAATTAATAGAACTAATTTTTGTGAATTTTTTTTGGGTGAATGGAAACATAGTTCAAGTTCAGAGCCTTTCTTTAATGAAGAGAGTTATTTTCAGACCAATAATTTATTGCATGCAGTTGATACCAGTGGTCGAGCTTATGAGGTTAGAAATAGTTGTCCAATTGAGAAAGAGAAGATGGTTCCCAGAAATGTAGAAGAAGTGATAGCTGATGAAGTTCTAGGGAGACGTCCTAAAGCCCCAGTGTATTCTTGGGATTGCAGTAGTATTTGTAGTGTACGACAGGAATCTATTGATATTTTACGCAATTTCTTACGAGAGTATACTAAAAAAAGTGTTAAACAAAAGATTAAGATGTTGCAAGGACTAGACCCTTGCAGAGTGAGAAAAAATACTGGTTTGCAAGGTCATTCTCTGGCTTGTCTTTCTAGAAAAGTATGTCAAAGTGTTTTTCATCATTTCAGGATGTTAGCAGTACATCATTCTCAAATGCGGAAGTTAGTCAGAAGATTGTATTATGCAAAAAGTCCAGCACTAAAATTAAATGAGTTGAACAGTGCTCTTTTGCGTGGGTCAGTATCAGATGTGAAGAAGGTTTGTGATGAAATTGAGTTTTGTTACTTTGGTCCTGAAGAAGAGAGTGCAGAAACTGACACATTAATAGAAGAAAATGTTGAAGAGAATATGCAACATACTACTACAAAAAATTTTGAAGAACAAATTACAAAGTTTAAGGTGATTTCAGGTGAAAGGCCAAATTATTCTTGTATTTGTTGCCGGCGAACTCACTATAAAAATCAGACTAGGAGTGTTGATCTGTATTTAAAAAGTGAAAGAGAAAATAATGATAAGTGGAAGGAATTTGCAACTTATTTGTTGGTAGAGAATTGTTTTGATTTGGGTTCTGATCAGCGTATTTGTAAATATTGTTATAACAAATTAAATGAGAATAAAATGCCCGCTAGATCTGTTCATAATAATCTAGAGTTGGTAAATATTCCTCCAGAACTGACAGATTTAAACACGTATGAGTCTATTCTGATTCAATGTGTACACCCATTTCAGGCTATTGTTCGTATGGAGCCTAAAACAGGTAAATTGCCTCCTACAGATTTACAGAGAGGATTAAAAGGAAGCGTTGTATATTTACCTCTAGATTTAAAGAAAAATATTGAAACTATTGGTGTAGAGAATGGAGAAAGTGAACCATTAGTTATTCTAGTTAATGGTGTTCCTACTAAGAGTAAGAAAATCTGGCAAGAATTAGTGGATGTTAGGAAAGTGCAAAAGGCAACATTGTATCTGATAAAAAACAATGAGTACTATAAAAATGTGTATGTGGAAGAAGAAGAAATACTTTTAGGAGATGACACTGAAACGTCAAGTGGTCAAATTGAAAAAGTGGACATGTCGAAAAGTGAAGAAATCTATGAACATTATAGTGTACATCCACTTCATTCGAAAGAAGTGATGGGGAATACTATTGAATTATTCCAAATGAAGGAAGCAAAGGGTACTCCCATGAGTGTATGGGAGAAAAGTTTGGAAGCTCGTTGTTTTCCGCAGCTCTTTCCAACTGGAAAAGGTGGACGATATGATGAACGACCTGTGCAGATTCCTGCATCTGAATATCGGACAACAAGATTGTATGCAGAAGATCCAAGATTTCGACAATGTATCCCATATATATTTCATCTTTTGTTTGAGAGTGACTTGTCTGGACTTTCATATGCAGTCAACCACATTTTGAAAACAGGAGTACATCTTCAAAATGTTTCTGCAAAGGAATTTATGGATAAAGTACATCAGAGAGACGATCATTTAGAATCTCAGCTGATTAATTTGATGGCATGTCAGCGTGGTACTAATGAGTATTGGTACCGTCGTCATGGAGAACTTAAATGCATGCTAAGGAACTTAGGAACTCCTACGTGGTTTCTTACCCTAAGCTGTGCTGAATACGCTTGGGATGATTTACTTGAATTTCTTCGAGAGGCAAATTCGAATATAAAAAATATTGAATACAAGACACCTGGAGAATTGTGCTCTTTGGATCCTGTTAATGTATGCAGGTATTTCAATCATAGATTTGAAGCTATGATGTCTTTTATCTGCAATAAAAGAATCCTCCTCTTGGAGAAGTTGTGGATTTCTTTTGGAGAAAGGAGTATCAAGCTAGAGGTGCTCCTCATATACATATGCTGATATGGATCAAAGATGCCCCCAAATTCGGAACTGATTCTGATGATACTGTTTTGTCTTTTATTGAAGAATATGCCACATGTGCTATACCCAAAAGAACAGAAGAAAACAACTTAAGACAACAAGTATTAAGATTCCAAAGCCATCGATGTGGAAAATACTGTCGACAAAAGTACAAGTCTAAGGAAAAGTTTTATACCGAATGTCGTTTTGGATTTCCACGTCCTGTAATATCCAAAGGAAGAGTAAACAGTTTTATGTCAGCTATGAGACATACCATCACTAGAAAGTCTCCAAAAAATACATACAATTTGAGAAGAAGTGAAGAATCAAACTACATAAATGATTATAATCCTGTTATTCTCTCAATGTGGAATGCTAATATGGATATTCAGTACGTTGCGGATAATTCCATTGTTGTTGCTCGGTATGTAACATCCTACATTACAAAATCAGAAAAGACGGAATTGAAAGAAATGTGGGAAGAGATTTCTCACGAGAAGAGTCTAAGTAAGAAATTATACAGTTTCAGTTTGAAGATGTTATCCCATCGAGAAATTGGAGCGTATGAATGCTCAGATCGGTTATCATCTGCAAGTTTATACTCAAAATCTAGAAGAATCATTTGGGTGAGTCTAGGTCTTGCTGCAACGCGAAATCGAGTACTTAAATCTGTTCAAGAAATTGAATATTTAGCAGAAAAAGATCCAGAAAGTACAGATATTGTGAAAACAAATATGTTGGACACATATTATCCAAATAGAAGTCATCATCTTGAGAACATATGTCTCTATGAATTGCTGCAAAACTACACTTTTAAACGGAATACTACAGAAAACATTAATGATGGAAAATATGCAGTGATTGGTTCCGAAGGATGTTTGGTGAAACAAAGGAAATTTGATTAATCACAGAAAACTGAGTTGCGACACTCCTGATAAAAGGGAATTTTACTATTTAGCACTTTTACAACTGTTCAAACCGTGGCGTTCAGAATTGGAATTACTTGGAGATTTTCAGAGCTATGAAGATTCCTTTAATGCTTGTGAAGATACCATAGAATGTACTGTTTTTGCAAATTATGTGAGAATGTTGAACGATGAAATTGATCAAGAAGCTACTATTGCAGCTGAGATTGCTAGAGACAGTTCTCAAGACAGTCAAAGTTCTGCTCCACTGAGTCAAGATCCACTAGGACAACCAATTGTTGAAAATGAAGCAGCAATCGCAATGAATGAGGTGGAAACAGCAATGCATCAAGCTCAAGAAGATATTATGGACTTAGGAAACTTGGAAGAACAACTAAATGTTGAACAGAAAGAAATATATCAGCAAGTGAGACAACAGATTGACCATGGATTTCTTCATGAAAAGAAAGAATGCACATGCACATCATTTCAACCTATCCGAATGTATGTCAGTGGTCAAGCTGGAACAGGAAAAATTTTCTTAATTAAAGTATTGACCAGTTATCTGCAGAAAACAACTGATTCACATTTGTCTTGTGTTGTAACTGCTCCAACAGGGTTGGCAGCACACAACATTAAAGGAATCACATTACATCGTTTACTAATGCTACCTGTAGAGCATGAAAACAAATTGGAATATCACAAGGTATCTGGAGAAGCTTGTTATGAAGTTTCAAGAGTGTTGAGGAAAATGAAACTTCTAATTATTGATGAGGTAAGCATGGTCTCAAACTTAATGCTTGCTTTTGTGCATTTAAGAATGCAGCAAATTCTTAAAACAGAATACGATGTCTTATTTGGAGGAAAACATGTCATAGTTTTTGGAGATCTACTGCAACTTACTCCTGTAAAAGGACAACCAGTATTTAAAACACTTGTGCATGAAGACACCAGAAAGTCTTTGGGAAGTGTTGGAAACGTTAATATTTGGTCATATTTTGAATACAAAGAACTCATTACAAATATGCGACAGGCAAATGATGTTGATTATGGAACTATTCTTCAAGATATAAGAATTGGAGTTCTGACAGAACAAGGCAAACAAGCTTTGCTAAGTCGACTACTTACGAATTTGTTTCCAAATGAAAATATAGTTCCTGAAAAAATATATATGAAAATTGCAGAAAGTAAATCTATAATCTGTTTAATGCCAACACTGCGCGAGTGTTCTATATTCAATGAACAACTTTTGAAGCTACAAAATGAAGAAATAATAAAAATGGAAGCCATTGATAAAATAGAGCATGAAGGAATCACTATTATTTTGACGGAAAAATTGAAAACAAAATTGGATTCTTTAGAAAAATCGATATCTAAAACTGCTGGTTTAGAAAAGAATCTATATGCATGTATAAACTGTCGGGTAATTTTAAGGCGTAATTTGGATGTAGAAAAAGGTTTAGTTAATGAAGCAATGGGTAAAGTTGTGGATTTTGTTAATTATCAAAAAAGAGATGGAATTGAATTTTTAAAAATCAAATTTGATCAAATTGAAGAAGTAAAACAAATTGGTCGTTGTTCAGTTCGTTTTTTGCTTGTTAAAGATTTATATGTCCGTAGAAAACAATTTCCACTTTCTCTGGCATATGCAGTGAGTATTCATAAATCTCAAGCATTAAGTGTAGACAGTGCTTTGGTGAACATTGGAAGTACAGTGTTTAAAGAGGGTATGGCATATGTTGCTTTGTCCCGAGTCAGAACTTTATCTGGTTTGTTTTTGATTGATTTTGATGAGTCAAAGATTACTGCAGATGCAAACTGTGTAAAAGAGTATAATAGGTTAAGAAGAGCGTATGCTCCCAATTTAGGTCAATATCCTGTATTTGAAAAGCGTGTGGTAGGTCGAAAAAGAAGATATGAGAATATCTGTAGTAAAGTTATAGAGAAGGAAAAAAAACAAGATAATGTTGTGATTGCAAGCAAAAAGAAAAAGGACCCTGTTGAAGAGATTGTTGGTTTTCAGTTTGAAAATAGTTCAGGTATCAACTGCTATGCTAATGTAGTGGTTAATGTTGGTTTTTTTCTTGAAAGTTTGCAACAGCAAATTATGGAGAATCGGGAAAAAAGATTTTGTTCCTTGTTGCATTCGGTTTATGAAAAATTGAGAACTGATAAAAGTAAAATGCAAAGCGTTTCGGATATTCGTAAACTTTTGGATATATGTTCTAGTTCTACACAATTTACGCAGAATATCCAACAAGATGCTCAGGAATTTCTAATGTATATGCTTACCGTATTGGAAAATGAAGGCATAGAAATTGAAAATCTTTTTGGCCTTTGTTATAAATGGGAACATCAATGTGAAAATTGTATGTTTACATGTAGCACTAATATAGACACTGAAAGATTTATATATTTGACATTACCAGACTGTAAATCAGTGTCTTTCAACAAACTAGTTAAAGCAGCAAATCAAAACATGGAGTGTAGCCAATGCAAATCAGAAATGTTATCAACATTATTTATACAAAGATATGGACAATATATAATTTTAATGATGCAACGTTGTACAGCTGATGGAAGAAAATTGGAAACTTTAATAAAACATTTTGTAGCAAGTCAACTATCAATATCAGGAAGGACTTTTGTAGCAGTAGCAATAATTTTCCATCATGGTCCTTCTACAACATCTGGACATTACACTGCCTATTTAAAATGTGATAAAGGATGGACATATTGTAATGATGCTCAATTGGTTTTTAAACAACGTTTACCTAGCGAATTACCAAATTCCTACCTAATATTTTTAAAGCCAAAGTTTTAGGAACATAATTCAGCCTCTGAGGAATTTATTAATATGTATTAATACGATTACTATTGGACAATTTCAATATAAAGGATTTCAAGAATACTATTTGGCCTAGAGGAAAAGTATATATTTGAATTATGGACTTTTTCTTGCACATTCTCTCAGCATATATTTTTAAAGAACAACATTTACAGTGTATAGAAATTCAAGTAAGAAAATTTTCTTGGAAGAGAGCATTTTATATATGTGTGATTTGTATTATATGGTATGTTATTGAGGATGTAGTTTTTATGGAATGTTCAGAAATAGTTGAGTATATTAAAAATATTTTAGAAGTACTTTTTTTTTTTTTTTTTTAAACAATCTTATTGATTGGGTTTTTTTTGCCCGCTGTTATGTGATGAGTAACATTGAAATCACTGTTTGTAGTGAAATTCAATATATTCTGAGAACAGCAAAAAAGGCAAAGAAAATAATTTATAAAATGTTAAAATCATGTTGTGTTGTAAAAAATATAATATATATTATAACTTTTTTTTCTTCTCTTTCACAGATCCTAATTCTACAATATGAAATTTACAGAAATTTTAGTTATTAAAAAGAACTGAAAAAAGTGTTTAGTGTTTTTTATATCTATTACTGTGAAGGTAAGATTAACAAAGTATTAAAATGGACAATGGGCTGTGTTTGCACACTGGTGAAGAAAGGGGAGATGGACGGAGTAGATATCTGTGGAAAGATGCTCTGTGGGCGTTTTAAGTTACGGGATAAAGTTACCTTGAATCCCGAGTGTCCCTGGGGGCCAACTAACCCACAAGATATGTGCAGAAAGTGCTAGAGAGTTGTATTGCACAGAGGTGTAAAATGGGACATGGCTTCGGACCACCTCTGTGCAACGCAGCTGTATGGTGTTCAATAGAGAGACATGTTAAGCTAGTAGGATCCAGGGACTTTCAAGATTAAAAGAGACTAAATTCCTCAACTTAAAACACGTCACAGAGAGTGTTTGCACATGTCACATAAGGCCCCATCCCTTCCCTTCACCACTCTATAAACATGTCCTATCACTTTGCCAAAACCTAAGTACTTATAAATTTATGTTGTTCTCTGTTTCCACTACTGAAATTACTCTACTTATTAGTCATATAGTTAAGGTTTGGCCTAGCCACTAACCCTAGTACAAGTCAATTTCTTTATATACTATGCATGCAGACCTGGAAGAAGCTACAAAGTATTAATACAGTCTTTAAAATACCTAGTTTATACCTATGTAGTTTTGGAATCACTGTGTCATAGGATCCCATGTGACCTGAAAAAAAAAAGATTTGATTGGTTCAAAACCTTTCCCATTGTACCTATTGAAGGACTGCAATCATTTCAATCATTCTTCTTTGAGCATCTTTGGAGAGATAACTCTGTGCTTACCTCCTGTCACTCTCATGCAATTTTTCAAACAATGAATTTGCAATATGTTGTTATTATAATAGTCTGCCAATACCTAAGCACTTTTGGGGCAAATTTAAAAGCATCCTGTGCCAACAATATGTCACTTTTTGTAACATAGTGATGGCGCAAGACACTCTTTCATATTTACAAGGAAAGGAAAAGGCACTCTGTGTATCATTTCTTTTCCATGTAAAAACGACCTAATCATACACACCACTTTGCGTTGAAGGGGCGTTCTATAGGTGTTGCTGTGCGTGTTTGCACAGAACACTCATAGAAGAAGACATCTCCAGATTTATCAGAAAACATAAATCTGGACATGTGTGTGAATGCTGCACCATTCTCCAATTGGTGTAGCAAGGCTCAACAAGGAGAATTGTTTTCATTTCTCCTCATTTTTTCTCTTTCAATATATGCTGCATTGCACATCATACATTGAAGGAGAAAAATGCCTTCACTGATTGTTTTTGTGCAGGAAGGTATGTCTTCCTGCACAAAAACAAACTCCACATGACACAGATATCCTTGCACCATGGTGCAAGGGTACCTGTGTCACTACATGGCTGCAGTTTAAGCAGCACTGCAGAGGGAAGCATAGACTTGCAACATATTTATGGATATATGTTGCATCCCTGTGCTTCGGAAGTACCACAGCAAACTGCAGCTAAAGAGGTTACAGTGTCATGCTGCAGCACTTCCTTATAGTTCTGCACTTATACATTCACCATACACTACTAATGCATTCTTTCAGTCAATTATGCACTACGCATACATTCAACCAAACTTTCACACACTATCATACAAATATAGCTCTTTTTTTAACCAGAGAAGTTAGTTCTGAAAATAACTTTTTTTTTGTTTTATATTTTTTTTGTAGTTTTCTGAACGATTGTTATTTTTTTGTATTTTTTTAAAAAGAAAAAAACAGAACAGGAGGAACAAAACAGTGAACTTCAGAAAAAAAAATAAACAAAAGTTTAGCACCGGTGATTTTTCTGTGCTCTGCAGATGAGTTCAATGGAATGCTCTCCATAGCAGAGCAGTTTGTTGCATTTAATGCAACTAATTTTAAGTTGTCCGAATTCTGGACGTATGTCAGGGTGGCCAGGAGATGACGACGCCGCAGATGTGCTTGCCACTGCTGGCGGAGGGTTCTCACGAAGCCTTCTGCACTCCTCGTTCGCCAGGTTCACGGGGTGCAGAGTCTTGAGGTGCTTCATCATACTTGCAGTCCCGCAAGAGTACTTTTTTGTTGGATCACCTCGAGACAGGACCCTTTGGCAGATTTTGCAAGTGACTTTGACTGCATTCACTTTTTTTTGTCCTTCAGGAATTGAAAAAAAATTCCAAACCACTGAGGTGTATCTCTCAGGGCGTGGAGGTTCAGGTACAAATCCATCATCTGAAGAGTGTTCTGAGTTGGATGATGGCTGCTGTCCAGAAGGGATGTATGACGATATCACGCATGCATTACATCGCATGCCATTAGATCGCGGTTTTAACAACGCAAGTCGTTACAACGACTTGCGTTGGAGGGCGCTGGACTTAGAAGTAGTTTAATTTACTATTCCAACTCCAGCCTACGTACAGTAGGGAAGGTGTTGGATAGTAAATTAAAGTACTCCTTGTCCTATAGCGCCCTCCAGTGCAAGTCGTTGTAACGACTTGCATTGTAAAAACCTCGATCTAATGGCATGCGATGTAATGCATGCGTTCTAAAGGTTGTTTCCCGTCCAGAAGCCATTGTCTTCAGATGGAAATGAATAGCAGCTGTGGAAATCAGCAAAAAAAAGTTCTTCTCAGCTCTGAGATGTTCCTCCAAAGAAGGTCTAAGAAGAATGATTGAAATGGGTGGGGTCCTTCAATAGTTACAATAGGAAATGTTATGAACCAATCAAATCTTTTTTTTTCAGGTCACATGGGGTCCGCGCACCGTGCGCACAGGCAGCACACACCCAACGCGACTTCGCGAAATTGCATTTAAAACTATGTTTATTAAAAGTAAAAGTATATTATTTTTATGATTAGCTTAGATAATGTCTTGCCCTAATATGTATTTTAAATACATATATATATCATTTTAGACATTAAAAAATTTCGCGGGAATCGCGCACCCACCGCGTCGAACATGTATATGACGTCACGCGCAAGTGAGCGAGCGACCGTAAAGTAATACGTATGTGTCGCGTATGCGCCTGGAGTCGCGTACCGGTCGCATAGCGATCGCGCAGGAAAATACGCACCCATCGCACATCCTACGCGGAACCTACATAATCCTAAAATGGCGGCTAGGTTCCGCGCAGTGATCAAGAAAGGTACGCTTTGGGTGCGCGACTCCAAAAAAATATTGAAAAAAAAAAAAACAAAGTAAATATAAATATTTTTACAAAAAATTAACATTAGTTACAATATTTTAAAAAACATTTTTTTTCCATTTACATTAAAAATATATAATGTAATTTAAAAATAAAATATGTAAAAATAAATAGTTAAAAAAATGTAGAAAATCAGTATCAAAATAGTAAATATAATATTTATTATATTTAAAAATTGTCATTTAAAAAACCTTTGAAATTCACTTAAAAAACCATAGGTTTCAGACCCGTTATAGTTAGGAATTAGCATTTAAAAAACCTTTGAAATTCACTGAAAAAACCATAGGTTTTTCAGGCACGTTATAGTTAGAAATTAGCATTTTAAAAAAACTTAGAAATTCACTGAAAAAACCATAGGTTTTAGGGACAGTTATAGTTAGTTGGACATTTCACTCGTACAAAACCATAGAAATTCCCCCGTAATAGTTAGTTCAGCTAACTATAACTCGCGCCCCCGCAATGCACTGCTGATGACGTCACATATTACATCACTGATGACATGGTCAGTGACATCACTGATGACATCACTGATGACATCTCAAGTGACATCACTGATGACATCACTGATGACATCACTGATGACATCATCCACGTGATAATCTGATGCACCTCCTCACACCCTAATATAACCTTTGATACACCCACTCTAAATTACAGACTGCCATTCGCAAAACCATAGATACTTCAACACCAATAACTACATACCCACTCACTGATTCTTAGGTCTACACACACATCCACTCACTCACCCGTACAGTCACTCATACTTACGGTCACTCAGTACAGGACTATCATATGCACTCATACTCCTATATAGACACTCAAACACCGCCACTCATCCATAGAGGTACTCACACACCTAGTCAGTCATGCAAATAATTAATCACACTGCCATTTACTCACCTATACAGTTATATACACACCAGCTCACTTACTCATACAAATACTAGCACATTCTTACGCTCTTATACAATCACTGATACAAGCACACACTCATCCATACAGCCACTCTCACAATCACTCACTCTCACATAGTCATTTATATACTCCAACACTCACATATACTACCTTTCACATATGTAGTTACTTACACATATACCACTAAGATATACATTCACTCACTAACACACCCATACACACACTCACCCACCCATACAGTCCATCACAGATGCACTCTTAAAACCATGCACCCAGTGAATCACCCACTCACACATCTATGCACAGAGTCATACACATCCCACCCACAGAAACACTCAGGCACCCATACAGATACTCAGACAACCAATCAATAACTCATATAGACACTTATGTAGTTATTCACAAACCCATACAGTCACTTACACACCAACAGACAGACGGATACAGAGATTCACACAGTTTAGTCACTAACCCATGCATTCAGGAAGATACGTTTAATCACTTATAGAGTCAGTCACGCACCTACTAAATCATCCATTCAGACACTTGTACACCCACTCATTCTTCAATACGCCTTTCCCTATATATATTTAACATATTTAAACTTTACAGAAACACACAGTCACTGGATGATGTCATCAGTGATGTCATTTCAGATGTCATCAGTGATGTCATCAGTGATGTCACTGACCATGTCATGCGTGATGTAATATGTGACGTCATCAGCAGTGCATTGCGGGGGCGCGAGTTATAGTTAGCTGAACTAACTATAACGGGGGAATTTCACGGGTTTTGTACGAGTGCAATGTCCAACTAACTATAACTTTCCCTAAAACCTATGGTTTTTTCAGTGAATATATATATATATATACACACATATACACACACATACACATCTATATATATACACACACACACATCCACATATACATACACATCTATATATATATACACACACACATCCACATATATATATATATATATATATATATATATATACATACACACACACACACACACACACATCCACACATATATATATATATATATATATTATTATTTTTTTTAGCGAAGTTCCGTGAGCACTTTCACTCAGCAAGAAAGAAGACTCGCACACCAGGGTCCGTGTACACACAAACGTGTTATTGGCGACGCGTTTCGACCGGACCCAGCCACGTCACTGCTGGCGGTGCTATTCGTGTTCCAGAACTACGAAAAATATGCAGGATACAAAATTAACTGGGATAAATCAGTGCTAAATCAAATAAGGACATGGTCCCTGACAATTCTGATTCCACCAGACATGTTTATAGCTAAGGGAGGCTTTTGTTAATTTGGAAAAGAAATAACACTATGTCTTCAAAGGTTCATGGAAAAGAACTTATAAGTGGTCCATAAGACCTTTGCCTTGGACGTGGACAGGTGGAGATGTCTACCTTTGTCACTTATGAGCAGGGCATCCCTCATTAACATGATTATCCTGCCAAAATTCCTCTATGTACTACAGAACACCCCATGGCCAGTGCCAGATGCATTTTTTAACAAAGTAGATAATACACTACGGCAGTGGCGGCCAGCGGCAAACAAAACTGGCGGGGTGAATATTTAACCCACTGATAGGCAGTTAAAAAAAAACAACAAAAAAACAGCAGTGCCCTTAAGCTCATCGCCAAAGCTCTCAATCGTGGTCCGTTTTAAACAGCGTTTATAATGAGCCACGATTGAGCGCTCTGGAGTTGAGGCTGAAAGCACTGCGAGTTTCTCACAGTGCCTGTCAGGGAGTTCAATCAAATTATTATTAAAATAAAGATTTACTTACCCACTGCCCCTTTTCTTCTCGGCAATCGGAGGCTCCTCCAGCACAGGAAGCAGACTCCCAGAGCCTCGTCCAACTCCCCTCTACCAATCTTGGCGCTGCTGCTCACGCAGCATGAGAGCAGCGCCGGGATTGGCTGGGGCGCCCTGGTCCGATGCTCCTTCAGGCCTTGAAGGCTTGTACTTGCTCTCCACCCAACTTACTAAGACTGCTCGGGTTGGAGTGTTTAAAGTGCGCATGCCAGGCTGGCCATTGCAAAGAAGCCGGCCAAAGTGACATGCAGACTTTAAACTGAAGAATACTGTGCCTACTGTTCCTCCCTGCTGCCATCCCTGCCCTCGCCGACTTGGCTGCAGCCAGAATGAAAAATAGCATGGTAATACATTTGATTTATTACCATTTTATTTTTCATGTTTCCCTTCACTTTAAGCGGAGGAGCGACACTCCTTTGCCCTCGTGGAGGCACCGTCGCTGCACTACGAGCTATCCTATAGGATCGAGACCCACCATGTGTAGCCCTGCAGAGCAACGTCTACAATGGAGGCATCTCCCTCCAGATCTTAGGGCATATTACTGGGCATCCCATCTCCAAGCATAGAACGAGTGGTACTTTGTGCCGGGGTCAGACCCAGTGACGCGTCTGGAACACATGCATTACATTTATGGCAAGAAATTCCGATATCGGCTGCTCAGACCTACGAAGAGCGCTCTAGAGGCCCGGGACAATGCAGTAGATTACATGGGATGGGTACGCAAAAACTCCCTGACTAAAGACAAACTGCGAGAGTTAAACAAGCGGTCACCAATCGCCTCATGGGACTTATTATGTATCTCAATACTAGAGGACCTGGGGTTTACGACGGGAATCAAACCTTTCTGTGACCTACAGAAGGAACATGACTTGCATGACTGGTAATTTTTCCAGTATTTGCAGGTGCGGCACACCCTACAGGCTGAGGGAATACCCTGGGAGAAGATGGACAAATGTAACCCCCTGGAGAGTAGAGAACTTCAGGAAGAGATGACATCCAGAGCTGTCTGCCGGATATACCACACCTTCAACATACAATAGAACTGATCATCTTTGTTCACTCCGGAACAAGTGTGAGGCGGACCTGGGCCCTATGGAAGACAATGACTGGCAGGCACAGCTGATGCGCCCCTGTGAAGTAGTGATCAAGATGAGCTTGACGCTCAAAATCCTTCACATGGATTACTACACCAGATCCCAGTTATTTAGAACGGGGAGGGCGAAAACATCCAACTGCCTACGATGTGGAGAAGCACCTAGCACCTTCCTACACACGATCTGGGACTGAACTCACATACAGGCATATTGGATGGAGGTGACCTCGGAGATGACATATATATTGGGAGCACCACATCGTATTCACTTCACATTTCCTACTCCTGTGATGTAGACCTCCCTAGAAGACAAATCATCTTCTGCATGCTGAGTTTTTGTATAGCAAAAAGAGATGTCGCTAGTAAATGGGGGAGTCCTACCCCCCTTTAAGTCTCAATGGAATGCTGGCATGATGCACTGTATGGAATCGGAGAGAGTGGTCTACAAACCAAGACGCTGCAAAGGGAAAGTATGGAGCGTGTGGGGAACACGGAGGTCCTACTACAGCCCAGGCCCATCCAACGCACTCGCTTACCAGACAGACAGTCGGTACACTAGCCTGAGTTGAAGGATGCTTCCAGAAGTGATGGGTGGAGAAGGGGGGGTGGGGGGGGAAGAGTCTTGGTAGTTTCACACTGTAGTTCATACTGATGTAGAAGTAGGCAGATGCGGCGGTGCAGACACGACGTAGGGGGGTTGATGGCTACACCTGTTGTGATGTATGTAATGGTGGTAGTCGTTGTTGATTTTATGTCTATAAAACAAATAAAAATATTCTTGGGGTAGAAGACATATGAACAGTAATCTTGCCTCCACCTCAACTACCTAATTCAAAGAAAACAGGAAGGCATCCGCTGAGCACATCATAAAGCACTATGTGGCCGATTCTGTTCAGAAGAGCCCCTTGACACCAAAATACCTTCGGTGTAGAACCTCCTGGCTTCTTTCTACTCCAAAGGAACTACCCCAAGAAGAGCACAGGCACCCTGAAATCCTGAGTCCCATTCTGAGGACCACAGAGCTTGCGGAGTCTCCAGCTTTACACCAAATATAACCTCCCATGGAAGAACCTAACACTGCAATTTCAACAATCCAAACAGTCGAAACTACTGCTATGGTTCATTATGAACCACCAACCGAACCCACATCAATTGAAATGAAACCACTTCAAGAAACAGGAGTTTTTGAAAATGGTTCTGATACAGATTTTGAATGGACGTACCAACCCACTCCACAGATCACTCAACATTATTGATGACTTCTTGTTTATTATTGATTTTGTGACAGATATCTTTTACTGCCCTGGCCCTATTCCTGTATTAATGTGATGTGTCATGCGGATTACAATTTTGTTGCTAATAAATGCATAACATATTCCTTATAAAAACTGTCGGTGGGTCAAGAACTGCAACTGCATTCCTCTTCTCACAGAGCACGTCGGGATCATGATGATCTCAATATCACTATACTCAAAGAAATAGACTCAAAGAAATACACAATTATATACTATAGGGGCACTGCTGTGTTCCGTCCATAAATAACCATTTGTATTTTCAAAAAAGATTTCCTTATTTTAATAGTGCTGACAGATTAGACCTTTCAGCTTTTTATTACTTCAGAAAGACTTCAAGAAAAACTGATTACAAAACATAAACTTGTATAGTCCACCCAGTTTATAGAAAACCTTGCTATGCTATGAATATTGCAAAAAATAAAAACATTAATGAAAAAAGCATTTGGGGACCGAGGTTTTGGCAAATTCAAGGAAAATAGGCCTTATTTAGAGGATGTCCAGGATTTAAAGAAATTATTTTCCTGAATAAAACATTGTACAAAACAACCTGTGTCCATTAAAGATGTGAAAACACTTTTCAAAAAGTCAAATCAACACAGTTTTCAAATTGGAAATTGAGAAAGAATGTTACAGATTTGAATGAGAGTATTCAGAATGGTACTTATAATTTACCGGTGTTCCAATCTGAAGGAATAGCTCTATGGCCAATTGATACTTCTTTATGTATAGATTTACTTCCAAGACTCCTGGTCTTTTAGCTAATTGCCCAGACCCCAGGTATAATTCAATTGCACCTGTAACTGTCACCACCAACAGTGTGAGTGGGCACTTTCTGCAATTAGCGAATATATAGATTTTAATTATTTTAAGTCTACATCCTTCTAAGCATTGAGGAGAGAGAAAACACCCCATATGTTCTGTGGTAGAAGGCTCACATGTTAGATGGCTCCTACATGGAGTAATCTCCGTGCCCATCACTGCCTTCCACTGGTATGCCAAAAAGAAAGGTTCCTTGGGCTGGTATGAAAATATGCACAACATTTTCCTTCATTGTGCATGGGAGTTTCCATTTGAATTCCACTGTCTCACCCAAGACAATCCAGGATTCATAAGTACAGCTGGATGCCCTAATCCCCTAGCTCACTCACTTCTCTGCGATTCCATTACAATGCATGAAGGCTGTAACCCATTCAATCCAGGTTTAAATAGTAAGTTGTTAGTCACACCTGCTCCGTTCATCCCTTCCCATCATGCACCCCTGAGTAGCAGTTCTTATTTGATCAGAACAAATTAAACATGCTGCGGCATGGCTGTCAAATCCACCGACTTGATAACTATATAAAGAACTATAAAATGTTGTGGTATAACCTTGTATCCTATTCCACATAGGATGTTATTTGGCCTAAAATAGATAAGGATGATATGCATCATGACAATCAGGCAAATGTGCGCGATATTAAAACAGAAAGAGGTGACCTTAACCTCAGCAGCAGAAACCTTTGCATTACAAACAGCCAGCTCAACGTCAGAGATTCAAAAACTCCTGCAAGCCCAGTTTCCGACTCGTTTTGCAGATCTATTCCACACTATCTTTCACTCATCAAAAACAAGCAGCATAGCACTGTTTTTCAAAAGTATTGGATCTGGCTAGTTGACTGGTTTTAAGACTGTTTTGACTGATTTCTTCGTTCTTTGGTTCACTATTCTTCAAGCCTGTTTGATGAATTTGTAACAATAACAACTCATTGGCTGTGCCATTCTCATCTTTTTTTCTAGTTAAGAAATAAAACCAGCTCAATCAACAAAATGTACCTCAACTATCCCACAGAAAGCAGTGCCAGGAAAAGCTGGCATTTTATTTTGGATTTCAACAGCTGATTGATCTGAGTGAGTACTGGGCTATCATTTTGCAAGGTGAACTCTCCAAAGTAAGAATAGTCTTTTGGTGCTTAATGTTTCCAAGCCACACTCCAGAAATACCATTGGAGATGCCCACTATTGGCATCCATCGATGTGAAAGAACTACTTTGACCGCTGAGGCCTATTGTTGTATACTGTAATTGCAGATACTGAAATATGCTAGTAATGATATGCCATTTGTTTTTCCAATGTTCGAACCAAGGACAACCTCAACATCTGAATCACCTGTTTTGATAAAGAGTAAATTCACAAGAAAAATTTCCATCCTTGAATTTTCTTTATGTTGAAGATCTGTTCTAGTGCATATGCTCATCCACGCTGTCAGTGGTTACTGAATCAAGAAAGAAAGAGGTCAACGTATAGACCATTCCTGGGAGCGGGCATACTCCCAGAGAGTGCTAGGGAGGCCCTCATTGTCCCGGTGCCTAAGCCTGGGAAGGAACTGCATGACTATACAGCCTACAGGCCTTTATCCATGCTGAACATGGATTACAAAATCCTAAGTAAGGACCTGGCAATGTGCCGGAATTGGTCCACGCAGACCAAGCGGGATTTATTTCGGGGAGGAACACGGCCATAAATATTAGGCAACTCCTGGCTGTCATGGACTCCAACGGGTACGACAGGCGGGAGGCGGCAGTGTTTGCAGTGGACATCGAGAAGGCCTTTGACAGCCTTGAGTGGCCATACCTCTATGAAGTTTTGTCTAGGATGGGACTGGGAGGAGGCTTTCTTGCATGGGTGCGGCTATTGTATACGTCCCACACGGCCCGGGTGCGCACTGGGAAGACCATCTCACCCAGGTAGGGGGTGGAGAGGGGAACGAGGCAGGGATGCCCCCCTCCCCACTCGTTTGCCTTGGCCATGGAGCCACTGGCGTGCAGGGCGAGGTGCGGGCAGGACTATAATGGCCTAAGGATAGGTGCGGTGAAACGCTCTATAGCCCTGTATGCAGACAACCTCTTACTATTTCTCAGTAACAGCGGGAGAACTGAGAGGTGCGCGGGGCATGCTGGCCCGGTTCGGCAACATATCCGGCCTCAAAGTCAATTGCCAGAAATCCAGCCTGTACCCTAATTTCGCCCAATGCCCCCCCACCACCCGATTTAGAGAACCTGAAATGGGAGCCTGACTGCCTGCCGTATCTTGGACTCAAAATAGAACATGGCCCAGCTGAGCTACTAGAGGGTAACGTGGGTAGAGCGATGAGATCGGTACGGACCGCGATGGAATTCTGGGGAACGCTGCTGCTATCGGTAGCTGGAAGGGTAGCAGTCTTGAAGATGGTAGCGCTACCGCAGCTACTGTACTACTACGGGGCTCTCCCGGTGTGGATCCAGAGAGCAACATTCAAAGACCTCGACTCAATGATAACGTCCTTTATCTGGGCAGCAGGGTGCAGAAGGGTAGCATTGACCTCCTTAAAGCGCTCCGCAGCGGAAGGTGGCCTAGCGGTCCCCGATTTTGAGGGATATTAAATAGCTGCCCAGTTGTACTGGCTGATCCAATGGCTAGCGGCGGAGCGTAACCCGGACAGGGAACAATACCCGGCCGCACCCGACAACCCTGGCGAAGATCCTAATGCGGGTACGACGGAACGTGTCAGAAGACACAATGGAAACCAGGGTGGTAGTACGCTCCTGGACTAGATACCTGCGACGGGTGGGTGCAAGGATCCCCTACTCCCCAGACTTGCCCATCACAATGCTACGATGTCTGCCGCAGGGGGAACACTCGGCAGGGTTGGAGGACTGGGAAGCGGCAGGACTGAAAGTAGTGGGGGACTTATACCAAGATTCTACACTGCTCCCCTTTGAAGAATTGCAAGTGGCATATGACTTACCAGGAGGTCAATTCCTGAAACATGGGGCTGTCACTAGAAGGATGAGGCAACACTGGGGCGTGGGTGGCATGGAGCCGCGGGCACTAGCAGGATGACCTGAAATGGGAGCCTGACTGCCTGCCGTATCTTGGACTCAAAATAGAACATGGCCCAGCTGAGCTACTAGAGGGTAACGTGGGTAGAGCGATGAGATCGGTACGGACCGCGATGGAGGATCAAGACAGTCTCTTGCCTCTACAAGGCGATGAGGCAAGATATGCAAAAGCCGCTAGAGCGCCTGCGATTACAGTGGGAAGAAGACCTGGGGAAGCAGATCCCAGAGGAGGAGGGGACAAGATCCTAGAGCGAACCCCGAAAGCATCTAGAAATGCGTGATTTAAATTAATGCACAAGTTACTAACTTGTGTAACGATATATCTGTAAGAGACAGTAGTTAGTGATAGATTCCTTACCTTAGAATATCCCCAGGCGTCAGGCTGGATCCGGAAAGTTTTGCGTAGCAGTACCCTTGCGCGTCGGTAGGCGGCGTCGTGCGGCTCCGCGTCCGTCGTCGGCGTCGTGATCGCCGGGATGACGTCGCGGGCAGTACTTAGACGCCGCCCCTGCGCGCTGACGTCAGTTCTGTACACGACTTTCCGCGCCAGGAACGCAGAGCCATGCAAGAAGCTGACACAGGTGTCTGAAAAATACTAGGGCCCTGAAAGGGATGTCCTTAACCCTAGAAATCAGTTCGCAGAACGGGGAGGATGGGTGGGGCGGTAAGGAATCTATCACTAACTACTGTCTCTTACAGATATATCGTTACACAAGTTAGTAACTTGTGCATCTGAAAGAGACACGTTAGTGATAGATTCCTTACCTTAGAATAGATACCCCAGCAATACCAACCCCGGTGGTGGGTCTGCGAACAAAGATCAGACAAGGAAGTCCTGGAGGACAGAACGGCCAAAGAAGCCGTCCCTCCGGACCTGACTGTCAAGGCAGTAATGCTTAGTAAACGTGTGCAGCGAGGCCCACGTAGCTGCCTGACAGATAACCGGCAGCGGAACACCGCGGCCCAAGGCCGTGGTAGCAGCCGTTGCCCTGGTGGAATGGGCACGCAGCCCAACAGGAGGCTCCTTCTTAGCCAAAGAATAGCAGGTCTTGATGCACAAGGTAACCCAGCGGGAGATGGTCCTCTTGTGCACCGCCCGACCTTTTTTGCGCCCACGTAGCCAACAAAGAGCTGGTCATCCACCCGGAAGTGTTTTGTGCGGTAGATATAGAAGGAGAGCGCACGTTTTGGGTCCAGACGGTGGAGCCTCTCTTCCTCTCTGGAAGGATGCGGAGGCGGAAAGAAGGTGGGCAAAGTGATGGTCTGCCCAATGTGGAAAGCAGTAACCACCTTTGGCAAGAAGGACGGACGCGTCCGAAGAACAACCTTGTCTGGATGAACAGACAGAAAGGGAGGTTTGCAAGAAAGAGCCTGGAGCTCACTCACCCGCCGAGCGGAGGTGATGGCCACCAGAAAGGCTGCCTTTAGAGTCAGAAGACGAAGAGGACAGTTATGCAGAGGCTCAAAGGGAGCGCACATTAAAAAGGTAAGAACCAAGTTCAAGTCCCACTGAGGCATTACAAACGGAACAGGAGGGAAGAGGTGAGTAATGCCTTTTAAGAACCTGTTAACAACAGGGGACTTGAAAAGGGAGGGCTGATCAGGGAGCCTGAGGAAGGCCGAGATAGCACAAAGATAACCCTTGATGGTACCCAGGGCAGAACCCTGTTGGGCCAGAGAGAGAAGGAACAGAAGGACCTCAGAAAGAGGGGCAGAAAGGGGATCCACAGCCTTTGCTGTGCACCATGCCACAAATTTGTTCCACCTGCAGGCGTATACCACCTTAGTGGAGGGACGCCTGGCTGCCAGAATCACATCACAAACTTCGGGAGGCAAGTCGAAAGGAATCAACTGCCGCCGCTCAATCTCCACGCAAGCAGGTGTAGACTGGACAGGTTCGGGTGGAGGACCGTCCCCTGCTGCTGCGACAGAAGATCCTCCCGAAGAGGCAGACGGATCGGGGGATCTATGCTCATATTGAGTAGCTCGGGATACCAAACTCTTCGAGCCCAGTCCGGAGCCACAAGAATGACTTGGGCCCGGTCGTGCCGAATCTTCTTCAACACTCTGGGTAGAAGTGGTATAGGCGGAAAGGCGTACAACAGACCGCAACTCCACTCGCGACGAAAGCGTCGCCGAGCGAGTGCCGCCTTGGAAATTCCAACGCGCAGAACTGATGACATTGCGCGTTCTCTTCGGTGGCGAATAGATCTAACCAAGGCTCTCCCCACTGTAGAAAGAGTCCTTGCGCCACTTCCGAGTGAAGACGCCATTCGTGATCCATCATGCACCTGCGGCTGAGTTCGTCCGCCCTGGCGTTCAGAGAACCTGCCAGGTGTTGAACCATCAGGAACATGCCCTGATGTTCCAGCCATGTCCAGAGGCGCAGAGCCTCCTGACAAAGGGTCCAAGACCCCACCCCGCCCTGTTTGTTGCAGTACCACATGGCGGTGGTGTTGTCTGTGAACACCTGCACTACCTTCCCTTTGACAGAGGGAAGGAATGCCTTGAGTGCAAGCCGGATCGCCCGGAGCTCCAGAAGGTTGATATGGAGCCGGGACTCCGCCGGAGACCAGAGGCCTCTGATCTCCGCCTCTCCCATGTGACCGCCCCATCCCAGAAGGGACGCGTCCGTCACAACTGTATGCTCTGGCTGGGGAAGGGAGAGGGATCTGCCCATGACCCATTGCCGGTTCGAGAGCCACCACTGCAACTGTTTTGCAGTCCCCTCCGAGATCTGGACGTGATCGGACAGGTTGCCCTGGTGCTGCGCCCACTGGAACTTCAGGTCCCACTGCAGAGCCCGCATATGCCATCTGGCATGATTGACCAGCAGGATGCAGGAGGCCATGAGGCCCAGCAGCCTCAGGGTCATCCTTACCGAAACCCAGGATAAAGGCCGAAAGATCGGAATCATAGCCTGAATATCCCGGACTCGCCGTTCGGGAGGATAGGCCCGAAACTGCGTCGTGTCCAGAACTGCTCCGATGAAAAGGAGCTGTGGAGAAGGAATCAGATGCGACTTCGGCACATTGATGGAGAACCCCAGCGAGTGCAGGAGTTCGGCCGTAGTCTGGAGGTGGGAGACGACTGCCTGGGACGAGCCCGCCTTCAGCAGCCAGTCGTCGAGGTAGGGGAAGACTGAAACCCCTGCCCGGCGCAGATGAGCTGCGACCACCGCCATCACTTTCGTGAACACCCGAGGGGCACTTGTAAGGCCAAAGGGGAGCACGGTGAACTGAAAATGCTCGGGGCCTACCGTGAACCGAAGGTAACGCCGGTGGGCCGGCAGGACGGGGATGTGGAAATACGCGTCCTGCAAGTCCAACGCTACCAACCAGTCTCCTGGGTCGAGGGCAGTCAAGACCTGAGCTAGGGTGAGCATCTTGAACTTCTCCTTCCGGAGGAAGCGATTGACGTTCCGGAGGTCCAAGATAGGACGCATGTCCTCCTTGTCCTTTTGGGCACCAGAAAGTAGTGGGAGTAGCAACCACGCCCTACTTCTGGGGTCGGAACATGCTCGATGGCCCTCTTGGTCAAGAGGGCCGTGACTTCCTTCTGTAGAAGCACCAAGTGATCCCCTGACATGCGGTGGAATTGAGGTGGCATGGCTGGGGGGTGGTCTCGAAGGGGAGGGAGTAGCCCCTTCGGACAATGTCCAAGACCCACCTGTCCGAGGTGATGGTGCGCCAGTGGGGAAGGTGATGGCGGACCCTGCCCTCTACTGGCGTGCCGTGCACCTGAAAGGAGGGACTAGGAGGGCTTGGAGGCCGCGGACGGGTTGGAGGTGGTGGCCTGACCCGCACGCTGGTTGCCCGATCCGCCACGGCGGAATCCACGTCCTCGGCCACGCGAAGACGCCTGCTGCGCGGGCCGGTGGCTGGGCTGCTGACGTGAAGGGCGCCCCTACCGTGGCCACGATAGGGGCGAAAAGCAGAAGGCAGCGGAGGGCGTGTAGCAGAAAGGCCCAGGGACTTGGCAGTAGCCCGTGAGTCCTTAAAGCGCTCCAACGCATGGTCTGCTTTGGACCCAAAGACCGACTCCATCAAAGGGCATGTCCATGAGAGTATTCTGGACATCCCCTGAAAAACCAGTGGTTCTCAGCCAGGCGTGGCGGCGGAGCGCCACCGTCGTTGCAATCGACCTGCCCAGCGAGTCGGCGGTGTCAAGGCCACAACGGATAGTGTATTTGGCCGCATCCCTTCCTTCCGCAATGGCGCGGGAAAGCAGTGCCTGGACCTCCTCAGGGCACTGGGGCAAAACATCCGCCACCGAATCCCACAGAGAGTGGGTATAGCGGCCCAAAAGACAAGCGGTGTTAACGGACCGCAAGCCAGCACTGGAGGAAGAAAAACCTTTCTTCCCAAACTGATCCAGGCGTTTGGATTCCCTATCCGGAGGAGCGGTAGGGAAGGCTGTTTGGGAAGCGGAGGCTTGGACAACCAAGCTCTCAGGAGTGGGGTGGACAGAAAGAAACAGGGGTCGCCCGGAGCGGGGCGATGGCGTCGTGACACGTTCCGATCCACAGGAGCCCCTGTGTTGGGCTTGGACCAGGCGCCCAAAAGAACGTCTGTGAGGGCGTCGTTAAACGGCAGCACAGTCTCCGCAGAGGAGGCTGCCGGCTGAAGCACCTCTGTCAAGATGTTAGGCTTGACCGTCAAAGTAGGGAGCTGGAGACGTAAGGCCCCAGCAGCCCTACGCAACACCGTACCAAAATTGGCCCCCTCCTCCGTAGCCACGGGAGGAGACAGCATGCCAGTGTCAGGAGAAGTATCCAGACCACTGGCCTCCCCTAGACTCTCTGTCCAGTCCTCATCATACTGACAGTTGCGAGTCAGAGGGTCATCAGACCCCTCCCAGTCCTCCTGGTCCTCCTCTGGTTCAAAATAAGGAGGAGGAGGGACATTTGGGACCCAAGGGCCCATCGGCGCCGGAGCCGGCGTCGAGCGACGTCGCTCCGGGTCCATGTCCGGAGCCGGAAGGAACTGGGGACGACGCCGCCCGGAGCCCAGGGCGGCGTCGAGAACGGCACCGGAGACATCGGCGCCGGCGGAGGTGTCGTGAGGTCGACCGGCGTCGATGGGGGTTGTGGAGCCGGGATCGAGGCCGGGGCCGAAGCCGGAGCCGGGATCGAGGCCGGGGCCGAAGCCGGAGCCGGGATCGAGGCTGGAGACCCGGGCGACGCCGGGGCCGGAGCCGCCGGCGACGCCGGAGCAACCCCATCAGGGCCCGCGGGGCCCGAAGGCGCACCGGAGGGGCCTGAAGGCCCGAAGAGGCGGGCCATGGCCGACAGGAACTCCTGTACCTTGGCCGGATCCGCCCCCGAACCCGGGAAGGGCGGGTATGACGGGGGCGACTCCACAGGCAAGTCCGGGGCCGCGGGGCGGGGACGGTGCCGGGAGGGGCCTCAGCCGAGTCGCGAGACCGGCGAGGCGAAGTCCGAGAGCGACGATGCTTCTTGGACTTCTTGTGCTTAGACTTACCGGACGAAGAAGACTTCGACGCCGACGACCGGTGTGCACTCCGCGAGCGACCCCTGGACCTCTCACGCGACCGGGGCCTCCGTGGAGCCGAATGCCGGGCCTCGAGGAGCTTTCGAGACCGCTCTCGCAAAGCTTTCGGGTTGAGGGCCTGGCATTCGGGACAAGACTCGGTGTCGTGGCCTCGGCCGAGGCAGAAGAGACACTCCCAATGCGGGTCGGTGACGGACATCATCCGCGCACAGGCGCCGCATCGCTTGAAGCCGGGCATCCCTACGACACCTTAAAGATGGAAAAAACAGTGAAAAAAAATCACCAAAAAGTATGGTCAAAAATTGACCAGGGCACTGCTCTTCCCGGATCTGCGCTTGCTGGCGCGGAAAAAGAAGAACTGACGTCAGCGCGCAGGGGCGGCGTCTAAGCACTGCCCGCGACGTCATCCCGGCGATCACGACGCCGACGACGGACGCGGAGCCGCACGACGCCGCCTACCGACGCGCAAGGGTACTGCTACGCAAAACTTTCCGGATCCAGCCTGACGCCTGGGGATATTCTAAGGTAAGGAATCTATCACTAACGTGTCTCTTTCAGATTAATTTCTACATACTGCATAGAGCATACCTCACCCCGTCCCGCATTAGGAGATATTTTGGGACGGAGACGGCAGTATGCCCAAGATGCGGAGAGAGGGAAGCACATATAATGCATATGTTCTGGAGCTGCCCCACGCTGTAAATATTTTGGGAGGAGATAAGGCAGGTGATAGGTGACCTTATTGACAAAGAGCCCCCGCATACCACAGAGCACTTCCTGTTAGGATGATTCCCACACACAGCTAAAAACAAGACGACTGGGAAGTTTCAGGACCTGGCCTACGTTCTGGCTAAGAGAGATAGCCAGGAATTGGAAGGCACCAGGAGGGCCACAGATCGCTACCTGGAAAAAAGAACTCGAGAAGTGGGCGGGGGCAGAGGGTAGGCTACTGCTCAGGGAAGCCAGTCGAGGGATAGGTAAAATAGATAGAGCCAGGGCGTGGGAAAATCTAGTAGGCGAACTGACGGCAGATAGACAGGGTAATAGCGGGACAGGTTCCCCCCCCAGCCAGCGGCGCTGGAGGAGAGAGGGAGAGACGAACATCAAGACCAGAGACAATTGGCACCACAC
The DNA here is from genome assembly GCA_963921515.1 of Calotriton arnoldi. Taxonomy (NCBI): domain Eukaryota; kingdom Metazoa; phylum Chordata; class Amphibia; order Caudata; family Salamandridae; genus Calotriton; species Calotriton arnoldi. Next base: position 742,995 of record CAWUFW010000103.1, read on the forward strand.
CATATTGAAAATAACAGCCTGGCACACGGGAACCCAACACCACTCCGGGACTACATTACGCCAACATAAGCGCAACTCAAGCGGGGAGGGGGGGATTGTTTTGTTAAAAGGGAAGTTAAACTAAGCGTACCAGAGTGCAAATACATTCCGTAATGTACACTAGATGTGACATGGATAATATCTATGTATGTCAACGATGTCTTGAAAACCTAATAAAATCTGGTTGTAAAAAAAAAAAAAAAAAACATATAGACCATTCCTATGGCCCTTCATTAAGTGTTCCATATCCTACAGCAGTAACCCCTTGATTTCACTGAGACTTCCTGGCCAACACCGATTGGGAAAAAATTAATATATCTCAGTCAATTTCTAGTACAATAAGGGATAGACTGTTTTTCAGAAACAAAATGAAAATAGTGTGCTAAAGGACCGTGTGTACCTTTTTGTTTACACATTCCTTTTTTTTGCACCCAGCCACAATACAAAAAACATCTAGATACTTTACCTAGTTTGAATTTTTGGTTTGTCATTACGCATATCATCTTTAATATGAATTTATATATATATTAAAAGCCTTAAATACCTCTATATCAATCTTTATTATGGGAATACCGTGAAAAATTGATAGTTCCTGTTCAGACATCCATTTCCATCATTTTGTCCCTTCATGCTCTGTTTCTATTCCCTACCGTATTCAGACATTTATATTTTTTTCATAGAAACTTAAGTTTAAAACACACACCTCCTTTATCAATGTGTTAATAGAGCGGACGCATTTATCGCCATGATTGTTGTGTGTTATTGCTAGTTAAGGGTCTGGCTCGTCCCATTGTTTTCAACTTATAAGACTGATAATTACATTTAATAAAAACTCCGGTATCGGATTAAGTTTTAGAGGGGGACTTCTCGCCAAGGCTAACAAGGTAGAGGCCATGCCAGTTTACAGCATCAACTTTTGTCTGAGGCGATGGTGGAGAAAAGTAGCCTTCAGCCAGTTGCTGTTTATGTTCCATCCTCGTACAAGCTGCAATATGTGTTATTTCATCATGAAAACCAATGTATGCTTTGCGAACTATCTTTGAGACTAAACAGGCTTGCTATTTCAGGAATTAGCTAAAAGTTAGCATAGTAGTTGGAGACAGCATGAGGGTTTTAAGACCATATCAAATCAATCAATAACAGTTTTAAAGTTTTTGTTGCTGTTTACATTTTCAATAACATGTTTCACTGCAGTCCTTTTCGTATTCTGTGTTGTTACAATTCACATATTATGAACATTTTTAATACACGTCCCATTTCTTAGTGCAATCCTCAAGTGTGTTATTCATTAACGAAAGAGAATATGGAGTTCCACTGTGCCTCTTAGCTCGCCTTGTGGGAAGATAGCCAGAAAACACTTCCTACACAATATTGCTCTGTGGGTTGCGTATAAGTTGCAGTCCAACTGGATTTCTAATTTATATTGGCACATTGACTAAGTCCTTGCACCAAGAGGTTAGAAAACTGACCCCTGCGACTCTGAGGGTGGTGGGAATACCCTCAGAAAACAAATTACTCACATGTGGAACACAGCAAAAAAAAGACCCTTCCACTGTTTGCCTCATAAAACAATAAAATGGAAGCAAAGAATCAGGGTGCAATAATAGATTCCAACCTCTCACTTCAAGTGCCTTCTACACCATGATGATACTGCACCAGGTCTTTCTTCGCCTGGAATTCCCCTGAAGGGTCCATGCTTCAAGAGCTCTCGTACTGTTGCATCGCAACTATGCCACTGGAATATACATTGGCTCCCAAGACACCTAAATCAGTAGACAGCAATGAATTTAGAATGCCCAAACTGGAAAGTACTAAACCCGAGCAGACATGATGACAATTACATTGCCCCCAAGGCTCTATGCTACCTTCTGGCAGCAAAATGAATCTCATTTAAAACTCTCTGCATTGCCCAGCGAGCAATTCAAGGAATAGGACCTATATTTCTACAGTCAAAACCCGAACTATATTATCAGAGAAGGGACCACATATTGATTGTTGTTCGCTCTTCATCATCACATTTTTTAAAGTAACACGGTTGGGAGGAAGTACCTTTTTTATAGAGATATGGAAGCTTGGTAACATCTTCCCAAAAACAATAAGGATAACCACTAAGCAGCTACAATTAAAAAAGCAAAAAAGAAATTGCTGTTAACTAAATGTACTCTTAACTAGCCTCAACTTACAACTAGCCTGTATTTTCAAACTGCGATCCTGTTCCTCACGCTATATGCTCCTCATCTCTTATAATAATGTGCTACAACATGCCTTCTGCGATTTAAGCACTTCTCCAAGTCACAGGCACCACATCAAAACACGAAAAGGCTACACTCCAACCCACACTTTTCTAACTGTGCATACCAGAACGGGATACTCTAACTGATCCACCTAAACACACTTTGAAGCCTCATAAGCAGTGATGAAGCACTACACAAATGTCACTACAGTACAAAATGACCCTTCATATATTTGGCTGGGTGCCTCTATTTGTGAAGGACCTGCCCTAGTCTTCCAATGGTGCAGAGGAGGGGCAATATTCCATGAGCAGTTAATAAAACAACGCAAGCACTGCAAACATGCAATAAAGACCATTAAAGACTGAAGTGTGAGCAGCAGTAAGAGTTTTCTCCCATGAAACATACCAAAATCATATAGCCCTGTACAGCACAAGTAAAGTACCTCTATTTTGCTCAGTAGTGTAGACTGAAAAGTGAAGTTTAGCATTCAAAATACCTCACCTGGGAAAGGCAAAGAGTAGACAGGATGCCACTTCAAGTGTCTCAAACAAAATTTGAAATGAGCATTCTCCAACAGATTTCACTTACCTTTCTAGAGCTATTTCCTCCTCGTTCTTGTTCCAGTGAATGATAGGAGCAGGTGAACCAGCAGCAGCACAAGGGACAATAACACTCTGACCAACAACTTTGGTTATGGGAGTGGGTTGAACGAGGAATGACAAACGTCTATCTTCACCTGTATCTGTAGAGAAGGACAGTTTCATTTTTAGACAACCATCCAAGATTTTGATTTCAAGTGTCAAGCTGCAACATCCTAAACTGAACACACAGTACCAAAGTGTGACATTACAATTTTAAGCATACAGAACTATGTTGTGAAACAGACATCTTTGGATCCATACTATGTAGCACATATCTTGTGAATGGATGGACATGTCCAAAGTAATAAGCTACAAAAAATAGGAGTAAATGAACAGATTAAACAGCAACGCTTTTACTTAGAACAACATTTATTCATTCATTGATTAATGTCAATAGAAAGTAATAAGGTACAGAAAATAATAATGCCTTCTCGCTTCTTGCAATTGACAATGTAGCCATTGGAAATTATTTTAATGGAGAAAAAAGAATTTCATGTCATTGATAACCTACCAACATGAAAAATATGTCCACAAAGTCCCTGGGTTCTGGTCAAATAACCATGGAGCAAGCTGTCCACAAATCACCATTTCTTTCCTCACCCAGTCTCTCTGTCAAATACACACAAGTATGTTGTTTTTCCTGAACACGGTCACAAAATCTGCAGTGTCGCGGTTTTTGATTTTATGCGCAAACAGTCACATTAAAGTATAATGTACCAAAAATCTAATTCTATATTCTCACAAAAAAGTGAAAAATGTATCTCGGCTTAATGAAAGAAGTGAAGTATTTTGCTGCTGACTGCATAAACACTCTTCCTCTGCACCTCGGCTTTGTTGATTATTGCCACACGCACCTTTTTGGGGATTTTATTTAGGCTGCACATCAATTAGATTGATGCACCTGATGCTCAAAAGCATTCCCGTTTGCTCCCAGAATCAGCTACTACCAACAGAGCAGTAGTCCCATGGGGTCTGTGCGAGCTTATAAAGGTGCCACCTCAATACACTGGACGTCGGTAACTTTACAGGTTACTTATCAACTATAGTTGACGCATCAGATACTATTCCTATTCACTAATACAGCCTCCAACCTACAATGAAGAATTCTCACTATAGGCTTCTAGGGCATTAAATCATTAAAACCTGCTGGGAAACCAGCAAATAAGTAAGCACAGATGCTCCTATTCTATGCTTAAAGGAAAATGTACTTGCCTGTGGTAACAACGTTTCTGGTAGATACTCTATCTACCTGCAGACCCGTGGAGGCCTCTGAGAATGGGGTGCAGAACCAGACCGGTCACTGGGTTGAAAAGGTCCAGTCTGAATGGCAGGCGGAGCGGTGGACATGTGGAGAAGCGCAGGTCGCCTACGTACCACACCCGTACAGCCAATCAGGGGCTATAAGAATCACTTGGGCCTGGTCTAGGTTAATCTTCCTCAGTACCCGAGGAATCAACAGTAAGGAGGGAGACGCATAATGCAACTGAAAGTTTCACCTCAACTGGAACGCATCCCCCAAGGATCCTTTTGACAGATATGGATGGTGCAGAATTGCTGGCATTGAGCATTTTCTGAAGAGGCGAATAAGTACACCTGGAGTACTACACTGAACAAAGATGTCTCAAACTAACTCCAGTAGATGTCACTCCTAATCGGCAAGATAATGCAGGCTCAGACCCCGCTAGGTGATTGGCAGTGAGCCACATCCCTATGGCGATCTCCCTTGAGATCCCTCAAGACCACAGTCTCCGAGCCTCCAGACAAAAGAGTTGAGACCCTACTACCCCTTGTTAGACATACCACATCGCAGTCGTACTGTCCCTCAAGATTTGGAAGGACTGACCTATAATGTAGGCGAGGAAGGCCTTGAGCGCCAGTCTTATTGCTCGCAATTCAGGCGGATTGATATTGGGTACCTGTTCCTCTGGAGACCAAAGCCTCCTGATCTCTAGATCCTACAGGTGAACGCCCGACCCCAGGGTGGAAGCATCCTTCACTACCATAGTCACAGCCAGAGGAGGAGCAAAGGCCTATCCCGTATTATAGGTTTGCCACATTCCCCCACCAAGCCACATCCTCCACAGCGCTGGGGGAGATCTCAATGGAGTCCAACAGGTCTCCACTGGACTGGATCCACTGCCTGTGGAGGCACCACTGCAGGGCCCTTGTTAGACCTGGCACTGTTGGCGTGGGTCTCCCTTCCATTTTTCGCTGTTGCCTCATGTGTTTTTGCTGGTTATAGATGCTTTGGGCACTGTGCCACTGCTATTCAGTGCCACAGTGCAAGTGCTCCCTATGGAAAATTGATGTATGGATTAGTGACTCCATGATTGGCTGGATTGGTTTACTTGTCAGACCCTAGTACAGTGCACTGAGTGTGCCCAGGGCTTGTAAATCCAATGCTGCTGGTGGGCTTGCAGCACTGGTTGTGCCACCCACAGAAGCAGCCTGTAAAAGTGTGTCTCAGGTCTGCCATTGCAGAGCCTGTGTGCAGTCTGGTACTGCCATGTTGACTGGGCAAGTGCACCCACTTGCCAGTCCCTAAACCTTCCCTTTTCTGCATATTAGTCACCCCTATGGTAGGCCCAAGGGCAGGGTGCATTGTAGGTAAAGGTAGGACATGCCCTGATGTGTGTGGCATGTCCTAATTGTGAATTACAGCCATTTTCGTTTTTCACTATTGCAAGGCTACCTGTTCCCCATAGGCCAGAATGGGCAGTTTGATTATTACATCTTATAATCCTAACTGACCCAGGGAACATGGTAGAAAAACGAATTTAGTATGCCTGAACTCAGAATGATAAAATACATCTTTTAGTGAAGTTGGTTTTAACATTCTGTGTTTGAAAATACCACTTTTAGAAAGTAGGTATTTTCTTGCCTAACTATCCAAGCCTGCCTCTGCTAGGTTGTGTATTCCATGTCTGGTTTGTGAGTGACAGGGGCTGGGGGATTCCAGGAGACAGGGTGAGTCAGCCCAGGGCTGAATAGAGAGATCTGCATATAGATGGGTGGGAGGAGTTGCACCTGGGACCTGAATAGGGCTGTGCCTTCCCTCCACAATGCTGGCTCCACCTCCTGTGGTGCGTCTGATGTCCCTGGCCTACACTGTAAAAGGAAAGAAGGAGTCTTGTCAACAAAGTGCTCCAGGACCGACCAGAACTGGTTTGGACTAGGCAAAGGCCTCTCTGCCTTCAGAGAACAAAGGGAAAATGAGTATAAAAGAGGGGACCCAAACCCCAGAACTTTAGATCACTTTGGGAAACAAGAAGAACCTTTGCTGAGGAGAGGAACCAGAGAGAGAGATTGCAGGAGGAGACTATCCCTATGCTGAGTGCTGTTTGGGGGATTGGCCTGCAGTGGTTGCCCGACTGCCAAAGAAAGGAGAAAGGACTTTGTGCTACTTTTCATTCAACTTGTAAAGGATCTCCAAGGGCTTGAGAGAGAGCTTGCCTCCTGCTGAAGTCTCAGGGGCAACAGACTTCACCCACCAGCTCCCCAAGAGTTCTTTTGAAGTGCTTGCTGTTGTGTTGGGCCTTCTGAGGGACTGCGTGTCGCAAGGAGCTGGAAGCGCGACTCACGAAGAAGAAGCTTGTCGCCGCCGCAGCCGCTGTCGTCGCATCGCTGAAGAAGGGTGTCGCCGCTGCAGCTGTCGCATCGCCGAAGCGCCTCGCATCGCCGGAGAAGAGGATCGACGTCGCATCAGACGCCGCCGCATCAGACGCCGCCGCATCAGACGCTGCCGCATCACCGGGAAGCGTGTCGCACGGCCTGTCGCGGCTCAGAAGAATCGTTGAGTCGCCGCACTGCTGTCGGGCGTGCACGCGTCGCATCAAGAAGAAGACGCCATCTTTGTTTCATTGCACCGGATCTTCATCGCATCACGGCGTTGCTGCTCGCATCGCCACGGAAGCCAGTAAGAAACGACGCATCACCTCCCCACGCCGAGAAGAACCGACGCATCCCCTACGCATCAGTAGGGACCCGACGCATCACCGTTCTTGCGTGTAAGGAACCGACGCATAACCTTCCCTGCAACACTTTCGCTGTATAGCGTTACGCATCCAAAGGTACATTGAACTCAAAGTGTCACATTTACCATCTAAAGAGAACTAAGCTAATTCTGCCATTTTGAAGTACAGTATTGTGGATTTTTGTCGTTTGTGGTCTTGTGGTAAATCTACATAAAAGATACTTATTTTTGATATACAACCTGTGTGGTGTCCATCTGTAGTGTGGTTACTGTATGTGTTCACAAATGCTTTACACACTGCCTCTGAGATAAGCCTGTCTGCTCGTGCCAAGCTACCAAGGGGGTGAGCAGGGGTTATTTTAGGAGTGTACCCCCTTACCCTGACTAGACGCAAGGGTCCCTATTTGGTCAAAGGTACCTACCTCTGCCAACTAGAGACCCCCAAATCTAACAGCCCTCATGTGCTGACGCGAGTGCTTAACTAGGCGAATGCAGGTAGTCAGTAGACCTAGGAATCGCAAGACTCTCAGGACTGGAACTCTCACGCCTGATTGGAAAAGTGGAATCATCTCCTGGATGTCTGTTACTCTCTCTAGAGGAGGGAAGGAACGGAGAAGGATGGTGTCCAGTACCGACCCTATGAACTGGAGTTGTTACAAGGGCTACAGGTGAGATTTGGGCTCGTTCATCAAAAAGCCTAGGTCGAATAACAGACGTCGTCGACCGCAGGACCCACTGTTTTGAAGTAATGGCCTTCCAGGCCAGAAGAAAATGGGACAACCGCCCACCAGCAGGCTCTGCGTAGGCCTGGAGTGACAAACTGGGCGTGCTCTCCTTGAGGCGCAGTGGAGGAAGAGGAGGAGGAGGGCTACAAGATGGATCCACAGCCTCGCCCTATGGAACAACCACTGCAATGGCGAACGAGGTGGCTGGGCTGTTGCTTGGGCCCCTGATATTGCCTTGAACAGAAGGTTCCTCTCCCAAAGCCACAAAGTGGCAAAAGGACTGAAGATCCTTGGTTGTTGGTGGCAGTTGCAGGCCCAGTAAACGTACTGCGTTTCTTGATACTTTGAAACTTTCCAGCGTTGAATCCGCCTCATCACCGTAGAGGCGTACTCCGTCGAAAGGAAGATCCATTAAATTGGACTGAACTTCAGACGAGAAATTAAATGTTCGGACCCAAGTAAGGCACCGAATGGCGACTAAGGTGACCATTGCCTCGGGTGTCAGAGTCTGCCATGTCAAGACCCGACAGTCAGCCGTCTCAAGACCCGACTTAATGTGGGGGGGGGGGGGAAGAGTTTTGTCTATCGGCAAATACCTCCTGAAAATGGTCCTTCTTGTCTGGAGGAATATACGGCAGCATCATTTGCAACATGTCCCGCAACGTATGGTTATATCTGGCAAGAAGACCATTGGCATTTACCAACTTCATTGCCATACTTTTTGCTGAAAAGGCATTCTTGTCCCCAAGCCTCTAGTCTTTTGAACTCCCTGTCTGATGATGCGTTGGGAAAATCTTCACCCAACTGCGTACTGGAACAGGAGCCTGTATCACCAGGCTCTATGGTGAAGGATGTGTTCAAAGGAATGGTGGGTTGGCTGGTGCTGAGCGGCAGCAACGAGAACAAGCCTGTCAATTGCCGGTGTAGATGACGGCTTCTCCCAAGCCGCCAGGACAGGGGCCAGTAATGCCTCATGCAAAGGCAACAAGGGCTCTGATGAGGCCGAGGATGACAATAAGACCTCTATAAGGACATTAGTTTTAATTTCAACCAATGGCAGTTGTAGATCCAAGGCTTCTGCAGCCTTCAACGAACAAGTTACTTACCTTTGGTAATGCCTTTTCTGGTACAGACAAAATCCAGCCACAGATTTCTTACTTTTGAATTTCCCAAGGCATCAGACTGGATCCGGAAGATTTTTCATGAGCAGTACCAATGCGCACCGGTAGGTGGGGTCAGTTGGCTCCACGTGGTGTCGGTGGCATCATCCACGCTGGAAGTGACGTCACTTATAAACTTCCGCATATCGGCAAGAGAAGGCACAGCCCAGCAACATCGAAGTATTCCCCCACCGCGGTTTAACAGGCTTCAATTCCCTCATTAGCTGGAGCAAAGGGACTCTAATCTATGTATCTTCACCATTCCTGAACACCACACCTGGCAAGCTCTAATTCAATCCGGAGGTGCTGATATCGGACCGGTGCACCTTGCAAGGGTCGTTGACCCCTATGCTCTTATTCATGCCTCAGATGCTGCCATTGGTCGGTACCATTATCATTGGACCAGGCCCTACCTCGCACTGCCATGCTTCAGGCAGAAGCATCGTCCACTCCTTTGTCTGGCCTTATACAGGCTAATTCTCAGGCATATATTTCGCTGTCATGATGATGATCCCGCTATCCTAGCCGGGATCGAAACGTCATCGACAACCACATCTTGACTCAGAATTGTGTATTATGATTCTTGCAGAGCATACAATGTTTTTTACAATTGTGACTGTTGCACAAGTTACTAACTTGTGTAACGATATATCTGTAAGAGACAGTAGTTAGTGACAGATTCCTTACCTTAGAATATCCCCAGGCGTCAGGCTGGATCCGGAAAGTTTTTGCGTAGCAGTACCCTTGCGCGTCGGTAGGCGGCGTCGTGCGGCTCCGCGTCCGTCGTCGGCGTCGTGATCGCCGGGATGACGTCGCGGGCAGTACTTAGACGCCGCCCCTGCGCGCTGACGTCAGTTCTTTCCCCGACTTTCCGCGCCAGGAACGCAGAGCCATGCAAGAAGCTGACATAGGTGTCTGAAAAATACTAGGGCCCTGAAAGGGATGTCCTTAACACTAGAAATCAGTTCGCAGAACGGGGAGGATGGGTGGGCGGTAAGGAATCTGTCACTAACTACTGTCTCTTACAGATATATCGTTACACAAGTTAGTAACTTGTGCATCTGAAAGAGACACGTTAGTGACAGATTCCTTACCTTAGAATAGATACCCCAGCAATACCAACCCCGGTGGTGGGTCTGCGAACAAAGATCAGACAAGGAAGTCCTGGAGGACAGAACGGCCAAAGAAGCCGTCCCTCCGGACCCGACTGTCAAGGCAGTAATGTTTTGTAAACGTGTGCAGCGAGGCCCACGTAGCTGCCTGACAGATAACCGGCAGCGGAACACCGCGGCCCAAGGCCGTGGTAGCAGCCGTTGCCCTGGTGGAATGGGCACGCAGCCCAACAGGAGGCTCCTTCTTAGCCAAAGAATAGCAGGCCTTGATGCACAAGGTAACCCAGCGGGAGATGGTTCGTTTGTGCAGCGCCCGACCTTTTGGCGCCCACGTAGCCAACAAAGAGCTGGTCATCCACCCGGAAGTGTTTTGTGCGGTCGATATAGAAGGAGAGCGCACGTTTTGGGTCCAGACGGTGGAGCCTCTCTTCCTCTCTGGAAGGATGCGGAGGCGGAAAGAAGGTAGGCAAAGTGATGGTCTGCCCAATGTGGAAGGCAGTAACCACCTTTGGCAAGAAGGACAGACGCGTGCTAAGAACAACATTGTCCGGATGAACAGACAGAAAGGGAGGTTTGCAAGATAGAGCCTGGAGCTCACTCACCCGCCGAGCGGAGGTGATGGCCACGAGAAAGGCTGTCTTCAGAGTCAGAAGACGAAGAGGACAGTTATGTAGAGGCTCAAAGGGAGCGCACATTAAAAAGGTAAGAACCAAGTTCAAGTCCCACTGAGGCATCACAAACGGAACAGGAGGGAAGAGGTGTGTAATGCCTTTTAAGAAACTGTTAACAACAGGGGACTTGAAAAGGGAGGGCTGATCAGGGAGCCTGAGGAAGGCCGAGATAGCACAAAGATAACCCTTGATGGTACCCTGGGCAGAACCCTGTTGGGCCAGAGAAAGAAGGAACAGAAGGACCTCAGAAAGAAGGGCAGAAAGGGGATTCACAGCCTTTGCTGTGCACCATGCCACAAATTTGTTCCACCTGCAGGCGTATACCACCTTAGTGGAGGGACGCCTGGCTGCCAGAATCACATCACAAACTTCGGGAGGCAAGTCGAAAGGAATCAACTGCCGCCGCTCAATCTCCACGCAAGCAGGTGTAGACTGGACAGGTTCGGGTGGAGGACCGTCCCATGCTGCTGCGACAGAAGATCCTCCCGAAGAGGCAGACGGATCGGGGGATCTACGCTCATACTGAGTAGCTCGGGATACCAAACTCTTCGAGCCCAGTCCGGAGCCACAAGGATGACTTGGGCCCGGTCGTGCCGAATCTTCTTCAACACTCTGGGTAGAAGTGGTATAGGCGGAAAGGCGTACAACAGACCGCAACTCCACTCGCGACGAAAAGCGTCGCCGAGCGAGTGCCGCCTTGGAAATTCCAACGCGCAGAACTGATGACCTTGCGCGTTCTCTTCGGTGGCGAATAGATCTAACCAAGGCAAGAGTCCTTGCGCCACTTCCGAGTGAAGACGCCATTCGTGATCCATCATGCAACCTGCGGCTGAGTTCGTCCGCCCTGGCGTTCAGGGAACCTGCCAGGTGTTGAACCATCAGGAACATGTCCTGATGTTCCAGCCAAGACCAGAGGCGCAGAGCCTCCTGACAGAGGGTCCACGACCCCACCCCGCCCTGTTTGTTGCAGTACCACATTGCGGTGGTGTTGTCTGTGAACACCTGCACTACCTTCCCTTTGACAGAGGGAAGGAATGCCTTGAGTGCAAGTCGGATCGCCCGGAGCTCCAGAAGGTTGATATGGAGCCGGGACTCCGCCGGAGACCAGAGGCCTCTGATCTCCGCCTCTCCCATGTGACCGCCCCATCCCAGAAGGGACGCGTCCGTCACAACTGTGTGCTCTGGCTGGGGAAGGGAGAGGGATCTGCCCATGACCCATTGCCGGTTCGAGAGCCACCACTGCAACTGTTTTGCAGTCCCCACCGAGATCTGGACGTGATCGGACAGGTTGCCCTGGTGCTGCGCCCACTGGAACTTCAGGTCCCACTGCAGAGCCCGCATATGCCATCTGGCATGATCGACCAGCAGGATGCAGGAGGCCATGAGGCCCAGCAGCCTCAGGGTCATCCGTACCGAAACCCAGGATAAAGGCTGAAAGATCGGAATCATAGCCTGAATATCCCGGACTCGCCGTTCGGGAGGATAGGCCCGAAACTGCGTCGTGTCCAGAACTGCTCCGATGAAAAGGAGCTGTGGAGAAGGAACCAGATGAGACTTCGGCACATTGATGGAGAACCCCAGCGAGTGCAGGAGTTCGGCCGTAGTCGACTGCCTGGGACGAGCCCGCCTTCAGCAGCCAGTCGTCGAGGTAGGGGAAGACTGAAACCCCTGCCCGGCGCAGATGAGCTGCGACCACCGCCATCACTTTCGTGAACACCCGAGGGGCACTGGTAAGGCCAAAGGGGAGCACGGTGAATTGAAAGTGCTCGAGGCCTACCGTGAACCGTAGGTAACGCCGGTGGGCCGGCAGGACGGGGATGTGGAAATAAGCGTCCTGCAAGTCCAACACTACCAGCCAGTCTCCAGGGTCGAGGGCAGTCAAGACCTGAGCTAGGGTGAGCATCTTGAACTTCTCCTTCCGGAGGAAGCGATTGACGTTCCGGAGGTCCAAGATAGGACGCATGTCCTCCTTGTCCTTTTTGGGCACCAGAAAGTAGTGGGAGTAGCAACCACGCCCTACTTCTGGGGTCGGAACATGATCGATGGCCCTCTTAGCCAAGAGGGCCGTGACTTCCTTCTGTAGAAGCACCAAGTGATCCCCTGACATGCGGTGGAATTGAGGTGGCATGGCTGGGGGGGGGGTCTCGAAGGGGAGGGAGTAGCCCCTTCGGACAATGTCCAAGACCCACCTGTCCGAGGTGATGGGACGCCAGTGGTGAAGGTGATGGCGGACCCTACCCCTGACTGGCGTGCTGTGCACCTGAAAGGAGGCACTAGGAGGGCTTGGAGGCCGCGGACGGGTTGGAGGTGGTGGCCTGACCCGCACGCTGGTTGCCCGAACCGCCACGGCGGTATCCACGTCCTCGGCCACGCGAAGGCGCTTGCTGCGCGGGCCGTTGGCCGGGCTGTTGACGTGACTGGGCGCCCCTTCCGTGGCCACGAAAGGGGCGAAAAGCAGACGTGAGCAGAGGGCGCACAACAGCAAGGCCCAGGGACTTAGCAGTAGCCCGCGAGTCCTTGAAACGCTCCAGCGCATGGTCTGCCTTCGAACCAAAAAGACCGACTCCATCAAAGGGCATGTCCATGAGTGTATTCTGGACATCCCCGGAAAAACCAGTGGTTCTCAGCCAGGCGTGGCGACGGAGCGCCACCGTCGTTGCAAGCGATCTGCCCAGCGAGTCGGCGGTATCAAGGCCACAGCGGATGGTGTATTTAGCCGCATCACGCCCTTCCGCAATGGCGCGGGTAAGCAGTGTCTGGACCTCCTCAGAGCACTGCGGCAAAACAGTCGCCACCGAATCCCACAGGGAGTGGGTGTATCGGCCCAAGAGGCAAGCGGTGTTAACGGACCGCAAGCCAGCACTGGAGGAAGAGAAAGCCTTCTTCCCAAAGTGATCCAGGCGCTTGGATTCCCTATCCGGAGGGGCGGTAGGGAAGGCGGTTTGGGAGGCAGAGGCTTGGACAACCAAGCTCTCAGGGGTGGGGTGTTGGGAGAGAAACAGGGGGTCGCCCGGAGCAGGGCGATGGCGTCGGGCCACGTTCCTATCCACAGGAGCCCCTGTGGTGGGTTTGGACCAGGCACCCAAAAGAACGTCAGTGAGTGCATCGTTGAACGGCAGCACAGTCTCCGAAGAGGAGGCCGCCGGCTGAAGCACTTCAGTCAGGAGGTTAGTCCTGACAGCCACTGTAGGCAACTGGAGATTTAAGGCTCCAGCAGCTCTACGCAACACCGTTGCAAAATTAGCCCCCTCCTCCGTAGCCACGGGAGGAGACAGCATGCCAGAGTCAGGGGAGGTGTCCAGACCACTGGCATCCCCAAGTTCCTCAACCCAGTCCGGGTCAAACTCGCACAGTTGTGTGAGAGGGTCCTCAGACCCCTCCCAGCTCTCCTGGTCCTCCTCAGGTTCAAAATATGGAGGAGGAGGGACATTAGGGACCCAAGGTCTCATCGGCGCCGGAACCGGCGCCGGGCGACGTCGGTCCGGCTCCATGTCCGGAGCCGGAGAGTACCGGGGAACGACGCCGTCCGGAGCCCCGGACGGCGTCAGGAACGGCACCGGGGGCGTCGGCGGAGGCGTGGTTAGGTCAACCGGCGTCGATGGGGGTTGCGGCACCACCGGAGCCGGGATCGAGGCCGGGGCCGGAGCCGAGGCCGGGATGAAGGCCGGTCGGACAGGCGACGCCGGGACCGGAGTCGACGGCGACGCCGGAGCAACCCCGTCAGGGCCCGCGGGGCCCGAAGGTGCACCGGAGGGACCTTGAGGCCCGAAGAGGCGGGCCATGGCCGACAGGAACTCCTGTATTTGGGCCTGAGTCGCCCCCGAACCCGGGAAGGACGGGTAATGCGGGGGTAACTCGACAGGCACGTCCGGGGCCGCGGGGACGGTGCCGACAGGGACCTCAGCCGAGTCGCGAGACCGGCGAGGCGAAGTCTTAGAGCGATGATGCCGCTTAGACTTCTTGTGCTTCGACTTACCGGAGGAGCGCGAAGACTTGGATTCCGACGAACGGCGGGGACTCCGCGTCCGGCCCCTCGACCTCTCCCGGGACCGGGGCTTGGTGCGGCGCGGAGCCGACTGCCGGACTTCGAGGAGCTTTCGAGACCGCTCTCGCAAAGCCTTCGGATTAAGTTTCCGGCAGTCAGGGCACGACTTCGTGTCGTGGTCTCGGCCGAGACAGAAGAGACACTCGAGATGCGGGGCCGTGATCGACATCATGCGACCACATTCCTCGCAGGGCTTAAAGCCGGGCATCCCTACGACACCTTAGGAGTCGTGAAGACTCGTTGAAGAAACAGTGAAAAAATTCACAAAAAAGATAGTCAAAAAGTGACTAGGGCACTGCTCTTCCCGGATCTGCGCTTACTGGCGCGGAAAAAGAAGAACTGACGTCAGCGCGCAGGGGCGGCACCTAAGTACTGCCCGCGACGTCATCCCGGCGATCACGACGCCGACGACGGACGCGGAGCCGCACGACGCCGCCTACCGACGCGCAAGGGTACTGCTACGCAAAACCTTTCCGGATCCAGCCTGACGCCTGGGGATATTCTAAGGTAAGGAATCTGTCACTAACGTGTCTCTTTCAGATGTAAATATATATGTGAAGTCACTATGAATGTGCATGCCTAAGGTCTGGAAATCTGGTGATTTCCAACCCCGTTTTTCCCACTGCACTTTATTCATACCTTGTGTCTCTTTCGGATTTACTTGTTTAATAAATACAATTGTCCATTTGGAGAAAACTTGCACAGTTCACAGTGTAGTCCTGTGTTATATTACCATTTATATTTAATTGTGGACGAGACCAGCGTCTCTAAAAACAGTCACTTATAAAGGCACCACCTCGGCGCGCTGACGTCTGTTACTTTTCACGACTTTCCAAGCCAGAAGAGCAGAGCCATGAAGTGCACAGACACTGGTGTGTCCAAACTAGTGCCCTGAAAGGGATCAGCCCTGACCCTAGAAATCTGTCTGCAGAGCAGGGAGGATGGGTGGATTGGTAAGAAATCTGCAGCTAGATATTGTCTCCATCAGATAAGGAGTTACTGAAGGTAAATAACTTGTTCATTTGCTAGAGACATCTAGCCGCAGATTCCTTACTTTTGAATAGATACCCAAGCAATACAATCCCAGAGGTGGGTCTGCAGACGAATTTAGACTAAGAAGTCCTGCAGGACTGAATGGCGAAGTGTCTGTCCCTATGGACCTGAATGTCCAGGCAGTAATGCTTGGTAAATCTGTGCAGGGATACCCACGTTGCTGCCTGGCCGATGTCAAGGTTTGGAACTCCACGGGCTAATGCAGTGGTCGCAGCTTTCGCTTTGGTGGAATGAGCTCTTAAGCCTTCAGGTGGCTGCTTGGTTTCCAGTGCGTAGCAGAGCATGATGCAGGGAACGACCCATTGAGAGATGATCTATTTCTGCACCGCCCGGCCTTTCTTCGCACCAACATACCCCACGAAGAGTTGATAGTCAACCCAGAACTCTCTTGTGCAGTCAAGGGAGAACAACAACGCTCTTTTTGGGTCCCGGCAGTGTGGTCGCTCCTCTTCTATAACGTGGTGTGGAGGAGCATAGAAAGTATGTAAGGTGACAGATTGGCCCACATTAAATGGTGTTACAACTTTTGGCAGGAAAGAGGCCCTAGTGCAAAGCAACAGTTTGTCAGGAAAAACTAATAGGACGTGAGACTTGGATGACAAAAGCCTGCAGCTCACTCACCTTCCTGGCCGATGGAATCGCCACAAGAAAGGCCGTTTTGATGGTGAACAGCCTGATCGGACAATTGTGTAAAGGCTTGAAGGGAGCACACATTAGAAAAGTGAGAACCAAATTAAGGTCACACTGAGGTATAATGAAAGGGGAAGGTGGGAACATATGTACAAGACCGTTTAGAAATCTGTTTACAATCAGAGATTTAAATAGGGAGGGTTGGTCAGGCAGCCGCATGAAGGCAGACAAGGCAGAAAGATTCCCTTTCAGAGTGCCCACAGCAGAGCCCTGCTGAACAAGGGTCAAAATAAAAATTAAAATATCAGAAAGGGAAGCAGAAAGAGGGTCATTAGACTTTTCTGTGCAATATGACAAACGTTTTCCATCGGCAGGAGTATACCATCTTGGCAGAGGGATGCCTGGCTGCCAGAATAATATTACAGACTTCGGGAGGAAGGCTGAAAGCTATCAACTGCCGCTGTTCAATCTCCACGCAAGAAGGCAAAGAGTTGACAGGTTTGGGTGGAGGACCCTCCCCTGCTGCTGCAACAGGAGATCCTTCCTAAGAGGCAGCCTGATCGGAGGATCGATTTTCATGTTCAGAAGCTCGGGATACCAGACTCTCCATGCCCAGTCGGAGCCACAAGGATGACTTGGACCCGGTCGTTCTTGATCTTCTTGAAAACTCTGGGCAGGAGTGGTATCGGTGGAAAGGTGTACAGGATGCCTGAGTTCCACTCAAGATGAAAAGCGTCTCTGAGAAAGAGCCGCCTTGTAATCTCCTCAAAACTGTTGACATTGTGCATTCTCGGCAGAGACTAACTCATCTAACCAAGGTCCTAACCACTGTTGAAAGAGACCTTGCGCCACCCTCCAGGTGGAGACGTCATTCGTGATCTGCTAGGCATCGACTTCTGAGTTTGTTCGCCCTGGCGTTCAAGGAACCTGCCATGTGTTGAACCACCAGGGTTTTGCCCTGCTGTTCCAGCCATATCCAGAGACACAGGGGACTCTTGACAAAGGGTCCACGACCCCACCCCACCCTATTTGTTATAGTGCCACATGGCGGTGGGGTTGTCCGTGAACCAGTCTTCCCTTGATGGAGGGTGCAAAGGTTTATCAATGCCAATCGGATTGCTCGGAGCTCCAACAGGTTGATGTGGAGTGCAGATTCCGCAGGAGACCAGCGTCCTCTTGTCTCCATCTCTCACAGATGGCCGTCCCATCCCAGGAGTGACGCATCCGACTACTGTGAGATCTGTTTGGGGAAAGGAGAGGCTCCTGCCTCTGACCCAATCGTTATTTGTTCGCCACCACTGTAGGTCCCGCTGAGATCTGGACCATGTCAGAGAGATTACCCGGATGCTGCGCGCACTGGAACTTCATGTCCCACTCCAGAGCCCGCATACGTCATCTGGCATGTCGCACTAGCAGGATGCAGGGGGCCATGAGGCTCAGCAGCTTCAGTCAGTCTCACCGAAATCCAGGATAGAGGCTGATACATTGGTATCATAGCCACAATATCCTGGACTCGCTGCTTGGGAGAATAAGCTCGAAACTGCACTATGTCCAGAACAGCTCAGAAGAAAGGGAGCGCCTGAGAGGGAGTCAGGTGTGACTTTGGCATGTTGATAGTGAACCCCAGAGAATGCAAGAGGTCCGCCGTAGTCTGGAGGTGGGAGATGTCAGCCTGGGGTGAGCCTGCCTTCAGCAGACAGTCATCGAGA
This sequence comes from Calotriton arnoldi, assembly GCA_963921515.1. NCBI lineage: Eukaryota > Metazoa > Chordata > Amphibia > Caudata > Salamandridae > Calotriton > Calotriton arnoldi. The sequence continues at coordinate 760,987 of CAWUFW010000103.1, forward strand.
TAGGGGAAGACTGCATTCCTGATCTGCGCAGATAAGCTACGACCACCACCATCACCTTCGTGAAAACCAGAAGGGCCTGGTAAGGACAAAAGGGAGTACAGTGAACTGAAAATGCTTGTGGCCTACCATAAACCGCAGGTAACACCTATTGGCAGGCAGGATGGGGATGTGAAAATAGGCGTCCTGTAAGTCCAACGCTACCATCCAGTCTCCTGGGTCCAAGGCAGACAAAACTTGAGCCAATGTGAGCATCTTGAATTTCTCCTTTTTGAGGAAGTAGTTGAGGGCTTGGAGATCTAGGATAGGACGAAGGCCTTTGCCCTTTTTCGTACCAGAAAGTAGTGGGAATAGCAACCACAGGCAACTTTAGGCACCAGACCCTCTCTCTGGCTCCCTTGGCCAAGAGAGCAATGAATCCTCATGGAGCAGTGACAGATGATCCTCCGTCAGCCGGTCACAAGATAGAGGCAAGAATGAAGGGGTACACTCAAATGGGAGGGTGTAGCCTCTTCGGACGATACACAAAGATGTTATGGACTGCCAGTGGTGGAGGTGATGGCGGATCCTGCCACCAACTGGAAGCCCATGATCTAAAAGGGCATAATTAGGAAGGTTTGGAGGCTGCAGCTGCCAGGGGTGTGGTGGCTGGACCAGACCGCTGGCTACCTGACCCATGAGGCCGGTATGGATCGCGTCCTGGTACACGTAGATGCTGGGAACTTGCGTTGCTGGGATAAGGCTAGCGTAGTTGAAAGCCCCTTCCATGGCCACGAAAGACAGACTGGGGGGATACGGTGCAGCCAAGAGGCCCAAGGACTTGGCTGTAGCCCATGAGTCCTTAAAGCGCTCCAGCACAGAGTCTGCCTCGTCTCCGAAGAGACAGATGCCAACAAAGGGCATGTCCAGAAGGGAAGCCTGGACATCCCCCTAAAAGCCAGTAGATATCAGTCAGAACTGTCTGAGGGCCACAGTCGATGAAACCGATCTGCCCAACGAGTCGGTCGTGTCCAAGCCACAGCGTATAGTGAGCTTCGCTGCCTCTCTTGTCTCGAACTGCTTTACAGAGAATGGCCCGGGCCTCCTCTGGGATCTGTGGCAGTACTTGCGCAACAGTTTCCCAAAGCATGTGGGAATAGCAGCCCAATAAGCATGTGGTGTTCACTGGCAGAATTTTTTTTTTCTTTCCCAAGCAGTCCAGCCTCTTGGATTCCCTGTCTGGGGGAGCGGCAGGGAACACACCATGGGAAGTAGAGGCTTGGACCACCAAGATCTCTGGGGCAAGGTGTTGGGTGAGGAAATTTGTGTCCCCTGGAGTGGGGCAGTGGCAGCGGGCAATCGTCCTAGTCACAGGAGCCCCTGTGCTGGGTTTGGACCAGGTCCCCAGAATGAAGTCTGTGAGGGCTTAATTGAACGGGAGTAGGGGTTCAGAGGAGGAAACTCCCGGTTGCTGCACCTCTGTCAAGATGTTAATCTTGACTACCACTGGGGGCAACAGAAGGTCAAGGACCTCAGCCGCTCTTTGCACCACCATTGCATATATAGCTCCCTCCTCCGTAGCCACGGTAGGGGGAAGAAAGCATTCCGGTATCTGGAGACGTGCCCAGTCCGCTGGCATCACCCAGTTCCTCACTCTAGTCCATACACTGCTCCTAACGGTATTCTAAAGGGTCCAATGCCCCTCCCATTCCTCCCAAAGGCCTAGCCCTTCAGAAAAGGGCTTAGTCTCTGACCTAGGAAGCAGGGGTCTGGCCAGCGCTGGAATCTGCATCGGTCGACGCGGTTCCATGTCGTCGAGGATCAGAATGCCAGCGGCTCCGGGAGCGCCGGGACGTTGCCGGGCAAAGTCATAGTGGCACTACCAGCACCGGCCTGGATCCATGTGGGCTCGCCAGAGCGGAACCAGATTGGGCACCCTTTGATCCCCACAGGGCTCGAAGGCGCGACAAAGGGGTCAGGCCGCTCAAGAATGAGGCGCATGGCCTCATAGAACTCTTTAATTTGAGCGGTGGTCGTACCAGCTCCCATAAAACTAGGGAGGTGCGGAGTCGGCATAGACGCAGGTTCTGCGTGACCAGGCCTCAAACGCTGAAATTCGTTTGTCATGTCAGCCGACGGATGAGGAGACGCCGAAGCACGCTTCAACTTCTTGCGTTGTTGTGTCTTTTACCTGAGTGCTCCGACGATTTGGAGTGGGACGAAGAGGACTTGGTACCTTTGGAATGGTCCTCAGACCTTCCTCTCGAGCAGGAACGTGACTTCCGCGGAGTCGCATATCAGGCCGCTAGCAACTTCAGGGACTGCTCCCTCAAAGCCTTGGGCACCATGGCCAAGCAGTCGGAGCACGACTTGGGAGTCAAAGATGCGCTCCAAACACCGCAAACACACGAGGTGTGGGTCAGTCACCAACAAGTTGCAGTAGTAGGCGCCAGAGGGTTTAAAACCTGTCTTCCTCAATTACATCTTCAACACACCAGGAGGAAATCTACAGAAAAAAAATCAACAAATTGTCACAAAAATAGCTCTTCTATCAGATCAGCGCTGGCGCGGAAAGAAAAGAACTGTCAACTCACTGAGGTGGTGCCTATATAGGTGACGCAGATGTCATTTCTGGCGCAGACGGCGCCGACAAAGCCATGGGGAGCTGACCAACACCACCTATCAGCCCACAGGGATACTGCTCATGAAAAATCTTCTGGATCCAGTCTGGTGCCTGGTGAAATTCAAAGGCAAGGAAACTGCGGCTAGTTGTCTCTATCAGATACTATTTTATGGGGAGACATCACCTCAGATGTGGGTGGACCAGCAGCTAACTCCATGGCTAATTCAGGGGAAATATCCAAGCCTCTATCTGAAAATAGGCCCTGAAAATTCAGCAGGGGATCCTGCCCTTGGTCTTCATAGGGGAGACCTACCACAGGGTCTGAATCCATAACAAATATTTCATGAAGGTGTGCTTGGTAAGCCTCCTCCTCTAGGGCCTCTGTGCTGCTATACAGGAGTGAAGTTTTGGTTTTATGTCGGTTTGCGGCACCGGTGACTTCGTATCCGGAGCCGATGGAGGCAGTAGTGGAGGAGGAGGAGGCGGCGGCTGCTGCGGTGGTGCCGGCCATGAAGATAGTTGTGGCGCCGAGAATCGCAGTGCTGGATCAGTGCAGGGCAGAGGGGCTGGACCTGAAGGTGCGGCACCAAACTGAGTCAGTTGAAATGAAATGAACAGAAGCTGTGCTGGAGCTGTCGAGTCCATGGGGGCTCCGTAATGCATTGATGCCCTAGTAAATATTTTATACATAGCATTGAGGAATGTCGCTGGATCAGAGCCTGGCGTTGGAAATTCAGGGAATTGCAGTGCCGAAGGCCCTGGAGCAGGAGCCAGCACAAAATGTACCCGGGTGCCGTGGAAGTCTGTCCAGAGCCGGTCCTAGTGGTGAAGTAGGGCTGTACGGAGCATCCTCTACTGGGATTTCAACTAACTCTGGTTCCAAAGACAAGTGTCTTGTGGAGATCAGAGAACGTCTGGGAGACTTACCTTTGGACTTCTTGGATTTCTTGTGGTGTCTCCTCTGCTTGGTGGAGAAGGAAAATGGAGAACGGGAACAGTGTTGAGAACGTTTCCGGCGTCGATGGTCTTCCTTGGCCCGAGCCATAAAGAGTTTGGCATCCTGCTCCTTGAAAGCCTTGGGATTCATACTGAGACAGGAAGATCAAGATTTGGTGTCAGCACCACAAACCTATTAAATGGGGGTCCATGATGGACATCTGTCCATAATACCGACAGGGTTTAGAATCCAATTTCTTAGGTGGAGACATTGGTACTGCCGTTTGAATTTGTATACGAGGAAAAATCTTCAGTGATTCAAGCTCCAGATCTGCGTTGAAGGAGTACAAAAAGGGAACTGACATTGATGCGCAGGAGCAGGCGCTTTATGGACTCGGGGATGTCACCTGTCACTTCCAGCGCCATCTACTGGCGGCATCAAGACTATGAAGTGTTCAACAGGTGAGGAATCTGTATGCAGGTAGAAGAGTGGGTAGACTTTTAGTTCTGTATTTGATACTATGATGACACCTGGAGATGAAGGCGATACCTCCCAGACTACAGGTGAGGATCACATAAAATTTTATTTTTAATTATTGAGAGTACATACTATAATCCTATGATTAGGTCCTATGGCCTAGTTGGACTATCACTCCCCACACCCATTAGGGTGATCTAGTAGGTCCTCGTTAGACTAGTTTCATTGTGAGGCTACTTTGGCTATTTATGTAATAGTGTTTGCTAGACATTTCAAGGAACTGAATACAAAACCAACAAATTCAGTATCTAACCCTCTGTTCAAGATCTAACAAATAAAGAAAAACAAGTGGAATCAAAAGTTATAAATCCATTAAGAACAAATAGGCAATTGAGATACCAAATGAAAAAAATATTTGATGAAAATAGGAGAGCGAGGCAGGAGTGCAGGAGCCAGAACATTCAATAGAATACTGTCCTGAGAAATACAGTGCCAGCCAAAAACAAATGCTCTGAAATTGGATTAGCCTAGTTTCCTCATGCCAACGTAAACTTTAGATCACCTGGTTAGGCAAGACTGGAATGTGAAATGATAATGGTTGTAAGGGATTACCTCATAATATATTATATACCCAATGAAGCTGATACATAGAATTCAGACAGTTGTTCAGAGGAGCTACTGAAAATGATGGCTAGCTTTGATGAAGGTTTCAATGAAGGAAGCCACCTGAAAAAGTCAACTGCATATAAATGGCGTGCAACAGATATGTGGGTGAGAGCAAAAAGTCAGTGGTGGGCTGATCTTTAGCATTGTAACGTTTAACTCAAGTTGGGTTTGCAGGGTAGACAAAGATATGGGGTCACCAGATCATGGCATGACTAATCACGCACTTGTAAATACAATGCCTTTACAGACAGGTGGGCGCAGGGGTTTCGGTTGGACGAGTGGTAATGAGTTGAATGGAGTTAAGTCTTGAAAGCAGAATATGGTTGGGCTTGTTGTTGTATTGATGTATTTGCTGCTTGGGGGTTAGGTGTCTAAATAGGTGGCTAGTTATGTGATTATGTTAGTCATGCAACTACAGCAATTAAGCAACATGCCACAATGCATGAATGCAGGACGAGATAGTCGAGGGAACATGGCGGCGGGCTAGTCCGGTCGTGAGCTCCGTCTCTTTCCTCCGGCCTCACATGTTCTAGCCTCTGAGCCTTAGTTTCTTTTTCTTTTGAATTGCCCTTACCTACGCTTCTTCGGTCTCGACAGGCTGGTGCAGGATCGGGCGGCGGCTGCTACCTTGTTCCGGGAGGGTTCCGGGATCATTCTCCTTCTCGATTTTTTGGCCTCACCAGGCGGCTTCTCGGCACTCGGGCGCGCAACCGAGCTGGCTGAGTGCGGCTCCGCGCGTTCGGGCGGGGCGCCTGCTGCAAGCTGTGAACGGCATGCACTGTGACAGGCACGCTGTAGCGATAATCTCCTTCCGGGGCACACCAGGCAGGGTCAGCTCCTGCTGGGTGCCCCATGTCTCAGTCTGTACTTCCAGCAAGCCTGTGACTGGGGTTGAGCCTCCTGGCGGGTTGCTGCATCGGATCTCCCCGCAGTTCTGTGGTATGCCTTGGCGGTCCTTTGCCACAGTGGTATTTCCATCGCCCATGAGCCCTAAACGGGCCAAAGATACTGGTGGCAGGGAGCGGAGTGCCTCCTGCTCCTCTAAACCAACTCCACGGAAGAAGAGAAAAGCAAAGCAATGAGGAACAAGTAAGAAGGGGGGAGATATCTGGTGTGCACAATTTACCAGAGTTAGCGTTCTCACCTCCACAGCTTGAGGGCCTACTTTGTGAGAAGGGGGTTGATTTTCCTAGCAGGTACGTGCTAAGAAACAAAAATGTTGATACTGCAGACTCCTTTTTGCATACTACTACGGCCCCACTTGTTCCCTCTTATGTGAAAACTGTATTTAAAAAGCCTAGTAGAAAAACAGGGTGTAAGCTTTCCTTAAACCTGTAGGACTCTCTTTTCTATATCCTTAACGCAACAAAGAAAGGAAGCAGCCCAAGTTAGGATAACCCCTTCCCTTAGATCCTTTTTTAAGGTACAGGCTAAGGTACTGCTGCCTGGGTCTATAGCACCCGATACGGCGGTTTTGGGAATATCTGCTGGAGTGTCTGCATTAAGTATGGAGCCTACTAACCAAGAGGAAGAAATTGTTCATCGGAGTATCGCTACTTTCAATAGATTTCAGAGCTTAGACGATGGTGTCAGTGATCCACTGAATCTCCCTGCTTAGGTGAACCAGGGGCCGGACCCCTTGGTTTCTGCTGATCTCCCGATCTTAAATAACCCGAAGCAGCAAGGTCTGGCTGAAATGTTAGAAACCCTTTCCTCGAGATTAGGACTAAGTTTGCCATTCTCAGAAAAGAACCAATCTAAAATCCAAGACTCCTGCGAGACCCTTGAGACCAAAATGTCGGCAATCACCGAGAGAATTTGTATGATGGAAGCCTCAGTAGAGGCCCTTAACAAGGAAGTGAAGAACAACCGAAGCGAAATCCAAACATTAAAAAATGGGGAGAAGGCTATGTTAGACAAAATAGAATCCTTGGAAAACAAAGCTAGACGCAATAACATCAAAATACTTAACATCCCGGAAGGTCTGGAGGGAGATATCAAAGGTTTTTTCTTAAGCTTAGTGAAGGAGTTCATCCCCTCCGTTGACGTTCAAGAATTGGAAGCAGATATTCAAAGGATTCATAGAGACCCCTTTCTAAAAACCTAAACAGGAAAACCCCCAGGAGAATTTTGATTAATTTTAAGACCTACACGTTAAAAGAACGTATTCTCTCTGAAGCTTTAAAAGCTAGCAGTTTTTCTAAAGAGGGGTGGTCGTTTCGGATTAGATCAGATGACTCTAGGATCACTCAGGATAGACGGTGGGAGCTGGGGAAATTTATCCCAGAGTTAAGATCTTTAGGTGCCACAGCCCAATTGAGATTCCCAGCCCTTCTCATAGTCATGTGGAAGACCAAAATGCATAACTTTCGGGACCCCAAGGAGGTAGGGACTTTTATTGACCAGTGAAAGGCTCATGACTAATTCTGTTTATTTTCTTTTTTTATTATATGCAGGAGGAAGATGTGAGCTCAAAAGGGTATCCAATCCAACATACCCATTTTGTTTTTGGGGAGGGTTCCCAGGGGAGGGGGGGGCAAGGGGTCACAGGAGGAGCAGTTTAGATTAGAAATTCACTGGGTGAGTAGCATACTAGGGAAAAAAGTAAAAAGAAAAAAGTCCTCATCATTTGGCCAGGATAAAAGATTAGAAGTAAGAGAGGAGTAGGTAATGATCAGTTTGGAGTAAATATTATGGAAAAGATAAAAAGCAATGCCTGTCTATACCCCGGTAAGAATTTTAACATGGAACGTTAATGGTCTTAGGGTGGCGAGTAGAAGGAGGAGAATCTTTCAATATCCGAGTCAAGCCAATTATGACATTATTATATTACAAGAAAAGCATCTAACTCATGACGAGTGGGAGGCCACTCGATCCAACCAGAAGTGGATCGAAGTATCTGTCCACACAACTCAAACGTGTTGTACGAAAGGAGTGGCTTTACTGGTTAAGAAGTCTGCTAAAGCCACCCTAGGGGCCATTAAAGTGAATGTTAAGAGTCGATGGATCATTGCTAATATTAAAGTACAGAATGTATGGTATGCCTTCGTGAGGTATTACGGGCCTAACAGATGATGAAGCCTCTTTAAATTCCATTTATAATCATTTGATAGAATCTAACCGTCCTGTTATTATGGGAGGGGATTTTAATATTCTCCTGAACCCTAATCTTGATAGGTCTAATAAGGGGGGGGGGCATTGGTCCTATAAAAATTAGATCTTTTGTCAAAGTGCTAATGAAAGACCTAGATCTTATAGATATTTGGAGAGTCAAAAATAAAGAAAGAAGGGACCCTTCATTTTTCACTTTTCACAATAAAAAGCATGGGCATGCCTCTAGAATAGACTTTTTCTAGTAGATTCTAGATTGGCTAACAGTGTTAAAACGGTGGAGCATATTCCCAAGCACCTTTCAGACCACTCTGCAGTGCTCTTGGAGCTACAAATAGAAAAAGGGCCCACTAATGGAAGTTGGACCTTTGATAGATCCTTACTCTCCGATTTATCAGTAATAACGCAGCTGAAGAGAGAAACCTTGTCGTCCTTTGAAATTAATGGCTGCATATAATCTCGGATGCCTACAAAGCATATATAAGAGGCAGAGTTATTAGTCTTGCTGCAAAAAAACATAAGGAAACCAGAGCTAAAATTTAAAAAAAATGGAAAAGGACATTTCTAGAGCTCTGTGTAAGAGAATTATACAGCAAGACGATCAGGAACAGGAGGTCAACAATGAAATAATAATAAGACAGGCGCTAACAGATTACTTAGATAGTGTTGTTAGGGAAAAGTGGGAAGCTGGTAAATTAGCTAACTACAAGTATGGAGAGGGTGTGGGAAGCTGCTCGCATGGAAAACTTGTACTAACCAAACAAGAAATATAATTAAAGAGAATTCCAACGATGACACGGGGGAGGTTTTGTCAGATAATATTCAAATCGAACAAGCATTTGAGTCCTTCTTTCAAGACCTGTACACTGAGGATCAGTTAGTCACCGAGTCCCAGATTAAAGACTAAGTTAATAGAATAGCTTTGCCCTCACTTGCTGACGTCCAAGCCCAACGATTGAATCAAAATATCTCCCTAGAAGAACTAAAGGCGGCAGTAAAAAATCTAAAAAGAGGCAGCGCCGCGGGGATAGATGGTATCCCTAATGAGTTTTACATCTTCCTTGCTGAGAAAATCATCCCAGTCCTGACAAAGCTTATTGATAGTATCTTCTCTGATGGTCTACCTATTCCCGAATCTTGGGATGAGGCGGCTGTTAGTCTAATTATGAAGTCTAATAAGGATCTTAAAAAGTGTGAGTCTTACAGGCCAATCTCCTTGCTGAACTGTGACTATAAAATCTATGCACATGTTTTGGCCAGGAGCCTGGAACCTGTGATGGGCTCACTAGTCCAGGCCTAACAGAAGGGATTTATTAAAGGACGCCAACTACATGATCTAACGCATGAGCTGATAGGCTCAATTGATATAGCCTCAGGGAATAAACTGCCTCTTACCATTTTCACTTTCGACGCTGCCAAAGCCTTTGATAGTGTAAGTTGGCCCTTTTTACGCTATACGATTCACTCGTTTGGGCTAGGGGAGAATTTTGTTAGGGCCATAAGCAATGTCTATTAGACCCTACGGCAAGTATTGTGATTATTGGGAACCTCACTAATTCAATAAAGTTGGAGCGAGGTACAAGACAGGGCTGCCCCCTCTCGCCATTGCTGTTTGACCTATATATCGAGCCTCTCGCATGTAATATCAGGGCCAGTCAGACCTTCGCACTGTTTGAATGGCATGGGTGGGTGAAAAAAGTTGCCCTATATGCGGATGACTTGATGGTCTTTACAAGGGATGGCACCAATATTCTACCTACACTGGAGCAACTCCTATTGGATTTTGGGAAGGTCTCTGGCTATTTAATATACTGTCAAAAAACAGAAATTATGTCCTGGAACACACAATCTAATAACTCACTGATTAAGCAAGAAATTAGATATTTAGGGGTGCAAATCACTCAGGACTTGACCAAGTTAGCCCAGGCAAAACTTGACCTAAAAATGAGAGAGACAAGAGTATTATTAAAATCTTGGGACAGGGGGCGTGGTCTGGCCGCGGTCGAATATGGCCGTTTGATCCGAGAGCTCTGCTGTGAGGGGGGCTTCAGGCGGAGACGGCAGCTCCCTACACATGGACTGAGGCATCATATTAGCGCCTCCTACATCGCAGCGCTCATGGGAAACTAATGGGCCAAACTCCCAAACTCCAGAGGAACCATCAGGCCTGGAGGTAGGCTTGCAGCCACGGCTCTCAATTAGCAGGTGTTCCCGACCTCCGCGCTCGACTGCGTCTAATTGAGTCCCCGGCTTTTCTCTGATGAAAATAGGCCTGCTATTTGCTGACGCCGGTGGACCCGGCATCTCCACTGACTGGATTGATACCATTTGAAAACACGGAAGCGACGGTAATTTAAAAGCGGGTGAGTGCTGTGGCATTTAATGCTATGGTCCTTCGGCGGGAAAGTGTGTTGTGCTGTATTAACTGCGACGAGATTGATTTGGCATATTCCCACTCTTTAATTCGATATAATGGCCCCATCTCCAAAAATGGACTCAAGTGTTAGTCTGGGGTTGTGTGAGGAGTAATTCTTAATGCCCAATGTGGATAGACTCGTGCGAAGCGAGAGAGCGTCAGCTATTCATGAGTGACCATTGCAGCAACCGCACAGCTTAAAGCTTTACAGCTTGATAGGAGGATGACTTGGACACTCAACTAAATACAGACTTATCCTCATATATTGCGTCTATAGCAATTGGGAGCCGTGTGGTAACCTTGTTGTTGAGAGGAATATTCTGCACTCTAAACTATCCTATCATCTCCTACCAAACATTTTACTCCTCGTCTTCAGTAGCTGCGCATTCAACGATATGTGAGGAGAAATTCTTAATGCGCAATGTGGATAGCCCTGTGCGAAGTGAGAGAGCGCCAGCTATTAATTCATGAGTGACCATTGCAGCTACCATAATGCTTGAAGCTTCATAACTTGACTGGAGGATGACTTGGGCACTTAACTAAATACAGTCTTATCCTCATATATTGCGTTTATAGCAATTGGGATTTGTGTGGCGCCCTTGTTGTTGAGAAGCATATTCTGCGCTCTAACTATCCTATCTTCTACCAAACATTTTGCTCCTCGTCTTCAGTAGCTGAATACTTGAAGAAATTGGTCTTGCTGACACACCCCAAACTTCCTCACACCGATATCAAATGGTCCGAGTGGAGCACCGCATCAGAGAGGAAGGAACAACAGTCACGTTTCACTTCAATTATCGACAGAAAATCTCTGTCATCTTCACCAGCATTTGAGCTGACAATACCAAAGTTGATAGGCACCTTGCCTTGTATACTTGTGGAGGAAGGTTCATACGAGTATAAACAAACTTCACTACTTAATCGAGTCACTTAAGTCTTTACCTCATAGACCCTGTCGCTGTTCTATACTTCCACATTGACTCAGCGCAACACCCTGAGAATAAAAGTAGTAGAATGTCTAAAGTCAAGCACGGAAGTAAAAGCTCTAAGCAACCCGTTTGCGGACGTACTCAAACAGCCGCGCAATATGTCTATGAAAAGCACTGTGTCTCCGACAGAAGGCTCACCTCAAATTAATTCAACCTCCATACAAGGGGAAACTATGGATTGCATATTGCAAGAGATTTCTGCTATCAGTCGGAGGTTAGAAGGGTTAGACACAAACATATCCTCCTTAGCGACAGAAACTAAATCAATTCGAATAGACATTGCGGGATTTCATACAAAAACAGATGCGCTTGATCATAGATTGACTGCTGTGGAAGAAAGCCTACAATTAATGCAATATAGAAAGCTACAATTGGTTCTGTTAGGTGAGAGCAATCGCTTTGGATTCAAGGGTTTAATCATATAACATATTTATGCATTAGTCAAAGTTGGAACAAGAAGACAAAAAACAGACAATTTTATGCTGCATCATATGCATTTACTTGAAACCTTGTTATGCATTATACGGTAAGGCTGTCAACAATTCACTTAACGAGTGGAGTGACATTCAGTGTAGTGAAAAAACAACTGTGCTCAGTGACATGGGTGAAGTGAGTGTGTTTTATACATGAGTGAGGCAATTATACATACAGATTATACACGGTAGGGAAAAAAAATAAACTAAAATGGTCAGTATAAACGAGAAATCAGTGTCTCTGGTAGGATGCACGATTGTTACTTTAGGACCAGATGACCTGAAGGAACTGAACCAATTACAACGTCGACGTTTCGACCCGGACGTAAGCCTTATTTAAAAACCGTCATGGCGGGTCTTCTTCAGGACAAGATGAGGGTGAAGGGGGGAAGACAGCCTAAATTAAAATAAATTCATGTGTGTCAGGCAAGTTCCAACTAGAACAACCGAAATGTAATATTAGGTGGTACCTCTATCATGATATTCACGCATTATGGGAAATTTCTCCTAAGACTGCCTTAAAAGATGTCGCACAGAGGGTGAAGATCTGAAGGGAGGAACGTAAATGATATTAAAACTGGCACAAATGGGGGTGGGGGGGAGAAGGGGTGCAGACAAGGTGTTGTGCTCAGGGAAAGGAGAGGTTCTTACCTGAGGTAATCAGGAAGTGTTCTCTCTTGAATAGCATTGGTGGGTGGTGATCGTTTTTTCAATCTAAGAATATATATATTTTTTTTCATGTAACTCAAAGAAAACAGCAACGGCTGTCAGGGCTTAAACTAAGTAATGAGGGGCCATTTGGGGCCCAATCTTACCTCTTTCAATTGTTTGTAAGATTGAGAGTATTAGGTCGCTGTAGTCAAAGGTGCGCACAGCAGGGGGACTAATGATTCAGTCCAATGCGCCCGATCCACACATTCCGGAATGAATCCTATTTAAAAAAGACATGGGACTTAGGCCGCTGCTGACAGGGGCATACACAATAAAAACCGGGCCATTTCTCGAAGATCCCGCTTACCTTGAATGGGAGTGCTCCGATGTCGCATCCAGCAGTCTCGGGAGAACCTTCTTGATTGCCGGTTAAAAGGAAACCGGGACAGCTTGACGTGAAATTCACGTCAAGCGTAACGTGCACGGAGAGCCGCAGCAGCTGGATGATGTCTGCGGCGTTACAGTGTGCGACCCGTTCTAGTATCGCGCGCACTCCTGCCTGTGATGTTGCGTATGCAGGCTGTGTGAGCCAATTTGACAGCCTGATGCACATCTGTTAGGGCATTAAATTACAAAGTGTTTACACGGTCACGGTTCAGAAAACAGGTAGCGCGGTGGCACATACAAAGGCCATTAGTGCGTATGTGAAAGTTATGCATTATACGTTCCCGAAAAAGGTTGTTTCAGATAAAAGGAAGTATGCATTCGAAATATGTCATCAGAAACCAAGAGTTTTATACAGGATTGGCCATATACATTTGATAGACATTGAAGGCACAAACAAATCACATCTATCAAGTTTACAATAAAACCAGCAGTTTGTAAGTGGTTAGGTATAAATTAGACATTGGAAGATTGAGCAAGTTGCATCATTCATTGGGGGGTTTGCTCATCATTATAGAGGACCCAGTGCAATGAGATCCCCAATTAGGTGGCGTCCAGGGAATTAAAGGTCAAACCATGTGGGCCATATTATAAAGGGTAGTGTAGTGGAATATATCTTAAAGAAGGGATGCTCATATGGATATGAATGTTCCTACGTTGGTGGTGACCAGATAATGTATGTCAGTCAAGATGTGCCACCCACTTTATAGCTGGCCCATTTGTCTGGAGGTCTCCTCCATTTCATTTAATCCGTTTCCAACTGTGTGCAAAGAGTGTATCCACCGGCACTCCTTGAGATTCAAGGTTGTGCCAATGTTACCCCCTCTAGGGTGAGGGCGGATTTTCTCCACCACCCACCATCTAAGGCTGTCAGGTGGGTGTCCTTGGTTGTTGAAATGTTCAACCAGTGGGGCTCCCTGCACTTTACATTTCAGTCTGCTAAGGTGTTGTTGGATTCTGGCCTTTACCTTCTGAGTGGTCTGCCCCACATATAACTTGCTGCAAGCACATTTAATGACATATATCAAATTTGCACTGTTGCAGTTTGTGTGTTGAGAGGCTATATGTCTTGCTCTGATGTGTGAAGGAGGTACCCTCAACTGTCAAGGTGCAGACATTGCAATGACTGCACTAGTAATGTCCAAGGAGGGGTGGTAAGTTGAGCTGCCTCCTGATGTCCGGTGGTCTCGGTGGTTCCAGATAAGCTTTTACTACGAAGTCCTTGACATTTTTACCTCTTTTGAACGCAAAAATGGGTTCCTCAGTGGTTCCAAGTTCACTGGCCACTAAATTCCAATACTTCTTCACAATTTTCTTGATCTCATTGCTTCTGGGATTAAAGGTGATAACGCAGACAATATGATCCTTTCCTGTTTCTTTGGGTTTAACCTCCAACAAGGAGTCACGGGGAGAATACCAGGCACGTTTCCTGGCCCGTTTGAGTAAACCGATGGGGTATCCTCTCTCTTTAAGTCGTTGCGTCAGGGTCTCGGTTTCTTTGAAGAAGTCTACCCGACGGGAACAATTTCTTCTAAGCCGTAAGAACTGCCCGTAGGGCAAATTGTCCCGAGAGTTCTCAGTTGATGGGATTCATATTTGAGTAACGTGTTGCGCTCCGTGGGTATTCTGTATAAATCAGTGTATAACAGTCCCTCTTCCACTTTGAAGGCAAGATCCAGGAAGTTGATGGATTCGTTACTGTGGGTCATGGTAAACTGGATATCCGTGGATCTATTGTTCAGCCAGTTTTTGAAGTTAGACTGGTTTCACTGCCAGACCAAATCATTATCACGTTGTCAATGTATCTTTTCCAAACGGCGATGTTCTCTATGAAAGGATTGAGGTTGTAAAGATGCTCTTCTTCGTACGAGTCCATGAAAAGGTTGGCCAGGCTCGGAGCGAATCCGGCCCCCATAGCCACACCCTTGCATTGGTAAAAATATTGGTTTTGGAAAACAAAGTAATTCCTGGAGATGGCAATCTCCAATAGTGACACCAGAAATTCTGTGGGTACCCAATGCGGTTTAGGGCGTCTCTCTAGTGTTTCTTTGGTTACTTCCAGGGCCTTTCTCTGTGGAATGCTGGTATAAAGGGATGAGACATCAAGGGTTACCATGAATTGTGTGGATGTATTGAAGGCTTGACCTTCCATCAGCTGAATGATATGCATGGTATCCCTCACAAATGACTTGGTTTCGGCCACCCATGGTTGCAAGAAGTTGTCTATGTATTGATTCAGGGGTTCTAGGATGGAACCACATCCTGAAACAATGGGTCTCCCTGGTGGTTGCTCCAGGAGCTTGTGCACTTTGGGAAGTGTGTAGATCGTCGGGATCCTGGGATCCTTTTTGCTTACAAATTGATATTCTGCTTCGCTCAGGAAACCCTCGTTGAGACCTTTCTTGGTGAGGTCCTGGATCAATGTTCTGACTTCAGGTGTGGGGTCCCTGGGTATTGGGAGGTAACTCTCCTGGACGTTCAGTTGTTGCAATATTACCTCTACGTAGTCCGGAGTATCCTGCACTACCACTGCTCCCCCTTTGTCAGCTGCATTGATGACAATCTTGTTGTTTGCTCCAAGACTATTGAGGGCCAGTCTCTCCTCTTTAGTGATATCATATTTAATGTTTCTCCTGTTATCCAAGAGATCCATGATTTCTTTCAGGATCATTAGATAGGCTGCTGGGGTGAACATGGAAGGTGGCCTGAAGGAGGTGGCTGATGGAGGGTTATATTCTTTGTTAGAAAAGTAGTACTTCAGTCTGATCTTCCTGAAGAATCTTTGCAATTCAAGTTTAATATTGAAGGCGTCAGGGGGAGTCGTAGAGATGAATGTCAATCCCTTGGAAAGGATCCGTTTTTCGGCATCAGATAATGTATAATTAGAGAGGTTTATGATGGGATCCAAGGTAGTGTGGGTAGTTGCTCCTACGGGATCAATCAAGGTTAATTCAGGTCCTGCAAAATTAGGTGCTAGAAGTCTGTCAGGCAGGGTGACTAGGGAAAGAGGCATAGCGATGGGAGGGCCACTCGTAAGTGCGACATCCATCATTGAGTTAAGTGGTCTCTGTTCCAACGGTTGTACACATTAGGCCATCGGTTGTACACATTAGGCCATTGTTGTTACCATCTGTACGTTTGGCGGCGTGTTTGAATCTCGCCGTGTGTTTCTTGTGGGTAGAATCGAACCCTGGAGTTGCCTCTCTGGTTGCCCCTGCCTCTGTTCCAACCCCTTGGTCTTTCCCAGTTCTGCTCTTGCACCCCTCCCCTGCTGGACACCCGGTTGCTCTCCCCTAAAACATTATGTGTGTCTTGGTATCTGTGTCCCTGATTCGTTTGGCGGCTTGTGGAGGGTCTATCAGATTCACTGTCCGAACCACTGCCTATGGATGAGTCGGAAAAAGTCGCAAACCTCCTAGGGCCCTGTCTGCTCCTGTTAGTGTAGAACCCCTGACTATCCAATTAATGGAAAGCAGAGATCAAGAACTACTATTTCTCCATAGTAAATTGATCAACTTGGAAGATCGCAGGAGGAGAGATAATGTTCGTTTTTTTGGATTCCCGGAAAAAAATCGAAGGACCAAATGCCAGAGCATTTCTTCGAAACATCCTTCCGAACTTAGTTGGCTTTACTTTTGATCCTCCACTTGAAATACAGCGTGCACACCGCATAGGCCCACTGCGCAAAGAATCTGAAATGCATCCACGGCCACTCCTTGCCTGCTTTTTAAGGCATGAACAGACAAGGCAACTACTAACATCAGCGAGATCCCATGGTCCGTTCACATATGATGGTCACGAAATCCGCATGGCAGCTGACTTCTCCAGAGAAACTAATGATCGCCGCAAGGCATTTCTTTCAATGAGACCACAGTTGCGACAAATGGACATCAAGTATGGTCTCTTCGAACCTGCCCGCTTCCGTATTACCAAAGATGGTATTTCGAAGGATTTATACGACCCTGAGGATCTCCATCTCTTCATAGACTGTTTGAAGCCAAAGGATATGGACACGCAGCACTGTACTTCTGAACCAACACAACCTACCCCTATCATACAGGCGTCAGGAAACACACGACGGAACATTAGTAACTCACGACACCGCGGCAGAGATCTCGAGAGGTCTGCTCGAATTCATGAAGACAAAGCTGCAGCTCTTCATACTGTGTCTACCTTTACTCAGGAGCAACATAGAGACAAATCTCGCTCCCCTATAAAATCCGCTTCGGATGGAGAATGAGACTGAGTTGGACTTATTTTTAGTCTTGATTATAGTCATGATTATACTATATATATATATATATATATATATATATATATATATATATATATATATATATATATATTTATATATATATATATATATATATATATATAACACCTTCTAGAACTGTGGCAGGTTTTTTTATGAGCTCAAGACCCCGCGAAGAACGAAAATGCCTTGCCATCGGACAGCTGAGTATTACTCATACTGATTTGTTCTCATTATCGTATTAATTTTGATAAGTCTTCTGATTATTTCCTGTGTTTTAACAGCTATATATGATATAGGTATCTTTCATACTAATGAAATTCTAGGTTTTTACTGTTACAGATTTATATGAAATGATTATTATTGATGATAGTATAAATCCACATGATTTTGATTGTATTATATACAAATATGCAATCTCTTCAATTCATAGGCAGGATAATCTGGCACAAAACTACGTTGCAATGTTTCCTTACTGTCAGCATCTTATACATTTCGATTTATACAGTGGAACTGTCCTTTTATTTTGTTCTGTATTTATTAATCATTACCCCGTTCTCTTGGTGGGGCCCCTCCTCATGGCGGCGCTCAAGCGTGCTCGGACCCGCAGATAAAAGTTCAGGTTCTCTCATCCCCTCCCTTCCCCCCCCTTCCACTATTCTCTTATTAAATCATATCACATCGCATTTCCTGATCTGTAGTGCGACTTTAGCTCCACACATTAGTCATCTCTCTCTCTGGTTATCTTGTTGGATTATCTTTTTCGTGTTGCAGACCAGGGTTTCCCTCCCATTATCCTTTCCTCCTCTCGCTCTTCCTTCCATTTCTCGGCTAGTTCTTACAGTACCAACCAAATCATACAAACCCTATTTGGCATATTTTGGCACATTTTGATATACTTATAATAATCACCTATTATTGACCGTTCCTCTCTGTTTTCCCATCATGGTCTCCACTCACGCTCTTCGTGTCATTACATGGAACGTTCATGGATTAACACATTACATCAAAAGGAAAAAAATACTCTTATTTACAATCTAAATAGGTTGATATAGCACTCCTTCAAGAAACCCATCTAAATGCTACTGAATCTGACAAACTGCGTAGGGAATGGGTGGGAAAGGTGATCCATAGCAGTGTACAGGGGGGAGATGCCTCAGACGAGAGACCTCCTCGCAAATGTGGAGTGGCCATCCTTATTCGTAAATCTATACCGATGACAGTGATAAAACCTTGGACAGATCCAGATGGATGCTACGTCTTTACCAAATTACGAATTGGGGAGTCTCATATTTGCATTGGTTCTGTCTATGCACCAACCGGAGCGAAAAAGTAATTCTTTCTTCACTTGAATCACCTTTTAACTGAAATAGGTGCTTCACAATTCCTTATTGGCGGAGAATGGAACTTGGTAAGAGACCCAGTTCTAGACAAAACGGGTCCATTAGATAGGTGCAATGCAGCAGACAGAGCCCTGATGGATGATATACTAGCAGATAATGGTTTGGTAGACCACTGGCGTATTTCTCATCCGGCAGATGTAAAATATACTTTTATTTCTCCTACTCACGGCACATCATCCCGTTCAGATTATTTTTTGGTCTCTCAAAATGTGGTACAGTGGATTCAGGAATCTAAAATCCTAGAGGCTGCACTTACTGACCATTCCCCAGTCCTCCTTTCTCTAGAAATAGGACTGGCCAGACCGGGACGTAAGCCCTGGCGCATGAATATTCAACGCAATAGAACCCCCAAGGGTAAAGCCCAACTGCATACCCACCTTCAGGGTTATATTTCCACTAATTCAGGATCCGTAAACTCGGGCAGAACCCTTTGGGCAGCAGCAAAAGCTACAATACAACAGCGTATGAGGGATGCAGCACAAGCTAATAAACAAACTGTTGCCGACAGAAAGAATTAGAACAAAATATAGCGTCCTATACCCGCTTATACACAGCCAAACCTACTCTTCAGCACCGTAAATCATTGGAACAAGCTTGTATGGCTTTGAATAATCTTTTTATTTCCAAGGCAGAATATGCCCTACAAAGGATGAAAGGGAGACATTACGAGCAAGGGGAAAAGGCAGGAAGGCTATTGGCGGCGCAATTGCGACAGAGAAGCAGCCTTGGCTATACCAGCTATAAAATCTACTACAGGAGCCACACTAACTAGACCGCAAGACATTGTTAACGAATTTGCTCTATTTTACAAATCTCTTTACACAACTGAGATCCAAGCAGATAATGATAAGTTAGAAGCCTTCCTCACAAAAGCAAAACTACCCTGCCTTTCGGACGAAGGCAGACAACTTTTAGAGGGTGAAATCACCACAGAGGAGATCTCGCACGTAATAGCCAACTTACCTTATCATAAGGCCCGGGGTGAAGATGGCTTTCCTGCGGAATTTTACCGATGGGCGGGATCGGAGATTGTTGACTCTCTTCATGCTGCATTTCAAGAAGCAGAGCATAAAACACCTCTGGGTCCCTTATCTAATAAAGCTGTAATTGCGGTCTTACCCAAACCTGGGAAAGACCCCCTTTTCTGTGGCAGTTACCGCCCCATATCATTATTAAATTATGATATTAAAATATTAGCTAGTGTCTTAGCTTCCCGTTTGTGCAAAGTTTTACCTTCCTTGATCCATCACACACAAGTAGGATTTGTCCCAGGTCGCTCCTCTAGGAACCACCTCCGCACTCTGGTACATACATTGTGGTCTGCCAAACGCCTCCAAACTGACGCATTAGCCCTCTCACTTGAGGCGGAGAAAGCTTTTGACCGCATTGAATGGGAATACCTTTTTAAAGTATTAGAGGAGTTTGGATTGGGTGACCAGTTTATCACCAAAATACGTCTGCTATACGATAACCCTACTGCACAGGTAAATTGTGGGGGTTTTGTGTCAGACCCATTCCCGATTCGTAGAGGGACTCGTCAGGGGTGTTCTCTCTCTCTCTCCACTCCCATTTCTTTTAGCTATGGAGCCTCTAGCATCCACAATACGTCAATCTGTCGATATTACGGGCATATGCCTGCCTACGGGAGAATCTAAACTATTTATACGCACAGACTTACCCCGTTCTCTACCATCCATACTTCAAATTATAGATGAATTCTCCTCCTTTTCGGCGTACAAAATTAATTGGGACAAAAGTGAAGCTTTACCCATTTCAGATGGGACCACAAAAGCGGCCATACATGATTTGCCCTTTCATTGGCAGTCCTCACGTCTTAAATATTTAGGTATACTGGTAAATAAAGGATTAGAGGGGATGATTGTTGACAACTTAAACCCCCTAATTACTCGGATGCAACGTGATTTTGAAAAATGGAAGGCACTGGGGCTTTCACTGTGGGGTAGAGTACAAGCCATTAAAATTGTCACTCTCCCACATTTCTTATACGTTTTAGGTATGCTCCCCCTTCAGATTCCTTTGACCACTCTGCGCTCAATAGATTCCAAGATAAAACTCTTTGTATGGAATTGAGCTAGACCTCGTCTAGCAGCAATGAAACTGAAGGCCCATCGTTCTTGTGGAGGTATGAGACTTCCCTTGCGCTACATTTATCCCAATTGGCATGCATGTTATCAAAAAACCCCGATGTGCCTCAATGGGTACTCATAGAAAGACACCTCTTATCAACTGATACAGACTTTTCTGCTTAATATGGTATAGGGATTAGTCATGAGGACCCTACAAACCCGATTTTATCAGCTATGCGCAGATCCTGGCAACGAGCACGTTGATTGTTGGGCTCAAACCCTCGAATACATGGAAATGCCCCTTAATGGGATAACACAAATATACGTATCAACAGACAAATAATATCCTGGCCCCTATGAAAAGTAGCAGGCATTCACTCTCTAAACCAGACTCTTCATAATGGTGATCTTAAGTCATTTGCACAATTGCAAGTGGAATTTAACCTACCTGCCCAACAATTCGGAAAATACTCACAACTTCGACAATGCTTGAGGGGATTAGGGCCACAACCTTGGTTGATACAGACTTCCCCAGTTGTATCATATCTACATACC
This sequence comes from Calotriton arnoldi, assembly GCA_963921515.1. Taxonomy (NCBI): domain Eukaryota; kingdom Metazoa; phylum Chordata; class Amphibia; order Caudata; family Salamandridae; genus Calotriton; species Calotriton arnoldi. The sequence continues at coordinate 782,047 of CAWUFW010000103.1, forward strand.
TGGGGAAAACAGAAAGGGGTCACATCCGGTTTATATGAAGTACTCGCATCCCATATCTTTTCGCAACCCCTACTGCAAGATTTGCGTACCAAATGGCAATCTCGATTATCAGTCTCATATAAAGATGGTGAATGGATGGAGATCTTAGAAGATTTGAATGAGGGCACCCGTGAGACAAGATTGAAATTCTGTCTATTCAAAATCCTTCATGATTGGCACTGGTCACCAACAAAATTACATAGAGCAGGACTACTTCCACATGCTAATTGCTGGAGATGCGCTAATACCTGTTGCGATATAACCCATATTAGAACATTGGAATGTTGGGAGCTCCATTGAAGACAATGGAGTGCTCCATGCTTTTACGGGGCGGTAAAAGCCCGCAAAGCAACATTCCAATGTTGTTTTCAAAAGCCTCTCAAAGCCCGAGGGAATTTGAAACCCCTCGAACTCCGAGAAGCCTTTGTTTTATTTGTTGGAACATTCTGCCCTCTAGTGGCAGAATGTTCTAATAGCCTTGTAGCCCTGCGTAGCTGGGCTATACCGGCTATTAAAGTCCAGCTCCCTTGTTAAAGTCCCTCGCCTTCGGCTCGGGCCTTTAACGCTGGAGCGGGCCTTTAATAGCCGGTATAGCCCGCTACGGCGGGCTATAAGGCTATATTAGAACATTGGAATGTTGGGAGCTCCATTGAAAACAATGAAGTAGCTCCGGGATTATAATGGCTGGTATAAGCCCCGAGCTCCAACATTCCAATGTTTCTTTGTTCACAGCTGTGGCTGTGAACAAAGACTTCAGGGAGCCTGAGGGGATTTCAATCCCCTCGCGCTCCCTGAATCCTTTGTTTTATTTGTTGAAACATTCTGCCCTCTAGTGGCAGATGTTCTAATAGCCTTATAGCCCTTCGTAGCTGGGCTATACCGGCTATTAAAGTCCTGCTCCCTTGTTAAAGGCCCTCGCCTTCAGCTCAGGCCTTTAACGCTGGAGCGGTCCTTTAATAGCTGGTATAGCCTGCTACGGCGGGCTATAGGGCTATATTAGTAATATCTTTTCATTAGATAGATACTATCTTTTCAGAAGCTACTGCTCTTAATTTTTTTTATACCTCAGACATATACTGTATATGCTATCGCTATTGTATCTACCAGTTTTCTTGGATTTTCTTGCTCTTCGCCCCCCTCCCCCTTTTTTCCTTCCTTTCTTCCCTTCTTATATGGGCTCGATAACTATTTACCTATTTACATATTTATATATTCTATTCAATTCTCATGAGATTTTAAGTCATGTTTGCTTATTGTTAACTTATTTACCCATTTATTGTAAAATGAGACTGATGTCATTGTTTCTTTACGATGAAATTCTATGCAAAATTTTAATATAGAATTACAAAACAAAAAAAAATAATCTTGGGACAGTCTTCCTCTTTCGTGCCACTCCAATTTAGTTAAAATGTCAATATTGCCAAAATTCACATTTATCTTCGACGCGATTCCTCTATCTTTCAACTCTATAACATTAAAAACACTGCAAGGAGACATAACCAGTTAAATCTGGTCCAACAAGGGAGTGAGGATCGCCTGGAAGAAACTGCGAAGCTCGAAGGCAGAAGGTGGCATCGCAAGCCACGACTTTCGTTTCTATTGTTGGGCTTTCCAGATAAAAAATGTAAGATCCCTCTTTTTTGGATCCGCATGTTTTCCTCCTTTTCTGCAAGCATGACGAATAATCCTCCCTGGGGTGGCGATGGCTTTCTTTTCAAGTTCGGTCATCCCAAGTTTTTCAAAAAAGTCAAACTAAAAGTTATGAGATCTGCCAGTGAACTCTGGTACCAGATTAGAAGAATCTTAAAGATCCCATATTACAGCAGTGGAGCCCCTATTTGGAACTCCCCAGGCACACCTCTGTGCCTTAAAGACAGTTTGACTGCACCATTGATGGAAGAAGGGATTGATAAATGGAGTCAACTTTTACAAAACAAGCTACTCCCTGGGATTTTGTAAGTAATATCACGAACCAGAGGCTGTCTAGGTTCAACTTTTACCAACTATCAAGCTTGGCCGCTAGTTTGGGTAAAGATGGGGAGGAAAACGAAGATTGCGAAGATATTCTGTTGGGCCCCCTCCACCAGCGTAAAGAAGTCTCCAATTTGTACTGGATGCTGGTAAAAGGGGACCCTTCACCAACACCTATGGGAGAGCCCTGGAGGAGAGACCTGCCTTCGAACGACATAACATTTTTATGGCAAGTATCGATACACACTTTATGAAGTGTTGTTAAAGCCGCTCCTCTCAGAAGGAATCATTTGTTTACACTCCACTGAGCATATTGGTCCCCTAAAAGGCTTTCAAAACTGGGAGGTGAAGGAGCGAAGCGCTGCCTGAAGTGTGCCTCCTCAATGGCAGATGACTTGGATATGTTTCGGCAGTGTCCCCACATCCATGGCTTCTGGCAAGACGTTGGTAAGCAAAAACCCAAAGGGGGGGGGGGGGGAGGGAAGTGAAGAGGTAATGCTCAAAAGAGCAGTGGGGGTGGATACACCCTCCTGTAAGCAATATATAAGAAACAAAAGGATCCACCCTCAGACAAGTGTATGACCGTGTTCTCCCAGACTACGCGTGTTTCCTACAGTGGTGGAAAGCACACAGCTTTGTTTAAATACCCCTCACACACCAAAAGGACCGTTGGTGTCATGCTTCATCATAGGAGTCTTCCCGCCCCGCTGCGGGACGGGGCGTGCTACGACCTACGACTACGCGGGAGCACAGTTTGTAAAAACCAAGACTATGTGTGGTGTAGGAATGTGAGTGGAAGGGTCAGAAATGAGTGAAGGAGTGATTATGAGTTAAAAAATACCTGGCTCTGTGGAAAAAAAGACTTTAATATTCCTTTGAGCTGGTATTGTTAAAAATGGGGAATAAGTTGGAGGTAGTCAATACTACGTGATGAGCCCTACAGGTTTTGCGGCCATGCCGTACTCACAATACCAAAGTCACCGCCTCGCCCGGTCACTGCCTCCCCGTGTTTTTAAATGCTGTTTTTTCTCTTCCAGATTCTCATATAAGTAGCATACCTATTGGGGTATTGTATATTGTGCATGTTTATTTGGCATGCTCATCACGTAGTATTGACTACATGTACATACACTTTTTCTGACATTTCATTATATTTTTGAGTGTAGAAGGGATCGTTTTGGTCCTGATGAAGAAGCCAGGGGAGGGCTTCGAAACATGTTGACATAGGAGGGACTGCTCATCATAGCAATATACCTCCAACTTATTCCCCATTTTTAACAATACCAGCTCAAAGGAATATTAAAGTCTTTTTTTCCACAGAGCCAGGTATTTTTTAACTCAATCACTCCTTCACTCATTTCTGACCCTTCCACTCACATTCCTACACCACACAGTCTTGGTTTTTACAAACTGTGCTCCCGCGTAGTCGTAGGTCGTAGCATGCCCTGTCCCGCAGCGGGGCGGGAAGACCCCTATGATGAAGCATGACACCAACGGTCCTTTTGGTGTGTGAGGGGTATTTAAACAAAGCTGTGTGCTTTCCACCACTGTAGGAAACACGCGTAGTCTGGGAGAACACAGTTTTTAAGACGTTGGTAAGACCATCTCAGAGGTTTTGGGGCAAGAAATTGAGATAAGCGCAGCTCTAGTTATTTTTGTGGTTCTACCAGAAGAGAGTGTTAGGTGTAAACTTTCCAAATTTCAAGCACACTTGCTATTTATTTTAATCCTTCTGGCAAGGAAAGAAACCTGCTTGAAATGGGTATCGCCTGTGCCCCCGGCATTTTAGGACTGGGTTAACTCAATTATTAGAGTTAATAAGCTGGATCATGGGTGTCGCTCAAATAAAAGAAACAGATTTTGGGCGTGTTGGGAGGAGTGGACTTATAGATCACATAATACATAATATAATCTCCTAAAACTGGTCCAACGATTATGAAACAAGTAAATTGAAGGCAATGAGGTTGATTCTTGGTAAGGTCGCTACACTCCACCTCTCGCTCTTGCCCAGGTGTCTTGAGGTTGGCCCTTGTAGGAACCTTGGAGGTGGTAAGGTAACAGTCGAAGTTGAAGCCTCCCTCCATAGGTTACTTTAAAGAGCCCGTACTCTCTAAAAGAAAACTACTTATTTATGAATGAGGAAAAAAAAAAAAAAAAAAATACATGCCACAATGCATAAATTCACACAAACACATTTGACAACCAGAACACTCTTTATAAGCAGCATTCAAGTGTAATTTATGCACCGATGTGTCCAAATGAGAAGCAGTACAACTTAAATTAAATCTCAAGATGCATGAGCATGAATTTCAAGATGTACGAATAAGTACCTCAAAAGGCACAAGAATGTATCTCAAAATGCATGATCCGTTTAAAACAAAAGCTTTACATATCCTGTGGAAGAAGATTTTCGCTTTATAATAACGCTAGTGTGCATGTTTGTTTTTTTAATTCTTTGACACTAGTCATTAGAAGAGTTTACTCCTTAAGGACCAGACCAGATCTTACATGGCATGAACATTAATTTGGAGGTAACTTTACACCTGTTTTAAGTGCTCGTCTCATTATAACTTGTTTGCTCAAAAAGCAGTGCTGCATATTTGTAATTAAAGAATAAGTTACTTACCTTCGCTGAAGCTTTTTCTGGCGGATACAGTATCTACCTGCAGATTCCTCACATTTTGAATATCCCATGAGGCAATTTGACCAGAAACTTTGACAACTCTCCCACACTGGTAGTGGCTCCGGGCTTCAACAATATTCCACACGTGGCACCGTGTGACGTCACTGGAGCCATAAAGTGCCCCCAACCGGCTTACTGACGTTAGTTTCCATCCATCTTTTTACCATGCCTTTGAGGCAATTGGATGAAACTAACATTAGAAAGCATAGGTACAGTTTTCATCAATATAAACATACTAATTACCAAACTGGTATTATCCTTTTGTATATCCAAACATACTAAATTAACAAATTCGAAGCAACCTTTGGTATATCCAGACATACAACGGAGGGTGGATCAGTGAGGAATCTGCATGTAGATACTATATTCACCAGAAAAAGCGTTACGGAAGGTAAGTAACTTGTTCTTCTGATAGATACATCTTCCTGTAGATTCCTCACCCCTTGAATAGAATCACCAAGCAGTCCCACGCCCGGAGGTAGGTGCATGTCCCCTCTGTACTTCCGAATCTAAGCAATAATGTTTTGCGAAGGTATGATGGGACAACCAAGTTGCAGCTCTACAAATGTCTGCCAGAGGTACACCTCTGGCTTAAGTGGAGATTGAAGATTTTGCTCTGGTAGAATGAGAACAAATACCTTCTGGGGGATCCTTGTGTGACATGAAATAGCAGATCTTGATGTACAGGATAATCCATCTGGAAAGAGTCCGCTTAAAGGACTGCCTTGCCGTTCACATTCCCAATAATCCCACAAAGAGTTTGCCATCCAGTGTGAACTCTCAAGGTCTGTCCACATAGAAGCTGGCAGCTCCTTTAGGGTCAAAACAATGAAATCGTTCCTCCTCTTTAGTTGGATGTGGAGGAGGATAGAATGTGGAAAGAGTGATGGATTGTCTTACGTGGAAGGGAGTGACCACTTTTGGCAGACCATGTTTGCCTGATTCACAAAACTAACTTGTCAGGAAAGAAGAAAGTGAATAGTGGTTTTTCCCTCAAGGCTGAGACTTCACTGTCCCGCCTTGCAGATATGATTGTAACTAGAAAGACTGTCTTAAATGTAAACGATATGTAAATGTTAACGGTAATGAGCAACTGAGAAGGGGTTCAAACAGGGAATATGTGAGGATTAAATGAGTGGGCGGGAATTTCCTTGTAAGTCCCTTAATAAATCTCAAAACAATAGGGGATTTAAATAAGGATGGCGATCAGACAAACATACAAAAGCCGAAATAGCTGACAAATAACCTTTAACTGTGGGAACTGTGCAGCACTGCTGGGCTAAAAGAGCAAAATGAAGAATATCAGAAAGATGGGCTTTTAGAGGATCCAAGGAATTAGCTTTGCACCACTTAGTAAACCTAGCCCATCTGCCAGCATAAATACATTTGATGCAGTATCTTCTGGAAGATAAAATAACATCCACCACTTAAGGGGAAGTGAAAAGGAACTCAGGTTGCCCAGTCAATGTCCAAGCACGATGGTGTAGACTCTGGGGGTGGGGCTATAGAACCAGCTCCAGCATTTGTGAGAGGTCTGCCAAATGAAGGAGATGGAGCGGAGGGTGCAGTGAGAGGCGAATAAGGTCGGAGTACCACATGCTTCTTGGCAAGTCCAGGGCAATAAAAATTACTTGGGGCCGGTCGAGCCAATCTTCCTCAACACCAGAAGTATCAAGGGTATGGGAGGAAATGCATAAAGAAGCTGAGATCCTCAGAACAGTAAAAAAAAACATCCCCCAACGCTTGCTGCATCGAATACTGGAAGGTACAGAATGTTGGGCAATGAGCATTCTGCTGAGTGGCACATAGGTTTATCTGAGGAGTCCACCAAAGATGGAAGATATCTTGTACTACTTCCGGATGGAGATGCCACTTGTGATCGACTAGATGATGTCGACTTAGATGGTCTGCTCGTACATTGAGTACTCCGGACAGGTGATTTGCTACTACACAAATCTATTGGTCCTGTGCTCAGGATCAGAGTTGTGGAGCTTCTCTGCAGGGAAGAGATAACCCTACTTCTCATTGCTTGTTGATATATTGCATTGCTGTTGTGTTGTCCGTTAGAATATGAAGCGACTGACCACAAAAGGATAGCAGAAAGGCCTTGAGAGCTAGACGTATCGCCCACATTGCCAACAGATTGATGTGCACGGTCTGGTCATCTGGTGACCAGAGTCCTCTGATCTCCAGTTCCTCCAGATGAGCTCCCCACCCTAGGGGGAAGGCATCTATGTTGACTGTTGCCACCTGTGGAGGTAGATGAAAAGGATTTCCCTGAGAAAGGTCACTGTCCAACTTCCACCACTGAAGATTGACTGCAGTGTCTTGAAAGTCCTGATGGAGGCTTGAAGATCTCCACTGTGTTGAAACCACTGCCTACAGAGACATTACTGGATGGCCCTCATGTGCTAGCATGCATGGGTGACCAACAGTATGCAAGACACTAGCAGGTGTAAGGTCTTCAGTACTGGAATAATCGTTCTCTCCTGAAACATCAGAATCATAACCTGAATGAAGTGAATCCCCGGAGGATGAAGGAAGAAAGGATCGAGTCACAGTAGGGTAAAGTAGTGCCCCTATGAATATGATGCACTGAGAGGGGACTAGGTGAGATTTTGGTTGTTGATTGAGAAACCCAAGGTGAACAGCAACTGAGTTGTCACCTGCAAGTGATGCAACACCAACTCTGATGACATGGCTTTTATGAGCAAATCGTCCCGGTAAGGCAATACTGGAATTCCTGATCTTTTGAGATGAGCCACTACCACCGCCATTTCCTTTGTGAAGGCTTTGTCAAGATTCGAGGAGTGGAGGTGAGGCCAAACTGAAGAACTGCAAACTGATAGTGTTGCGAGCCCACCATGAAGTGGAGATACCTCCAGTGAGACTGCAGGATAGGACTGTGGAAGTAAGCATCCGGCAGATTTATAGACACCATCCAGTCTTCTGAATCCAGAGCAAGAAGTTCATGAGTAAGGGACAATTTTGAATTGCTCCCGTTTGAAGAACAAATTCAAAATCCTGAGGTCTGGGATTGGATGGAAACCGCCATTATTTGTTGGGGATCAGGCAATAACAGATCAGGCAATAGCAGGAGTAGCATCCCTGGCTCCGTCTCTGTTCTACAATCTGCTCTACAACACCTTTTGAAAGTAGAGACTGTACCTCCTGTTGAAAGAACTGTAAATCATTGTGCAGTAGTATGTGAGGCTGAGGAGAAAAAAGGGAGGGGAATATAAGATGGTTAGGACATACCCATTTTCCAGTTTTACGTTTGTAGAACCAAAGGACCAATGTTCTAGATCTCGACTGATGTGGAAACCTGGATACCCGTTCACCCACCAGTAAAACGTGTTTCAAGAAGGGTAAACTAGGGCTGCTTCCCTGCACTGGCCGAGGAACAGGAGGTCTGAAGAAGTTGTAAGGCTCTTTGTTGACCTTTAGCATGTCCTTTAAAGACTTTGTAGAGGGGGTTTGGCTGTGCATCATATTGTTGTCTTCCTCAAAATGCGAAACCTCTGGTAAATCCTCAAATCTCTGAAATTGTCAGTAATCTTTTGGCAAAGATTGTATTGCAAGAGAGCAGGCTATAGCCTTGCTGTCCTTAAACCGCTCTAGGGCACAATCCACTTTTGATCCAAAAAGGCATGACCCATAAGTAAATGGTAAATCTAAAGGTAAATCCATAAGCATGTTTTAGACGTCTTGGGAAAAACCTGCATTTCTGAGTCAAGTATTCAGTCTGATCAAAATAAATCTGCCCACACATCTAGCCACAGAAGACTGTATCCAATCAGGACTGAATGATTTTGATGAGCTGCTGCTGGTCATTGTTCAATAGTTCCCTAAAGTCAGCTTGGTGATCAGCAGGCAGTTTAGGTGTAATCTCATGAGACAAATCTAGTAATGCACGTTTGTGGGGCGGGAGGTCCTGACAAATGTCAGGATTCATTGCGCTAGTGGGACTTGTAGTAGGTTGTGGGTTTTGCCTGTGTGATGCTCCACAATCAATGGCAATTCAGAAACTAAGGGCCATTCAACTATCCCACATGAGCCACGAAAGGATTGCTTGTTGTGGTGAGTGGTGTGTCTTCAAACATTACATGCGAACTGTGTGCATGGTTGTGTAATATTTTTGGCTCATGTATTACCTAGTAGTATTTTAATTATCCGGGCCAAGATTCTATAAGTGCCAGCTTGCAACAAATGGTAAAAGTTACTTACATGTAACAGTTTTATTGCTTGAAGCGTATTTAGATTCACATGCTGTGCATTATTCCACCTTCTAGTGGTTGGATCTGGCACGGTCTCAGTTTTCTTTATTTTTTCTGCTTTTGGGTATCAACTACAGGTGAGCCTTGCCAACTCGATGCTAAACTTAAACCCACAATGCCTGAGTAAGTGGTTGTCATCTTTAGATTCTTTTTTCACTCATTGTAGAGACGTGTCTCTCATTGTACAAAACTATTGTGGGGTTTTTTCTTGCTGCTTGCGTCAACCCCTACACTGAGAGCTGGGTGGACATCATATGAATCCAAAAAAGCTTGAAGCTGCAAAACTACTGTTACAGGTAAGTAACTTTTTCCTTTTGAGGTATGAATCTTTTCTGGTTTCCCATGCCTTGCAGAGATTATGTAGCACCATTATACTTTGCCTGGGATGGGGTAAAGTATATTTGAGATTAAAAGAAAGGTGTTTTAGAAATTTCTGGCTCATTTGTGCTCTTCCCCCTTTGAATCTAAAAAAAATGCTTATAGCTACAAAACTATTGTTCTACATTGTTACATGTTAATAACTTTTTCCTTTTGAAGCATGTATCTTTCCTGCATTCCCATGCCTTGCAGACATTATGAAGCAGTATTAATTTTGTGGGGATGCCGTAAACTATATATGTGGTTACAAAAAAGGTGTTTACAAACTTTCTGGCTCGCTTGTGCACCCCAATCTCCCTGTTTGCATGGATATCCATACAATAGTGTTTCATGAACATCTGGATAGATTACCATGTGGTTGACAAGCATATGTCATCAATGGAAACATCTGCTAGCAATGGTCCATTTTGATACTCTGAGACCCATAGCCCACAGGGGAATTCCATTAAAAGACACTCACTTTCATTTATTTTGCCTCCTCTAAAAAATAAATGACTGCTCTCCTCACATCTACCATGTGTAGTGTCTTTTCTGATTGAGTATTTGTATATTAAAAGTAAACATGTAACTGGACTGATTGGTTCACATGGAAATGTTATACCATCTCTGGAATGAAGTGAGGGTTAGTTCTCATGAAACACTATCCCTGTGTACCTGTAGATAAGGTCCTTGGATATTTAATGCCTACAATTTGGTCACCTAACACAAGGATGTGATCACTATTAAAAAATCCCATTTTAAGTGTCAGAAACTTGACTCCTTTTTGGTGCGTCAGTTGAAACTATGTTTCCTGAGCTGTGCCAGTAACAGGCTGAAGTTCCACATGGTGCGGGGACCGACAGTGATGGTGAAATACTCTTCACTCTCTCTGGAAATCTTTGTATTACTAGTGTGGTGAAAGGATTCTTTACTGAGGAACCTCATGTATATGCAACTAGGGAAGAGAGGTGCACTCTAAGAGAGGCATATGATAGTTTTGCATCAATAAATTTCATTAAATATATCAGGTGTCTGACAATGATTGTGTCCTCTGTCAGGATATGTTGTAAGGGTTCTTACATGCACCAGTATATAGATTTATTTCAATTGGCTGCACAGCATTTGTGTGGGGTAGGGGCCATTTTGCCTCCCATAGGGTTTCCATCTGGAAGACAAGATGGCCAAACTGTAGGCTGGACACGTCAGATGGCACACTTTCTGCTCTTGTAGGGTTAATAGGATTTGAAACACTAGTATTTTTATCATTCTGATGGCTGTTATTTCTATGAGACCTGTGAATCATGTTTGGAAGGCCCACTGTGAGGCTATTAGGATAAGAGTCATTTGTCTGCTTTCCATTTTTTTAAATTAACATTGCTATCAGGGGAATTGGTTGAAAACACATAGGCAACTATTCCAGACTACTATATCCACAGCGCATTCCATTGCAATCGGTGGTGATATACCTGGAATGAAAGCTTTGGAATTCTGCCTTTTCATGTGTTGCGAACAGCTCTATTTATGGTGTTCCTCAGGTTTGGAAGACTGCCCCTTGGTCAAACTCCCATATGGTTGAGAAATCCTCTAGCCTGCTTAATATGTCTGCTCCTACATTTCATTGTCCGGCAGGTATATTACTACTACAAAAGATCTTTCAATGGACTGCTCAACTCCAGCTATGTGTTGCTAAATTGGACTAAGTATGTGATTTTATGCCTCCTTGTTTGTTCATATACATTTCAGTTCTCTTGCCTGCTTGGATTTGTACTACTTTCTCTCAAATGTGTGGGTATGTGGAAAGATTTCAGTGCTAGGAAAACTGCTTTCAGTTACAACACATTTTTGTGTTTCGCAGCCTCTTTGGGAGCCCAGTGTCCTTTAACATTAAGGTCTCCCATGTGCACCCCAACCTGGGCTGGATGAATCCGTGGTGATGGTCGCTGTGGGGACTGATTGCTTGATTTGCCTGCCTTCTGTTAAGGGTTTGTAATGTCCATCACTGTAGTTCCCTGTGTAATTAATTTCTTTTACTAGATCTTTCCAATCCAATGTCAACTGTGGCCATTGACACAGCAACCACTCTTGGATAGGTCTCATATTTAGCATGGTGGAAAGAGTTAAGGGAATGCACAAAGCCATCACCCCAGGTTTATTTGCTGCAACTCCTTTGGATCGATTGGAAAGGCTAGTTGTCATGGTTTTCATTACCTAGTCTATACTGCTCTGGCACAGTTTGTATGAGTTTGCATTTAAAGCCAGTTGTCTTGGTGGGGGTACACAAGTATCCCCTGCTTTCGCACGTGAGCGGCCACTATCATGAGAAAGTTTGTGAAAGCTCTGTGCCGACTTTATCCAAAACCGTAAGACATTATACCGGTAATAGGAGTTCTACACTGCAAAGATAAGAAACTTCTTGTGGCTGCTTTTCATTGGGATGTTGAAGTAGTTGACCTTGAGATAAATTGTCACTACATTATCTCCCTTATGAAACAGTGAGATGGCTTACTTTAGGGTGGTCATCTAGAATTTCTGTATTCTGATGAAACAGTTTATGAATCGTAATCCCAAGATTGGTATTAATGTCAGATCATGTTTGGGGGAAGAAGTGAAACTAGTAAACTTACTGTTTCCTCTTTTGGTAGTTTTTTCGATTGCCCTTTTCCTCAGGTCTTGCACTTCCTGATGCAGCCGTTTTAGTTCTTCTGCTTTTGCATACCCTCTTTTTTTTGGCTGCATTTTTGAAGGCATTTTTCAAACCTCTGGCTTGTAGTGCTCCCATTGTCTCCATGGTGTTGTCATTGTTTTTGACCTGTTGTAGGAATTTGTCACTACTGTAAGAAAATTGGATTATTATTTGAGAGGGGTGACTACCCATTTCAAGGAATATGTTTCGGTTTATTATTTATATAGTGCATAGCGGCCCAGATAGGGCTTCCCAGTGCTGCAGAGTGAAAATAAAAGCCAATTCTAGGCCTACCAGGACTTAAGAGACAGCTTTTTTGCTGTTTCCTAAAAATCACTCTCATTAGGACTATGGCGGAGGTGTCACAGAAGAGCAGTCCAGATATTTGAATAAGCGTCCGCCCTGTCTTGATCTGTTAAATATAGGCAGAATGGCTACGTTGAAACCAGCAGAACGCAAGGAACTGGAAGGGTGGTGCAGCTGAATCAAGTGCCTGAGATGGATCGGGCCAGATCCAGAGAAACAATACAGAGCCTTAAATTGTATTTTGTTCCACTGTTAACAAGTGTAGGGCTGCAAGCTGAGAAGAGATGCATTTGTGTAGGAAGATGTGTAAAAGAAGCAGGCTGCAGCATTCTGGATCACCTGCAGATGCCTAATGGTGGAACATAACACCAAGATGTAGAACATTCCCATAGTCCGGGGGTGAGATAATTGCCTGGACTACAGTATTTTGGATAGGAAGAAGAAAAGTCCAGAGGAACTTTTGGAGACTTCTCAGAAGCTCAAAATAGCATCCTTCCTAAACATCTGTGGAGAGATTGGCGTCTATCCAGATCACAAGATTCTTGACCACCGGCCTGGCTGTAGGAAGTGGGCCAAAGTCATTCGGCCACTCGTAAGGACCCCATAGCGGAGGTTGGTTCCCTACCACCAGGACTTCGGTTTTCATTCCATTGAGCTGCATGCAGTTTGCCCCATCCAGTTGTATACTGCTGAACGTCAGTTCCTAAGATGGTCTGGGGCACTACCAAGTTGAGGCAATAAGGAGAAAATAAGCTGGGTGTCATTGGTATAGCAAAGCAACATGAAACCAAATGATTCCACCAGATCTGCTAAAGGGCATACATAAATGCTAAAAAAAAAAAATTAAAAAAAAAGAGTTGGACTCTGGGACAAAACCCTGAGGAACTCTGCAGTTGCTTAAACAGTCTCAGAAAAGAAGGGATCATCAATGACCTAAAACTTCACCTGTCTGAAAAGAAGGAGTACCAGGCCAAGCCTATACTCCCAAGCCCACAGCTCTGCAAGCGTCTGTGAAGTAAATCATGAGAAATGGTACTGAATGCTGCACTGATATCGAGCAGAATAACTACCACCGCTCTTCCGAAACGGACATGAAGGCTGTTTCAGTACTGTGGAGTGGGAGCAAACCAGATTGAAAAGAGTCAAATAGATTGTTGGTTTCAACATAGCCAGGCATTTGCATATTGGTGTGTTTTTCTAGCACTTTGGTGGGAAAAGGTAATAAAGAGATAAGCCTGTAATTACCGATCTTTGAAGCATCCAGTGGCACTTTTGAAGCAATGGCTTCACAGCGGTGTGTTTTCATACTGACAGCAGTACCAAGGTAGGCATAATTACAACCCTTGTCAGGGTGAACACTCAATGTCACTAAATTGACCTGAGCTCAACCACCTGGTAGCTATGGAACATACCAGACAGACTTGATTTAGGACAATGAGTAAAGTATTTATTCTGTACCAAAAACAGTAAAAGTCAAAATGCAGTACAATAAAAGTTCCAAACTAAATTAGAAAGATAGAGTAAAATCTAATAAGCAAAACGACACCAAAATAACAAAAATCCATTAACAGGACCCGGAGTTGAATTTTTAAAGTTTTATGTAGAAATAGTGCCAGTGATAGTTAATCGTCATGGTAGACCGAGGCGCAACTTCACGCTGACCGTGATGAATCACAGATCTGATACACCAACCAGGTTCGCCCTGATCAAAGATTTTATCTTCTGACTTTGGTACTTTAAGTCCCAATCCACCACAGGAGTACACGTCTAAAACCCCCTATGACCTTAGGGGAAGCACTTAAAGACTAATAGGATGTCAGGCAGAGGCCAAACTACAAGGTCCAGAATAAAAGAGTTATTTTGACAAGTCGAACTGCAGAGTCTAAATTGCTATAGTCAGGCTATAATAGTAGGCTTAAAGACAAGCTTTACACTGTCATAATACCATGACATAATAGGTGCTGCAGTCCATTAGTGATTTATCACATAGAGGCCCTGGGTACATTTTGAAACATTCACTATGGACTTATAGGTAAGTTAAATTTACCAATTAGGATGATGCCATTCGGACCATGTTTGAAGTGGGAGCATGGGTACTTTACCACTGGTTAGGAGGGTAAAAATGTACAGACTTCTAAAGCCAGCCAAAAATTACAGGGTCCAGCAAAAGGCAAAACACACAGGATTATCATGCAGAAAAGGCGGATTTCCTACAATCGGGTTTTCAAACAGGCTCACCTGCGAAGGGCATGTAAATTATTAATGCCTGCACTTCAGGGCTGAAACCTGAGAACCTGAGCCAAGCTGTCTGCTGGCTGTATCTTTGGCCCTCAGTGAGGACATCAGACGTGTAGTTTAACCCTACTGTATGACAGCTTTTGACTTCTTTATATATTGTTCTGGCAGGTATTGCCGGAGCTCTTTGATCTCGTCCCATTGCTAATGGTCTTACTGCAGAACAAGGCATTTAAGTTGACAATAAGCCATTGGTTGGCTGTTGACTTCTCCAGCTTACAGTCTACTGCCTCCAACCCTTTGTTCTCCTTGTCTGATAGTGGGCCAGGTGCATTATCCCTCTCCCTGCAGTCGACATAAGGAGCAAATTAACTGGAGCATTACCCTTTATGTATATTTGGTCCTGGCTTGAAAGCTTGTATAGCTTTTCCACCCTTGGAGTGGCTGCCTTCGAAGATGCTAACTCTTTCATACCTTCTGTGGCCTGGTCTCTGACAATGGGTAGCATGGGAAGCAACTGGTTCTTTATCTGGGATGGCAAAAGTGTCTCTAGTAGAAACAAGCCTCAGACTGAATTTCAAGCTAAAAACCCGCAGGTATATACAAACTACTTGACCACTGCATTATACAAAGAGGTCGCCTGGAGTTGAGGGTCGTTACAGAGGACCTCTGGAGAATTAACTTCTTGATCCTGCCATATGCCTTTCATTCATGCGTACTTTCCTCCATTAAGGGTTGATCATATTCCACACAGCGCTCATTGTGCTTCTCCTTTTATGACCCTGTTATCACTGGGGTTCTAGCTCTACTGGAGTTGCATCCCTAGGTCTCTTCTCAACTGCTTGAGTATTTCTTGCATTTCTTTTTCAAGAGTTTTTAAACAGATCTTTTTCTTCTGCAGCTATGCCACCATTTCTGCCTGCTTCTGTGTTGTTTCTCTCAACATTGAGTATTTGTAGTACTGAGTCAATTACTAAGATGCTCTATCTTTTCACCAGCATCAGTGTATCTTCCCCCAGTTTTGAACGCCTTTTGGAGCTGAAACAAAGAGCGTAGGATCGTCCCCATTGGTGACTTTTGGTTTCCACCCCAGGGGCTCCTTGGTGTTGCATCAACTGTCAAGTGTTTCTAGAATGAAGGCTGCTTCAGGGCCTTCTGCAACCATGTGGCATTGTAAGCATATACTTCTTTAGCCTCTGCACATGCTCTGTGTGCGCCTTTTCTGCCAAATTTCTGATTTCCATTTCAATGAACAATGTCTCCTCTACATCGGATTCATGCTCTCCTTGGGCCTCTTCGGCCTTCTTTAAGACAACGTTGTCATCCGCCAGCACAGGACCTTCAAGTACACTTGCTTTTTCTGAGATAAGGTGTAGTTCGGCTTTCAAAGCTCTTATTAGTACAAATGCCTCACGTGCCTTTTAGTCTTTGGACTTCTGGGCCTTTGGTAAAGAGACTGAAAAACCAATTCATGTTTTTCAGTGCCAATTTATGGTGGCAGTTGAGGAAATATCTATACAAAGAGGCCAACAAATCGACAGCACCTTCCCCATTCCCATCCATTCCGCAACACCATCATCAAAGCACAACAGATTTTTTTTAAAACCGGTCTTCTTGTACGTTTCAGTCCGGTTTTCAACATATTATGGATTTGTCACAGATGTTTCTCCTCTGTCCTGTGCCCTGGATCGTGGCACCGCCTCCAGTCTTTCCTATGAAGATCGTCAAACTGAAGCCCTCAACATGACTTCCGAACGCAACGGTAGAAAAAAGAATCTGAATATAGCGACTACCTATTGGGATTCATGTTCACTCTGGTAAACACCCATAAGAAAATAAGGCAAGATAGAGAAAAATTCGGACAAGCATTGCAATGCTTACTGATGCAGCTCATCTTGATAATGAGATTCTACATGATGTTTAATTACTGTATGCCAGGGCCACTGGGGTGATACAATTTTAGGCCTGCAGCAAAATCTACAGATTTATGACTAACTACAAGTGCCACAAATACCAACATGAGCAGCATACTCTGCTGACCTCAGCAGAAACTGTGTTTCTAATTCAAATGGTTCAAAAGTTACTAAAAATCTGCATGTGAAGTAAAAATTATTTCTGCATGTGAAATGCTCTAATTGACTTGCCAGTCTAATTATCACCTGTTCAGACTTTTGGAAAGCTGAGAAAATCTTCCCAGAAGACATTAATACTCCTAGTGCATCTTCTGATGGGTTAGTGCTATTATGCTTCATATTCAGCATGAGAAACAATTTCAGTTGGAAAACTGACTTTACCCAAAGACGTTCACAAATGTAGCAAGCTAGGCTCAAAACTGAACAAATGTGAACAATTTGCATGTGATACTTACGTCTGTAGATAATTATTGCAATGCTGAAACCAATTCATATTTACACAACAATGTCGTCTAAGTAGCAATTTTATGAAGAAGGCAGTCGGAATTTAAAATAACCACAAACATTTTACATAGCTCTTACTGGTCTTAAAGCATCTTAAAAGACTGCACTGAAGAACTTGACAACTAAGATCAGAGGGGTAGACTTAAATTTGAAATCAACAGAATAGTGATGAGCAGAAAATTGACTGTCAGAATCATTGCCAGGGACCCCAGACAACAGGCTTTAGCATTAATATTTAAAACCATGGGGAAAAATTTACCTACACTCTGAGCCAGGAAGCAGAAAGTAACCATGATTTAATCTAAGAGTTACAACCTCACAGTTAACACTTTGCCATGAAAGCAAAAAGTTTTACTGATGAAACAAAATACCTTCTGGAAATTGGCAAGATGGCCAAAGTATAAGGACAGATGCATGCACTACGCGCAGGACTTAAAAAGGTACACATGAATAGTAGAAGGGTCTTGGGCATGGTAAATTAATAAAAAAATTAGGGCATATTACAAATAGCATGATTAAGCTCTTTAGAGAGCATTTTGATTAACTTGATTGGTGTGTAAATGATTAGCACACCACTCCTGATCTTTAGAGTGTATTTTGATTTAAACAATGTGTATAAACAACTATCCTAACACTCCCCTGGGCAGAACAAATCTGTATTCAAACCCAGTAAATTATCCTCAATTAACCTAAATGGATACTAGTACAACAATTCTCATGATAAACGCTTAGAGTTCTTTTTCATGAGAAATCATTTCTATGGCTAAAATTTAACGATATACGTCAGCTTTCCCATTTGTTGTATACCACAATACATACAATGAAAAAAATGATCAGTGATCTTCCATCCATTACAATGCATGGCACACCTATGCAAAGCCAATGAAGAGAACAAAAAATCTTACCTGGCAGAACCTTAAGCTCCACTTCATCACTGTATTTAGAAGAACCAACATTCTCCACCATGCAGCGATACTGGCCCTCATCACTCTGGGTAGCATTGCTGATTACCAGGGCTCCGTTGGGAAGTTTAACAACACGCTCATCAAGAAGCAGTGGCTCTCTATCCTGCTCCCATCTTACAAAGGGCACAAGATCAATGTTGATTTCACAGTTCAGGACCACACTGTCTCCTGCATGCACAGATGAAGGCTCAGGCTGACCAGTAAACCTTGGGACACCTGAAATTGTGAGAATACAAAACATCAACTGACTGGAAAATGTATGCTGTAACACCAAAAAGAAAGTGTTAGAAAACGCAAAACAAACCCCTACTATAGGACAGGTCAATGTTTAGAAGTGAATCCTGCAGAACCTAGAGACATCATGAGGGAGGGAAATCTCTGGCAGTACAGGGATTTCATTTACCTTTTACCACAGAGGTAATTCAAAGTTTGCAAGAAATTTAAAATTGCTGGGCCCTTTAATTATAACAACCACAGGACAATTGGTTAAAAGACCGAATTGGAGCTAAAATTGTGCAATGAAAAAACGAAGGGATCTCTTGGTCGATTATCGTAAACCCAGAGATTTCTAATCAGTATTCCCATAAACATGTAGGAGAGGCTGAAAGGATCAGACATAAATCTCTGTGTCTAGATCTAGCCAAGGCTTGCCACTGATTTCTGCCCTTGCCAATAGCAGGCACCGAGTCCCAGGATGGTCCTGCTAAGAAACTTCTACAAACTCCTGAATTGGATTCTTAACCAACTTCTATTGGCACAAGAGTCTGGCCTTCGCATTTCAACAAAACTCTTATCTTTGGCATATGAGATTCCAGATGCCCTTCCATAGACAATCATACCACAGAAGTTGTAATAAAATTACTTACCAGTAACTTTAGGCCCATGATCCTTTTGGTCTATGCATGTTATTACACGTTGAATGTATCCCACCACATGAGGTTAGATGTCCTAGTAAAGTAAGAACATCGAAAACTACATTGGTCGACAAACTAACTGTTTAGAGCATTTCCCTACCAACTAACCTCCAGTGGTCCTTCTAACTCAAGCCACTGATCTTTTATCCGCACCAGCCCAATGCCAAATATCATTCCTCAAAAATACAAATAAAGAGTAGAATTAATTAAGGACAAACTACCTTTGTGAGTTTTCAGATATTTGTAGTCCATGGTCTCCAGCCTCCTCTTGGATGCCATGTGCCAACACCATAAACAGGACTGGAAAAGGCTTTGTTAAAATGATTTGGTCACTTTATATTTTGTGTGGCAGCACACCATGAGTGTGCTGCTACACGAAATATAAGCGGCCTCTTCATGCACAGGTTCAACACCTGCACTGCTTAACGCCCCAGCCCGTACCTCAAACACTTTATTCTGCCATTCCTGATTGGAACATGGATATGCTCCAAGTACAAAAACGCTTCTACCTTACCAAGAGAATAGATGCGAGTGACCAAGCCTCATACAAATAGGTTGCACACAATTTCCAGAATTAAGTGAGCAATGCTAACAAAACAGTCTAGAATAACCTATGTAGTGTACAATGGGAACATGCCTTTGGAAAGCCACTGATTTTCCATCAACTATAGTGGAATAACAAATACTTGAGGAGGCTAAACCTCTCTCATATCGCCTTTGGAGTTACTGAAGATCACCAAGTAGCAAAAGTAGGCTTTACCACGTTGATGCCATGGGTAATGCAGCCAAGAGGTGACAAAAAGATTATCCAACTTCATTGAGGTTGTATGCGTTCTAAATCGAATTGAGGGTCTTTTGAGACATCCACACTGTGTATAGACTGAGTAAGAATTTAAATCTTAGCTGGAACAGCAGAAGAACGATTTTCTTGTTTAGAAGAAATTTAGTTTTTTAGAATAAAGAAGGTGGCTGTTCACAGTGCCAAATTGTCTTACAGCAAACTAAATACAGATCATTTAAAAGGAAGACGTTTGTCTAGCCTTCTGAACAAGGTTGATAGGGGGTTATGAAGGCTGTTTTTCATCTCACAAGGAAAATGTGATCAGATGGAGTAAGTTACAATAGTTTATCAAATAAAAATTCAGTGTCAAAACTGAGCTGCCATTGTGGTGCAGAAAGAGGCTTCCTAGCGAAGAGATGTTTGTAAGAATGTACAAAGATTTTGTAATCCTGTCACCCCGTGCCAGAGAAGCTTAGATATAATTAAAGGAGGGCTTTAAAACATTAAGTGATTTACAAGAGGTTAGTGGTAAAAGCAAAAACATTCATTCTTCTACTGTGGAGCTCTTTCTGGCAGCATACACAACAGCAGTGTCTGTTTCTTACAAATCCAAGTTAGCAGCTGCTGCATTCCAGAAACCAGTCTGTTAAGGTCAGCAAAGGAAGGAGCGCCAAAATCCGATCTTCTTGCTAAATCAGGTAACTCAGATCCTGATAGAACACCTCCACAGTAAAGCAATGTCTCCAATTGCTTGAGAATCCTGTAAATGCGTGGAGTAAGAAGAAAAGCATAGAGGGACTCCATCAAGTAGTCAAAATATTGTGTTGGCATACGAACAAGGCACTATTGCCACAAGAACAGCTCTGTGGCACCGTGCTGACCATATCAGATTTTGGTAAAAGACGACATTTGTGTAGATGGTTGTCCGAGCCATTTGATGTATCCTGGAGCTTGCAAGCATGTAAGCCTAGTCAGATTTTGTGGAAGACTGGACGTTTATGATTGGTAAAATTAACGGTTGTAGAGAAGTTACTGATGTAAGAGTCGATGCTGTATCCTTAAGGCCATGCAGGTGCTCCAGTCCCGTCACTGTATGCATGTCTCTCACTACCGTAAGGCTGTGGAGTTGGACTGATCATTTTTAGTTCTGACCTCCTCTATTCACCTTGATTCCCACAACTACTACAGGAAAAACAACACAGCATATTGCCTGGGCCGAGCATGGGAGAAAGATTTTGCTGCGCTTCAGATTAATTCTTACCATGTTGCTGAGGTTGACTGTAGTACATACAGCCTGGCTCATTCAAATCATCCTAGTGACATGAAGCCACAGTAACGTTAGAGGCAACCCCTCATTCTTTAATGCCATGTTAGCTGAAAAGCACAGCTTAAAAACATACACAAAGCTTTCCCTAATTCAGGAAGACTTGGGTGCTCTTTGTGAAAAGAACAGAAAAGGAATCTTTACTTTTGGAGACCCCATCAGTTTCCTTTGTGTAGGACTCGGGGGGGGGGGGGCCAAATGTGGCTAAGGAGGTATGTTCAGTCTTCAAAGAGCTCTCCTCCACAAGTCTGCTTACTAACAGTTACAAACTTAGCTTATTTTCCAATGAAATAATACTTTAAGTTAGGCACTCCATCCAGACACAGGCTTCGCCTGAAAGATAGCAAAGTCCATTCAATTCTAATGCAGAATAAAGCAAGAATCTCTTCATTTGCTCGTTTGTGGGTGGAAGATATGACAAACCTGATTAAGAGGACAAAGGTCACAGGCTCAGCACAAGTTATCTTTAGTTGAAAATGTATTGAAAAGCTGTCTTGAAACAAATAGCACATAGCAACAGTGTCTTGGCCCAAATCCCTTTGGATTTGGGGTTTGCATTTCACACCCTAAACCACACCCATCTAATTAGCCATCTTTAGGAGACGGAAGTGAAAGGTACTGCCCTTGACAGAGGACTGCTTTTTCTGTCCAGACCCGGCTGTTCTCCATCGGCATCAATTCAAAGTCTAATCATTTCTGTTTATCAGAGTTCACTGGTATGGCTTACTGAAAGCCTGGACCTGAACCATTACCTACACAGATTCTCCTGCAAACCGACTCCTCAAAAGCTGTTGCATGTAAGCTCTTTAAGGTTCTATCTTGCAGTAAGAGTGAGTGAATTTATTTATTTGCAGAGTTTTATATAGCGCTGGCTAGACCCGGAGGTATCAGAGCGCTTTACATGAGGATCAGCGAATTACAAGTTACAAAAAATTACATCAGTTACAGGAGACAAGTATAACATAGGAGAAAAAAACAGTGATTAAACAATAACATGAGTTATTAGCGCCTAGCATAGTCAAGACACACGTCCAATGGGGCATGGAAGGTAGAGGGGGAATGGTAAAAGGGGTAAGGAATACATATCAAGTCAGGCAGACCGACAAGGGGGAAAGTACTTCAGGGGGACAAAACAATCAAAAGTGAAAGAACAAACAAACGGGCTGGGGACAAATAAAACCATTTGAAACTTAGTGGAAGCAAGATCGAGATTTATCTGTGATACCACGAATACCTGTACATCCAACTTCTAGCAGAAGATTACTGGCCCTTGCCCTCTGCCTTACTATGAAGTGAGCTTTAGCTACGGTGCTTTTAAATAATGAGCTTTGGTTTGCTCCTCACATTAGATACATAGTCACGGTCTGCCCATTAATCTCAGTGCAGTGCTTTGTTACCAGAGGCTCAGTACCACCTGGTACGATCGCTACTGTTTGTTCTAGGATAGACTACTATATGAGACAGGAAAAGTCTTAAGACCTGGCTCTTTGGCTAACTCAGAGCTGTAGCAACCCTCCCCCCTCCCCCAGCGCCTTGAGACCCTCACGGGTGAGTAGTGTGCTTTAAATTTCCCTGATTGATTGATTGACGTTATCTAGGTTTGACCCAATATTTGATCCCTTAGCTGCCAGACCATAAGAATGGCTGGTCATCAGTGCCATTAAGTGCTCACAAACATCCCGTGACATGGCTAGTCCTCTCTGACTTCTTGACTACACGCACGTTCAATTTAAGACGCTGTAAGAGGAAACCAAATCCAGATAGCGAGTTGGCTTGCGAAAACTACATTTCTGTCTGTCCACTTTATAGTGTTCGCTGTGGCTGATGTGCCTTCAAAGTTCATGCTGTGGAACTAGCTCCCCTTAGAACTCTCCAGAGAAAGAAACAACAAAATGTCTATACTGACCCAATTCTGAAAGATATAGCAAAGGGAGACTTATGATTTCAGATGTCTAGCGGCTAGAGCAGCATTTTAGTAACTTTTACTCAGGTCATCCCAAGTCTTTGTTTTTTAAAATATATATTTAGCATTGAGGAGGGGAGAGGCAATTGACCACTCCCTTTGCCCAAATGGGATGCGATCAAGGCAGACTGTGCAGGAAGATTTCCCATCACCATGGACATGGACTACCCATGTGCTTTCCAAAAGCTTCCAAACCAACTTCAAGAAACACATTATTTTCAGAAAAAGAAAAAAAAGCAGTCGGCTGCATCACTTCCCGTCCTTACAGGCAGTACCTCTCCCCTCCCTTGTCTTTGTGAATCATCAAGCAATTAGAGGGTGGACTAGCTGCACTCCATACGTGTCTGCAGCCTTCTTTATGACTTGGTTATAGATTCCTATGTCGTCCGGCGGCGAAGGCCTCGAAGGATAGGATTCTACTCCCTCTTCTGGGATTCGGCGTTGAGATCCTGCCACTGCAAGTCTTGCGCCTCCGAGGATGTCGAGCCTTGGTAAGTTTGTTAGTCTTCCTCACCTTCGGCATCGCCGTAATATAGGTCTTCCTCCTCCTGTTCCTCGACTGGTTCTGGTGTCGTCGGTGGTTGAAGGTCCTCGACGCACCTTTGTGCTTCGGCCGTGGGCTTCGGTGGAATAGTGAACTGCCTCATCTTCTCATCGAAGTCCCTCCTGCGTTGCAAGATGCTCGCCATTTCGGCCTCGAGCCTTTTCTTCTTCTTCTCCATCTCGGACGCGTGGTCGGCGTCAAGAGTTTCGGCCTTTCTCTTCGCAGTTGTGGACGTCGAAGTTGTAGCCGCTTTAAACCCTTCATTTTTCGACGAAGAGTCCCTCTCGTGACCGCTCTTCGACGCCTTTGCCTTTTCTTGGGCTTTCGCCGTCTGGGAGTCCTTGTCAAAGGAACCGACGGGCTGCTTGTCCTTGGATGCAGTTGCAGTCGTCGAGTGTTTCGACGGCAATGCTCCTTTGGAGGACTTGGACTCACTCTTTCGAGTATCAGTGGAGCGCCTGGGGTTCGACGACTCTCTTACCTCCTTGGGTGTTTTCGTTTCGACCTCGACGACTGTGGCGTCCTCCGGTCCTTCGGCGATGTTGTCCTCTTCTCCACTGGAGAGGCCCAAATCTCGGAGTGATGGAGGTGTCCCCTGCCCCTGCATACTGTAGTTTGCCCTTCTTTGCCTCTCTCTTACTCGGAGGGTCTTCGGTGTGAATGCCGCGCAGGCGTTGCAGTCCTCGCTTCGATGGTCGAGCGACAGGCAGAGGTTGCAAACTGGGTGTTGGTCCTTCTGCGCATACTTGTGGTGGCAGTTGGCGCAGAATTTAAAGGGTGTTTTGTCCATCACCGTGCCCAGGGAGCCCCCTGTGTGCGCATTCTCCGTAGAACGTCGAAGTTCTTGATGTTTTCCTCCTCTTTCGTCGTCCCAGTTACCAGACTCGTAGTCCGGTATGTTGTAAGGTGATTTGTGTCGTTTTCCTGCTGTTTTCCATGGATTCTTCTCTCCAAAGTTCTGGAGCTCCTTCACTGACGATCCAGACCCAACGGCAAAAAAAAAGAATCTGAAAATGGCGACCAAAGGTGGGAGCTTCCGGAGGAAGCGCGTAAACGTCACGAAGAGGCACCAAATGGTGGTATGTCAACGCCCACCTGGGCCACGAAAAAAAAAAAAAAAAAGAAGAAATACGACAATTCCGGACCCAACCACTAGATGGCGGAATAATGCACAGCATAGTGAATCCAGAAAGATTCACGCTGCAAAACTGAAGCAATGGAGAGCAATTCTCCAAATTACTTCCTTACAGATATCAGGATTACGGTACAAAGCCAGTGATGAAAGGAATTGCTGTATATACCTGCTAGCAAAAATAGCATTTTATCACTGAACAGCATGTAAAGAAAAAAATTAGAAGAAGCAGTTCCAGCAGCAGTATAGCTCTAATTTCAGGGGTTTATTCTAATTAATGGCTGTTATTTTTCTGTATAAACTGGCAAGGTCTAATTCAACCCATTCCATTAAGTCCAAAGATGGCAACCTCAACAAGTCAGGACTGAAAAGGAGGTACAGATAAGCAATGAGGCATATGGTTACTTAGGCCAAAATATGCCTTCTTTGTAGGAGAAAAACTATTCACTATAGATGTACGGTGCAGAGCTATGGAAAATATTTCTCTTCTACAAACAGTATTTGCCCAGAGATTTTCAAAATTACTGATATTCTAGTTTTCACACCTTAACTCTAAATCAAAGAGGAATCATTCATAAGGGCCAAGGGCCAGAACTGGTGGATACAGAAGTATAAGGAAGAAGAAAATGCTGAATATCCTAGCGAGGTGATTTACTCTGAAGAACGTTTAATTTGTAGTACTGGTACGCGAGAGCGTACTCTTGCAGCCTCTCCCACAATCTCAGCTAGAGCATCTGAAACTCCATATGTTCTTTCAGAGATGTGACGGCACAGCTCAAAAACCTGCATCTCTATGGTAAGGCCAACAACTATGTGCAGAGACCTAGTTCACTGTGCTCTTGGGTAAAAATGTAATCAATTTCCAATATGCAGAGAGGTAAAGCAGGACATATTTTAAAGGATCTCGTCCAGTCCAATTTTTACGGGCTTTCTATGGATTGCTTATCATTCCTATAACTGTTCACGTGGATAGATTAACATTAATATTTAAATGGAATAGGGCAGGAAGTATTCTGCTCAAGAAACTGTGAATATGTACGTTCATGCTTGATAGTGTGGGCATCAATGGCATAATTATACCCAGCAATGGCGTAATTCTGGCTCTGGCGTAATTGCTACTCTTGCATATTGCACATATCCCTAGCATGATGGTACCCATGTTCTCCCAACCCTAATACAGTTGTGATAATTCTTGAAATATGGTGGGCATCCATGGTGTGATGTTTCCCTCACCCAACTCTTGCAATAATGCTAACCCTTGTACAATGGAACATACAGTGGGCATTTACTGCCTTCTGCAGCAAGTCCATCCCTGCCGGAGGACGTGACATAATGGTGGCAATTCTAGAATAGCCAACTGCTGCATAATGCTGGTACTAGTATAAAGATCACAATAACTTCAATGTCTAGTCTAAACCAACACTTGTCATAATACTTGTCCTACCTCAACTTGGGAAATCCTTGGGATATTGTGAGTTTCCATTAAAAAGATGGTACTAAATGAGCATGCAAGGCACCATCTATCCCTGTATTGCACAAGTACATGCAAACACTTGATGAAAATGACAATTTGATGTTTGGTCAACAAACACGTGTTTCCTAAAAAAAAAAAAATTTTTTAATTAATTTGTTGATACAAAAATGTGTTCTTGTGAAAACTGATAAATTTGTAGAAGTGTGCTTATTGTTGCAACATGAATGGCATATATTTGAAAGCAAAAGGTGGTTATTTTCAGACACTGACAAGCCGATGTTTGTGGGAAAAAATGGAGTGAAAATCACTACCGCTGTATCGTCTCTAAGATTGGTGTAACACATCTTTTTGAATTAGTAAGGTCTCAGCTACCTGAGTGAAAGCACTGCAGAATGAGCTTCTGAGGTCTGCCTAACTGTGCAGTTTACTGACTGAAATAGAGAGATGTGTATTTTTATTTTTTCACCCACTGGTAGCTTTGTGTAATAGAAAGGATGGTCAAAGCCTTTGTGCCACTCAATAGAGTAATCAAGTCCTACACGCTGTCACCACACCTTTTCAGTTGTCTAGACCTATCATCAGCCCTAAGATAGTGAAGATGCATCTATCCAAAAACTATTGTGAATCAAACTATGCTGGAAGGAAACTACCTACTGTATTACACAAGCTCAGGCAAAAACGAGTGTTAATGTCCACACCCTCTTCAGGCAGGATATTGTAAACACCTTTTAGCGTATATAACAACGTCCACCAGTAGTTGAGGAAATTAATTGGGTCAGAAAGAAATGGAAGAAACTAGTACATAGGGATTAAAAATGAAAAGCAGAGAAAAAAACAACAGCAATAACATGAAGGGCAGAAAAAAGAAAGGGTGGGAAAACAAAGAAATATAAAATCGTGGAACAAAGAAAAAAAAATTGGAAAACTAATGAAAAAGAAGGAAAAACAAAAATTGGGAAAATATCAAGGGAAAGCAAGAACCAGAAAGCAAAGGGCAAGCAGGGAACAAAATTAAGAGTAATACACAAAATGTAAAATAGAAACAAATAATAGACTGAAAAAGAAAAACAGGTTACAAAGTAAAGGGGAAGGCAAGACCGACAGAATTGCACAACTAAGATTTTAATGGACAAGTCGGGGACAGAAAGAACAAGCATTAGAAATGCAATAGGTCTCATAATTGCGAGATTTAGAGTTACTGACGATGTAAATATATTATTTTTATGTGTGTGTTATGGAGTGGATGTATGTGGTGTGTAGTGTAAATATGTGGTTTGGTTTGCAATTGGTAGTTGTGTTAGTGTGGTGTGAAATTGAGTGTTGTGGGTCTCTTGTCGAATTATGTGGTGTGTAGTAGAATTATGTGGATAGGAATTATGTGGTATTGGATTGTATTGGAAGTATGCTTAGTGGGATTGGGTGTTTTTGAGTGTTATTATGTGGAATGCAGTTGTGTTTAATTTTGTGTTGTGATATTGAATTATGTGTTATGATGTGTGATTATGTGGTATATTGGATGTATGTTTTGTGTTACTTTAATGTGTTGACTATAAAAATGTGGTTTGTTGTAGAATTATGTGGTTTGGAATGGAAACTTTTTGAGTTGATTTGTGTGGTGTTGAATTGTGTGGCGTGAAGTGCAATTATGCTGATTATAGTATATGGTGTGGAGTGTATTTATGTGGATTGTTGCTATGTGGTATAGTTTGTTGTTTTGTCGTGTGTAGTGCCTAAATATCAAATAAGACATTTAATGTGGTAGTAAAGAAACACCTCACACAAGTACCTTAATATATTCAATAATCTATGATTGTGCCAATGTGTGAAACTAGTAACGAAATCGGTTTCGTTTATAAACTACGTACAGTGCTAAAATGCATATGAAGGGTTTATTTTTTTTTAAAACAAGATCAATCTTTTGCAAACGCATGTGGCAAAAGTCCTTTGTTATTTGGAGGCAGGGAGGTCTGGTGGGAATTCAAATGGAAGGCTTTAGGCTAGCATTCGCACCTTCTCAGCTTTACAAGCACTAACATTTATGTGGTGCAGAATGGAGTGACACGTGTAATGTTAAACCAAAAAGCCGTCTTGCACTGCTTTCATACATAAATGTAAAAATGTGCATATCTATAAAGCTAGAGATCGTAGACGGAAAGCAACCACCCACAGAGATAGGACCCTGTAACCCATGATCTAAAGCAAAATGTAGTTGATTTATAAGCACGTTTGCTGTTTTATTATGTTTACCCCCTCCCCGCACCGATTTTAGTAAATATGCAATGTAGAAACGCACAGCCTTTGTAAAACAAACATGTTTAAAAAGCGCACAAACACTCCTTTAAATTAGAAGTCGTGTTTGTGAAAGTTCCCCCAACACTCCCTTATGAACAAATCACCGCGAAGCAGTTAGCAACTCCACCTCACGGGTGAATATGTTGCGCTTTATAAATCCTGACTGATTGGTTATTAAGTATGTAGACAGTGGGTCAAGTATTACATGTATGTGCTTGCAAGTTAAGAGAACTAGACAATTACATGCTGCTGGATTTTAAAAAAATATTTACAAAGGTATCTCGCAAGACGAGTGGCTGCATTACAGTTATTGTGGCCCGAAGGAGTCACTGGAAAACATTGCGGTAAACAGCATGTTTTAAAGCACAGTCGGCCAGCAACTTTTGTTAGAGTTGGGCATCATTTAAATTTCACTTTGCCAAGTGCCTTTATATATAGACCAAAATATGTGGTGCTGCTTCTTCAGTGTATAAATGACATTTGAAAAAGACATGGAAGAAATATTTTTAACAACTTAGCTTGGGGAATACTTGGATATGTATTTATGCCAGTGTTAGATTATATTGTGGGAATACTACTTCATACTGCACCATGTGCTGCTTACTCTACAGGAAAATCTAGTAACCACCTGCAGTACTGCACCCTCTCACGCTTAAGACGGGGACATCTAGTAAGGACCTGCAGTACTGCACCCTCTCACGCTTAAGACGAGGACATCTAGTAAGGACCTGCAGTACTGCACCCTCTCACGCTTAAGACAGGGACATCTAGTAAGGACCTGCAGTACTGCACCTTCTCACGCTTAAGACGGGGACATCTAGTAAGGACCTGCAGTATTGCACCCTCTCACGCTTAAGACAGGGACATCTAGTAAGGACCTGCAGTACTGCACCCTCTCACGCTTAAGACGGGGACATCTAGTAAGGACCTGCAGTACTGCACCGTCTCACGCTTAAGACGGGGACATCTAGTAAGGACCTGCAGTACTGCACCCTCTCACGCTTAAGACAGAGACATCTAGTAAGGACCTGCAGTACTGCACCGTCTCACGCTTAAGACGGGGACATCTAGTAAGGACCTGCAGTACTGCACCCTCTCACGCTTAAGACAGGGACATCTAGTAAGGACCTGCAGTACTGCACCCTCTCACGCTTAAGACGGGGACATCTAGTAAGGGCCTGCAGTACTGCACCCTCTCACGCTTAAGACGGGGACATCTAGTAAGGACATGCAGTACTGCACCCTCTCACGCTTAAGACGGGGACATCTAGTAAGGACCTGCAGTACTGCACCGTCTCACGCTTAAGACGGGGACATCTAGTAAGGACCTGCAGTACTGCACCCTCTCACGCTTAAGACAGGGACATCTAGTAAGGACCTGCAGTACTGCACCGTCTCACGCTTAAGACGGGGACATCTAGTAAGGACCTGCAGTACTGCACCCTCTCACGCTTAAGACAGGGACATCTAGTAAGGACCTGCAGTACTGCACCCTCTCACGCTTAAGACGGGGACATCTAGTAAGGACATGCAGTACTGCACCCTCTCACGCTTAAGACGGGGACATCTAGTAAGGACCTGCAGTACTGCACCCTCTCACGCTTAAGACGGGGACATCTAGTAAGGACATGCAGTACTGCACCTTCTCACGCTTAAGACGGGGGACATCTAGTAAGGTCATGCAGTACTGCACCCTCTCACGCTTAAGACGGGGACAACTAGTAAGGACATGCAGTACTGCACCCTCTCACGCTTAGGCGGGGACAACTAGTAAGGACATGCAGTACTGCACCCTCTCACGCTTTAGACAGGGACATCTAGTCACTGCCTCTTGTGCTCATTTCATAAACAAAATGAGCATAGAAATAAATGATTGCTGTGCCTGGAGAATGAAGGGATGTTAATTTTTGTTTTTCTCATTCATTACGATTTTAATTGTGTCTGGAAATATAACATTCCTTTATATTTCGGGGCTTGTGGTAAGCCAATAAAAGGTGACTGGCATAAGTAACAACGTAAAGAGGTTTGAGACAGAAAACTTCAAGCACGGTTCCATTTAATTAATCACCATTAAAAACGGACCATCAACAGAATATAAACGCTAAACACACAAGGCTGTGAATTTGGTATAAATGAGTTAAATGCATGTAACTCAAACATTAGTTATGAAGTTCTAATTTAACCGAAATCAAAAGCACATTGGTAAACAAAGTTAGATTCCGCTACAGATTCCGACACACCAGGGGCTTTACTGCGTGCTTAACATAGCACATGGCCATGTAGAAATTGATATCTCAGCCGTCATCAATGAGAGTATTTTTTAGAACGTTTCTGTCATTGAAGAACGTGAGGTATCGCTTTCCCTTCGTGGAGTTCTGATCAATTCATACTGTCACATTTAAACTTCCTTCATCAACTCTTAACTATATTAAACTATTGCTCTGGTGTTCTACAGGTAACCGACATAAGTAAATAGTAAACAAATGACTGAATTGCAAGTACCACTGTTTTAAAAATAGGATCATGGGGAAGCATTCAACAAACAAGGCAAAAACAAGTGCGCGCCCTACCAAAAGAAGCTAAAAAACAAGCACAACCCCCAAATGACGACAAAGCAGGACAATAGTAAACAGTAACTTGTAGTGTTACTTCTATGTCTAAGAGTAGTCGCCGTTTTTGGTTTCCAAGATCTATTCATCTTTAGCCTTAATAAAACCCATTGGAACACATATGTTTATGGCTTTCCTTGAACTACATTTAAGAAGGGTGATATTGCGGGAATGCAGCACTATGTTTTTTATGCATTTATTATTTTGAGGGCTCTACCATTTCGTTGTTACCACTGTTCCAACATGGCCTCCACCTTATTGTGGTGGGGAACGAGCGGCATTTGTTTGTCGATCTTTAAGCCCCGCTCCTGAACACGAAAGCAGTCTACGGACCACAATCATGAATGTGCCACCGGCCTGCGTCCTTTCTACTATTCAAGGGTGAGAAGAAGTGAATAAGATAAGTGTGCCGGCGCTTTAGAACTTCACCACAAAGCCCTTCTGAATCTCATATGCGTCAGTATAACAATGTTAAAGGCAGAAACACGAGGACCTGGATTAAGCAAAACATATAGTTTTTTGCAGTTGTGGGAAAAGAGGATTTTGTAGCGAAGCAAAGTATTCGCAGATAAGCACCGCCTCTTTTACTGATAATCTTCATTTCCATAGTCATGTTGTCCTCGTCACGGTTACTTAAGAAGTGGCACCTCATAATAGCTGAACAAAAAACAAGCGGCCCATGCTAAAAAATTAATCATGTCCCTTGTTTTGCATGCTTCATTTTGATCTCTAGGTTGCACTTTGCTACTGTCAGTTCCTTAAACTTTGCTGCTGTCAGTTCCTTAAACTTTGCTGCTTTCAGTTACTTAAACTTTGCTGCTTTCAGTTACTTAAACTTTGCTCTCTGTACTCTGCCTCCCTCTTTTCTTACCGTCACTTATTACCCCTTCCTCTCTGTGCCTTGTGTCTCCCTTTATTAGGTCTCCCCTAGGCAGCGCATGCGCTGTCTCTTTGAGACTGCAGTATCTACTCTGTGGGGTAAGTTTACGCCAAGGTGTACGCCCATTGCTACTATTGGTTCCCTGTAGTGCATCTCGTAAATGTATGTTTTTTACTGGTCACTTAGTTGTATTTGTCCTTCCTTTCATTGCTTGGTTTCCTCTCCAGCAGACTACCCCTGTTACACGTACACTTACTCTATTCTTAATGTATGTGTATGTCAGCGTACTATTTTAGCTTTCGGTTTGAGTCGTTTTCACCTTCAGAATGGCACCAACCAAAATAGAAAGCAAGTTCGGCATCCAGCCGCTACCGCGCTCCCTCATCCCCACAGCCCTTCAGGCTTGTTCAAAATCTGAAATAGCACTTTATGCAAGTGTACATGTATTTCTCCAGATCAGTGCGGTGCCTGCTTCACGGACGCCATGGCCAGACACACATCATCACCGATACCGGAGGATTCACAGACACAACTGCCCACACTACGTTTTATTCCTGGTATTTCAGGGGTTAATTCATTTGAAAAACAATGTGTGAAAATTATTTTGACACAGATACAAGCTAAAAGCGTCTTGCAGCCTTAGATTTCCATGCACCTGATGAAAAAGAAATGTTATCTTTGTCCTGAAAAAGCTTATGTCCCAAAGGACTGGAGCGACACTTGGCAGCTGTGCACAGTGCCTGAAATCACTATGTTAAAGTCCGAATATCATTCACCGACATCAAATGTTGTCTTCCTTAATTGCAGGGTTTTGAATTCCTGACTGCAGATTTCCCATTAATCAGCGTTAACTGAATCATCCTGTCGCTGCTAAATTACTATTATACTTGTTGTACCTATTCAATCTAGGCCTCTACATTCATAAAATGCAATACAAACAATGAGATCAGCTCGGTCACACATTTTTAGTGACTTGAGTTATAGGGATGATTGGTTCGTAAAAGGGAGCTGGTGAAGTTGTGTTTCCGATGCAGCATAGGCAGAGACAGGAAAATGCTCAGGCTTGGGTGTGCATTTCAGCAAAACAACTAATGATACAGAGGAAGGACAAAACATTAGAAATCCTTCCTCTCGACACTGAATCGCGCCAAAGGAAGACTTTCATAGTGAACGGTACACATTATTATTAGACTACTTAAAAGGCACTAGAGTATTCTAAAAATAAAAGCAATACTGTGCAACATGTTTTCTTTTTCAAAATAGTATCTGTTTATGTCAAAATGGATTTCTTTGTCATGGAAATGCGTATAAATATGATCGCGATGAGCAGGAAAGAGTTACCTGAGGGGTGAGACAAAACATCCGATGATATATTCAATATTTCCCACGAAACAAGACAAAAACACTGAAGAGGGAACAGCAGGAGAGTGTGGGGAGGGGGGAGGAGCGGGAGAAATAGTACTTCAATTGCAGCAGGAGCAGCAGACGAGCACTGATTAGGTTTAATCAATCTGTGCTTGGTCCGTGCTCCACTGCAAGCACCAGAAGTGACGTTTCAGCTGAATTAGCCAATTAGGGACGCTGGAATGAAGAGTGACACTGCAGCACACAAATGGTAAGCATTGGAGGGAGCCTGTCCCCTTTCTCTATACAACAGTGTCTCGCCAGCTAAACGCATGCGCTAGCGCATGCACTCGCAGGCTCGACCCTAAAAAGGGCCCATGAAATAAGGAGGAGGGCTAGTAAGGCCCATAAATGGTAAGGTGGAGGTGCCAGAAACACAAAAAAGGAGCAAGACAAAGAGTAAGAGTTAGACAGAATGCAAAGAGACCGGACACAAAGAGAAGAAGCGGATCCTGACAGAGAAAGAGAAGTCGGGCACAAAATAGGCATAAAAGTGCAAAACTGACTGAATAATATTGCACAGAAAGCAAGTGGAGAAAGGAAAACTTAAGGGGATGTCTGACAACAGACAAAATTTAGGGGTGTGGGAGTGAGGGCCAAGCTCAGCACACAAAATGGAAGGCCCTGGAGTGCAACAATTTCATCATTAAATAGTAGTACTAATATGTTAAACATATTATTTTAATGTAGTGCCGGCACACAAATAGGTCTACTTGAATAAGAAACACAGGCTTTTTTTGTTTTGATATTAACAGTGATCTCTTAGCTGCACCTGAATGGGTGGAGGGTAAGCATGGCAAGGGTTACAACATGAGACGGCTCACACCAGTCCAAAGTGAGGAAGGGAAAGTGCAGTGGAGTTGGCCCGGAAAACAGAACAGGGCACACAAGTAGTTAGTGAGGAATTTTGTCTCGCCATGTTCTGCTCTTTATTTGCTTTTCTCGCCCTTGCAAATATGGGACATTCCAATGATGACAAATCGAGAGAACTGCTCTTGGTGTACAGTCTGCTCAGTGATGCTCCCGTGAGGTGGTACATCTTTAAGGAACTTTTTGTTTCCTGCTTTGTGCTGTGTTTGGACCTTTTGAGTAATCTGCATTCACGAAGTAAATTATCTTTGGATGTGCCTGACCGATTGTTGAAGGTTTCCGTTTGGAATATTCAGATAGTGACATTAAAATGATTTATTGTCTAATTCTGGTAAGAGTCCATTTTGGTATGCCTAAGAGATGACGGTGATGCACCTCTTACTCCTTTTTTCAGTTTGACACACAGGGGAGGGCCAGGGGCCCGGCACACAAAGTAGATGTGACGGACCTGGTTACGAAAAAAAAGGATTAGAGGAGCCTTACACCCAAACAGGAGATAAAGTGGATACACAAAGAAGAGGCCGAAAGTAGCACTCAAAAGGAAAAGAACAAAAGAGCAGGAGCGATACAAGCAAAGAGAAGTTGGGTCAGAAAGGAGCAAAAGCTGGATTTAGAAACAGATGAGACTGAGAAAGAATTTGGAAGTGGCACACTTGGGAAAATAAAGAATGGCCAGACTCAAATGTATAGAAGTAAAGGGGAGAGGAGGTGGTAGTGCCAGGCTCAGAAAGAGGACAGAATGAGTACAGAATAATAAAAATAATCAAGAGAGGTACCCTCTATAGGAGGAAGGGATAGAGATAGTGTTGCCTTGCAGGGAAACAACTGAAAAGAAATGTTTTTCTTTTTCATAAAACCCTCACCCACCCGTGTTTCCCCTTGGTGGCATGCTTCATCATAGGGTCCATCCCTGCCCTCTACGGACAGGGGCGTGCTACGACCTACAAATACGCGGGAGCACTAACATGTAAAAAAACAGGGGTGTCCTTGTACACCTAACCGCTTATGGTGAATCAGAAGGGAGTGGGTTTTTATTACAAAAATAGGAAGTGAAGTTAAAAATACCAGTTTAGTGGGTCCAAGAACGATTTTATTTCTTGCCCCCAAAAAGGTATGCTAAAATCTGGGGACGTGTGGAAAGACTTTAGGCATAATTACCTAATGTTTCCCTAAGTGGTCAACTAGTTTCATGCCTATCCCCAAGGCATTTCATAAGGACCTAGACAGGAGAAAATGATGTTCCCACTCCACGTGTTATTTTAAACACAATATTAATAAAAATACAAAATAAACATACAGCACCTAATTGGTCTGTGTTAAATCAAAAAGACTTAAAATGCGACCATCATTGGGCCTCATGAGTCCATTGAGGAGTTTAAAGGAGCGACGCCTGTAGTCAAACCTCCTTCAAGGCTACTCCCTCACAGTGAACCTGACCGCACTTCCCCGAGGCTCCGATACAGAATAATAAAACCAATAAAATATAGAATGAGGTGGCGATGAACCCAATCATAGAAAGGGAAGAAGTCTAGAGAAGCTCAGCACAGAAGGTGGCGGTGCCAAAGATAGGAGGTGAGAGTTGGTGACAAAGCCCAGCACAAAACGAGGAGGTGAGTAGGCCTGGCACAGAAGTGAAAAGGAGAAGTCAAGATAGGGACGAGGAGGAAAAAGAAAGCACAAAGATGGGCAGAGAAATAAAATAAAAAATAAAGAATTCATTGATTCAAGGACACAAGAGAAACACATTGATTCACATCTTTTTCGGAACTTGTAATTTAACACGCTAATTTCAAGCATAAATCAATATATTAGTAATGGGGGCAGCAAATGTTCCTTTCACCAAGGGGATCCCGGCCAGCCCTGCAAGACGATGGCGAACAGAAGCAGATTTCAACCTTTCACCCAGAACAGCTGTTACTATTCAATTAGCAACACCATCAGAAATTCTAGTTTGAGGACAATTACAGTCTATTCCTATAAAAGCCAAGCAATCCATTCATCTATACCTAGTTATGAAAAGATATATAGCAAGATAATTCCGCTATTCAATTATCGGGAGTGGCATCTACATATCAGCTATTGATTGGAACAAATGCAACTGAACCAGAATACAAGCTACCAAATTGCTCAAGGACAGGTTGTAACTCAAGCTATTATTGCGCCTTAAAAATAAAGTGCATAAAATGTCAGAGTAAAAACATAGCAAGACCAGGAGAAAATCTGCAGAGATCGAAATTCATCATTTGTAATAAGCAGTTGCTTTAGAATGGCAAATCCTTTCATAGAAGTTCTTTTCCCTGGTTGCTTCAGGGACAGCCGGCTCTAGGATTGCTCTGTCTGGCTTCCTGAAAAGAAATCTGGGATATGCAATGAGGCAGCAGGGAAATACCATCTTTAAGTTTCATTCAAATCTCTAAATGTTTGTAAAGAGAGCACATTCACTTGACCGCCTCTAAATTGCTCGGTTTTGTCTCTGGTGCACTTAATGGATTCTAGTGCCTATGATTTCTAGTGTGCACTACAGAAATCCCACAAATGCAGGCAGGCAAGAACTGCAATCTCTGGTCATTATAGGTTAGAAGAAATAAGCCTGACTACCACAGCCAGTATACTAGGATTATGCATACATGCTGCACAGTGCAGTCATGGGCAGTAGTACTCCTAGGAGTAGCCAGCAGGTTAGCTCAATGAGCCAAACATTTGCAGCTGACAAATGCGATGATGGGGAGGTCATTATTTCAACTTCAAGCAAGACAGTCATCTTTCGCCCTTCAGAGTTCGGGAAATTGTGTACCATAAATTAACAGCAACATCTGCTATTTTCAGCTCTTAGAAACAAGAGATGTGTAGTATGAAGCACCACATAAAAAACAAGTTATTCACTTATCCATCGGCTCTCTCTTGGTAGAAGGCAATGCAAAGGAAACCGCATTGGCAGAGCAAACAGGTTGGTACCCATTGGCTTTGCCAATAGTTTTAGCTATGTGTTCTGCATTGCTACAGAACTTAAAAAAAACAAAAATACTGAATTTTGTAGACGTGCACCCAACACATGCGCGTGCCTACAAAATGGCCATTGCTTTTCCCCCCCAAAACAGGTGGGGAGAAGCAACACTGGGGGGGTGGGAGAGGCACCTGTGGGGTAGTGGGGGGTCAACACTGGGGTTGTGGGTAGGAGGGAATCAAACAAATGACAGCAACGTGGAGCTGGCAGGGAAAAAGCACAGAGACTAGAAGGTAACAAGGGGATAGTGGGGGAGAAGCACAAGGGCAGGAGAAAGGAACACAGTGCACGGCAGAGGTGGTTAGAGAGGCACATGAGGGAGCCAGTTGGAAAACATACTCTCGTAGATGCTTAAACAAAAAGAACAAGCATTGGCATAGCCAATAGGTCTCGCCTTTGGGACCTTATAAGTGTTTAGCCAGAGATATTTGGAAAGAAATTGTGTGTGTGTGTGCTTGAGCGAGAGATAGAGGAAGCGAGAGAGAGAAGGAGTGAAACTGAGAGAGGGGAACAGATAGTGCGTGTTACGAAGAAAGTGACCACAGGAGGGATGAAAAGAAATAGAGGATGAGTGCCTGGGTGATGGCTAGACAGAAAGAGAGACGGCAGAAGACTAGATACAGAGATAAAAAAAAAAGAGCAGCAAAGAGACGAGGGGAAATGGTGAGAGGAAGAGTGGAAAGAGATAAACAGAGGAGCAGAGAAATAAGAAGAGAAAGGGTGACAGATGAAGTGTGAAAGGGAGAGAAATTAATATATAGGAAAGGGGAAATGAGTAGAAAATACATGAAAACTAGCGCCCATAATTCGCCTGAAAGCCTCGTGGCCCTTCAGACGCAACACAACCTTCCCATGGGCGCGTCATAATCCCACTGTGCTCCGCAAGTAAATGAATATAGTGTGAGGGGAGCATGATGTGCAGCATTACAACCGGTCACCCGCAGGGGAGGGGAGGCTGGTTCCGTGGGCTGTACAGTGTCTGCCTGGACCCCACAGGCAGTGTTGTCCCTTCCTGCCAGAGGACAGCACCATGGCGCGTGGCCTTCATTACAAGGAAGCGCTGCTCATCCGGCCTCCTTGGCAGGGAGAGAATTTGCATAAAGCGCTGCCATAAAACGTCTCCCGTGCGGGAAGGATGCAAGCTGCATAAACTGTTCCTCGTGTGTGACGGGAAGGGGTTATACATATGTAGCAGGGGGAGGTCGTTGCACATGAAATGTCCCTGGGGTGTGTCACAAGCAGGTCTGACGGTTCTTACATGTTCCACGTGTGTATAAAGAAGGCCGCTAGACTTGTCCTCTGTAGGGAGCGTGCACTGCCCCCTCCGCCTGCCTCAAGTGCGGCTGCTGAAGTCCCACAGTGCCCCCTGGGCCTAGTTGTCCCGAACTTGGGGGCACGTGTCCTGCACTGCACCCAGAAAACTCGCGTTTTGTCTAAGCAGGGTGCCCTCCACTCGCAGTAGGTGCCAGCTTGTTCAAGTGGCTCAGCACAGCCCTTACACTGTGGCCACCACAGCACATCAACATGGGATCACACCTCCCACGAGCGGGGTCACACCTACCAAGACTAGGGGGGTCACACCTCCCACGAGTGGAGTCACGCCGCCCACCAGACGCCGCGTGCATCTTATAGCCCTATACTCGCATATTTTGTACTAGAGATACGTAATTAACTTTTTGTTCTTTTCATAAAGTATATCTCCGGCTGGACTTTGCTGATGACAGTGACAGACCTCTGAATGCAGGAGTGAGTTACAAGTCATGTGGAAGATAAAGATCTAAACTGAATAGTCTTTAAGCGCCTCGGTTGCGTTGAATTTTGTTTCAGCGCTATACAGCTGTATATTTAATTTCACAGTGTGAACCGGGCAGACAATCACCGGCAGCCACGTGGGACACATTTACAGACGCATAGAGGCCGGGCCTAGGTATAGGGGGCGCTGCTCCCGGGAGTGATGGGGGCGAGGGGGGTATGTCAACCAAGCGCGTCTGCACAAGGGGGCACTAAGTTGCATCCTCCATACCCGAGGAGGAGGGTGAAGCGGTGCACAGCCCTGGCTCTAAAACAAGGTAATGTATCCGTGGGCAAGAAAGGCCAGCGTGGGCGAGAGGTGGCCAGTTGTTCACTGTTTCACGAGGATTCCGGTCACTTCCACCCACAGTAAACCGCTAAGCCGTCTAATTCACCATGGACAGCGCAAGCACGCGAGGGTGTAACTGCATGGAGAGGGCGCAGCACAAGGGGTGGGGGCAAGGTGGAGGCGAGTGGGTTCACCAGGAGCTAGTGTGCTACCCGTGTCTAAGAAGCGGACAGTTGCACTGCAGACGTGCAGGTCTTAGCCAAGGCCCCCGGCGCAGAGTCCTGGAACTGACTGAACCCGGTGAGCAGACCTGGTGGAGCTGCGGCGGCGGCGCTGCAACGGAGCCCAGAGTGCGCTTGGTGGCGCGTGAAGCCCGGAGGTGAGCGGCGGTGAGAGGCGCCAATTTGTGTTGTGTGTGCCGAGCGGCGCTACCTCTACCGGCAGACTCGAGCGGCCGTGAAAGTGAAACCGATCGCGCTAAGGACACGATAATTAAAAACAAGCACTGTGAAAGGAAAGAAGGAGTCAATCAGAGTGCGAGAGCGCGCAAGCTAATTAGGCCGTCGGAAAAGTGGACGAGAGCGCGCAAGTCCATTTAAAGTAAACAAAGATGGCGTCGGGCTGTCCACATGCGCGTGCATTTTTTTGTCCCTCCGTACGCGTGCACATCTTGAATCGATTACAAAAAGCCCTCGCATGGCAAGAGCAGCGCGCTGCGCACGCCAGGCGAGACCTAAAAAAGTAGCAACTTAAAAAGTGAGCAGGGACAAACACAAGAAAAGAAAGGAAAGCCTACACATGCCAATGAATAAAAAGTAAGCAAATGAGTGTGACAATGAAGTCAACCAAATGGTAAACAATGGGTGGGCTCTGAGCCCACTATAAGCTAACAATGTGTATCACAACAGACAGCACATGCGGAATCTTATGGGAGACCTAAAAATTAACCAGACAGATTTAAAGGTAAGCAGCACTGTCTCAAATAGGATGGTACCTTACTGTATTGTCAATCTGCCACCAGCATTGTCTCATAAATAGGATGGTACCTTACTGTATTGTTAATCTGCCACCAGTCTGTTTACTATTAAACATCCTCAGAGACCTGCCAAGCGCCCCAAGTCTTCATCTTCTTCATCATCAGCCTCCTCAAATGTCCTTCTACAAACATCTCTATGAAGGTTGCCTCCAGACTCTTGGGACGGAAATGTGCCCTGCATAAAGACGGAAATGCACCCCTGCCCCAAGTGCCCTAGTTGTATGGATATCTGGATACCGGGTACTGATTTTTGGTCATGGGCAAACATGGATCATTGGAGTTTTGTTGCCAGAGTTTGTGCCCCCCCCCCGCATACCCTCCTCCCTTCCCAGTATACCAGAAGGATACCACTAGGGCCATTGCCCATGCAACCAACTAAGTTGGGACAGTAGGCCGTAACTCCAGTATGGGGACACTAGCACCGTTGAGGCCTTTGCCTGGATCTGAGAAGTTCCTACGACCATCAAAGAGACTGGAGATCAAAAGCAAAAGCCACCCTGCAATATCACCGGTGCCCCATTACCTTAACTGCACGAACTGTGAAGGCAAAGCCACCGACTGCAACGACCTCAGCACGTCTCTGAGTATGGAAGATGGGGTGCTTATCAATGGAGCACTAAAAGACGTGCTCCAGCACACTTCTTTAGGCTGCAGTGGGTAAAGACCGGAGCAGGGCTGGCAGGCCTTTAGAGACTTGCATGAAGTCAGTGTATGAACGCCATAGCGAGCTGGACTTTCAGGGCTAAAGTACAACTTTCAGGTCCCAAGGGCACATTGCTAGTGCAGCAGCCCCTATTTGGTCACCTCCAGTAAACCACCAGGGACATGTTTGTTAGCGTGCGGGGAGGAGGGCCTACGGGACACTGTCAAGGACCATGCTAGAACACTCGCCATGAGAGACTGTAGTATGTATCATTTACTATGCTGTAGTATACTTTGTGTGTGCAATAAATACTTCTTTTCTCACCAAATATAAGTATTTGACTGGACAATCAGATTTTTTTTTGGGGGGGTGTGTCACCATTTGTATTGATACTTGTGCCTCTGCTTAACTTACACCTACATACTCCAAACAGCCTTTAACTGCTCGACTCGCGCTACCATTGAGAGTCAAGTGCTGAATGGACAGTACTTGCCCCAGGTGCTCAGGGTCCATAAAAGATAAGGCCCCGGGACATCAGGAGTAGAAGGCCACAACCCCCAAGGTTGGGCCCAGTAATCCCAGCATGTCCCATGGAGCTTTGGAAGGAGACATGACAAAGTCCACATAACCAAGCACCCCCAATCAAACTACAGCACTATATATACATCTTTATACCAACATTTCCCAAGCTAGCATCTACCGGACATTAACATCTTTACAATGAAGCTTCCCCTGGCTCCATCACCTCAATCTACACAATTTTATATAAGATGGCTTCCACTTACCCTCTGCAGGCTCCCAAACAGACACTTTTATAATAACGTTTTTGCAATCTGTCTTCAATTTAACACATTTTTGTCAGTAGGTCTCATAAATCTCCCCACCCAAACTAATGTATGTCTTTATAACCAAGGCAACCAAGGCTTCCAAGCCTACCTTGACTCCAATACACATCAATATAATCAAGTTTGCCTCGACCCCAACATAAGCAACTACATAACTAATGCACGAAAGTTCATCTTCACTACAACCTACACATTTTTATAGCTAGGTCTTCACAAATCTGTTTCCAACCAATGTATCAGTCACACATAACTATCAATATAAAGTCTGTCTCTACTCTAAAACGCACATCTTTATAATCAAGTTTTCCAGATGAGAAACCTCAACAATATGGGTGGTTTTAGAACCAATCTTATAAGTATGTCTTCATCCCAACGTACACTTCTATATAACAAGACCTCTCAAGCCTGATTTCACATTGATGGTCTAGCAAATATATTCAATCTAAGCTTTAAATATCATGAGTATCTCACCATGAAATGTTTCCCAATATATAGCCCAGCATATTTTAACAAGAGGCAACAAGAAACCTAATCTTTCAAACATTGATTTGTTCACTGCTGCTGCAGAGGTGAAACAGGAGGCTAGAAATTAAGCCCTAGGATCAGCAAAGTGTGATAGCAGAACTCCACAAGCCTATTGTAGGTAACATTACCTTGAATTGAGTGGGTGAGAGCTTTAATCTATAGGCTGTATGACGGCATTTGGACAACTATGGATGGATAAGCTACTAATTTTATAAGTATCCATGAAAGGCTGCAGGCGAAACTCCAATGAACAACCTCTGTTTGAACATCTTCAGGAAACAGTTTATATATGACATTCTGAGAGGAAACATGTGACCTAACAGATCCTATCACACGGTTACACCCAAATTACAGCAGAAACGGATGTGCAATGTAATGAGTCAACAAGGTCAATCTTGATCAGAAAACAAAAGTGTT
Organism: Calotriton arnoldi; assembly: GCA_963921515.1. NCBI lineage: Eukaryota > Metazoa > Chordata > Amphibia > Caudata > Salamandridae > Calotriton > Calotriton arnoldi. Next base: position 824,717 of record CAWUFW010000103.1, read on the forward strand.
GGTCCTATATAGAGTAACCAATCAATGCACAGCACCATCTTGCATACTGTGCACTGACTGACTCATAACTATATTGGTCTTACAGCAGAATCTCAAGTCTTCAACACGGACCAAAGAATACCTGCCTTTGTCCCACAGCGCAATCCTATGTCACTATCTCTCACTTACCAATACCTGCCTAGGTCTCTTAGCAGAATATTGTGTCCTACACTCACCTATACCTGCCCATGTTCTGACAAGAGAATCAGATGTGCACGTTGGTCCTTAAAGTATAACCCACCAAAAAAAGTTAACAAACCAGACCCACCAGCGAAGCATAAAGCAGTCTCTTTTACGGTACTTGCCCAAGATAGGCATATGCCAAAAGCAGCCAAATAAAAGAAAATTGTTAATTTCCCTTCATCACCAAAACTTCAACAGTACCACTATGCTTCCTACTCCGCCAAATATTTGGCTTTTGCCCAGTACAACAACCAGTTTGGCTAGGCTTTAAAAAGTAACACTTCACCTCCTATGGCCTCAGTGGTAGAATGCTTAGCTGATATTTTTCAGTAAGCAGCACCATTGTGTTTCGTTCAAGCGTGAAAACTGTATTTCTTCTAGATGAGTGCGTTCTACTCTCCTCCGGATTCTCACATTTCAAGGAAAAGGGAGGGGAATGTGGAAAGCAGCAATTGTTAACTTGACAGGTTTCTCTGCCACACACACAAAAATACACAGAGAATTGTTCAGGCTATAGAAAACTCCGGCTGTGCGACACCGGAGACTACCACATTTTCAGACCTTAATTACCTTGTGCTGCACAAATGAGGACATACATCAACAATTTCCTCTTTCTGTGGTATCCCACATGAGATAAGGTTGCCAACCACATACTACATTTAAGGTTTATGTTGCCTCCAGCTAGGAAAAAGTGAGGGTACTATTTTCTTCTGGCAAACGTGGACAGGTCCTGACTCCTTAAGCCTGCAGGAAGAGCATCCTGTCACCTGCAGCTAGCAGCTGGGAAAAAACACAAAATCAAATGCCAACTAGGGAAAAAGGCAAATCCAACTTCTGATAGTGGCAAAAGTGATCCCTCATTGGGACTGGTATATCCCCTGCAAGGTATGTAGGCATATTCCCCTGCCCTATAACACGTATATATATATATATATGAAATCCTAATTATTTTCTTTTGGCCGTGGCATCACGCTAATCAAAGCATGTGTGCAGAGGAATAAATCTGTCCCAGACTCGCAGAGATCCTGGACCTTTTCTGTGACCTGGAGGGGCACACCAAGTGTGCCCTCAATGTTGACACTGGATTACAGTCTCTCAGCATAGATCGTTGGTGGTAGTATATTGTGGTACCCAGGCACCCGTGAGGGAAAGCCTGCTCTAGCCCCGATGGTTAGATTTTTAAAAAGCAAAAGGCACTGACTGATTGGAAGTTGGGTGGTAGGACCTTCCCTCAAGCTTGCTGAACATCTTTTGAGCCTGGACTTTCGTGGACCCCACTGCTGCTTCCGTAATTTCGAGTTGAGTGCTCCCACGTTTCTTTCTGGCTAGAAATAAGCCTAATGGATTCTGTAGACCTTGAGCTGATGATGACCTTGCCAGCGTGATCACGTAGTCCACAAATGCTGACAAAATGCCTTGAAGCCATCTCTACTACTCACCAGAGACCGAAGGAGATCTCACCCACAAAACAACCGGGCTCATAATCAAGCATCTGACTTTTAGCAGGACTGTAACCCTCCACTTTATAGTATGTTACTTGCAATCAATTAGTAATAGATAATTATGTATGCCAATATTGTTTAAACTTAAATATTTCTTTAACGCATTGCTTCATTTTGCATTTTCAGTCAGAACTGTGTCAAAGTTCACAAACATGTGGAGACTGAACTATATGCTGAATGGAGAGCATGGGGTCCACCTCCATTACTATATTGTATTGAATTATTGTTTTACTGCATTTTGTGTACTTTCTATTCAACTCCCTTTTCTCACTGTAAATACATTTATTTTGAGACTCATGTGTTGTGCATTCACAAATCTGGTTGACTATGCACATCTTTCCTGCAACTGTGCTCTCAATGATGGTCACTGCCTACCTGAGGTGATAAGGAGGCTTACAAAGCTAATTATTCCTCACCAACCAAGTACCAAGTCCTGTGTTCTGGTTAAGACCTGCACTTTCGGCTTGATAACGTTAACCTTGACTGGGTCCTTGAAATTGTCCATGCATTGTTTTTCAGCATGGGTAGGTACTGGAGAGATCTCTTAGTTTTTAAGAAAGTCTTAGATAGAAAATCATCTTACTCCTCAACTACGCGGAGCTTAACATTGTGGTGTTGCACCGCATTCTGTATGACTGCGTGGCAAGCAGTGGTGTCATATGGGGGATGAGGCCTTGACAGGTAGGACTCCAGGTTGGGGTTATTATTGGGTTCAGATTTTCTGACTAATAGGTCCCCCCAGGTTATGCCAGTTCACTTTGTATCTACTGCCAAAACCCTTTTCTGTGATGTTACACAGGTTTTTTTTTGTTGCCATTACTGTTTAATCAGTACATGATTCCCCTGGCTTGCCTTACTGAACCAATGGGACTAACATTTTTTTCTTTATGCGGTTGACATTTTTTTTTTGTCAAACGTGTATTTATTGGCATTGTTTTTGTTGTTGTTTTTTTTTTTAGCAAACACTTCATACAGTACAGCAAAAGTAGTGTCAGGATCAAAATACAAAGCATTGCATCATGAGAGGTAGCGAGGTTGAAGTTGCATGCTCAGTCATATCCAAGCCTTCCTATATAGGAAATCTATAATGTCAAGTACAGTTTCTGGTAGTGTACAGGCATAGGGTATCCCCTTCTTAAAGATGCAAACGAACAACCCGTCTTTCTTTTGTGACAGGATTTTACCCAACCGGGAATGTACCCCAAATTAGAAACAAAATAAAAAAAATAAAAAAAAGGGAACAAAACCCCCCCCCCCAGCAACAAGGTAAGTGGTGGTAACGTTACATATGGAAGATGTTTCACCATCTGATCATGTGCAGGATTTTTAGAATTGGAAGAGATGCATATCCCTAACTGAAGACGGACAAACTGCCAGCGGCAAACCCCGTGTAAGGAAGGAAACCAGCGGTCCCCACTTGTATTCAAAGCTCTTATAATCGTCGCGGAAGATGTCCGCCATTCTCTCGAGACATAGCAGTTTCCAGAGTCGCGAGTGCCATAGTGAAAAAGTGGGGGCTGTCTTTTTCTTCCAAGCTGCCGCGATTGTTACTTTCGCGGCCCCTATACATGTCCACATAATGGCTTTATCTGCTTTGGTTTGGTGTTCGAGGGAAGGATCACGAATGCCTAAGAGGACCCCCTCCATGGTGGTCGGTATGGGGTAGCCCAGCATGGTCTTAATTTGTGCTAGGATTTCCTCCCAAAACGGTCTTATGATGGGGCAGTCCCACCAGATGTGTTGGAAATCACCGAGCAATCCACAGCCCCTCCAGCATCTATCTGATGTGTTCGGGAAGATTCGTTTGAGTTTGGCAGGATATAGGTACCAGTCCATTAGTGTTTTTAAATGCGCTTCCCTAAGCTCCAGAGAGTGATTACATTTCGTGATGTCGGACCATAGCGCAGCCCACTCCTTATCTAGTATGTCTCTTTGTATCACCCCCTCCCACATAGACATGTATCGGGGACGAACGGAGTGTGTGGAGGAGAGCAGATAGTTGTATAGGAAGGAAATCACCCCTCTCATGGATCCAACTGTCCTCACGAAGTTTTCAAAGCCCCATCTCTCCCTTGTAACCGCGTCGCGAACGTGAGGGGTAAGGGCCCAGTGTCTGAGCTGGAGGTAGTGGAAGTGTTCATCCGGGTTTAAGTGGAACTCCCTTCTGCAATTGTCGAAAGTGAGAATATCATGATTATAAAATAAGTGGTCTAGCATAAGGCAGCCACCGTCTCTCCAGGCGTCAAAGGGGCCTTCCTGCAGGGCCGGTGGAAAGGCCAGATTGAAATGAATAGGTGTGTAGGGGGAGGGGAATGTAGTCCAATGGTCATTCCCTGATACCGAGTCCCACACTTTCAGGATAGTGGGGGTGCTAATATACGCATTCGCAGGTCTCTCTTTCTTGGACTTCCATATTAGGTCCCAAATTGTCCTCCCTGCAATAGCTCTGTCCATATGGAGCCAGTGTTTCTCCGACTCCCTTTTAAACCACTCCGTTACTATCCGCAATTGAGCGTCTTTATAATAAAGGCCTAGGTCCGGTAACCCTACGCCACCCTCCGCTCTGGGACGCCTCAATATTGAAAAGGATAATCGGGCCCTCCCTTCTTGCCATATGAACCGTGTGAGCATAGACTTAATTTTAGGTAGGAAGTTCGTATCCAGATCAATAGGCAGAGCCTGAAAAAGATATAACCGTTTGGGAAGCACCGTCATTTTGACCGCGTGTATTCGGCCGAGCCAGGAAATAAATAGGGGCTTCCAGCGCTTAAGATCGTTCTGAGTTGGAGAAGAGCGGCCGGGAAGTTGGCTTTGTAAAGCCCTTCCACGCGTGGTGACAGCTGGATCCCCAAGTATTGAAGGGAGTGGTTAGCCCATTGTAATGGAGAGTGGGACTGTAGATCGCTGGCCTCGTCATCTGGCACCGTGAGATTAAGTATGTATGATTTATCGAGGTTAACCTTAAAGCCTGCTACTGCCTCAAACTTGGCCAGTTCAAATTGCAGCGCGGGGAGCGAGAGTGATGGTTCTGCGAGGGACAAGAGCACATCATCCGCAAAAAGTGATATTTTGTGGGTGTCACCGCCAAAGGGTATCCCTTTAATCGCCAGAGTCTCCCGAATGGTCATTGCCAGCGGTTCGATACTGAGAGCGAACAACAGGGGCGATAAAGGGCACCGTTGTCTAGTGCCTCTCGTAAGGAAAAAGGGGGCAGAGAGTACTTTATTGACCTGCACCCTATAACAGGGATGTGTGTAGTTGGCCTTAATCATACGAATAAATTTGTCTGCGAAGCCAAAGTGCGTGAGCGTGCGGAAGAGAAATGACCCATCCACCCGATGAAAGGCCTTCTCGGCGTCCAACCCAACTAGCACTGCTGGAATCTTTCGTTTGGTGACTTTTTCAATGAGATGTATTGTGCGACTGATATTATCATGTGTCTGGCGTCCTTTTATGAAGCCGGATTGATCTGGGTGGATTAGATCTGGCATCAGGTCATTCAGCCGGGCTGCTAAAATGGCAGAGTAAAGCTTCGCATCTAAATTTAAGAGATCGATTGGGCGGTAGGAGGCACATAGATGCACATTTATCCCGGGTTTAGGGATGACCATAACAACAGCCTCGGCCATCGAGGGGGTCACCTCTCCGGCCTCCGCCATTTGATTAAAAAGCCTCGTGAGGTGAGGTATGAGGTCGGGTGCAAAGGTTTTATAGAAGTGTGTTCAGAACAAAACGACAATCATGAACATTCTGCGCCATCTTGTCTGATGAAAGTTCCTACGTGCACATAAACTACAGTCATTCTGATTGACCACAGCCATTTTGTACTCTGTTGGTCACCTTCATTTCACCCTGTCCTCTAGCAGCCTTCTGACTCTCTGACCAAACCTGATGTGTGCTGGGGGCTATAAACTATTTCCACGACAAACATCAACATCACCTGCTGCCTCAAACTCGTCTTTCCTCTCATCCCTGCACAAACAGGTTACAAATACCAAACAGACTCTTGCAAGCATGGTTTATTGCACTGCACACAGCAAGACTTGTTTTTGCCAACAATGGGACCTGTTTTTATCAACAGAACGGACTCTTAGATCTGGCCGGTCTCACTTGTGTTTAGACCCTGAAGCAAGGTCCAGCTGCAATTAAATTGTCTGTTTTTGACCTGGGTGGGAGGAGAGTTAATGTTGGGCTTGTGTAACCATGTTGATGAAACAATGTTGGGCTTGTGTAACCATGCTGATGAAACAATGTCGGGCTTGTGTGACAACCTGCCTCTGGCGGAGACTCCAAGCTTGTAACCATGATAAATGAAACAAATACATTGTGTAAAACCTGTATAAAAGGAAGAGCCAAAAGCATTGCCAGTAGAACACCTCCCTGAAGACATCCTGGTGTCAGCAGTTGACATGGTCTCTTCTAAGAGTAATAAACCTTTTTCTTGCCTTCCAGCTTCCAGCGCCTGCCTCGTTATTTTAGATAGCGAATCCAAAGTGGATTAAAGGTGACCTTGCGCCGGGCAGCATTGGGGATCTCAGGAGACTCGCTGCTTTTCACAAATTGGCGACCCAACGGGGGGCCCATCAGAGACACGTGGGTCCAGTAACGACGGAGTGAACGACTAAATGATTGGAGTGCACCTGCCTGAAAGAGACCCTCGTCTGGCTGCCAATCGACTGAACTTCACCGGTTCCGAACGGACCTCTCTCGAGTGACCTGCGGTCCTGACTGGGGCCTTACAGGAACGCCGCATTGATTGTTGGAGTAAGAGGACAACCAGGCGCTGGAAGGGGAATACGAAGAACTGTCCATACGGTCCGGGTAAGGTCGTGAGAAAACATGACTTAAATTGATTGATTGATAGAAATACTAGTATTCCTTTTTGAGTTATTTGAGACATTCCCTGCTTGCAAACAACGTAGAATAGGAATATTCTCTCTTTGCAGACAGCGAAGGACAGGTAGTGCAGACTTTTGTCTAACATTAATTGAGATATTCATTTTGACCGCTAAATACGTCATGCCTGTTTGCTCTAGATTGTTTGATTGTTTTGGACCGGACCGTTTGTTAGAGGTCAGTCATCCGGCACCGTCGGAAGGCACCCCTAACAAGGACATGTACGTAAAATAAGGATTAGCCACCGTAGCTTATAGCAAACTATGGCATAAGTACACTAGGAAGGACCGGGTAAATCAGTGGCCACTGACGGGATCTTTCGATCCCGCTAAAATAGAAACGTTAGAATTAGCTCTCCACAAAAAGAAAGCTAGACCAGCCATGTTTGATAGTTTTGGTTTATGGCGAAAAGAGGCAGCTCAACGAAAGAAAAGAGACGAAGCTAGACAAGATAAAGAAACGCGAAAATCAGCTTACCAAGCCTGTAAAAAGTTAGAAGAAGAACTAAAAGAAAAGGAAATCGATAAAAAGGAACAGGAATCAAAAATATCAGGTCAATGCCCTGTTAGAACGCCCTTAACTCTTTACCCCGAGTTACCAGCAAAACAGGGGGTAGATGATGATTTATTCTTAGGTCCCCCAATGATATACATGCCACCCCCTTACGCCCCTACTCATCCCATAGTACAACGCCAGGACCACCAAAGTATAGCCGGAGATGGCACGATCGCCTCAGTCTCCACCGCCTCTGCTCCCACCGAGTCACCCACACCAAATGCCTCATCAAAGGATACAGTAGTAGAGGTAGGATCAAAAGAAACAGGAGCGCCCAGGGTCCCGCGATTAAGTAAAAATGAGCGAGCAGGCATTGATAAAGTAGTTAAATCCCTCATAGATAGGAAGGAGACAGAAGAGCATGTAACTGACATATGCAACTCCTATGTTGAAAACCGCAAACGATACTTTATTGTACGTCTCGGTTACCACACCCTTAATGCATATGAAGAGAAGTACCAAAACGTAGGGCCTGAGCGATTAGTGGCTCTCTACAGGAAGGTAGACATCGGAGATGAAGGCGACAACGATGTTGCAGAACTATTTTCATCCACACTAGAAGTATTGCGTCACCTCATAGAACAAGAACAGATAGATAGGGACAGGACAACTAAGGTAGCAGGACCCCCAGTGGAAAAAACAGATAGCATGATGCCAATAAAAGAAGCTGCCCCTTACTGGGTACCTCCTAGAGAACAAGGGACTAATGACGATATAAACCATCAAGACGCTAGAGGAAGGGTGGTCTACAATTGGGTGTATCAGCCATGGGACAGACAGGACATCCTGACCTTCCGTAAATCTTTGCCGGATTTACGAAAGAACCCCACCGCCTTTTACACCGAGCTAGGTACCGCTCTGGGATCAACAATAATGACACTTGCCGACATAGACTTGTTCTTCGGGTTATGTTTGCCAGCAGATGTGTGGAAACAGGTTAGGAAAGTAGACCATACCGAACTGTTTGGTCATACCTGGGAACAACTCGACACACTAGATAAACAGCGGAACCCTGGTCAAAAACCAGTTAAAGCAATATTAGACCTCCCTGACAAAATAGTGCAGAAAGTGAAAACGCTGATCCCAGAGAAAAGATAGACTGGTCCATAGTAACCGCATGCCGCCAGAAACCACAAGAGGACGTCTCAGAGTACTTCTCCAGATTTGAAACTGTGTTCTCTGATTACAGTGGACAAGACATGTCCACTGCAACCGGACACCACTTATTTGTGCAGAACTACGTCAAAGGATTACTGCCAGATGTATCCCAGAAACTACAAGCCAGCGAAAGTAGTTGGGCAGCATCTAAAACCGACGGCCATTCTCCAAATGGCCCAGTACTACGAGCATCAGAGAAACGAAAATGACAGGGCTACAGAAAGGAAAAAGAAGGGCTTGAAGGAAAGGGTAATGATAGCACAACTCCAGGGGCGAATACAGGAAGGGAGCAATATAGGGGAGGAAACCAGCAGAATACCCCTAGAGTACAGCCCCCTAGGAACAATCCATCTACATCATATGTAGGACGCCAAGACCTAGGACAGGATCAATGTGCATTTTGCAAAAAATATGGACACTGGAAATCCCAATGCCCGGCTTTGTTAGGAGCTGCTAGGGGCAGAGGGGCGAGGGAAATAGCAAGTGGACAGAGAGGAAGAGGACGTGGAAGAGGGTACGCGAGTGAAGCAAGCGAGGAAAGGCCAGGAAGAATGAACGCATTTGACCATCCCAGACAGAATCAGTACCAACAGACAGATTATGACAATACGTACGACTTTGCATAGGACAGCCAGGGGCAAGGAAGGGATCCAGTCGAGCTCTGCGTTGATCAGCAAGGCCCTTATGTTACCGCTGAGGTCCTGGGCACAAGGTCGCCATTTTTGGTAGACACAGGAGCAACACGTAGTGCACTATCCAAACGACTGATTCCAAGGGCACCCTTGTCAGGCTCACATGTGACCTCAATAGGATTTGACGGTACGCCCTCCACCAACCCTTTGTCCCGACCCATCCCTTTTAATCTTGACAGCAATGGCGTCGAAACGACATTCCTCCTCTCATCTAACACCCCAGACGCCATTATGGGCCTCGACCTTTTGAAACACTTCCATGCGACTATCAGATGCTCACCAGACGGAGTGCGTGTCATCCTGTATGACAACCCCCAACGCCATAGAGAGAACCCTTTTCAGCACATGTTTTCCATCTCTGAGACTGACACATCCCTACTGGACACTTTGCCATCACACTTATGGGCTAGGGCTGATTCAGACGTAGGACGAATGATGATTGACCCAGTACACGTAACAATACGACAGGACGCAACCCTACCGAAGGTACCGCAGTACAAAATATCGCCAGAGGGTGAGAAAGCACTAACAGAGATCATACACTCTTTGGTAGAGGCAGGGGTGGTAGAGGAAGTAGTGAGCAACATTTGTAACAGTCCCATACTACCGATTGTAAAGAGACAGGGAGAGGGAGATGGGAAAGCCTACCGCTTCATCATTGACCTGCGGGAGGTAAACAAAATCGTAGTACCACAATACCCAGTAGTTTCCGACATCACGACAATTTTGACTTTAATCCCCTCCACTGCCACCACCTTCACTGTGATCGACCTCAAGAACGCCTTCTTTTCCATACCTATACACGAGGACAGCCGCTATCTTTTGGATTTACCCTAAATTCCCGTTCGTATAGATTTTGTAGAGCACCTCAGGGGTACACTGAGAGCCCAAGTATCTATAGCCAGGCGCTTAAAAGACAGTTGGACGCCATACAATTGCCAGATGGAGTGGCACTAATACAATATGTAGACGACATCCTTCTAGCAGCAGACACCATACCAATAGCCGTCACAGCCACCATCAAACTACTCCATTTCCTTGCTGAGAATGGTCACAAGGTCTCCCGAAAGAAACTGCAGTTCTGTAAATCACAAGTGACCTATTTGGGTCACCTTTTATCAAAAGAAGGGAGAAAACTCACGCCCGACAGGATCCAGGCAATTCTAGGCACCCCTGTCCCCAAAAATCAGAAGCAAGTCCGCTCTTTGATAGGCCTCACCTCGTTTTGCAGACAGTGGTTACCGAACTTTAGCCTCATTGTCAAACCCCTTCTCTCCCTCCTAGCTAAGGACATCCCCTCACCTCTCCCCTGGACCCCCGAATGCCAGACAGCCTTTAAAGAACTACGCAATACCCTTTGCTCAGCACCAGTCCTAGGAACCCCAGATTACTCCAAACCATTCTTCCTCTACACACACGAAAGGGAGGGATGTGCATTGTCTGTCCTAACACAATCAATTGGTCACAAACAACGCCCTTGTGCATATTTTTCTGCCACCCTCGATCCAGTAGCCAGAGCACTGCCAGCGTGCCTGCGCGCTGTGGCAGCTGCAGCAGTATCAATACGCCAGAGCGAAGGAATAGTGCTCTCCAATCCAGTCACTGTTTTAGTACCCCATGCAGTCGACACACTACTGAACCAGACCAAAACCCAACACTTGACTAGCGCCCGACTGACAGGATATGAGTTGACCCTGCTAGCACCGCACATTACCCTAAAGCGATGCACCACCCTCAATCCAGCCACGCTGCAGGGGTGTGGAAATTTTTCAAAAATCTACTTGGCCAGGGGACAAAATGTTACACAAATCTAGTTGTCCTGGGAAGGTAACTGCTTGCCCCACCTACTCCATAAATCACTATGGTAGGTCTGCATGGAGAGACACTGCACTGCAATCGGTGCAACATACTGTGCAATATATATTTCAAGTGCAAGTCCAATTATGCAGTGCATGGTCATGCACTCTTAAATGCAACTGTTTTTCTGGCTGGCTGTACAGCATGTGTGCAGATGTGTCAGCGTGCACTGCACCCAATTATCAACTATTTTGCATGTAAAACATTTTCATATGTAGAGAAATAGCGCCTAAAGGCAGAGGGCAGACTGCATTTCTTGAAGTGTTTTTGGCACAGTCCAGACTGTGTCGAAATATGAACCTGTAGGACAGAAGGGTGTTCTCCATCATAGGGCCAACTCATAGCTGTCCAGCTTCAAAAATCCTCAGATGTGATGCGCTGATAAACATGTGGATGGGAATAACTGCACTTCTTGGCAGAGCTTAGGAACGGTTCATGGGGCAGTAAAATCACGTAGCAGATGCACTATGGTTCACTGAGGCAGTATCCACAAGTATAAATACACAAGAGGCAGTAATGAGCGGTTAAATCAATCTCTCCGTAAATGCGAGAGAAGGGTTTAAATTAATGCGGTATGCGATGGCGCCTACTCGTGTGTACGTGTGTGTAACCAAAGGTTCTTAGTGGAGTACGGTGCTACAGGCAAGGGGATTACCCTGAACCCCTCAACAGACACAAGGTCACTTAATTTAACACCAGAGGCCTGTGCACAAGTAATGGTAATTTGCAGAGCTAAATCTGCATCAATGGAAACAAACAGTATTCAGAACAATACAGTTGTACAAAAGGTTTTGATGTGAATGAAGAACACTCTTGCGTGACTATTGCTTCTTCTTGTCCCTGACCTGAGGTTCATCCTGATGTCGTTTGTTCCTGCTCTCTTGCCCCTCCGGGTTTCTTGATTGCTCTCCACGGATGGGCTGTATCCTGTTTCCTTTTTTGATGCGCTGGACCTCTATTAAAAGAATTATCTGGCCTATCAAGAGTAGAGGTGCTGGCTGTGTTCTCAAACTCACTGTCACTGGATACAGGGACACTCAAAGAAGTGGAACTTGAGGAAATAGAGATCGTCTGCTGTCTGCCTGTTCTAATCTGGTCTTGATCACTTGCGAGGATTTGGTCGTACTTTTTGCAAATGTAAAGACTCTCCCTCTCTATATCGATCTCATCCCTTTTAAGCTTCCTAGCTTTGCGCTGTTTAATGTCCTCCTGATGCTTGGTAAGTACTTCAGTGAGAATAACGTAATTCTTTTCAGTGGCTTCTGATAGCCGAGATCCCTGATTTCTCCCTCTAACTTGCTGATTTGTATCTGGAGTGCTGCCACCTTACGTTCTGCATTCTCAATAAGAATGCCTATCAATGTTTTTGAATTGAGAGCAATGCTTCTTCCCAGAGTTTTAAGAGGTCCTCGTCCAGTTCATCATACGTAGGGAAGATTTGGCGCGTAAACTCCTTGGTATTCTGTCCAGTCTAAGATATTGTTTAAGTGTAATTCTGTCCCACCATTTACTGTTCTCATTCTTTTTAATTTTTCTAACTTCATAAATTTTCTCTCAATCCCTCATTACGTGTAGGGTTAGTGTTTTAATGCTTGCTGCCACTGTGTCGCCTTTGCTAAGTTCTGGAAAAGCTCTTCCGCCACTTGATCTCTGTTCATTTTAATGACAGATGTTACAATTATAAGCCAAGAAATAATTAGATTCTGTTTTACGTTAGGCTGCCCTACCGCTAAACAATTGGTAAATGCGAGAGAAGGGTTTAAATTAATGCGGTATGCGATGGCGCCTACTCGTGTGTACGTGTGTGTAACCAAAGGTTCTTAGTGGAGTACGGTGCTACAGGCAAGGGGATTACCCTGAACCCCTCAACAGACACAAGGTCACTTAATTTAACACCAGAGGCCTGTGCACACGCAATGGTAATTTGCAGAGCTAAATCTGCATCAATGGAAACAAACAGTATTCAGAACAATACAGTTGTACAAAAGGTTTTGATGTGAATGAAGAACACTCTTGCGTGACTATTGCTTCTTCTTGTCCCTGACCTGAGGTTCATCCTGATGTCGTTTGTTCCCTGCTCTCTGCCCCTCCGGGTTTTCTTGATTGCTCTCCACGGATGGGCTGTATCCTGTTTCCTTTTTGATGCGCTGGACCTCTATTAAAAGAATTATCTGGCCTATCAAGAGTAGAGGTGCTGGCTGTGTTCTCAAACTCACTGTCACTGGATACAGGTGACACTCAAAGAAGTGGAACTTGAGGAAATAGAGATCGTCTGCTGTCTGCCTGTTCTAATCTGGTCTTGATCACTTGCGAGGATTTGGTCGCATTTTTGCAAATGTAAAGACTCTCCCTCTCTGTAACGATCTCATCCCTTTAAGTTTCCTAGCTTTGCGCTGTTTAATGTCCTCCTGATGCTTGGTAGGTACTTCAGTGAGAATAACGTAATTCTTTCAGTGGCTTCTGATAGCTCGAGATCCCTGATTTCTCCCTCTAACTTGCTGATTTGTATCTGGAGTGCTGCCACCTTACGTTCTGCATTCTCAATTCTTCCCTACGTATGATGAACTGGACGAGGACCTCTTAAAACTCTGGGAAGAAGCATTGCTCTCCAATTCAAAAACATTGATAGGCATTCTTATTGAGAATGCAGAACGTAAGGTGGCAGCACTCCAGATACAAATCAGCAAGTTAGAGGGAGAAATCAGGGATCTCGGGCTATCAGAAGCCACTGAAAAGAATTACGTTATTCTCACTGAAGTACTTACCAAGCATCAGGAGGACATTAAACAGCGCAAAGCTAGGAAACTTAAAAGGGATGAGATCGATTACAGAGAGGGGAGAGTCTTTACATTTGCAAAAAAGTACGACCAAATCCTCTTAAGTGATCAAGACCAGATTAGAACAGGCAGACAGCAGACGATCTCTATTTCCTCAAGTTCCACTTCTTTGAGTGTCCCTGTATCCAGTGACAGTGAGTTTGAGAACACAGCCAGCACCTCTACTCTTGATAGGCCAGATAATTCTTTTTAATAGAGGTCCAGCGCATCAAAAAGGAAACAGGATACAGCCCATCCGTGGAGAGCAATCAAGAAAACCCGGAGGGGCAAGAGAGCAGGGAACAAACGACATCAGGATGAACCTCAGGTCAGGGACAAGAAGAAGCAATAGTCACGCAAGAGTGTTCTTCATTCACATCAAAACCTTTTGTACAACTGTATTGTTCTGAATACTGTTTGTTTCCATTGATGCAGATTTAGCTCTGCAAATTACCATTACGTGTGCACAGGCCTCTGGTGTTAAATTAAGTGACCTTGTGTCTGTTGAGGGTTCAGGGTAATCCCTTGCCTGTAGCACCGTACTCCACTAAGAACCTTTGGTTACACACACGTACACACGAGTAGGCGCCATCGCATACCGCATTAATTTAAACCCTTCTCTCGCATTTACCAATTGTTTAGCGGTAGGGGCAGCCCCAACGTAAAAACAGAATCTAATTATTTCTTGGCTTATAATTGTAACATCTGTCATTAAAATGAACAGAGATCAAGTGGCGGAAGAGCTTTTCCAGAACTTAGCAAAAGGCGACACAGTGGCAGCAAGCATTAAAAACACTAACCCTACACGTAATGAGGGATTGAGAGAAAAATTTATGAAGTTAGAAAAATTAAAAAAGAATGAGAACAGTAAATGGTGGGACGGAATTACACTTAAACAATATCTTAGACTGGACAGAATACCAAGGGGTTTACGCGCCCAAATCTTCCCTACGTATGATGAACTGGACGAGGACCTCTTAAAACTCTGGGAAGAAGCATTGCTCTCCAATTCAAAAACATTGATAGGCATTCTTATTGAGAATGCAGAACGTAAGGTGGCAGCACTCCAGATACAAATCAGCAAGTTAGAGGGAGAAATCAGGGATCTCGGGCTATCAGAAGCCACTGAAAAGAATTACGTTATTCTCACTGAAGCACTTACCAAGCATCAGGAGGACATTAAACAGCGCAAAGCTAGGAAACTTAAAAGGGATGAGATCGATTACAGAGAGGGGAGAGTCTTTACATTTGCAAAAAAGTACGACCAAATCCTCGCAAGTGATCAAGACCAGATTAGAACAGGCAGACAGCAGACGATCTCTATTTCCTCAAGTTCCACTTCTTTGAGTGTCCCTGTATCCAGTGACAGTGAGTTTGAGAACACAGCCAGCACCTCTACTCTTGATAGGCCAGATAATTCTTTTTTAATAGAGGTCCAGCGCATCAAAAAAGGAAACAGGATACAGCCCATCCGTGGAGAGCAATCAAGAAAACCCGGAGGGGCAAGAGAGCAGGGAACAAACGACATCAGGATGAACCTCAGGTCAGGGGACAAGAAGAAGCAATAGTCACGCAAGAGTGTTCTTCATTCACATCAAAACCTTTTGTACAACTGTATTGTTCTGAATACTGTTTGTTTCCATTGATGCAGATTTAGCTCTGCAAATTACCATTACGTGTGCACAGGCCTCTGGTGTTAAATCAATCTCTCCTTTTACACTTCTGGACTGGTGTGATGTGATTATATTATTGTGCACTCACTGCTACATCTCCACATTCTTCTCCCACACAAAGAGCATATGCAGCACTGGCAGTAGCAGTACAGGGTTCTCTCTTGCATATAGTAATGGCAGCAGCAGAGTAAGCTTCCTAACATGAAGAGGTGCAGATTAGCAATGGATGTTCAAGTTTGTCTCCTTCAGATATGTAGGACATGTAGCAGTCACACAGCTGGAAAGCAAGCGTTAGTCTCACAGCGAAGGGAAGGAGTGTTAAGTTGAAAAGACAGTAAATCTAGAAGTGGAGAGCTGAGCATCATTGAGGCAGGGACTAATAAGTAACTGCAACCACTCAACATTTCATGTCACACCCATGGCAGCAAGTCCTGAATACTGTATTCAGAGGGCAGTGTCAGTGCAGCGGTGGTAACAGGCACAGTGTGCAAGGCTGGAGAAGGTGCTGTCTGCTCAGTGGTTGAAGTGCATTAAAAAAAGTATGGGAACTGTGATGCTGAACGAAATGGGGGAGGCAGGGTGAGTGAGTCTGGGGGCAAGGTCAAAGCAGTGGCTAAAAAACCCAAAATATTTTCTAACTTTTTGTGGTCTTTCACCTTCAGGTAACTACATGTATAATAATGGACAGCTTTAATTGAAATGAAAGTTGTTGATCAGTGGGAAATGCGGTATCAGACATTATGAAACCTCTATTAGTTCATGCACTGACCAAACCATGAACATTTAGCACAGCAGGCAGGAATCTCTGACAGACCATCCTAGACACTGGCACTCCACATGTGCAGACTGCACATGCATCCCTAAGCACGGGTGGCTGTGCTAGTTTCGCTGCAGACTTCTGATGCTAGCCACAGGCAGCCGTCTTGCAGGCCACTGAACTCCACCAGAGACAACATCAAACTGTCAAAAGAGCTGGGTCAGCCCTTGACTACCTGGGGTAGAGGTGGAGGCTGTGAGATGCCTGCACACTGGGTCTCTGCTGAAAGAGGTTCTGGTCACCGGAGGTGGAAGGGGCGGGTTCTGCTAACATGCAATGAAACAGCTCTGTATCCGCGGGGCCTGTCTTGGAGGCTTTGATGCCACCTAGTAGTGCCACTGAACCAGTGAAAATGTGGGGTTATGACCCTGAGAACCCCGAAAATCATTTCTGTAGTCTGAATAAAAAATAATGTGGAGGGGCAAGTGCAGGCCTCGAGAGGGATTTTGGGCTGGGCATGAGGTATAGGGGCGGCAATAGGGGGGAGAACAGTCTAAACATTCTTCATGTACCTCTAACGTAACCAAGCATTGAGGGCTCTTTGCCTAAATAGAGCTTGAGAAAATCTGATCACATCACAGGCAAACTGACACTTTCTGATTTCAGCCTCCATTACCGATAGGACAGTTAAGGAAGTCGAAAGTCTGCTGCAGTGATATGTTTGAAACCTACGTGCCATAGATAGATACGAGTATGGTAGTTTGGTGGGCTTTTCAACCTGCTACCACATACAAGGTAAAGAGACACCTGCAGTACCCCTGCTCCGATCCCAGTGGGTTAGATCAGCAGGCTGAGTTTTTCTTCAGTGATCTGTTTGCAATGTGCCCGTCTCAGGCTCCAAAGCCAGTATGCTAGTTTGAAGGTTTGATGTGAGAGAGACAGACACTGAGAGAGACACTTACTACATGTGAGCGTGTATTAGTGCAAGGAAGTGTGGAGTTGTTGGTATCTTTATTGCATGTTTAGTAGTTGATATAGTCTAACTTAACTCCCTGGAGCAACAGGGAGGATTACAGAGAACATTTTTATAACAGCAGGAACACCCTAACTTGAGGTGCTTTAGCAAAAAACGAATTGTGTGCGTGGAGTCTGTGAAGAGGTTGCGAGGACTAGTAGTTAGTAGGGCATTACTGGGTTGTGCACTCATGTGCAGTTCGTGTTGATATTTTTCAGTTAGTTTATGACACACAGTCTGAGCAGCAGGGAGCGAGAGAGAGGGTCGTTTTAGAGCAGAATATAACTAAGGTGTGCAGGTTACAAGACTGAAAGGAGTAAATTTCACTATGATAAAGTACCGGAGTTCGGCTGCTGCGAGGCGATTCGTGACTGGGAGCTCATGGACACGCTACTACAGAGTGCTGGGGTGTCTCTTGCAAACGCTGCATGCCTCCTGTGCAGCCAACATGCAGGACATTCTGTGCCAGGTGAGTGTTGGGGGGATTGGCCAATTTTCAATTCTATAAAATTCCACCAGTTTCATCGTAGCTTGTAAATACACACTAGTTACAACTGATGTTAGAGCACTAGTTGGAAATGCTTTTCTTTGTGGTCTCCTGAAAGAAAGCAATGTGTGCCCCCGAACGCGCAACATGTAATGTGCCAAAGGGGGAGGGTGCCAGGCGTCCTCGGACTGAACTGATGTGGTTTGACCCATACAGTTAAACTGCAAGTAATGAGGTGCGAGAAACATCTTAGGAGGGGCTTTGGGGAGAAAGAGACAGGGCTGAGGCGCTTGCAGCACGTGGCTGCACGCAGCACTCACGATCCTCACGAGCCAAGCAGT
Source organism: Calotriton arnoldi (assembly GCA_963921515.1). Taxonomy (NCBI): domain Eukaryota; kingdom Metazoa; phylum Chordata; class Amphibia; order Caudata; family Salamandridae; genus Calotriton; species Calotriton arnoldi. Next base: position 842,688 of record CAWUFW010000103.1, read on the forward strand.
TATTTAATAATGTTGTTACACAGGCACATGTTCCGAAGAATAGCAGGAAAGAGAGCATAAAACATGGGCGCGTGAGAGAAAAATAAGGCGAAGGAGCGAGAATTAGCCTAATGCACAAGTTACTAACTTGTGTAACGATATATCTGTAAGAGACAGTAGTTAGTGATAGATTCCTTACCTTAGAATATCCCCAGGCGTCAGGCTGGATCCGGAAAGTTTTGCGTAGCAGTACCCTTGCGCGTCGGTAGGCGGCGTCGTGCGGCTCCGCGTCCGTCGTCGGCGTCGTGATCGCCGGGATGACGTCGCGGGCAGTACTTAGACGCCGCCCTGCGCGCTGACGTCCAGTTCTGTACACGACTTTCCGCGCCAGGAACGCAGAGCCATGCAAGAAGCTGACACAGGTGTCTGAAAAATACTAGGGCCCTGAAAGGGATGTCCTTAACCCTAGAAATCAGTTCGCAGAACGGGGAGGATGGTGGGGCGTAGGGAATCTATCACTAACTACTGTCTCTTACAGATATATCGCTACACAAGTTAGTAACTTGTGCATCTGAAAGAGACACGTTAGTGATAGATTCCTTACCTTAGAATAGATACCCCAGCAATACCAACCCCGGTGGTGGGTCTGCGAACAAAGATCAGACAAGGAAGTCCTGGAGGACAGAACGGCCAAAGAAGCCGTCCCTCCGGACCTGACTGTCAAGGCAGTAATGCTTAGTAAACGTGTGCAGCGAGGCCCACGTAGCTGCCTGACAGATAACCGGCAGCGGAACACCGCGGCCCAAGGCCGTGGTAGCAGCCGTTGCCCTGGTGGAATGGGCACGCAGCCCAACAGGAGGCTCCTTCTTAGCCAAAGAATAGCAGGTCTTGATGCACAAGGTAACCCAGCGGGAGATGGTCCTCTTGTGCACCGCCCGACCTTTTTGGCGCCCACGTAGCCAACAAAGAGCTGGTCATCCACCCGGAAGTGTTTTGTGCGGTCGATATAGAAGGAGAGCGCACGTTTTGGGTCCAGACGGTGGAGCCTCTCTTCCTCTCTGGAAGGATGCGGAGGCGGAAAGAAGGTGGGCAAAGTGATGGTCTGCCCAATGTGGAAAGCAGTAACCACCTTTGGCAAGAAGGACGGACGCGTCCGAAGAACAACCTTGTCTGGATGAACAGACAGAAAGGGAGGTTTGCAAAGAAAGAGCCTGGAGCTCACTCACCCGCCGAGCGGAGGTGATGGCCACCAGAAAGGCTGCCTTTAGAGTCAGAAGACGAAGAGGACAGTTATGCAGAGGCTCAAAGGGAGCGCACATTAAAAAGGTAAGAACCAAGTTCAAGTCCCACTGAGGCATTACAAACGGAACAGGAGGGAAGAGGTGAGTAATGCCTTTTAAGAACCTGTTAACAACAGGGGACTTGAAAAGGGAGGGCTGATCAGGGAGCCTGAGGAAGGCCGAGATAGCACAAAGATAACCCTTGATGGTACCCAGGGCAGAACCCTGTTGGGCCAGAGAGAGAAGGAACAGAAGGACCTCAGAAAGAGGGGCAGAAAGGGGATCCACAGCCTTTGCTGTGCACCATGCCACAAATTTGTTCCACCTGCAGGCGTATACCACCTTAGTGGAGGGACGCCTGGCTGCCAGAATCACATCACAAACTTCGGGAGGCAAGTCGAAAGGAATCAACTGCCGCCGCTCAATCTCCACGCAAGCAGGTGTAGACTGGACAGGTTCGGGTGGAGGACCGTCCCCTGCTGCTGCGACAGAAGATCCTCCCGAAGAGGCAGACGGATCGGGGGATCTATGCTCATATTGAGTAGCTCGGGATACCAAACTCTTCGAGCCCAGTCCGGAGCCACAAGAATGACTTGGGCCCGGTCGTGCCGAATCTTCTTCAACACTCTGGGTAGAAGTGGTATAGGCGGAAAGGCGTACAACAGACCGCAACTCCACTCGCGACGAAAAGCGTCGCCGAGCGAGTGCCGCCTTGGAAATTCCAACGCGCAGAACTGATGACATTGCGCGTTCTCTTCGGTGGCGAATAGATCTAACCAAGGCTCTCCCCACTGTAGAAAGAGTCCTTGCGCCACTTCCGAGTGAAGACGCCATTCGTGATCCATCATGCACCTGCGGCTGAGTTCGTCCGCCCTGGCGTTCAGAGAACCTGCCAGGTGTTGAACCATCAGGAACATGCCCTGATGTTCCAGCCATGTCCAGAGGCGCAGAGCCTCCTGACAAAGGGTCCAAGACCCCACCCCGCCCTGTTTGTTGCAGTACCACATGGCGGTGGTGTTGTCTGTGAACACCTGCACTACCTTCCCTTGACAGAGGGAAGGAATGCCTTGAGTGCAAGCCGGATCGCCCGGAGCTCCAGAAGGTTGATATGGAGCCGGGACTCCGCCGGAGACCAGAGGCCTCTGATCTCCGCCTCTCCCATGTGACCGCCCCATCCCAGAAGGGACGCGTCCGTCACAACTGTATGCTCTGGCTGGGGAAGGGAGAGGGATCTGCCCATGACCCATTGCCGGTTCGAGAGCCACCACTGCAACTGTTTTGCAGTCCCCTCCGAGATCTGGACGTGATCGGACAGGTTGCCCTGGTGCTGCGCCCACTGGAACTTCAGGTCCCACTGCAGAGCCCGCATATGCCATCTGGCATGATTGACCAGCAGGATGCAGGAGGCCATGAGGCCCAGCAGCCTCAGGGTCATCCTTCACCGAAACCCAGGATAAAGGCCGAAAGATCGGAATCATAGCCTGAATATCCCGGACTCGCCGTTCGGGAGGATAGGCCCGAAACTGCGTCGTGTCCAGAACTGCTCCGATGAAAAGGAGCTGTGGAGAAGGAATCAGATGCGACTTCGGCACATTGATGGAGAACCCCAGCGAGTGCAGGAGTTCGGCCGTAGTCTGGAGGTGGGAGACGACTGCCTGGGACGAGCCCGCCTTCAGCAGCCAGTCGTCGAGGTAGGGAAGACTGAAACCCCTGCCCGGCGCAGATGAGCTGCGACCACCGCCATCACTTTCGTGAACACCCGAGGGGCACTGGTAAGGCCAAAGGGGAGCACGGTGAACTGAAAATGCTCGGGGCCTACCGTGAACCGAAGGTAACGCCGGTGGGCCGGCAGGACGGGGATGTGGAAATACGCGTCCTGCAAGTCCAACGCTACCAACCAGTCTCCTGGGTCGAGGGCAGTCAAGACCTGAGCTAGGGTGAGCATCTTGAACTTCTCCTTCCGGAGGAAGCGATTGACGTTCCGGGAGGTCCAAGATAGGACGCATGTCCTCCTTGTCCTTTTGGGCACCAGAAAGTAGTGGGAGTAGCAACCACGCCCTACTTCTGGGGTCGGAACATGCTCGATGGCCCTCTTGGTCAAGAGGGCCGTGACTTCCTTCTGTAGAAGCACCAAGTGATCCCCTGACATGCGGTGGAATTGAGGTGGCATGGCTGGGGGGTGGTCTCGAAGGGGAGGGAGTAGCCCCTTCGGACAATGTCCAAGACCCACCTGTCCGAGGGTGATGGTGCGCCAGTGGGGAAGGTGATGGCGGACCCTGCCCCCTACTGGGCGTGCCGTGCACCTGAAAGGAGGGACTAGGAGGGCTTGGAGGCCGCGGACGGGTTGGAGGTGGTGGCCTGACCCGCACGCTGGTTGCCCGATCCGCCACGGCGGAATCCACGTCCTCGGCCACGCGAAGACGCCTGCTGCGCGGGCCGGTGGCTGGGCTGCTGACGTGAAGGGGCGCCCTACCGTGGCCACGATAGGGGCGAAAAGCAGAAGGCAGCGGAGGGCGTGTAGCAGAAAGGCCCAGGGACTTGGCAGTAGCCCGTGAGTCCTTAAAGCGCTCCAACGCATGGTCTGCTTTGGACCCAAAAGACCGACTCCATCAAAGGGCATGTCCATGAGAGTATTCTGGACATCCCCTGAAAACCAGTGGTTCTCAGCCAGGCGTGGCGGCGGAGCGCCACCGTCGTTGCAATCGACCTGCCCAGCGAGTCGGCGGTGTCAAGGCCACAACGGATAGTGTATTTGGCCGCATCCCTTCCTTCCGCAATGGCGCGGGAAAGCAGTGCCTGGACCTCCTCAGGGCACTGGGGCAAAACATCCGCCACCGAATCCCACAGAGAGTGGGTATAGCGGCCCAAAAGACAAGCGGTGTTAACGGACCGCAAGCCAGCACTGGAGGAAGAAAACCTTTCTTCCCAAACTGATCCAGGCGTTTGGATTCCCTATCCGGAGGAGCGGTAGGGAAGGCTGTTTGGGAAGCGGAGGCTTGGACAACCAAGCTCTCAGGAGTGGGGTGGACAGAAAGAAACAGGGGGTCGCCCGGAGCGGGGCGATGGCGTCGTGACACGTTCCGATCCACAGGAGCTCCTGTGTTGGGCTTGGACCAGGCGCCCAAAAGAACGTCCGTGAGGGCGTCGTTAAACGGCAGCACAGTCTCCGCAGAGGAGGCTGCCGGCTGAAGCACCTCTGTCAAGATGTTAGGCTTGACCGTCAAAGTAGGGAGCTGGAGACGTAAGGCCCCAGCAGCCCTACGCAACACCGTACCAAAATTGGCCCCCTCCTCCGTAGCCACGGGAGGAGACAGCATGCCAGTGTCAGGAGAAGTATCCAGACCACTGGCCTCCCCTAGACTCTCTGTCCAGTCCTCATCATACTGACAGTTGCGAGTCAGAGGGTCATCAGACCCTCCCAGTCCTCCTGGTCCTCCTCTGGTTCAAAATAAGGAGGAGGAGGGACATTTGGGACCCAAGGGCCCATCGGCGCCGGAGCCGGCGTCGAGCGACGTCGCTCCGGGTCCATGTCCGGAGCCGGAAGGAACTGGGGGACGACGCCGCCCGGAGCCCAGGGCGGCGTCGAGAACGGCACCGGAGACATCGGCGCCGGCGGAGGTGTCGTGAGGTCGACCGGCGTCGATGGGGGTTGTGGAGCCGGGATCGAGGCCGGGGCCGAAGCCGGAGCCGGGATCGAGGCTGGAGACCCGGGCGACGCCGGGGCCGGAGCCGCCGGCGACGCCGGAGCAACCCCATCAGAGCCCGCGGGGCCCGAAGGCGCACCGGAGGGGCCTGAAGGCCCGAAGAGGCGGGCCATGGCCGACAGGAACTCCTGTACCTTGAGCCGGATCCGCCCCCGAACCCGGGAAGGGCGGGTATGACGGGGCGACTCCACAGGCAAGTCCGGGGCCGCGGGGGCGGGGACGGTGCCGGGAGGGGCCTCAGCCGAGTCGCGAGACCGGCGAGGCGAAGTCCGAGAGCGACGATGCTTCTTGGACTTCTTGTGCTTAGACTTACCGGACGAAGAAGACTTCGACGCCGACGACCGGTGTGCACTCCGCGAGCGACCCCTGGACCTCTCACGCGACCGGGGCCTCCGTGGAGCCGAATGCCGGGCCTCGAGGAGCTTTCGAGACCGCTCTCGCAAAGCTTTCGGGTTGAGGGCCTGGCATTCGGGACAAGACTCGGTGTCGTGGCCTCGGCCGAGGCAGAAGAGACACTCCCAATGCGGGTCGGTGACGGACATCATCCGCGCACAGGCGCCGCACCGCTTGAAGCCGGGCATCCCTACGACACCTTAAAGATGGAAAAAACAGTGAAAAAAAATCACCAAAAAGTATGGTCAAAAATTGACCAGGGCACTGCTCTTCCCGGATCTGCGCTTGCTGGCGCGGAAAAGAAGAACTGACGTCAGCGCGCAGGGGCGGCGTCTAAGTACTGCCCGCGACGTCATCCCGGCGATCACGACGCCGACGACGGACGCGGAGCCGCACGACGCCGCCTACCGACGCGCAAGGGTACTGCTACGCAAAACTTTCCGGATCCAGCCTGACGCCTGGGGATATTCTAAGGTAAGGAATCTATCACTAACGTGTCTCTTTCAGATACTGTTAACTCATGTCACATTGTGTGCAATGTGTGAGGCGCATACTCTATTAGCCCACCAATTAATGAGTGTCTGCGATAGGTGTCTGATTCAGGACACTCTAATTTTTACATACATTATGTAACAGCACACAGCAGCTCACTGTTCACCACCTCAGTTCTCATCCGGGCAAAAAGTAGACGATTTCGATCAGGCGCTTTGCAGGTAACGGATAGCAGCTTCTGCCACACTATTATAAAGGAAATTAATACAAATCACATATCCGCCGCACCACTTTTAAAATCCACTAGCTTTCACAGGCAGTACGCGGTAAAACAAACATATTGCTCGTTTGCTCTAATGCTATCGTGTGGTGATACTGAGCGCGGGAATTTTAAATGTTTCCGCCCCAGTACAATTCTTTAACACCACATTTAGTATAATATGCGTCGCTGCATAACTGAGCTCCAATTAAAAAACTGTCCGCTCCAAACCCAAAGTTAGCGCGCCCTGTTTTCTCTTCTGGAATCTGAACTGGGCACTAGCTTAATAATGACGTTATTTTGACTGCAATCCGCTGAGCTCTCAGCAGGATGCTTGCATTGCCTCTTCCCTTCGCGAGCAGCGAGGATAAAGTGAACTGTATTCCTACGCCCCTGATGCCGCAAGCTCACTTGGCACTAGCCTGGCAACATTAATGCCACCCTGCCTCCTCACCCCAGTTTCAGGTCTCGCCACCATCAGCGAGAAATTTGTGCTATCCTCTTGAGTGAAAATGGAGACAGCTTCCGCACGGTTCTGCGCGTCCACCCCATTGATCTTGAGAAAGCAAGAGACCCGATTGCTGAGTCTGCCGCTTGTTGAGACAGAAGTTCAGTCCCCCAGCCAATCACTGGCTAGAGCCCAGTCATGGGCTGCCAGCCAATCGGAGAGCCTCAAAGCGTCTGCAGCTCCCCGCCAGCCTTTCTGATTGGCTGTGAGCCCCAGAGTGCCCACAGCCTGTATCATGTACGCGATTTAATGTCTACTTGTCCGTCGGACAAAATAGACATTACATCTTCTTGCCCGTGGTAAAAATCAACATGGTTCGGGCGTCGGGCGATATGATTCCCCCACCCCTGCACGCTGTTACTCCTACCCGAGAACGATCCTAACGTGGCTCCACTACACGACTGTGTGACACTAACCGATGAACAAACAAAAAGTAGAGTAGACCTCAGAGACACCGCCTTTCTAGAGCCAGATGGAGAACTATGGGTGGATGGTTCGTGCATCAAACTCCCCGACGGCACCACCTCAGCTGCATACGCTGTCACCACAGCCCGAACCATTCTAGAAACAGCCCGTATTGCCCAACGTTCCGCCCAGGCAGCAGAACTCATTGCCCTCACACGAGCATGTATTTTAGCAGCTGGCACGACAGTTAACATATACACCGACAGCCAATACGCCTTCGGGTGGTTCACCATTTCGGGATTCTATGGAAAGAAAGAGGGTTCCTGACTTCACACGGTACACCCATCCTGCATGGAGATTTAGTCTCCGCCTTGACGGAAGCAGTCCTCCTCCCCAAAAAGCTAGCAGTGATAAAATGCCAAGCACATAGGAAAGTGACAGATCTCATTGGACAGGGAAATGCGCTAGCAGACGTTACTGCCCGAGCCACAGCAGAAGACAGAACCATGACACGAATGTATGTGACCAGGTCACAAGCTGAACAATGGACTGATGCTAGGACCACTGTAAGGGACATACAGACTACAGGCACACAAGACGAATTGACCGAGTGGGAAAAAATGGGACTAAAAGACGAGGAAAATTGCTGGAGAACTAAAGACGGAAATAAATGGCTGTTACCCAATGCCTACCTCATCCCCATATTGACCATGGCACATTTACCAGCACACATAGGCTCCACCCCCATGATTGAACTAATCACAAGAGTATGGCATAATGTCAAGATAACAGAATCTGCAAAGCGCCTAGTACAACAATGTATAGTATGCCTACAACACAACCCAGGAAAGGGACAGTAGTACCACGGGGAGGGTTTGGAGTCCCTGATCACCCCTTTGAAGTCCTTCAAATGGATTACATCCAACTAGAGAGATGCCATGGTCTAAAATATGTCCTGGTGGTTGTGTGCGCTTTTAGCAAATGGGTGGAGGCATATCCCACCCGCGACAATACTGCCATAGCCACTGCAAAAGTATTGTTGAAAGAATTCTTCCCCGGTACGGCCTTTGCAGAATTTTATGGAGCGACAACGGCCCACACTTCGTAGCCGAAGTGATACAGAACATACTGAAAGGGTTGGGGGTAAAACAAAAATTCCATGCCGTCTTCCACCCCCAATCAGCGGGCCTGGTAGAGAGACACAATGCAACATTGAAACTAAAGCTAGCCAAAATAGTTGCCACAACCGGGTTGAAATGGCCCGACGCCCTTCCATTGGCATTGCTATCAATGCGCTCCACCCCGACCAAACACAGACTGACCCCGTATGAAGTGGTCTTCGGCAGGCCTATGAACATTTGGGCGGCACCAAGACCCACCTCCATTAACGATGTCCCGAACATATTAATGTCAGACTATCTGCATAAATTGACAAACGAGCTAACAATTATCCACCAACAGGTGCAGCAAGCCTTGCCTGACATATCCAGGGGCCCAGGACATGTGATAAAGCCTGGGGACTTCATCCTAGTTCGCAACTTCCAAAGAACGAAGAATCTGGAGCCCAGGTGGACGGGCCCCTGGCAAGTCTTGATCACCACTCGAACTGCCCTCCGAGTGGAAGGAAAAAGAAATTGGCTGCACGCCCACCACTGCAAGAAAGTCCCTCCAACGCTGGCAACCTGTGAAGAGGTGGAGGTGCAAGAGGAAGTACTCGCAAAAGACCGACCAGCTCTGAGTTGCTACCCACAAGAAGACACCCTCCAACTGTCTGAATTTCCCGACCCCACGGTGCCATCCAAGGAAGGGTACAACCTAAGATCGACGAAAAGGGGGAGCTCCAACAACCAGGCCACTAACTGAGTCAGAGTCTCAGATCGGTAGCACAGCCAAACAACGCTACCAGGAAAAACACCAGACAAAAGTCTGTGGTCCTAACAGTTGGTGAGCTCCTCGAAGATGATGGAAGAAACGGAACACCTGCAAAGCCACCGCAAAGACACCAAGACTTTTGAACTGCACAGTACAAAGACAATTGCACTTGTAGCTGCATTTCTCACCTGCCTCCTACTAATGGTCACACTCTGGATCATTGAAGAGAATGCACCTGCATACAGAACATTGTCACCAACCATGCAACCAATCACAAAGAAAGAACACTACCTGGTATCACTACCGCCACATCTCCGAGAACGACGCAAAGAATTCTGGAATAATTCTTTCGTACAGATGCTGCACCAGCACAATCTTGCCACCAATGCCACTAACTGTTGGGTCTGTGGGCTGCTACCACATGCCACTGAACATTCCATCCCTTTCATCCCTTCACCCTTTTCTGTTCATGGATCTTGCCTTGCCTGGATGATGCTCCTACAAGAAAGTTACAAAGACAATGCCACTTCCGATGGGACAATCGCTCAGTTCTACAACGAGTTCTGGCTAAACCAAACAGGAAGAACAGCAGCTCCCTTTTGCCCTCACACCTCCAATACGACATTCCCAATGAATGTCCCCTCCAAAGAACGAGTGGAAATACAAGTGTTCAATAATCCTGTCAGAGCCACATTTTCCTACCTGAAGAAAAGAACTGCTGCAACACTGACTGTGGCCCTATCTGTGGTGAACGTCTCTGGCCTTGTATGCATTGAAGGCCGTGGGACTAAGAATGTGGGTCACAGCACTTGTAACATTGTAAGGACTTTGAACACTGCCAACCCTCCAGCATTTGTTGCATCACCCAATATGTACTTTGTCTGTGGAACCAAAGCCTACACCTGGCTCCCAAGAAACTGGGGGGCACGTGCTACATCGCTTTTGTTTTGCCACCGACCTACACAGCCCCTGCAGAGCATCATCGAGAAAAGCGTTCTAAAGACACTGATCAAGCAGACTCTGCCGCATCACAGTTCGTTGACGCAGCAAAAGGGCTCGTCCCGCTATGGGGTCCGATGGCAAACAGCCGAGCCATCAGACATCTGTCTCAAGCGGTAGAAACCGCCCTGAACGTCACAGCTGGCATCCTCACCAACAACACTGCCGAGCTTCAAGCGGTCCGTCTGGTGGCCCTACAAAACCGCATGGTCCTGGACGTGGTACTAGCGGATCGTGGAGGAGCATGTCGCATCATTGGTGCCAGTTGCTGCATATACATCCCTGATAATTCACCCTCTGTCTATGAAGCAATCGAACATCTCCACAGACTGTCTTCAGAAATTCATCAAGGATCAGAGACTTGGACAATTGGAAGTTGGCTTTGGGGCATCTTGAAGGACTGGGGTTGGAAAATATCAATGTTTCTCTTGGTCCCAGTATTGGCAATATGTGGTTGCTGTTTGGGTGTACACTGTATACCACCTTTGTGTTCTCTTTGCATAAGTGCCTTGCGCCCTAAGAATATGGACACTCAGTTAACAAAAATGAGAGTAATGTATGAACAAGAAATACAGGACATTATGGAGATCGAAATAGACTGACAAGATGGCTAGTTATGTTCAAAGGGGCGACTGTTAAGAACAAAACGACAATCATGAACATTCTGCGCCATCTTGTCTGATGAAAGTTCCTACGTGCACATAAACTACAGTCATTCTGATTGACCACAGCCATTTTGTACTCTGTTGGTCACCTTCATTTCACCCTGTCCTCTAGCAGCCTTCTGACTCTCTGACCAAACCTGATATGTGTGCTGGGGGCTATAAACTATTTCCACGACAAACATCAACATCACCTGCTGCCTCAAACTCGTCTTTCCTCTCATCCCTGCACAAACAGGTTACAAATACCAAACAGACTCTTGCAAGCATGGTTTATTGCACTGCACACAGCAAGACTTGTTTTTGCCAACAATGGGACCTGTTTTTATCAACAGAACGGACTCTTAGATCTGGCCGGTCTCACTTGTGTTTAGACCCTGAAGCAAGGTCCAGCTGCAATTAAATTGTCTGTTTTTGACCTGGGCGGGAGGAGAGTTAATGTTGGGCTTGTGTAACCATGTTGATGAAACAATGTTGGGCTTGTGTAACCATGCTGATGAAACAATGTCGGGCTTGTGTGACAACCTGCCCGGGGCGGAGACTCCAAGCTTGTAACCATGATAAATGAAACAAATACATTGTGTAAAACCTGTATAAAAGGAAGAGCCAAAAGCATTGCCAGTAGAACACCTCCCTGAAGACATCCTGGTGTCAGCAGTTGACGTGGTCTCCTCTAAGAGTAATAAACCTTTTTCTTGCCTTCCAGCTTCCAGCGCCTGCCTCGTTATTTTAGATAGCGAATCCAAAGTGGATTAAAGGTGACCTTGCGCCGGGCAGCATTGGGGATCTCAGGAGACTCGCTGCTTTTCACAAGTGGGCCGTCAATCCGTCGGCCTTGTGAAGTTTAAGGGAAGCGATGGTCGCGCCCACTTCCTCTGCTGTTATGGGGGCGTGAGTCTGTCATTCGAGTCTTGTGAGACCCAGGGGAAATCGTAGGGCCCGGAGATAACTATCCTGCAGCTCTGCATCTCGTGTTTTCCCAGTGTAAAGCGCCCTGTAAAAGGATCCGAAGATGTCTGCCTTATCTTTATCTGTGTGGACTAGCCCATTATTCCCGTCTTGTATGCCTTCAATGTATTCCCTTTCGCGCTTCTCTTCAGTTGCCTGGCTAAATGTTTGCCTATTTTATTTCCCTGGGTGTATGAGATGTGGCGTAGTTTCAAAAGTGTGTCCTCCGCCCGGTTATTGTAGATGGCCTTCAGTTTACCCCGCAGTGCGGTAAGGGTACGCAGAGAGGCCCTAGTGGGATTGTTCTTGTGTGCCTTTTCCGCCAGTTCCAACTCCGTCTCTAGGCTTTCCCTCTCTTTAGCTCGTTGTCTATTTAGGGTGGAATTGAGTTCCATGCACTTCCCCTGTATGACCGCTTTGAAAGCGTCCCAGTTATTGACCATGGAGGTGTCCTCAGGCCTATTTAAGTTAAAAAAAAGTCAGTGATAGCTTCTCGCAGTTCAGTTCGCAGCACCTTATCTCGTGTAAGCGAGATCGGGAAATACCATTTAGGTGTAGTCGTCGAGGCGGCCCCCCAGTGTAAACAAATCGAGACAGGACAGTGGTCTGAAAGGGAGAAGATCTTGGCCTCCTTGAGGGTGCCCAGCAGGCTTTGACTGAGAAAAATATAATCCATCTGGAGTAGGTGTGGTGTACATGAGAGTAAAATGTATAGTCTCTAGACTGGGGGTACAGGGTACGCCAGGCATCGCGAAGGTCAGAATCGTGTATTCTTTGCTTAGTGTGTGCTGTGAAGGAGCTAGTTTCAGATCTGTGTGGGTGGGTGCTGTCTAGGTCTGCTTGCCAGGTAAGATTAAAATCACCCATTAAGATCGTTGGCCCTTCCGCAAAATCATATATTTTGTCTAGTAGGGTAGTTAAAAAGCCCGTCTGGCCAGCATTGGGCGCGTAGGCTGCAATAAAGGTGCACAGTTTACCCTTCAGTGTACTCTTGACCAGAACCATCCTACCCTCCTTGTCTGATTGGATAGCCAACGGCTGAAACTTCCTCGAGGTGTGAAATAGGAGTGCAACCCCACTTAGTGTGTGCTGAGGATCTGTAAATAAGGGGGTATTGTTTGTGTCTAAGCCTCGATTCTTCGGCCCTCCGGAGATGCGTCTCTTGAAGCGCCACTATGTCAAAGTGATGGTCAGTGAGATATTTCCAGATTTTTTGTGGCGCGTTAAGGCCCTTAACGTTCCACGACCCTATAGAGAGTACCATCTTCCCAGAGGAGACTCCTCCCTCCCTCTCACATCCCCCTTATGCAAGACACTGCGCTCAGTTTCAGTAGCTGGCAAGAGTGGACTACCCAGGTGAGCCTGTCTTGTTAGGTGTACCCTAGCCAGAGGATGGTAGTGCTGAATACCTAAGTGAAGCTGCCACCACTCCCTTAACCCTCCCCCTCCCAAAAAACTAAGAAAAAAAAGGAAAATCCCAACCCCCAACTTTACCAACAATAACATGTGTTGGATCGATGGTGAGTCAACGACTGTAGGTGTAACCACCTGTCCGGACGAGTTGGTGGATGGCGTGACCGATGTCCCCATCTGCGCCCGCCTCGTGAGGCCAAAAGTAGCAACGTTCGCCAAGAATGTCGGGTTTCTGGTGAGTAGCAATTCGAGTCTTTCCTCAACCCTGGGTCTGTCGACTGAATGCAAGTTAACAGTGGCCTCTGACTGGGCAGAAGTGTCTATCTTGGGAAAGAGCGTAGCTCCTTAATCCTTGTGAGATCGTACCATGTAGATTCTCGACTCAAGCATCACTTGTGATTCCCCCTTGAGCTTGTGGACCATTGCGATGTAGGTGAGCCATTTCGGTCTGACCCTTGTGGTTTACTCTGGGAGGGCTCAAGATCGGCCGCAGGGAGGCCCAGCAGATCCAACCCCTCCTTCAGTTCTGTAATATGACGTTGCTTGTTTTTATATTCAAAACTCAGGCCAAACGGGTATGTCCAGCGGTATCTGACTTTGTCGTCACGTAGTTTTGACGTGATGGATCTAAACTGCTGCCCCCTCACTAAGGTTGCGGGCGCCAAATCCTGGTAGATGCTGCAGGTATAACCCTGGAAGGAGATCGCACTTTTTTTCCTGGCCGCCAGTAAGACCGCTTCTTTCACCTTGTAAGAGCGAAATTTCGCGAGCACGACCCGTGTTCGCCTCCGTTCTCCAACCGGCGGGCCCCCGACTCTATGCGCCCGCTCCAGCTTGATTTTAAGTGTTTGTGGGCTTATGATTTCTGCAAATAGGCCTTCAAGGAAAGCTTCAAGATCTGGGCCTTCCGCCCCCTCCTCCAGGGCGCGGATCCGTAGGTTGTCTCTTCGAGCCCTGTTTTCTAGGTCTTCAGCTTTCAGTTGGGTTTGGTGCAGTTGGTCTTGCATGGCGTGCATTTTGTCTTGCATGTCGGAGGTTCGTTTGTCGACTTCCTGGTCCAAGTCTACCACTCTGACTCCCACAGAGTCCACATCCTGTTGGAGGGTGGCCATTCTATCGTTGAGGTCGGTCTTCAGTTGGTCAATGGAAGCCTTAATGTCTTGGCTAAGCTCCTTCCGGAGTTCCGTTTTGAAATCACGTAGGGATGCCATGAGGTCGTCTTTTGTGAGGGCCATGGTGTCTGTACTGTCGTCGCGTTCTGATGGTAGGTGTTTGTCGCTGGAGGAAAGAAATTAGAGACTCTATTCGTGGCTTTGGTCAGCGCCTTCTTTGGCGGCATAGAGGCGGGCCTAGTGATATCCCCACTGCTATCGCACGGGTGGCCCTCAGCTGCGCTTTCTATCTCTGCTGTAGGCTGCTGCCGCGGGTTGCTGGTGGCTTTCGGCGGGAGTCCGCTTTCTCACTCCCAGTAGGCCGCTGGCCTCTCTGAGCGTTATTACCAGCCCCTCAGAAGAAAGGCCACAACGTGGTTGCCGGCCTGTCGGTCGATCTCCTCAACCTCTCAACGCCAGGGGTCCTGAGTCACTGTGTAGAGTCTCGCCTGTTGTTCCGGCCGAAGCCTGCTCCCGCTAGTCGCTCCCACAGCGATGGGGGAAGTCGTCACCGCCCCAGGCCCAGCTCTGCATCCGTCGCCATCGCAGCTGCCGGCCCAAACTCTGGAGGAAGTGCGGCGGCCGGGCCCTTTTCCCGATCCGAGTGTGACTCTCTGGAGAGCGCGGGCTCTCACTGCCTCCTGGTAGAGCGCTGTAACCTAGGGCGGCATCCGTCCCCCCCCCCCCCGAGTGCCCGGACCCTATGGTGTGCTGCAGTCGCAGTATCTCATCTTGGCCGCGGGAGCCCAGAGCGGAAGGTGTGAGCGAGCTTTATACGGCGCAGAGCATATCTCCCAAAACGCTGCCTGATCTCGTCCTGTCCGCCATCTTGGACTCAGGCATGGAGTGCTTCTCCCGGGGGTCAACAGGCCTCTCACTCTGTACAGCCAAGGCAAGATTAATCATGCCCGTATTGCTTCGCTTATGTGGCTCGCCGTTACTGAAATTTACATGGGGCCCCCAACGCACCTGATCGCACCGGCGGCGCGGCGTGCAGCGGCCGGGTCGACTGCAGTGTGTGCACTCCGCTCTTACTTCTCCGCTCCGGTAGCAACGCAGTCGGTGCCCACCAACGTGTGCTTCTGGCTTAGGCGAGCGGGGCTCCGATGCGAACCTGGCCTCACGGTCACCACCGCATCAGTCGGGAACCGTATCAGCTCAGAAGGTGGCGGCAGCCATCTTTGGGAGCTCCGCGGCCGATCTGGCGAGGCTCCGATGTGGCCCTCAGCGGAGAGCTAGCAGCAAGGTCTGGGGCTCCTTACATGCACCAGTCGTAGGGCTGTCGATCGGTGATCACAGCATCAGTTGCGGCGTTGCGCTTCAGCAGTTATGCACCCGAGACTCGAGCGCGGACCGGGAGCCGAGACGAATTACATCCGCTCGGCCATCTCGGCCGCCCCGCGGGTGACATTTTAATCATCACCAGATTAGAGTGCGACTTTAGCCAGACTATGGGCTACCTACTGAACTGTTTGTCTGAAGTACATGTGAGTTGAAAGCAAACGTTTAAAATTAAAGCGGTTAAAACCAAAAAATCTTTGTTCCACAAAAACTTTCTGCTTCCTCCCTTATTTGCAATTTTTTGGGCTAACTGTTTAGGACCCACCCCCACACTGTTCCCAGTTGTAAAAAACCTCAGTGTTATGATGGACTCCTCCTTGCCTCTTACTGATCAAGTCTCATCATTAGTCAAATCCTGCTTCTTCCAGCTTCACTGGTTAATGTCATTTACCTATACATACCTGCTCAAAAAGGTTCTCACCTTAAAACTCTCGTTTCATCCTAGCTCGATTATTGTAATGCCATTTATCTTGGCCTGCCTCACATCCTCATTAACAACCTGCAATTTGTTCAAAATGATGCCGCAAGACTAAGTTGTGATCTCCAATTTAGATCCCGCATCTCCCCTGACTTAGCCCGTTTGCACTGGCTTCCAGCTATAGAGAGATTTCTATGGTACAAAAGACCATCTACACCCCTTTGAGGTGTGCTCTTTGATCTTAGTTCATACATTACCATTGTTTATGGGTGTTGAGGTGGGAACCACCAAGCTACAATGATGGGTCTAAGTGCCGCCGAAAAACAGATGGCGGCCAATCATTCTCCGGGGCGCCCGCCTTCAGTCGGAATCAGTTACCCGAATACATTAGAGCTGAATCTAATCTACTCCGGTTTAGAAAATTATTTGAGACTTGGCTGTTCCCTCGATCCTAAGAGCTGACCGCAGTTTAATGGCTTGTGTGTTTACTCTAGACCTGGATAATTAGCGCCAAGATACTCCAGCCAGGGTGAACACGGAGCTCTATAAATCCATTAAAAACAAATCTGATAGTCCTCCCAAGGGTCAATACAATCCTGGGTGACAGGGTTGTGGTACATATCTTGTGAGGCTCGTAAGAGCTCCCTTGACCTGAGCCAGTATGTTAACAGTGGGAAGATACGTGTTGTGAGTGAGAAGGAGGTAGTGGTGGGGTGTGACACTGAAAAAGTGCTGGTGGTGTGTCAGGACTTTGGGTGGGATGTTGTGGAGGCAAGCTAGTAGTCTTCCCCCTCATACGAAAGGATAAGAAAGAATGGCAGATACTCCAATATCTGTTCTCAAAGTGAGCCTCCTCTTCTTGGGTATATGAAGCTTATCCTGCAGACATGGCGAGCTAAGATTTTCCCGGTAGTTGGGTAGACGAAAATCTTCTGCTGTCTGACTTCAGACACCTCAGGGGAGCTCAAAAGTGAAATGGGCCTCGCTCAAGTCTGATTTTGGCATTGAGGTTAATTTCAGAGATGATCTCGGGATGAGTCTCAGAGTCTGCTTTGTAGCCAATCTCCGGTCAGGGGGATGACTTTTCAGAGGCTTAGGGTCGAAACCGCCTAGATGGACTCCAGGGTTTGGCGGGTCTTTTGGGGTCCAGAGGTCTCAGAGCCTAGAGCACGAACCAAAAGTTAGTGCCTCTTGCGGCTTGCCTCAGGGATTGATGCTCATCGTGAAGGCACTTTTGAGGTCGATCCCCGGAGGGTTAATCTTTAGGCAAGTGTGGTGGAATAGAGGGTCAAGGATGGTTTTTTTGTCCTGGGTCTGTGCTCTGGCGAATAGGGAAGTCTTTCCCCTCTGCCTTTGAAGCATTGGAGGTCAGAATCTCCGGTTTTGTTCCTTCTGTCCCAGTTGGAATCCAGATGGCCTAGCCTCATCTCCCTTTGCACCGGTAAGGTACTCAGGTATGTGGTCTCAGGTCAGTCTCGAGACTCAATCTTGTGATGCGCCACCAGCATTTGCTCCGGTGCTTAATGGTCTTCTTACACTTGAGGGCTTGCATGCCGAGCAGGTTGATTCCTTGTGCTTCGGAGATAAGCACAGGTTGCAGACCAGGGACTGGTCGGACCTCAAAAATTTGGAATAGCATTCAGGGCACAATTGAAAGGGCATTTTCTTCTGAATGCCCAACAGTCATTCTCAATACGACCTGATAGAAAAAGTCACACGTCCTACATGGTCGCTGATCCAGTTAAGAGTTTTTCTGTGTCTGTGGGTCATACCCTTGACATCTGGCACCGAAGGTCCTGGAAAATACCTAATTGATCCCAGAGCTGGCACTGGTATAATGAATGACCGACCCTCAAGGTATAAAAAAAAAACTATCCGAGGTGCCAATCTTTGTCCTGGTGGATTGAGACTGGGGGGGAAGAAGGGGGGTGACGTGAAAGGGGTCATAAGGTATCTTGTGACTTAGACCTTCTCTGAAGACAAACAACTTGCAAAAGTGTACACCCAACACTGGATGGCAAGAGTATGGAAAGCATTTGCATCTACAGCAACACATGCTACAAACATTTACCAAACAGAATGAGAAGATGGGGATCGTGAGGTGGATCACTGTAGCCTTTTGGTTGTTGCATGTGCCAAAGTTTAGGAGGGTCTGCACTGGTAGCCTCTCCTTTCATTATTTGGCATCCTACCCTTCCCTTAGGACTCATAATAAACTTTGCTTTTAGACATGCTGAGAGACCCTCATTTGCACTTCTGTAGTTTCCACTTTTCCTAGTTCTTAATACCATGAGGGTTCTTGGTGTCTGCATGCGCTTTTGAAATTAGATAAATAACTAGCATAAGTGATAATGAGTTGTTAGATTTATCTCATAGTGACTTTATTGAATGCACCCTTTATCCCAACCACCAGCTGGTGGAACAAACAGTATTTGACTTTATAATAGCCTCAATGTGGCAAAACATCTGCTCTTTATGGTTTAGTAAGGAAAATGGAAAAGTGTCAAGAGGTGTGAAGGCTTTGAGGGGCAGCCTTTAAAAAAGCTGATGTACATGATCACTTTGCACCTACAGAATGCTCAGTGTTGGATGGAACTTAAGAGATGGGGAAGGGTAACTTTCTTGAAATGTTACTTCATTCTCTTCAAGCGCCAGTCATTTATGAGATGTTACCCATAATGTCTTTCTCATTATTAAGGGATTATTAAGCCAATGATATGTACCATGAGCCTCTGTCATCCACTACTACCCCTTCTTCATTCCCTGAGAATGCCAAACACTTGCTGACTGCTCACAGAGTTCAGATCCTTATTTATTGGCCTTTAATCAACTTACTTAATCAAGGTATGTCCAGCAGAACTGCATGATGTCTTTTGAAACTCGTATAACAGAAAAATAAGTAGGCATTCAATGCAAAAATGCAAAGCATTTGATGCAAAGAAACATCTGCCCATCAAGAAAAAAGATGATCCATTGAGGATTTAAGGCCACCATTACACTCAAACGTGTCCTTTGCATCTCCCTTCGCAAAAAACATGAGTGAATACTATTCTAACATCCTCAAACAGTGGACAGTCGCCTAAGTTGTCAGTGCTATTTCTCTGCCACCATAAAAATGGCTATTTGTTACAGAACGATACTTCGGAATATCTTACTGAAACTTGCTACAGTTCATATTTTTCCTTACTTTTAAATGCCCACAACTTAAAAATATATATTGAAATCGCAGGACCCAATTAAGGTGGACCCGGCCATGACGAAACCAAAGGGCGCCCTGCCTTCAGTGCAATCCAATAAGTTAGATAAGTAAACGGTCCCGCGACAATCGGCATCAGAAGACGGAACGACCGGCGAAAAGGAGGTGGCTGCTGAACCCTCCCTTGGAGCAATTATGACGGCCATTCAAGTGTTGGGCACGACCCTGGAGACGAAAATAGACAAGGTCACGATCGAGATGAATCTGATGCGAGCAGATATGCATAAGACCTCAGAGCGAGTTACCGCGGCCGAAACGAATATAGTTGATTTGCAATCTACAACACGTAAATTGGAGAAACTAATACAACAATTGACCCACCAACATAAACAAATGGCCCTGAAGATAGCGGGGAAATCGGAGTGACGATTTGGATTCGCAGACTCTGCACGCTGAGGATGAGAGTTCAGAGACACGATCGAGGAGCCCAACAGCCGAAGCGGCGAAACCAGGAAAGCAACTAATACTGGCTGACTCCGAGAGGCTGTGTATAAGGCCGGTGAAGGGTTACAGGTACTGATCGAGACTGGATGGGCGGGAGTCGGGGCCTGCGGCTACGAACAATCGGGCACGATACTCTGACAAGATGTGGCATGGGTCGATTAATACAGCAACACTTAATGCTCTGGGGCTAGAATAGGGCTGGGGGGGGGCGGGGTGGGGGTAGTTTGAATGGCGGTGCCAGACAGCCCTACATAAGTTGACTGTTCTATTGGGTGACAGGCGCTCTGCTAGTTGGGATGTGGGTAGTTCTAGAAGGGTAGCAGGGGGGGGGCAGGGAGCTATTCTGGGGATTTTCATGTATTTTGTTCTATGTTGGGTTATTAAGGCTTCAGACACAACGCTCTGACAAATGAGGGCTGTAACCCAAGACTCTATGCGAACCACTGTGGCTCGAGAGGGGGTGGGGTACGATTGGTGGGAGGGGGTGAAGGGTCACACAGGTCTCTCAGATGGCCGCGCGACAATCTAGAAAGTTAACAATTCTCTCTTGGAATGTGAACGGTCTGGGAGATGAGATAAAACGCACCATGGTGATACAATACTTACACAGACACTCACCAGACATAGTGCTCCTGCAAGAGACACACCTCAAAGGCAATAATTATCTAGCACTGAATCGATTTGACTATACACTTATGGCACACGCCGGATTCACAACGGGCTCCAGGGGAACTGCTATACTCCTTAAAAACTTGTAGTGAATCACACATGGTGTGACCACATGGGACGCTACGATGCCCTATCTGGGATGTGGGAGGGACGAGTTGTGAACATTTGCTCAGTGTATGTGCCCCCACGACTACATGGGACGACACTCCCAGGTCTCAGCAAATTAATACTCGAGATGCCACAGGGTACTTTGATTCTGGGGGGTGATATGAACGATACGATGGCTCCCGAAATAGACAGACATAAATCCCCCCAAAACTCAGGGACCCCGACCACTGAGCACATTTTTGAGTGCACTGGAGCTGGTGGATCTTTGGAGATGCCACAACCCCGAAGCGAGACAATTCACACATATCTCAGCGGCCCACGGAAGTGGATCGCGGCTTGACTATATTTTTGCTCACGCTACTTCGGGGGGACTGTTTCAGGGAGGGTGCCATAAGGCGCAAGGGATATCGGACCATTTGCCAGTGGCAGTACAGATGTATGGGCCGATACGGGATTGGTCTCTTCCGCCGAGGCTGTATCCCTTTTTATTTAGGGATCAGGAGTTTCGGGATCTTTTTGAGGAGCGCACAGAACAATATTTTACCGAAAATACTGGTTCTGTGCACTCAGACTGTGTGCTGTGGGAGGCATATAAGGTGGGAGCCAGGGACTTCGTGCAGGCGATAAGAGGGGCTATGCGCAAAGAAAAACGTGCGCAGTGTGACGATTTGGAGCAGGAGATAATGAATCTTGAGTTAGTCTGAGGCTCTGACCCTGTGGGCGACACTGGACACAAACATGCACTCAAACTCAAGCAAAAAGAACTCAGACTTGGAAGGAAACACGGCCCGCGCACATGCGATCGCCATACAGAGGAGGGTATACGATTTGGACGATAAGGCCAATAAATTGATCGCCTGGTTGGAAAGAAGGGATAGGAGTCGAAACTGGGTCTCTGAAATTAGGACAGGAGAGGGTGTGCAGAACGGAATGGGGGCAGAACTCACGGAAATATTCGCTGGGTACTATGAGAACATTTATCAGTCACAGACTACACGGGGAGGAGGACTGCTACGAATTGTTAAATGGCATTGCTGATACTGGGGACTGAAGATAGGGAGGCGCTGGACTCCGACTTGAATGTGGATGAAGTGGGAAGTGCCATACGGGACTTGCAATCAGGAAAAGCGGCGGGCCCAAATGGGCTCCCCACGGAACTGTACATGTGCGTGGCGGGGAAGCTCACCCCACACATGCTTAATATGTACTTGGGGGCAAGAGACGAGGGTCAACTTCTGGAGGACGTGAGGATGGCGACCATAGTGGTCATCCTAAAAAAAGGGAAACCCCACGATCTCTGTAACTTCTACAGGCCCATCTCTCTTCTGAGCTTTGAAGCCAAAGTACTAGCCAAGGTTATCGCAAATCGCTTGAGCCCAATCATACAGTCCCTAATCCACCCAGACCAATCTGGCTTTATACCACACAGGAGCACTAGGCTCAATCTGCGATGTCTCTATGGCATAATGCATATGACTCAAAAGTTTCCAGATGTGCCGGCGGCCCTCCTATCACTCGATGCGAGGATGGCATTCGATAGTATTGAATGGACATACCTATTTGCCGTTTTAAATAAGGTAAAACTTGGCTCAAACCTACAGAAGTGGATACGACTATTGTATACCGCTCCGATGGCACGAGTCAGAGTCAACAGGACTATATCCAGAGCTTTTGCACTTCACAGGGGCACACGACAGGGCTGCCCGTTGTCGCTGATGCTATTTGCGTTGGCACGAGAACCATTGGTGGCCTGGATACGAGGAGATCCGCTGGTGAGAGGTATCGACCTAGGTGGGGGTTGGAAGAACGCATATCCTTGTATGCGGACGACATCCTGCTCCATGCCCACAGACCTAGACAAACATTTCACAGGCTCATTCATATAATACAGGCTTTCGGTACATATTCTGGATACTATATAAATTGGGATAAATCCCTGGTGTTCTCTCTAGCGGGAGAGCTCCCAGCCCTGACAGCATGCGCGGAGCTAGTGCAGAAAGAAACGTTCAAATACCTGGGCATATGGATATCACTGTCAGAGGACGAGTTCATGCAGCTAAATGTCCAGGGGCAACTAGACAGATTGAGGGACGATGTGACTCACTGGAGGCGGCTTCCTGTCTCCCTTATGGGCACAGCAGTCTTATTTAAAATGATGGCCCTCCCACGTATATTATATGTAGTTCAGAACACCCCATACCAGATCCCGGAGACCTTTTTTCGGGCCATCGAGTCCGAGCAGCGAACGCTGCTGTGGGGGGGTGGCAGCCCCAGGATTGCCCTCCAGAAACTCCAGAAAGGAGTGTATGAAGGGGGGTTGGCTGTTCCGGATCTCAAAAAATATTACTGGGCCTCTCAACTTATCAATATTAATGGATGGGCCTTTTCACCGCTCGAGGAGCCAGCATATAGGGTGGACCGATGGGCAATGAGCAAGGGCAGTTACCTAACGGAGCTATACCGGAAGAGGAGAGGTAATATGCACCTCGCGATACACACACGGACAGTGGTTGAAGCATGGCATAAGGCAACTTAAATGACTAACTGGGAGGCTAAACTCACGGAGCAGACACCTCTATGGGAGGGAGATTATCTGGGAGAAACAAAACGACTAGAGGGCTTCCGGAAATAGAGCCTTATAGGGATCGACTTACTTGGGGACGTCTGGAAGGGGGGGGGGGAAGATAATTGAATTTGATACCTTGCGGGAGGAATTCCAAATGGGGGGGGCGGGGGGGAGGAGAGAATCTTCGATACCGGCAGATGCGACATGCGCTTCATCGGCATTTGAAGGACGGGCCTTTGATACCAGAATATTCACCACTCGAGGACAGACTCCTCCTAGCTCCATTGATTGATAAAGCAATATCTCTCACATATAAAAAGCTTGTGAATAACTCCCCAGACTGTATGGGACCCCTGAGGGAGGCCTGGGAGTCGGATGTGGGTTCGCTCGAGGACGATGACTGGGCTGAAGCTTTACAGAGCCCCAGAGAAATAGCTATTAGGGCATGCTTTAGGCTCATTCAGCTCCGCATTCTTCATAGATCCTACGCTTCGCGAATGGCCCAATTCCGAATTGGCAATTGCATGTCAGAAGAGTGCGCAAGGGGATGTGGCGAGAAAGGGTCATTCTTTCACATACTGTGGTCCTGCCACAGAATTCAGGCGTACTGGGAGGGCCTAACCCGAGTAATGACAACAGTGGTGGTGGAGACGGTCCCGACAGAGCCTAGGTGGCACATTCTGGGAGTAACGGGAGAGATTACATGGCCACAGTGGGCCAAAACCTGGCTGGCCTTGGCAGGGGGGGGGTGGCCAAGAGGAATATTGCCCGGGCATTGGGGGCAGGAGAGGCCCAATCATTGGAATCCTGGAAGAGGGACATGGACTGGTGTCAGAGCGGAACAATCGATTTACCAGAGATGGGGCTGCCCACGCAAATGGGAAAAGATATGGGGTGCATGGGCAAAGTATAGAGGCCAATGGATAGAGACATGAGGAGTGTCCTAAAGATTCCCAATGAGAATATGAGGGCAGTACCTTCCTGGATAGTAATGCTCGTAGCAATGAGCAGTTGGGAACAAGACACGGTGCAACATGGAATTTTTGTAACGTATGTCAGTCCAGAAATGAACACTATTGTATGATGCTTATCTGAAGCTTGTTTTCATGTTTAATAAAAAGAATTTTTAAAAAAGAGAAAAAAAAACATATTATATATATATTAGACTAGAACTATAAGTAGTGAGTGGGTGGTGGCACCGATAATGCATTAAACTGAAGCAATGGGAGCCTTCAGACAAAGATCACTAAAAAGGAGTTCTAACCTTTCTGTTAGGACTGTCAAAGCTGCGTTCCCACAGGTAAAAATTACTATGTGTCCAGAAACTACCATATGTGTATTAATCGGAAACAAACAAGCCACCCTCTATTAAAATTCACCATTCAGGAAGCAACTCTGTATTGATGTACATGCGGTATTTGTACAGTGAAAAACCTAGAAGAAAGGCAAAAGATCGCTGTACGTAGCCAAAGATACAGTCCACATATTAAAGGAGGGGCTGCAAGCTTTTCAAAGCGAGACTGTAATGTTTCTATTACCACATTGTGATGCTCTTTGAAGAGGTGTGTCTTCAGCTATTTCCTAACTTGGAGCAGTCTTGACATACACAGGGATGTAGTTCCATATCTTCAGTGCAGAGATTGATCAGGCTTGTTGCCTTGTACTTTCTTTTTTTGCATTTCTTGGTTTAGAGCGATATGGATCCTAGTTGCGGGTGTGCTGAAAGTCACTGGAGATGGCGAGTCAGCAGGTTTGTCAGTAATAAAAAACGTTTCTGGGAAAAACTGCTTTACTTCGTTTAGTAGAAAGAGCTGGTACAAGGCCATCTTGGTTTTCATGAAGATGGGTTCTTGGACTCTGGACACCGACCTTACCCTCAAATGAGTGACATGGCACTGGGTGAAAGCTTGGGTTTGAATCTGACCAGGTTCATGACATTACAAAACACATTTGGACCAGTTGCTGCTTATTGGGGAATAGCACGAATTCTAATTTGGCAGGTTTAATCTTAAGGTAGCTTCTGGACATCCCCATCTGGATGAGGTGGAAGTTCTCAGAGCCTTTGTTAATCGACCAAAGGCCAGGACTAAGCAGCCAGAGTGTAAATGTCATCAGCACTTACGTTTTTAGCCCAATCTTATACATGAAATGCATACGGTCATATAAACACATTTTTGTCTATCATGCCCATACTACCCTGTAACAGCTATAGTTATCCATGGCCTTCATATAGTCCATACATAAACCAACTATAAAAAAGGGTGCAGGAGTAACAGTCTGCAAGTATCTGTTCCAGTTGCCGCATCATAACATTTTTGCTTTTATACGCTGAACTCCCCCCCCCCCCTTTTTTTTATTTTTTATTTATGACTGCAAGTGCCCCTTTTCCCAGGAAGAACCAGTCAAAAATAACATGGACCCCACCCCCCTACCCCACTAATAAGAGCAGGAAAACGTAAAAAGTATTCACTCCACCATTATACAGTCAGGTGCTGACTGGTGACTGAGTTACCCCTGTACCAAATATTGCTTACGCATTTCTTGCCATCGAGATCCCATTTGCAGCACTTCTGATACACCAAAAAGTCCTGTACACCCTTGGCGATACCCTAACCATTCTAGCCTGCACCATGGTAGAGAGCCTTGCTTACCTCTGGACCCACAGATGAGTTTGTGGAATGAAAGGCCGCTCTCTGTGCCCTTTGCTTCTATCGCAAACACAAGGGGATGATTGACGGAGCGCTGAAACTTTTCAGACACTCACCCCCAGTCTCTATTAGATCTGGGTTGAATCCATCATCATTCTTTAGCTCACTTCGCCACACCAGTTCAGACCCAGCCATATGCAAATCAGTCTTGACCCAGTTCCTCATGGGAACAGTCCAGCCCGAACTGCCAAGCCAGGTCTTCTTTGGACCGGAAACAAGCATCCTGGGACTGGTTTCAGGGTAACACTTTGCTTCCATAGTCATGGACTAGCAACTGGACTTTGAAAAGGAGCCAGTCCTAACCCCAGGATCATGAACCACTAATCCAAAGTAATTTCTGCTAACAAGGGTCGTAGCACAACCTTTGGAAGTCCCCGGGAGCTTCAACCCTTTACATCCAGTCTCCTCCTATAACAGTCCCAGAATGAGACCATGGCACTAGTATCTAAAGTATTAGTTCTATAAATTTGGAATGGTTAGGGCTAAAAAGAACTGACTGTCAACATTCTTCCTCATTTTACTGTTCTACTATTTGAACGTTTTATGAAAAGCCATATATTGTCGATTATAGCCCATACTGGACATTTACATATACTGTGATCACAAACATTATTTTGTGGCTAAACCTACACACCATTTCCCTTGAGATGGGCCTTCTTTGCTCAACCAAACTACCAAGAAGCATTAAAAGGGCTCTGGAGGCCAAACTTTCCCTCGAAGACAAAGTACCCAGCATCGTGCTCAGTATGCAACGCGTGCGGTCTCTACTTTAAAAATTACTTGCGAGGCTCTGGGAGAAGGTATATCACTAAAAGTAAGCTGTCAATACAGATAGGTTTGTATTTACTGTGAACAAATTTGAAAACCATGTAATCCCCACGAGTATGCACAATGAATGAGAGTTACGCTCTGATTTGCCAGTCTCTTTTTCTGCATCAGCTGAACCAGGAAACCCTGGTTACTACATAAATGCTACTTCTACTGGTAAAAAGTTAAAACTTCAGAAGAGATGACCTTTGCAAGCGGCAAGCATGTATGCGCCACTTCCGTCCTGGCCAAAACATACCCTACCTGTAATGAGAGCTCTGCTCGTTTCCCCTGAACTCACCTGCCACCATCAGCCTGGCCGTACGGCTCACAATAGTGCCCAGGCTCTCCACTGTGGCCACACACTGGTAGTTGCCCTCATCTGGCTTGTTGTTCTTGAAATGTACAACGTTGCTAATAAGCAAGGAGCCATCTGGAAGCAGCTGCCGCCGATCATCCGAGCCAAAGCTGAGGAAAGTCCCATCCTTCTTCCATTCAATCTTAGGAGGCGTCTCAGAGTGCGCCGAACAATTCAGTGTCACCGAAGAGCCTCGAACAGCTACTGTGTCCTCGGGCTCCACGAGGAACCTAAAAGGTGTGAATGTCCGTATGATGGGACCTGCAGAGAGAAAAAAGCAGACATAAGCAAGAGTCCACAGACATTCCGTGTGAGGCTGATGGTCACCCACTCCCCCACAAACACTTTGCAACTCATCTCCACCCAAAACATGATGGGAATTGTTCTCCATTAAGCATCAACTTGAAAAATGGAGTTAGTTAGTGTAGCCATAAGAATCAGAGTAGTCCATAAACGGGGGATGCGGCCAATAAAACGAATATTCCAACATTTTTCAACCACTTATGGCGTGCTCTGTGTTCTCGTGTGGGTAGAGAACCAATTACAAATGTGACTCCTCACAGTATTGTGCCCAATGAAACTACACAGAACAATGCTGACCCCATTCCTATGTATTTGCCATAATGTCTAGTACTTTGACCAACTTTTCCATTATGTTTATCTATCAAAGCAGTCAAAGAAAAAAATGATTTCAGAAATAATGTAATTACTATGACTCGCATACATATGGGTAATTTAACGTGATCATATTATGTACTCTTTAAGCTACATCTCATCCGTGTGCAACGCTCCAGGAGGTAAAACCTCATCTCACCTGCTTCCCGTCTCTTATCCCCCCCTTCCCTGGTGCTTCTCCCCCATACCCCCACCTTTGTTCAACATTGTATTACTTTGAGATAGGTCTGCGCTATACATCCACTTATATCCATACTATGAATTTCTGTAACCAATAAAGTGCATACACCTCTGCCTCCTTTCAATTTCGAAAGGAAAAGTGAACAATTACGATCAACATTCAAATGCAGGGGAAAAACAAGCACTGGCAAAACCAATACACCTAGATTTAATGCATGCAGTAAAAGCAATAAAAGACTGACAAGAAACAAACGGAGGACTGAACTGAAGGCTTCCTAGCCATTGATACAGTATTGTTTTTGTCAAATAATGGTTGAATAGCAAAAGAACCTTCAATATAGCCCTTTAGTTTCTACAACACAAAGAAAGGAAGGTTTAAAACAAGGGCTCCCTGGCCAGCCGACCCTATTGGTAAAGAAACAAAACGAGGATGGCACTGAAGCCAGTGGTGCGTTAAATTCAGTCCTCCTGGGGATTTTATTAAATAAAAAAGTACCTGGTCCCGAAGCACTTACGAGAAGCCACTGGGATGGAATGGGGAGCAGAAGGGACAAGGAGCGCATAGTGAAAGGAGGGGAGGGCAAGAGTTACGAAAGGGTGGTGTGGCCGCAGAGTATGCTAGAGAAGGGGGATGGGAGGGACACGTAAGAATGACGGGTGTGGGAACTAGGAGCACAAGAGGAGCAAACATTGACAAAGCCAATAGATCTCGCCTATCCAGTA
Source organism: Calotriton arnoldi (assembly GCA_963921515.1). Classification (NCBI taxonomy): domain Eukaryota; kingdom Metazoa; phylum Chordata; class Amphibia; order Caudata; family Salamandridae; genus Calotriton; species Calotriton arnoldi. The sequence goes on from CAWUFW010000103.1 coordinate 871,006, forward strand.
GCTATTGACTTTGCCAATGTGTTTTAGCTATATTGTACACCAGCATGGCCAAATGTTTGCGATGTAGAGGAGGAATGGGCGCCACAAAGAGGGGGAGGCGAGGGGCGCCACACAGAGGGGGCGGGGCGAGAGAGGGGGAGATGAGGGGGCGGGGCGCGACAGAGGGGGTGGGGCGAGACATAGGGGGGCCCACAGAAGCACAGAGGGGCTTAAAGCCGAGTGGAGCGTCAGAGTGGAGCGTCAGAGTGGAGCGTCAGAGTGGAGCGTCGCAGATTAGAGTGCATTAGAGTGTATATCGTAGAGTGTAGCGTCGCAGCGTGGAGGAGAGCGGAGCGTCGCAGCGCGGAGGAGAGCGGAGCGTCGCAGCGCGGAGGAGAGCGGAGCGTCGCAGCGCGGAGAAGCGCGGAGCGTCGCAGCGCCGAGAAGCGGGGAGCGTCGCAGCGCGGAGCGTCGCAGCGCCGAGAAGCGGGGAGCGTCGCAGCGGGGAGCGTCGCAGCGCGGAGAAGCGGGGAGCGTCGCAGCGCGGAGGGGAGCGTCGCAGCGCGGAGAAGCGCGTCGCAGCGCGGGGGAGGAGCGTCGCAGCGCGGGGGAAGAGCGTCGCAGCGCGGGGGAAGAGCGTCGCAGCGCGGGGAAGAGCATCGCAGCGCGGGGAAGAGCATCGCAGCGCGGGGAAGAGCATCGCAGCGCGGGGAAGAGCATCGCAGCGCGGGGAAGAGCATCGCAGAGCGGGGAAGAGCATCGCAGCGCGGGGAAGAGCATAGCAGCGCGGGGACGAGCATAGCAGCGCGGGGACGAGCATAGCAGCGCGGGGACGAGCATAGCAGCGCGGGGACGAGCATAGCAGCGCGGGGACGAGCATAGCAGCGCGGGGACGAGCATAGCAGCGCGGGGAAGAGCATAGCAGAGCGGGGAAGAGCATAGCAGAGCGGGGAAGAGCATAGCAGAGCGGGGAAGAGCATAGCAGAGCGGGGAAGAGCATAGCAGCGCGGAGAAGCGGGGAGCGTCGCAGGCCGGAGAAGCGCGTCGCAGCGCGGGGGAAGAGCGTCGCAGCGCGGGGGAAGAGCGTCGCAGCGCGGGGGAAGAGCGTCGCAGCGCGGGGGAAGAGCATCGCAGCGCGGGGGAAGAGCATCGCAGCGCGGGGAAGAGCATCGCAGCGCGGGGAAGAGCATAGCAGCGCGGGGACGAGCATAGCAGCGCGGGGACGAGCATAGCAGCGCGGGGACGAGCATAGCAGCGCGGGGACGAGCATAGCAGCGCGGGGACGAGCATAGCAGCGCGGGCGACGAGCATAGCAGCGCGGGAAGAGCATAGCAGCGCGGGGAAGAGCATAGCAGCGCGGGGAAGAGCATAGCAGAGCGGGGAAGAGCATAGCAGAGCGGGGAAGAGCATAGCAGAGCGGGGAAGAGCATAGCAGAGCGGGGAAGAGCATAGCAGCGCGGAGAAGCGGGGAGCGTCGCAGGCCGGAGAAGCGCGTCGCAGCGCGGGGGAAGAGCGTCGCAGCGCGGGGGAAGAGCGTCGCAGCGCGGGGGAAGAGCGTCGCAGCGCGGGGGAAGAGCGTCGCAGCGCGGGGGAAGAGCGTCGCAGCGGGGGAAGAGCGTCGCAGCGCGGGGAAGAGCGTCGCAGCGCGGGGAAGAGCATCGCAGCGCGGGGAAGAGCATCGCAGCGCGAGGAAGAGCATCGCAGCGCGGGGAAGAGCATCGCAGAGCGGGGAAGAGCATCGCAGCGCGGGGAAGAGCATCGCAGCGCGGGGAAGAGCATAGCAGCGCGGGGACGAGCATAGCAGCGCGGGGACGAGCATAGCAGCGCGGGGACGAGCATAGCAGCGCGGGGACGAGCATAGCAGCGCGGGGAAGAGCATAGCAGCGCGGGGAAGAGCATAGCAGCGCGGGGAAGAGCATAGCAGCGCGGGGAAGAGCATAGCAGCGCGGGGAAGAGCATAGCAGCGCGGGGAAGAGCATAGCAGCGCGGGGAAGAGCATAGCAGCCCGGGGAAGAGCGGAGCAGCCCGGGGAAGAGCGGAGCAGCCCGGGGAAGAGCGGAGCAGCCCGGGGAAGAGCGGAGCAGCCCGGGGAAGAGCGGAGCAGCCCGGGGAAGAGCGGGGAAGCGCGGGGAAGAGCGGGGAAGAGCATCGCAGCGCGGGGAAGAGCATCGCAGCGCGGGGAAGAGCGGAGCAGCGCGGGGAAGAGCGGAGCAGCGCGGGGAAGAGCGGAGCAGCCCGGGGAAGAGCGGAGCAGCCCGGGGAAGAGCGGAGCAGCCCGGGGAAGAGCGGAGCAGCCCGGGGAAGAGCGGAGCAGCCCGGGGAAGAGCGGAGCAGCCCGGGGAAGAGCGGAGCAGCCCGGGGAAGAGCAGAGCAGCGCGGGGAAGAGCAGAGCAGTGCGGGGAAGAGCAGAGCAGCGCGGGGAAGAGCAGAGCAGCGCGGGGAAGAGCGGAGCAGCGCGGGGAAGAGCGGAGCGGAGCAGCGCGGGGAAGAGCGGAGCGGAGCAGCGCGGGGAAGAGCGGAGCAGCGCGGGGAAGAGAGGAGCAGCGCGGGGAAGAGCGGAGCGGAGCAGCGCGGGGAAGAGTGGAGTGGAGTGGAGCAGCGCGGGGAAGAGCGGAGCGGAGCAGCGCGGGAAGAGCGGAGCAGCGCGGGGAGAGCGGAGCAGCGCGGGGAGAGCGGAGCAGCGCGGGGAGAGCGGAGCAGCGCGGGGAAGAGCGGAGCGGAGCAGCGCGGGGAAGAGCGGAGCAGCGCGGGGGAGAGCGGAGCAGCGCGGGGGAGAGCGGAGCAGCGCGGGGGAGAGCGGAGCGGAGCAGCGCGGGGGAGAGCGGAGCGGAGCAGCGCGGGGGAGAGCGGAGCGGAGCAGCGCGGGGGAGAGCGGAGCGGAGCAGCGTGGGGGAGAGCGGAGCGGAGCAGCGTGGGGGAGAGCGGAGCGGAGCAGCGTGGAGAAGAGCGGAGCGGAGCAGCGTGGAGAAGAGCGGAGCGGAGCAGCGTGGAGAAGAGCGGAGCAGCGTGGAGAAGAGCGGAGCGGAGCAGCGTGGAGAAGAGCGGAGCGGAGGAGCGTGGAGAAGAGCGGAGCGGAGGAGCGTGGAGAAGAGCGGAGCAGCGTGGAGAAGAGCGGAGCAGCGTGGAGAAGAGCGGAGCAGCGTGGAGAAGAGCGGAGCAGCGCCGAGCGTCACAGCATGGAGGTCGCAGCGTGGAGAAGAGCGGAGCGTTAGAGTGGAGCGTCGCAGCGTGAAGAAGAGGGGCGCGTCAGAGTGGATTAGAGTGGAGCGTCATTGAGTGGATTAGAGTGGAGCGCCTTAGAGTGGATTAGAGTGGAGCGCCTTAGAGTGGATTAGAGTGGAGCGCCTTAGAGTGGATTAGAGTGGAGCGCCTTAGAGTGGATTAGAGTGGAGCGCCTTAGAGTGGATTAGAGTGGAGCGCCTTAGAGTGGATTAGAGTGGAGCGCCTTAGAGTGGAGCGCCTTAGAGTGGATTAGAGTGGAGCGCCTTAGAGTGGATTAGAGTGGAGCGCCTTAGAGTGGATTAGAGTGGAGCGCCTTAGAGTGGATTAGAGTGGAGCGCCTTAGAGTGGATTAGAGTGGAGCGCCTTAGAGTGGATTAGAGTGGAGCGCCGTAGAGTGGATTAGAGTAGAGCGCCGTAGAGTGGATTAGAGTAGAGCGCCGTTGAACCATTCAACAGATAAGCCACTATGGGTTGATTTGGAAGCCTCATTTATAGCCCCGTTTTCATTTCAGGAATATCTTTCATTTACCCGTAAGCCACAAAGAACTTCTACCCCAAAAATCAAACAGTCTTGTAAGTTATCAGATGCTACCCTTTGTCTCGTCCCACACGACCTAGATACTTTTCTCAAGTCCACAATCTGGCATAACAAACTTATTCTTATTAACAATAAACCTGTATACTGGAAGGTGTGGAGAAATAAGGGTTTACTCTGGGTACATCAACTATTTGACCATGGCGCACCTATCCAATTTACACAGTTGCAGGCCCTTTATCATTTACCTTCTTCTTTTCAACATAAATTTTCAATTTTACAATATTAAATACTTAGAGCCTCTGCTAAATTTACAACTATGCCTTCCCCCCCCCTTCCCAATCTGAACATACATGGCACAATCTCTTACGCATATATCCCAAAGCTTCTACCATTTATTTTTGCTTAGTGAACCCTCTCACGAATCGGGACAAAACCAAAATAGAACTTTCCTGGGAAAATGATTTAGGAATAGTCTGGCCTATTTCTCTATGGAACAAAATTTGGTTCAAAATCAGGAAATCATCTAGAGCGGCAAGCACAACACAAACAATTTTTTTCATATATAACTGATTATTTTTTACACCCACACATAAGCACAAGATACATAATACAAATCCCACTACTTGTTGGACATGCTCTCAAGATAATGCTGATTTGAAACATATGCTTTTACATGCCCACATGTATTTAAATTTTGGGAACAGGTTTGGTCCCAAATTAATACCATCTTTCACACTAAAGCTCCCCTCTCTTTTACGAACCTTTTTTTAGGAAGCCTATCTGCAGATTGGGGTAGCAGACATCCACAGACAAAACTTGTAGATTTGTTATTAGCAGTTGCCTTTCAGCAGATAACAAAAAACTTGAAGGACGCTTCTACACCGTCTTATCTAGCTTGGTGGTATGCTGTTTGTCATAATCATCGACTAGATACAGCACTGGTACATCCCATATCTCTTGCTAAAAAGAGATTACAATTACGGTGTCCTATTACGCATTTCTTAGATGACAATGCAAAGACATCCTCTACACCTACCCCCTTAATACAAGAAGTTACTAAGCCTCCTTGACTTCCTACACTTTCACTATGACATAGTTTCTTTTACTATTTCAGCAATATGTATAGGATTGTATATCTTTAACGAGTATTCTTATGTTATAACTTTTATGAACCAGATCTTTATACTTTGACTGTATTTATACTCATTATATTCTCTATACCATTTCAATTGTAATTGTATATCATCAATATTTATTATCTTTTTTTCTTGTATCAATGCAACATTTCATGGATACTTGTACGAAGCACTGTTACTATTATCTTATTGAATTTCTTAAATAAACCTATTCTTGAAACTTAAAAAAAAAAAAAAAAGAGTGGTGCGCCGTAGAGTGGATTAGAGTGGAGCGCCGAAGAGTGGATTAGAGTGGAGCGCCGAAGAGTGGATTAGAGTGGAGCGCCGAAGAGTGGATTAGAGTGGAGCGCCGTAGAGTGGATTAGAGTGGAGCGCCGTAGAGTGGATTAGAGTGGAGCGCCGTAGAGTGGATTAGAGTGGAGCGCCGTAGAGTGGATTAGAGTGGAGCGCCGTAGAGGTGGATTAGAGTGGAGCGCCGTAGAGTGGATTAGAGTGGAGCGCCGTAGAGTGGATTAGAGTGGAGCGCCGTAGAGTGGATTAGAGTGGAGCGCCGTAGAGTGGATTAGAGTGGAGCGCCGTAGAGTGGATTAGAGTGGAGCGCCGTAGAGTGGATTAGAGTGGAGCGCCGTAGAGTGGATTAGAGTGGAGCGCCGTAGAGTTGAGCGCCGTAGAGCGGATTAGTGTGGCATACATTGGCAGAGAGTAGAGAGTACCGGAACAGGGGAACAGCGGAGCGGCATAGAGGGGAGCGAGCGGCGTAGAGGGGAGTCGTGCAGGGTGCAGTGCAGTGGTACAAAGGGTGCAGTGGTACAAAGGGTGCAGTGGTACAAAGGGTGCAGTGGTACAAAGGGTGCAGTGGGGCTAGGGTGCAGTGGGGCTAGGGTGGAGTGGGGCTAGGGTGCAGAGTAGAGTGGTGCAGAGTAGAGTGGTGCAGAGTAGAGTGGTGCAGAGTAGAGTGGTGCAGAGTAGAGTGGTGCAGAGTAGAGTGGTGCAGAGTAGAGTGGTGCAGAGTAGAGTGGTGCAGAGTAGAGTTTGCTTTTCTAATGCTGCTATATTCTGAAATATCAGCACAGTTCATTTACAAACATTGAAATTTTGCTGTGTGCTAGAAAAAAAACATACCTTTCAAAGTAAGAATGTCACATAAATCCTCTCACTTTGAAGTCGGAGAAAGAAAAGTAATCACCAAGCTCCTCAGAAGACAGTCTGGCATTTGACCTCTGTCTTTGAATACACAGCAAATGAGACAAGATGAGAACAAGATTTAAAGGCCTGTTTACAGAAAGTGAACACTGTGGAAGAATACAGTAAGCAGGGTATGCTCCACAGGAGAGAGAAACTCAAACTGGACAGCCTAAAACAAATAAAGCCAGCAAACAGAAATCAAGCAAATGTGAGTTACAAAGGCAATGCTAAGCAATGGGTGGAATACATTCCCAGGGAATCTTTCCGAATGCCCCCCCCCCTCCCCCTCCCCCTCCCCCAAGATGTCTTTGGCAAACCAGAAAGATGAGCTGTCTGGTAGGCTTCAACCTAAACGTGGAGGGCTGAAGGGAACAGTGAGGAGAAGCAGAGAGAAACAGAAATTCAGGGGAGGGTTCCAGCAGGAGCAAACAGAGGGTCATATTTGTAAAGTAGTCCCTCATGAATGTTAATGTAAGCACTCAAGCGCAAGAAAAATGATACAACCAAACAGCCAATAACATTACTCGAGAGATAAATACTCAAAGAGGCATTATTGACAAACATTCAAGCCAATAGCTGAAAGAAGCTGGTCGAAGTAAGCCAGTAGTTTAAAGGGGTGAATCAAAAGCCCCCTCTTTGTATATGGGGAAGCATTTTCTATCTTTGTACCTGCCGTGAGGGGAACGGCGAACAGCAGCTTTTTTCCTCGCCCGCTGCCGTGAGGGGAACGGCCACCGGAGGGCACTTCAACCCCCAGCAGCCCAAGCGGCGGCGCCAGCCGTGACGCTGCTTTCCGCGCCCGGAGGCGCGATAAGGCTCGACAGGCCTTTTGCAGTGCGGGAAGCATTTTCTATCTTTGTACCTGCCGTGAGGGGAACGGCGAACAGCAGCTTTTTCCTCGCCCGCTGCCGTGAGGGAACGGCCACCGGAGGGCACTTCAACCCCCAGCAGCCCAAGCGGCGGCGCCAGCCGTGACGCTGCTTTCCGCGCCCGGAGGCGCGATAAGGCTCGACAGGCCTTTTGCAGTGCGGGAAGCATTTTCTATCTTTGTACCTGCCGTGAGAGGACGGCGAACAGCAGCTTTTTTCCTCGCCCGCTGCCGTGAGGGGAACGGCCACCGGAGGGCACTTGAACCCCCAGCAGCCCAAGCGGCGGCGCCAGCCGTGACGCTGCTTTCCGCGCCCGGAGGCGCGATAAGGCTCGACAGGCCACACGCAGCGCGGGACGCGCGCGGGCGAAGCCCGGGCCAAGGGCGGGCCCGTCTGTACCCGTCCGAGCCCGGCTGAGACTGGACTGGGCCACCCCCCTTGCTTTTTACCCAGGGTTTCTTACGGCACGACTGAAGGTAAAGCGAATTTTATTGCCCCACACGCTAGATTGTGCGTTATTGAGCCATAACACAGGTGGAACGAACTGACCCCCAGAAATGTCTAACCGGAAAGGGGTAGCCGGGACTTTGGATGCCTTCATTTTGAGGGCAGAGTCTCTTCTGTCCCATGAAATTGAAATTACGGAGCGCCGATTGTCCATGGACCCTGCTACTTTGTTTTCTAGTTTGTCAAAGGGTGGACCAAAGGCTGTGAAGACATTATGCGCATCTCCTTGTAAGTTACCGTCTTTAGAAATTTGCGCCGCATCACCTGTTCTACTAGATACATCATCTTTAATGCCATGCCCGGGAGTCGTGAGTCAGGTTGCATCAGGTATTAACACCAGAGCACGAGGGGCATACTCCCACAAGCCCGCCAAACTGAAAACACTGCCATCTAAACGCAAGAGGAACACCGGGAGTGATGGGTTGCCCAAATCAAAGGCTAAGCCCAAAAACTCTAAAATCGATCATGACAGTGCCAATAACCCGGGAGTTGTCTGCACAGCCTCAGTGGGGACACAGACTGATTTTGTTTTCGATTCTGCCGGTAATGACATTAATCTAGTTGCCAATATAGGCGCTGAGGGAGGCATTGCCGTTTCTCCTTCTGTTACCAGGCATATTGATACCACTCTGGGTGACATTAAGATTGCACTTGATAAGACCTTTAATTTAATGAAGGTGGAGTTCGAATGTTTAAAATCTGCACTGATTAATGTAGCCGACAGGACTATGACCTGTAATGTAGTACCCAATAATGATGTTGGTAATTTACTGCCCTCTTTAATCAGTCAAATGAGTAACACACCTGGGGTAGAGTTGCATCCTGGTCTTGCTACTCAAAAAGGTCCCATTATTGTTACTCCGCATCTTAACTGTAGTCATGTAAACACAACTCACCAGACAAAAACACATAGTAAGCAAGGGGACAGAGGGGCTACCTCACAAAGACACATAGATAATCTGAACTTTGTACCGGGAAGCAGCTGCCCCATGGTTCAACGTCCCAGCATACTTGCATGTGATGTAAGAGCAGCTAGGGATACCCCTAATGTTCCCAGTAACGGCTCCCTGAGATCCAATCCCGATGTACTCGACTTACCCCCAGCCTCATGCCCATATGTGTTAGTCCTGGCTGGGGTTCCCTACTTATCTGGGGAGCAACGGGAATCCTGGGCAGACCTGCGTAATAAGGCCGTAGATTGGCTTTGTAAGCATAAGGGGTTCCACCCTTCCAAAATGAATGATATCATCATGGCTAGAAGAGTTGGGTGGGTTGGCCATTCTCTCAAAAACATAGATGGCGACTGCATTGTCCTTAATTTTCGCAGACCTAAGTTTGTTCGCCATCTACTGAATATTTTTGAACAACCAACCACTCAAAACACCCATATTAGTGCACTCCCCCTGAGTTATTTTTACAAGCCACTCAACAATCTTCAAAGGGACTCCCCTGTTTTGCCTCTGATAACAAATAGGTTTAACTCGCTATCTAACCTAGATACACAGGACTGACAATTATCAACCAGGGACGCTCAGCTTTCCCAGCAGTCCCTTCTGGAACAGCCCCTTGCCAGTACAGTTATAACCATTACTGATAATGGCGAAAGTCCGCCCACTAGTATTAATAATGGAGCTGATTTGAACATCCTCAGCTGGAATGTAGCAGGACTGCACTCTAAGCTCGATGACCAGGATTGGTTGCGCCTGGTCAAAGACCAAGATATTGTCATGTTCCAAGAGACCTGGGCCACACACGATTCACATATTGAAGGGTTTCATTGCACTTGTGTCCCGGCATCCAGCCACAATAAAGGTCGACCATCTGGGGGCCTTCTTATTGGTCTTAATGTAGCGACTGGTGGTAGCTATAAGATACTTCCAACAAACAGCCCTAACTTCCAAGTAATACTCTTTAAGAGAAGAGTCTCTCTTTATTTGGTTAACTTTTACAATAATGATTTTGCATCAGTCCCCAACAAGAGTTTTATTGAGCTTTTTGATTTTATTTCCAATCTAGATTATCAGGCATCTGGTTGGAATACTATTGGGATTATTCTGGCTGGGGATTTTAATGCAAAATTTTATGACAGGCATTGTGTTACGGAACCACACACTACGGGCCCTTCTTTTCGCAGGGGAGCGGAATTGACAGCTCTATTGAGCTCGCTCAATTTAGTTAATGTCATGGAGCAGTTGGGTACATCTCATGCCACCAATAACCATCACCCGACCTTCAGAGGCAGGGGACATTCGTCCGTAATAGACTTTGTTTTCATCTCTCCTCTACTCACGGATTATTTAATTACTGCAGAGGTTGTTGCCACTATTCAGGGGGATCACAACCCCATTAGAACCGCTTTCAGATTGGCACCCCGACACATGTTTCCAATTGAATGCGGGGCTAAAGATTTAACTCCATCTACCGACAACCTAACACTGTCATGGAGGGGTATTGATAATGGGGATCTGTTTAAATTACTTGTGAAGGACAATTTACCCTATATCACCTCCTGCTTGTCATCTGAAGCTCCCCATCAGGAGGTAGTTGGTGGTTTTTCTAAACTCTGTCAGGCAGTTAAAACTCTCCTGTTAAAGCCCGTTTCCTTGAAGAAACCGGGCCCTAGATGGTTTGATTCTGCATGCTCTGCTGCCAACAGGAACTTGCGTATGGCTTTGTCAGCTGACCCCAGGTGTTCCCATGATGTAATACAGGCTAGACAGATGTATAAACTAGCTATTACTAACCGGAAAGAGGCACTCGTAAGGGATCGTTGGGAAGCCCTATCGCAGGCTGCTACGGAAAAAGGGGTAACTTATTTTGGACCGCTGTAAGGGATCTTAGATCCATGGGACAGCTATTAACACCAATTAGCTGCACAATCTCGAGCCAGTCCTGGGAAAATCATTTTTCAAATATTTATGCCACTACGCAGGGAGAGATTGAACAGATGGAGTATAGTCTCCCCAACACTCTTCAAATCACACTCCCTGAAATAGAAGAGGCTATCCATCAGTCTATCGGGAATAAAGCCCCTGGCCCGGATGGGTTACCGATTGATATTATCAAATGGATCCCGGACTTCTGGGCTCCCCTTCTCCTGAATGTTTTTAATCACTGTATGTTGGGCCCGCTCCCTGATACTTGGGCAAAAAGTATTATAGTTCCAATATTTAAAAAGGGGGACAGGTCACAGCCCATTAATTACAGACCAATATCGTTGATTGATAACACTGTTAAAATATTGGGCAGAGTCCTATATAACAAGATCCTGGAATGGTCAGAGGAATATGGCATTTTAGAGCGCTGCCAGTTAGGCTTTCGTAGGAAGGTTGGTACCATCGAGCAATGTCTGAACCTCAGCCTTGTGATTGGGAAATATACCATTGCTCGTAAAACTCCTGTCTACCTGGCCTTCATGGATTTGTCCTCAGCTTTTGATTTTGTCAACAGGTCAAAGCTGTGGGCTATCCTGTTGGGCCATGGTTTAGACGCTCCCCTGGTTCATTTCCTGGCTTATCTTCATAAGGACCTTCAGGCACAAGTGAGAATTGGTAGAGGTGGTGAGGTCTCAGGGCCTATCAAGGTAGGAAGGGGGGTCAGGCAGGGATGCGTTCTGGCCCCCTTCTTTTTATTATTTATATTAACGGCCTGAACAAATCATTGATAGGTGCAACCAAAGATGTGCCTATGATTAACGGCAAACCTTTGCCGGTGTTACTTTATGCTGACGATGCGGTGCTTATAGGTCGCACCCCAAACTCATTGCGCATTTTAGTACAGTCGTTTGTTAAACATATGGACAGTCTGGATTTAAGAGCTAATTTAAAAAAATCATTTTTAATGTCTTGTGGCCCACAAAAACGCTCCCTTACCTCCATCTCCGTTGGCAGCCAAAAATTAATATGCACTGGTAAATTCCCCTACCTTGGTGTGGTCTTTGCTGCGAACGGCTCCTGGACTGAGCATCTTTCTCAGTCCAGGAGCAAGTTCTCAAAGACCATCAATTCCATTTTTAGCTTTCCCCGTCCCAAGAACACTGGCGTTATTTTAGCTATCTTAAAATTTTTTAAATTGCAATGCGTCCCAGTAGCTACTTATGGAGCGGAGATTTGGGGCACCACAAACAGTTCCTGCATTCAGCGGGAAGAAAACAGATTCTGCAGGAAACTGTTGGGCGCCCCAATCTCGACATCTCATTATGTTTGCCATAAAGAATTAAATTTAAATTATGTCACTGATTTTATACGTGCTCGTCCGGCTCTCTTTTGGCTGTCTGTCTGGAAGAATGAGGAAGCTATTCTGACTAGAGATATCATCATGGACTGTTTGAAGTGTGAGAAAGGGATGGATATCCCCTGGCTATCCGGAGTTTATCAGAGCTTATGCAGTATTAATCAGGGTTGTATTTTTAGAAACCCTTGTAAAGCTGAAACACTACGGAAAATAGATCTTAGGAATGCACTTTACCTATTTTACAGTACCGAGCGCATAGCTCAGGAATCACAGAAAACCCTTGTCTCTAGTTATATGTCACTAGTCCAATATTGTTATCCCCTACCTAACTACCTCACCTTACCTATGAGTCACTGGGAAAGAAGTCTGTTATTCCGTCTCAGAGCAGGGACACTCAAGTTTGTATTATGTTTTCCCCTTGGTTATCATCCCAAAATTGATTTGGTACCCTGCCCATGTGACGGAATTAGCGGACAGACAACCCTGCACTTTTTATTCTTTTGCAAATATTATATGAAATATAGCAAGGGGACACTTTATCCCTATTTTAAAAGAGGAAACCTGTTAGCCTGGATCTGGCTTATACAAGCATGCTTGGTATGATCGATGAGGAGCTTGTATTCCGCTTAAGTACTTTTCTGAGAGCTGCGATCCGGGCACGTCAGTCCATGTCAGACCCTTGAATTCTTAACTGTGATTGGTTATGTTGTAAATAATGCATTTTATTCATCATATTCTAAGATGTGAAATTGTGTCTGATAATTTTAACAGTTTTTTTATGGTTGTACTTTTATGGATTATACTGCCTATCCGAATAAAGATTATGAATTGAATTGAATATTGTGAACAATAGGACTATTAGTTTGGGGGAGAGGAGTTGGCCTAACGGCTAGGGCGGTCGACCTCGAATCTGGGGAACTGGGTTCGAGTCTCGGCAATGACGATGTACATCCTGTGATTCTGGGAAAATCACTTAATCTCCCCGTGCCTAACAAAAAAAAAATGAATGTGTCCTCATGTAAGCAACTGGTGCTATGTAAAGCGCTCTGATACCCGATACTTTCAGGTCAAGTTTGCTCTATATAAAACTCCGCAAAATAAAAATTAAAAAAAACTATCAAAACCCACATCTAACAAGAATGATTGCTCCTGACTACGTGTAACTCTCAAGGTGTGAGCAAAAAGAGAACAAGAATGAATTAGTGGGTAATGCTCATGATGCCAAGTAAAGGACTGTGGAGGTAGCGGTCAAGATGTTTAACTTGTACAGTGATATGGGGAAAGGGATAGAAATATTGGGCTGGTGAGAGGGGTGAACCTGCGGCCTGATTTCGAGTTTGGCAGACCGGTACTCCATCACAAAAAGTAATAGATATCCCGGCCGCCTTATTACAAGTGCATTAGGATATAATGCTCTTGTAATAAAGGGGACAGGATATTGGTCACGTTTGTGATGCAGGATCCCTCCATCAAACTATAAATCAGGGGCCTAGTAAGCCCTGATCACCTAGAAGGGGTATGGTACAGGTCTCTTCATTGGCCTTTGTGCAGGGTGCCATTCCAGCAGGACGACAGTGCAGAAATCAACAAAAAAAACACACCCGGCTAGTTTTACAAATTCTTCAGCAGTGGTCTTAGTTCCAAGTAGTTCCAGACGTGCAGTAGATTCGCAGTTCCAGGCTGCAGCTAATGCAGTGCTTAAATATTCAGGTACTCGCTATACGGGGAGACAGAAATAAAACACTCAAGCAGCTTTTTCCGTTTTATCAAATACTTGCAAACTGTGTGCCCCCCAACTATGTTGACACTTCGTGCCTTCTGTGGTTGTGGTCCCTGAGCCTGTGAGGGCACCCTGTGCAATCAACCCACTGTATATTTTGGAGATATTAAGTGCACAACTAACTACCTTCTCACACCCAGGATTGGAATGTTACTTCATTAGTCTTCTAATGTCACCTGTATGCCACCAGGCGCTACGAGTCATTGGAGCCATAGCTATTTAAAAGTACTACATTTCTACTGTTCATGAACATTGGGCATGGTCAAATCTGTTGTGCACGACAGGAAGCCTGGAACTGCCCAAATCTAAGACCAAGGGACAGTGTGTTCGTTCAATGAAGTTTGAGGTTGTGCATATCTGAAGAGAAAAAGAGCTATGGAATCCTTACAATGCATTTCAAGTCTTACACTGACAATACTTATAACTAGAGTGAAGCAATCTAGGCTACTGGCTGACCATTAGCACTTGTATAGCTCACTATGCCTTTAAATATGGCCTCTAGGTGCTGTTCATTGCTCCTGTACTCTAGTCTTCCAAAATTGATCTTAGTGATACTTCAAAAGGTCTCGTACCGTGAACACTCCCATACCTACCCTCCCCCAGATTCCAAGAACCTATAGGCCTTCCAAAAAAAAATGGAACAGTCGCGTCTTATTAACACCATGAGCTCTACATAGGTTGCACTTTTATCGGAATTCTCTCCGCTTGTAGCTGTTAAAAGTCCATGATTTTTCCTCTAGAGTAAAACTTAAGATGTTGTGCGTATCTCTAAATCGCCATAGAAAAATTACAATTTGAACATGGTCATTAACAAAGATGGTTGTCGGGTTTATCAAAAAGTAGGCCACTATGAAATGCTTATGACTAAAGTTCGAGAGAAACTAACTCAGACGTTTGGGATGCCTCCATAATTTAAAGCAAACCTTGTGGACTCAGCCCCAACTCAGTTCTTGCTCTCAACTTCAGTAGTCTTTAAGACTGCAAGTCTTCTAAATGTCTATGCAATGTTCTTTGGATATGGTTATGGCATATATGAGGCTTGTTGCAGCTAAAACTTGGTGCTGCAGGCATTTGACTAGTTCTCATCAAGTGATCTCTACTCTGCTTCTTGCATTGCCCGCTCTTTCACCTGGCCCTTACTATCAAGATCCTAGCTCAAGCCAGTACCTCATCTCACAAGACTGTTTTAACTTGGGGGTCTGTGCACTCCTTTTTACTCCGTGTCATCCATGCCTCCTCACAATTCCTGCGGACTTGGATCTGCATGTGTTGTCACAAAGTTTTTGGCCTTGGATACAAAACATCTACTCTCAGTACTCGTTAAGTCTCTGTTTCTGTACAATGTTCGGTCTGTAGTCCTGGTGGCTTTCTGTTCTCACAATCATATTGTTTTCTCTGGTAATGAGTGTATCAGGCTTAAAGTGTTGCTACAAATGGAGAAAGGGTAAAAAATCTGACCATATTAGGTCATATTCTTTCCAATGCCTACACGTCTGCACCTGCGAGCCTTTATTAAACCATTTTCCTGAAGAAAAGGCCAGCATTTCTCCTCCTCCCCAAAGGGTAACGAACATCATCTATGTGCGGAGGATTAAGCTCTGTAATTCTGCAGATGAGACAACGTTGGCATTGTAATAGGCGCTGCAGCAGCATCACTTGCTATCATTCTCAATTGTACACAGAGCTCTACTTTTCAACTTTAATTACACTTTGAACATTCTGCTAATTAAAATTCAGTTTCTAGCAGAGAGCACAGAGCACTCAACTTTCAGCGCTTATGCAGTGAAGTGGAGAGGAGGACAATGAGCCAATGTAATTCCACCAATTGTAACATTAACATCATCATCATCAGTGGCATGGGCTCAGCCGAGCGATGGGCAATTAATTGTAGGGGAGCAGTGTAGAACAGCCAAGACAGCACCACCTAATGAAAAAACATAGCCTGGCATTAGTCTTGGCATTGCAGGCAATTGTACACTGCGGGTGGGAACTGAAGGCTGACATACAAGACAGCCTTCTTGTCTTAAGTGTCTACTCATAGTAACTCACACAAAGGCTAACACTTCTTGCATGAAAACACAAGCTGTCAAGAAAAGCAGGACATGCACTGGCTGCTGCTTGCAGGCGTCCTACAGGTCAACACGATGCGAGTGAGCATCTTTGATTGGGCACTATGGGTATGTGCCTCACACAACCCTGCACTACTGGTTTTATCAATGTGCATGAACATCTTTGGGAACAGACATTTGCCTCCCACCACTCTACAATAGCGAGCTTATCCACATGAGCGAGCATCTTTAGGGTGACCACAACTAGCGTTTGCCTCACATAACCCTACACTGCTGCGTGTATCCATGTAAATGAGCATCTTTGGGATGACCACCACAGCCATATGTCACTTAACCCTAAAATCCTGTTTCTATGCATTTGTAAGATCTTTGGGATGACCACTAATGGGTAATTAATGAATGACCATGGTCAGTCCTCGCCACCAGAAGGGACAAATGCTGCTCTACTTAAAACAATTAACAGAAACTGCAGCTGGTGCTTGCCTGTATGCAGCTCTGCATCAACCAGTTATCAGAAGTGCCAACCTTTAGCAACCCTTAGAGTGAAGCAGAAGAAATGCTCAGATGCAGGGATGGAGAGCACAGAGGGATGCAGGAATACAGAACTGTGAGGTAAAGTACTCCGACGCACACAAGTGAAATACTCCAAAGGGATACAGAGCCGCAGGCAGTGAAATACTCAGCAGGGATACTGAGCTATAGGGAGAGAACTACTCCAAAGCAGGAAGGCAGAACTGAGGTGAAATACTCAAAATCATGGATACTTGTGTGCGATTAAATATTGAAAAGCAGAGGGTGAAACACACAGATGCCACAGTACAGAGCTGAGAGATAGCATACTCCTAAATAGGGATACAGAGCAATGAGATTAAATACTCAACAGCAGGAAAAGGGCTGTGATATTAAAGATTAGGAAGACGACATGACAGCGGAAAAGGTCATTATAAATGGATTTTGTGTGAGAGGGAATGCTCAGATGCAGGGAGAGAGATGTAAATTAAAATATACAGGAATAGGTATACACAACCTTGAGGTTAGACACTCAGGACCAGCAGCCCAGTTATGCAATTAAATACTCGAACCGAGGGTGCATATCTGACAGATTACATACTATGAAGCAGGAACAAAGAAGCTGTATGATTAAATACATAGATACAGGGGCACTAAATAAGTGGAAGCATGGCTGCAGACCTGTGAGTTTAAATTTGCAGAAGCAGGGCTGCAGACCTGTGAGATTAAACATGTAGAAGCAGGGATTGAGACCTGACAAATTAAATACACAGAAGCAGGGCTGCAGACCGGTGAGATTAAATACGCAGAAGCATGGCTTCAGACCTGTGAGATTAAATACGCAGAAGCAGGGTTACAGGCCTGTGTGATTTAACATGCAGAAGCAAGGCTGCTACAGCCCTGTGAGATTAAATATGCATAAAAAGGGCTTCACACTTGTGAGATTAAATACGCAGAAGCAAGACTGCAGACCAGTGACATTAAATAAACAAAAGCAGAGATACAGACCTGTAACATTAAATATGCAGAAGCGAGGCTGCAGACCTGTAACATTAAATAAGCAGAAGCGGGGCTGCAGACCTGTGAGATTAAATACGCAGTAGCACGGATATAAACCTGTGAGATTAAAATATACAGATAAATCCACTCTAAAGGGGGGAAGAGGACAACCTCCTACCCCAGCCTCCCCAAACTGTCACTATTCACACAGAAGAGAGGTAGGAATGGAGGATGTGGCTTAATAATCTAATGCAAGTGGCATGTGCTCAGTGCAAGAAAACTGCCCTCACTCACAAATTGTGGCATGCTTCCTCATCGGGCTTGCTAACCAACACCTCGCGCAGACCAACGCCTGAGGTGGAGCAAGGGGGAGCGGAAGACAATACAAACATAAAAATATTTGCAGGATCAACAAAACAGTAAATGTGCAGTTAGTGATAGTTAAAACTAGCTCGAGTATATCGCGGTTCTGCTTTATTCCTGGACCACCCGGCCAGGGTTAAAAAATAGGATGGTGGTGCAAGAAGATTATTAGTACCCGTTCACCCCTCCTTACTGCATGTGCGTAAACATGTTTCAGCCGGTTTACCTTAGCCCTCAAAAGAAGGTCTGCACGGCTTTGATCCTGCAAATATTTTTATGTTTGTATTGTCTTCCCCTCCCCCTTGCTCCACCCCAGGCGTTGGTCTGCGCGGGGGTGTTAGTTATCAAGCCCGATGATGAACCATGTCACAATTTGTGAGTGAGGGCAGTTTTCTCGCACTGAGCACATGCCACATGCACTAGATTATCAAGCCACATCCTCCATTCCTACCTCTCTTTTGTGTGGATATTAAATATACAGAAACAGGGCTGCAGCCCTGTGAGATTTAACATGCAGAAGCAAGGCTGCGGCAGCCCTGTGAGATTAAACACACATAAAAAGGGCTTCACACCAGTAAAATTAAATACGCAGAAGCGGGGCTGCAGACCTGTGACATTAAATAATCAGATAAGTGGTAAAGAGCTGCAAGAGATAAATTAGTCAAACATGTATACCGGATAGCAAGGATACTGAAATACGCAAAACGAGGGTCTACAGAGCTTTTACACATGATATTGTGGGAGACAAGGGGATTCAACTGTGAAGACTGAAGAGCAAGCCCTCAAGAAGTCACATTTTGGGATGTGAAGGGGAAAGTACAGTTAGTCCCTCTTATATCCTGACATGCCAAGCTACAGAACTTGTTTCCATGCAGGCAGGTCTATGGCAGTAATGAATGAAAAGCAGATCTGTCAGCAACAGACCCCAGGCTGCGAGAAGAGACAGTCTGCTGAAATGTTTTCAAACTTGAATAGAAAAAAAGGTGAAGTATATGGGCAAAAATGAAGACGTCTGCAGAAACTAACCCGAACACACAGAGTACTGTTACTCAGTCAAAGGGTGAAAATAATACAACAGTGTACACCAAACAGCACCCATTGCATTGATTTGGAGCCTACCGGAGTGCTTTCAGAGAAGGTTATCTGAAATCTATGCTGCCTCTATCTACCTGCAGACACCTCTCCTCCGCCTCCTTTTGTGTACATATGGTCCCGCAGCACATCTCGAGACATCCTCTGTGTCACGATAGGTCTCAGACCCTCTGAGTGACAGGATTGAGAGCGCACACACGTGCTTATCACACAGTCCTAAGGGTGAGGAGCCTTCACTGGATGACTGAAGGAATCTGGTTGGGAGAACTCCCTGCATGAATTAACTCTACGATACAATAAATCAGTACTCCAAATATTCAGTCCCTCGGACTCATTCTGATACTCGGGCACACTTTCTACCTGGAAATTCATGCAAATACAGTAATCTGTAGGGAACTGTGAAATACACCCAGCAGATATGGATCGTTCCTAAAGGACATGGGGCAATATTTGCTGCCAAAAGGCTTACATAGTGAGAAACAAGTCAAACTTTGCTCTGGGAAAGTTAAAGGACTAGCAGCAATCCTTTCATTAACAGTGGCATAATGCAAAATGATGGGGTCTGACTTCAGAATGGGTTCAATAGCCCGGAGATTCCTGTATCTCCAGATATTCGTAAGTAGTAGGGCTGACTGGGGGCGAGTGGGGAAGGCTGAAAGGTAGGGACCCCTTTGAGTCACAGGGGCCTGTGTTAGAACTCTGGGTATTAGTCTCATTGTGAATGTCCTTTATAAAAAAAAAAAAAAAAATTAAAAGCACACCAGGCAGTCAGTATGTACAGTTGGACATTTTAGTGACGGAGAAGTCACTTGAATCATCTACACTCAACCTCACTTTGATATTCGAACCCAACCACTTATTAATCAGGAAACTACTGAACAGCAGCACTCATCCTCCTGGACCTTTCTGCTGAGTTTGACATGGTCTCCTACCACATCATGCTCAAAAGACTCCACAACATTGGAATCCAAGGAATGCCCTCAAATGGATCATCTCGTACCTCACTGGCAGAACACAAAGGATCCGTCTCCCACCTTTCACCTCAGAGCCCGAGAAGATCAACTGTGGAGTCCCCTAAGGAATGTCCAGCAGCCTGACCCACTTCAACACCTACATGACCCCCCCCCCACCCCTGCCGCCCGGCTGACACGTCGGATAACACGGACTGAACAACATCTCCTACTCCAACGACACACCGCTCATCCTCACTACCCGAAGACCCCTCCATCACAAAAGCTAACCTCCACAGATGCACGATGAATAAGGTCTTGTTCCCAAAGATATGAGGACTTCATCTTTGGGAACACCACCTTCCCATGGAACGACACACGGTGGATTGCAGAGCTCGGCTCGCCCCCCACCCCAACAGACCACGCCCGCAACCTCAGCATCATCCTGGACAGCAAGCTATCCATGAAGAAACAAGTCAACGCACTCTCATCCGCCTGCTTCCACACCTTTCGCATGCTCCACAAGATATTCAGGTGGCTCCCGGTAAACACCAGACAGACCGTCATGCAGGCCCTCATCAGCAGCAAAACTGGACTATGGAAACACACTCTACGTAGGAATCACGGCACGCCTTCTGAAAAGACAGACAATACAGAACTCAGCGGCAAGACTCACACTCGACCTCTCCAAGAAGACCCAAATTACACCCCATCTCAAGAAACTGCACTGGCTTCTGATTCAAAGGAGATGTCCGTTCAAGATGCTGACCCACGCCTTACACAACGAAGGACCAGCATACATCAACAAACGCCCGACCTTCCACCAACCGACCAGACATCTACGATCAGCTTCCCCCTCGCTCGCAGACAGCCCACGGATCCCCCGAGCACCGAGCCAACAGCGGAGGACGCTCCTTCCCGCACCTTGCTTGCTGGAAATCCCTCTCCCTGCAACTCAGGACAGCACTGTCGCTCCAGCAATTCAGAAGAGAACTAAAGATCGGGATGTTTGAATGATTAAACATCCATGCATCAGCAAACAGCTACAGTGCCTCGAGACTCCCAGGGGGGATTTGCCGCGCTCTATAAATGACTGATTGATTGAACCACACAGAATTGCTTTTTAATTGAAACCCTTGCATCTTGAGAGTTGCAGGTTTAGAATATCCCACACTGGCACTCCCATCAACTGGACTCTAACCTCCCAATGTACTTCTCTACACTTTACATGATTTACTCCTCAAAATGTGCTGAAGTAATCTAAAGGGAACACTCCGAGCCTGAAAAATGCATGAACAAATTAAATGAATAATGGTACGCCATGCACTAGTAATCGCAGCTCACCCATGGCAGGCCACTTTTACAATTAATTTCTTATGTACGCCATTTTAAACTGATATGCTACGCCGATGCATAAATAAAAGTCAATTTAAACTGCAACCTGCAGCACTGAACACATGCAACGCGGTAGCTCTGCACATCCGCACAAAGGCTCCGACATCCCAGCCTAGGTTCACCTCCGCTGACTATATTTATTCATTAGAACTGCGTGAACTCCCAGATTCCCGCTATCAGCAGACTGCACGCAGGGGGTCACGCCGGTCTCTGGAGACGCCCTCCGCGGGCCGAGGAGGGACCTATAAGCGCTCCGCAGCTCCCTGCTTAAAATTCATGGGAAGAGTCTGTCTTTAGGAAGAGCTGAAAGCCAGGTTGGGAGAGTCAGATAAGCAGCTTGGCTTTAAGGTTTCGGGAAAGCTTTTCTTCCCGTATGTCTTTAAAATACCAGCCACCCCACAGTCTGCTGCTCACCATGAGCCATGCAGCGGCTGACAGCACCGCGTGTGGGCAGTGACAGCGCTGGGGGAGTCGGGGCTTAATGGGGTAGCCCTTTACCTCATAAGAGAACGTGTGGCATCTCTTCCTCCTTGAGAGAAATGTCAATGGGGAGGCCACAATGGGGTATATGCAATAATAGCATCACCGGGAAACTGAAAAGCAGATGAGTGTTAAGGCCATCCCATAGCAGTTCTACACATGCAGGTATGCCTAGAACTGGAGGTCGATCTCAAGGCTCCAAGACTAGAAGGAGAGGACAATTGTGCAATGCTGCCCACGTGCCATATTAGGCTACTTTGAGTGTGTGGCACAGGCAGGGTCGGACAGACAGAAAATTGGCCCAGTCACCAAAACAAAACTGCCCTCAATTAGTGAATCGGAGAGCTAAAAAAAAAAATGGGCCAACATTTGCAAATTGGGAAGTTTTGGACTTGTAATGACATTCATTATAGGTCTTTGCACGGCATGGGAGACTGCAGGCATTTGTGCTTGCTGCAATCAATGTTTGTGGTAATATCAAAGGAATCAACAGTAAAAACCGGCCCACTGGACCATAAAACAGACCCACGAACATAAAAAAAATTGACCCACAAGCTGACCTGTCAGACCAGCTTTCTGGTACTACCAGACTGACCTTTGGCCAGTCTGACCCTGGACACAGGCCTGGTAAACAGCTATTTACAGACTATAGCTTTGTGCCCAGAAATAACTGCTAGAGCGTACCTATTCAAGAACAAGCCAGAGCCTCGTCCGCTGTCACTCAAGCTGCCACTAAATGGCCAGACAGAAAGTAGGAAGTGGTGGATCAACAGACTTGAGCTTCAACGGTTGGACAAGCATTTTCCAATCCAATGGGTATGGCGTTGGTGGCTAGCCTTTCAATTTTGTCAATGCTTGTTTTGTTATGGTCTAATTTTTGTAAAACTTTAGTGTTGGTGAATCTTCGTTCACTCATAAATTTGGCTGATGGCAAACATTTATTGGCCTCAAAAGCACACATTGTCTTAGTAGTCTTTGGGTATTACTTTGTGAGTGCATGCACTCGTTGTGATAGAACAGAATGCAATCACTCACAAGTGAAGTTAGCAAATGACTGAAGCAGGCTGACCCACTGCAGCACAATGAGTTATAGTGTGAGGTAGAAATAACTTAACAACAACAGACCATTAGACAAAGACGCTAGATGAAGAGGGCGGACTGAAACCTCCTATGCGTATATAATTTATAATTTTAGTAAAATTAAAAGGTCTTGGCAGATTTCACACTTAAAAACAGCAGCAGGATGTATACCACTTTCTGTAAATCCATTTATCTCGGAATTGATAGGTAGAGCTTTGAAATCCCACAAAAATTGCAAAGAGAGAGGAGGCTGGAATCAGCCTCGTGTAAATGCAAGTAGTTCTTTGAGAAAAGATATCTGTGCCAATAATTTTTTTATCACTGCGAGTACAAGGATGTCAAGTTTTGGCTCATGTTAGCTTGACTTCCTTCAACTAGTCGTCTCCAAAAATATTACTCAAAGACAGCGGCAGAGATGGACGGTATCGTGTCACCTCGAAATATCCTCGCTGTACGCTGGCTAAAATCATCAGTCTACGACATAGGATACATTGAAGAAAAAAATCTACTTAGAAGAACAATTATTGAATGAAAAATAGAAAATGCTTGGAGCTAGGCTTTCAGTCCCACGTGTGATGCTGTTAAACAGACCTCGATGAAAGAATAAACTGAGCAAAGAGGCTGAACTCTTCTGAGACACGAGCGCCGTGAAAGCCACACCAGACCAGCTCGACAGTGTGGCAGGCTCTGGCCTGGAACGACCCTGCCATGGTTTGCTGATAGGGGGCGACACGGTGCTTTTAAAATAGTCCCAGCGGGTCTTGTCGTGGTAATGGGAAGATCCAGGCCCTCCCTCAGCCGTGTCATTAACAAGCTGTCTCCCAGAGCACCGCTTTTACTGTGTGAGCAAGTCACAACTGCACCAGCGCTAACAGATTGCCTGCACCCCTCTGACTGCATCGGCAGCATTGGCAGATTAACTCTAATAGCACCCCTTGCCCCCTCCTACGCGCGAGAGGTGCTAAAAAAATTCCGCCAGGATTTGGGAAGGATGGGCTAAGGGTGACAATCGACGGCAGCTCCATCTTGTCGGAGCTGTGAAGGCACGCTCCCCGGGGGAGGCGCGATGGCGCTCGTGCTCATTATCACTGGCTGCGCACGCGCGTCACACCAGCGCCTTCACAAATACCCGTGCCCATCTGTCAGGCGGGCTCGGGCCTAAGCCCGTTCGCACCTGTTACCGTTCACCATTCACAGGCATCTCTGGCCTCCGAAGCCAAGAACAGATGGAGGCTCACTCACCAAAATGCAAGGGTAGTGTAAGTGGCACCGTGCACCACCAATATCACATCAGTGTTTCACTGTATCAGGCTTTAAAAATATTTAGCCAGGGTAAAAAAAAAAACCTATTGGTTTTGCCAAAGCTTGTTGATCTTTTGGCTGCCTTCATTACCCCAAAGGGACCAGTGGTAGGAAGGGCCGTGCCAGGGATGCAAAAGTGCAAGTCAATGTTAACAGCTGGGACCCATAACTGACATTTACATATGTGAACAGACTGCTTAATGTGATATGGAGTTTCTCACAAAACGGCAGGACCATTCAATACCAACAAACACTGAGGAACTCAACATGTTGCCGATCCACGATATTGTTCTCTACCTCCACATAGACAACTCAACCCTTGGCTCCTCACCAACACTAATCACTACCTTTCAATCAACAAATATCTGCTTCACTACAAGCTAAGATCAACCCTCTCCAACTCAGTCCCACCCGAAACACGAGCTCATGATGGGACACTGTTGGATAGCGGTGCTTTAGCTTTTCAACATTTCTGCACAATCACATTCTCCTTGTTTCACTCAGGTAGACGGGTGCACTTATGTTGCAACCCTCTCTGTAAGGAAACAGAGCATTGAACCAGATCAGGGATGGAAAGCAGGAGGATGAAGAATTTTAGGACATCAATGCTACATCTAGTGATATAGATTTGAGTGAACCACCTAAAAGAAAGTACAGATGAATAACACAAACTATGTACAACACAGCACAAACTACTCGTTACATTTAGTTAAAACAGAGAGCAAAATCTTTGGAGCTCTGCTCGAAAATATCAATTACTTGATAAAGTATCAGAAAAAGGGCCATTATTGGTCTTCTGTACTAGAAAGCTGTTAGTAGAACTCTTCTGCATTGTAGTGCCCAACATGCGTTTCCCAACATGCTGCAGACAATCGCACGTCATTTTCTGGTAAGACAGACATGCATGTCGTCATCTGCTGGCCATGAGTCGTTCATTCATTTTAGGTATCCCTCCAGCGCTACCCCCACATATTAAGGCTCAAGGTGCTAATCGTGGTGATAGGTTCCGTAGCGAAGCGATCCATTACTGTTCATCATTAGATATAGGCAACACTAATTGCTTTGTTGAGGATGTGCACTTACTTGGCAACATCGGTTCCATTTGGATATTTAGTGCCTTTCTGCAATATCTACTGGGGTCTGGTCATGAAACTTCAGCTCAGGGCACGGTGGACTGAACGGTACGGACATGTACAGCCACTGAATGCAGTAAAGTAGAAATGATAATAGAATGCAGGGATGGCTGAGCAACAGATGCATGAAGGTCTTAGCTCCAGTTATCAAGCTCCCTCTCACTTCTAGTAGTACATGCACATGCGTACTGTACTGCAAGTTCATTTCTGCCATGTTGAAGGGTTTGAGGGAAAAGAACACTCAGCAAGTGATAATACATGAAAACACCATGCAAAAGGCTATACAAGACACTACTGACTCAATATAAATGACTCAAAATGCAATTTCTTCAAACTTGCCCAACAGCATTAAAAAAAAAAAATGTTCATGTGCTACTGAGATCATTCCTTCTTGAGATGTCATTCCGGACAGCCCTTCACAGTGAACATCTCAAGAAACTAAGCCTCTTCCTGCTCCATGAGGTTATTTTTTTACAAATGCCTCAGAAATTTGGGAGAGGTAATTCACTACCGAAACAACACAAATTATCTTCCTTACGCCAGATTTTTTAAAAAAAAATGCAATTTTCGCTATTTTTTCTATGGTGCTTCTAGTCTGTTCATCATGGGTCCATTCCCGGGACCATGGTCAATAGTGTGCCCAAAACTGGAAAGAATGGTTAATGCGTTCACAATGCAACTTGTTGCGAGTGACAGTTTTTGTGTTAGCACCAAATGTTGTGGTTTTGCCTGTTTATTAGGAAACTAGGTTGGCACACAAGAATGGGTGCAAGGGTTTAAAAATATATATCAAAGTATTGTGAGTATACAAGAGCATGTGTGTGGATGTGTCAGGGCAAGTTTCAAAGTGTGCCCTTAATGACAGCCTGCATTTCGGAGAGCATGCTAGCTTGGGGATGTGCACGTGAAGGATGCCTTGGACGAGCAGGATTAGTAGCGTCAGCAGCATAATTGCATGTGCAGCTGAGAGCATGTTAATGTATACGTGTAGATGGCAGCCTGCCAAGTGGATGACAGCATGTGAATGAGCGAATGGAGTGTCCAGGAATGGGTGGTGTGTGGGGGGGTGGTGTAACACCCGTAATGATGAATGCCGTATGGCATGAGGGAGGTGCTGTGTGACACGTGATTGAGATGAGGTGGATCAGGCTCGGTTCTAAAGGGCGAGCCAGGCCCACCCAAGGAATACCCTGGCCCACCCAGGGCCCTTCAGAACTGAAAAACAAGCGTTTTTCACCTTAATGTTTCATAGGGGCGTGCAGCCCCGTGGGCTCTCCCTTATCGTTCATTTTAGTGATTAACACCTTTGACTTGGGCTACTTTTAGGCCTAGGGAGAGGTGTGAAGTTAGCAGAGTTTATTAGCTGCTATGATGCACAAATGACCAGCATAGATATCCTGAAAACTGAATTATGATTCTTGGCTTATTGAATCGGATTTTTAAACTTCAATGCTTTGCAAAGTAAAAAGCTGCCAAAGTTGTTTAAAAACATGAAAAGCTGTAAAGTGGCTCTGTATGGCAGCAGAAAGATTTCTGCTGCTGCTGCTGACCAGGAGCATGCTGCAGTCTTAAACATCTGCATATTAAAGATTTGACAAGCAGCGGTCCCTTCCCATCCCCAAAGCCGGAAGCAGTTCAAAGAAAGCAAAGTATGTAGCTTTTTGGGTGCTGATTATTGTGCTAAAAATGTCAAACGCGGACAGATGCCAATGCTTAAAATATCAAGTCAATTAAATACTTTGTTTTTTTGGCCAGTACTCACTGGCCTCCATAGCCCACCCATGCTTCTTTATTGCCCTCCCAAAGAAAAAATTCTAGAGCCGGGCCCGAGGTGGGTGTTTGAGATTGGATGTATGAGAGCGAAAGTGTTAACCTATAAGCACATAAACAAGCTAGATGTGTTTTGTGGTGGGCAAGCACAAGCAGTAAAAAGAAATGATGTGCAGAGTGGAAACATTTTCGCAGCTACATGCTTTTGAGAGTAATATTATTTACAAAACACATGCCATAGACCTTGTTTTGAACCTCGAGAATTTGCAGCAACAAAGGCTCTAAACCTTGACAGCGCTTCCAACCTTCACATCAAAGTAACAAAAACCCTACAAGTCTCTCTGAACAAAACCCAGTTCTGTAGGAAAGTCATATACTATAAACAACTTTGGAAAAAAAAGAATATCTAGAAGGAAAGATGCAAACTTCGGTTTACAAATTACAAAACTCATTCCATAATCACTCACTTCAACACACTACGACACAAATAAGATCCCTGCCTGCTTTTTTACCTAAGCATCCACCCACAACATCAGACTTCTCCAACGAGAAGCTCTTGAGCTACTGGTAGCTCTCCAGTTTGTGAGTAGCTCTCCTGTGTGCAGCCTACCCTACTAAATTAGAAACTTTTGTTTGGTTACATTAATATATGTATACCAAAACTGAAAAGTGTGCATCAGAGATGGAAATGTGCATTTTCAGAACCCATCGTTTCCAAAATATATGCAAAGCTGATATTTGAATGCTAAATCATGCAGCATTAGGAGACTTATTACTAATATTATTACCTTGGTTTATTACCTTGGTGCCAGGGGCATTGCAGCTGTGGCTGTTACGTATTACCCTTGTAGAACATTCTAAATTCATAAAGCCTTTTTCACATTACTGCTGGCAATCCTGCACTTAAGTGATTATGGCTGGTAATCTTGCATAGGGCGGCTACTAATGCAATTTTTCCTGGCGTGTGCCACACAAATAACGTTAGCAGCTCTGCATAATTTTCTTTGAACATAAGTAGCTCTTTTTAAGGAAAAGGTTGGAGACCCCCTGCACATCATATTTCTAGTATCCCTGCTTTAATCTAGTCTATACTTTTCCAGGTGTAAAAAACTCTTAACTTCAATAAAACACACAAACCCAAGTAGAGGAACATAAGACCACCTTCTTAACTTCTACAGTTCAGTCTACAGACCTTATTAATAGTTTTAACACTACTAATGTGTAGGCTAAACAAGGTATGAAATCCGGTCTCTAATTTAGACCGATTCCCTAGATGTATTCCCGAACATTATATCTAGGAAGGACCTGGGGCCTACAACAACGTGTAGTTGTTAGACAGATCATAAAAAGAAGCTTAGCGCACCTCCTAACAATTATTAGAAGGTAAGGTTTAAAGACCAATAGTCAGAACATATGGCTACTGCTAGCTAGCAGTCAGTCCAATACTGTAGTATTCAGAACGCAGCCTATAACCATGTATCCTCGAGAACTAGCAGACTAAAGGCCAATATAAATGCTCCTGCCTGTATGATCACAAACCTTCCAAGTCAAGGCCTATTATTATAATAAAAAAATAAAAAAATAAACCCCACCATAACACATTAATGGTCTAATTTACAGTTTGGCATACAGGGTACTCGGCCACAAACGTGGCAGAGTACCCTATTTTAGAGTCGGGTGGATGGTCATGTTTCTGCTGTTGGTGCCTCTGCTGACTGTCGGCAGAAGCCTTACACTAATAGCCCAAAGGACTTTGGACGTTGACATAAGTTCATCAGCCTGCCCACCCTAGTTATTCTGATGTACTTTTTTTTCCATCTGCAGGACACCTACAAAAAGGCTGGCAGTCCAAATCATAAAAAAAAATGACTCTCAACCTGGGGGAAAACTTCCAGGGTGTTAGAAGGTGGTTCTGACACTATGGGCGGCCCGGATTTTTCGCCTTTTGAGCACCTATTTGTTGAGCTTTTACTGTGGGAGAGCCTCATAAGTTGGGACTCACCCACAGTGAACTCATGATGAAAGAGACTGCATGTGGATTTTACTGGTGTCCCCCTAGCTTGACTAGGCCGCTGCGCAGCAGCTGGAATAAGGGGCACCGGGCTGGTTACATGCAGACACCTGTGTACATACGTGTGCACACGTGTAGGGGCTGCGCAGGGGAGATTCCTGGCGTGCGCAGTCCAGGAGCAGCTACAAAGTGAATGGTGTGGCAGGACTTATGCAGAATTGGGTGGTGACATGGAATAGGCTTTATACACTGGGAAGAAACATGCCAGGGAAAGTCACTGTGTTTTACTGTATGTTTCACTTCATTATTCCCATATGGGGAAGTGGAGCCCATGGGCTAGTGTCACTTTCCTAAGGCCTACAGATTCCAGACACGCACTAAAGTCCACTGTAACGGGTGTGAGAAAAAGTATTCTGCAGAGTCCAAAGTCATATTTGTACTGCTTTTGGGTCATCCAGAAATGTCACATTTCTCTGAGTCTGCCATAACCAGGGCCTGGCTGGGGGCTGACCTCAGTAGGCTGGATTGATAACCTTTCTTCCAGGAACTAAGGCCTCCTCTCCAAGGAAGAGAAGATGGGTGGAGGTACAGGCTCATCCATCAGCAGCTATCACTGGGTGCCAGGCACCAGCCTGTCCCAAGGAGGGAAGGCAGAGAGGGGGGGCAGGGGCCTTTTCAGAGACCATGTGGCAAGAGACCCTGGACGATGCCATTTTGAACAAACCCAGAGGCTGGGCAGGAAGGAGGGAGCAGGGGCAGTGAAGTGATGTGTCGCTGTTTGATAGGACGAACAGAGACTTCCTGCCAGCCCCCTACTCAACTTTTAAAAAGAACCTGCACAGGAAGAGAAGCTCTCTCTGGGGTGTGGTCTGCTGAGGCAGAAGGTGTTGGAGCCTGGCGCAATGGGCAGTTGGAAGGAGGAACCCCCTGACTATCCCACCGCTGCCACCAATGTTGGAAAACGAGGCAGTATTTCTGCGCACCTGCAAATGGCGATTACTAGCCCACACCACCTCACTTGAGTAAGCCTCAGACTGCTCTGCAACGCTACCCTCTGAGAGTCAGGCGCTACAATTGGGTGTTTGGTTCCCAGTGAAGGACAA
Organism: Calotriton arnoldi; assembly: GCA_963921515.1. NCBI lineage: Eukaryota > Metazoa > Chordata > Amphibia > Caudata > Salamandridae > Calotriton > Calotriton arnoldi. Next base: position 900,712 of record CAWUFW010000103.1, read on the forward strand.
ATGTAGTCATGTTATTTGTGCAGGCCTCACAGATACTGCCTCGTTTTCCAACATTCCTGGCCTCTTCTCCTGGCGCTGTTCAGGATCCTGGGATAGTCAGGGGGTTCCTCCTTCCAACTGCCCATTGCGCCAGGCTCCAAAACCACTGGAAGGGTGAGGCAGGAGGTTTCTTTACCCCGGGTAGTAACACCCCAGGGGTTCCCATGGTGGGGGACCCCAAGAAACTTTTCCCAGGGTGGGAGGAGGGTGTGGTAGAGTTGTGTCCAGCAGGCCCCCCAGGTTAACTGGTGGGGAGGTGAGCAACCCAGGGGTGGCCCCTGGTAGTGGGTGGTCCCAAAGGAGGTAGTTCTTGGGTGATGGCGTATAGTGGTAGCCCCTAGGTACCCTAGGTGGGCTAGGTAACTGACCCAGTGGCGATCTGAGTGGGGGTGATGTACTCCCTGGTTTCCAGGTGAAGGGATACTGACGGACCCTGAGGTGTCAGGGTCCGGTGAGTGGTTACCCCGGGGTGGCCCATGGTGATGGGTGGCCCCGAAGCTTGGATGTCACCCTGGAGCTAGTGTGGTGAGCCTGAAGTGGTGGCTGGGGCGATGCCTGAACAGGTGACCAGTCAGGTAGGTCCTAGGGGACTTGTATCCCAGGACCGGAAGCATGAGGGTGTTCCCCAGCTCGAGGCAGGAGGTGGACTTCTGCAAGGTAGAACCATCCTGGACACAGGTGGGGCCCATCTTAAGTGAAGGGACCCTGTGTTTTCCCAAAGGGGTGGTGCAGGCCTAGCCGGGATCTTTAGGGTCCCTGGCTGAGTATGGTAGTACTACCCTGAAGGCTGGTGGGGCCTATCTTAAGTGAAGGGACCCTGCTCTTCAGAAGGGGTGGTGCAGGCCATCCAGGGATCATGCGGGTCCCTGGACGGTCTCCCAAGGCGCTGCAGGGAGACCGGGGAGAGCCATGAGAGGTGGGCCTGGGTGTAGCTAACTCTGGGCCCACAGGCTCTCTAAGGGTACTCTGGGAGGAGAGCGCGCCTCTCGAAGGGAAGGGTGCATAGGCCCTGTTCTCGCAGCGGAGAACAAGGAAGGGGTCTAGGTTCCCGGGGTAGTTTCTGTGTGGAGCTACTGACGGGTGGAATGAGCTGTAGGATGTCTGACGAGGCACCCTCAGTGTTCCTCCCTGGCACTGCCAGTGTGGTGGTGAGGCCGGTCTGAGGTCCTATCAGGGAGCCAGGCCAGTGGCCAAAGGGTGCTTTTCTGTGTGGGGAAAGCACAAGTGGCTGTGCTTTCTTTAGGGAAGCCAGTCATCCAGAAAGGGTGGTGGCAGCAGAATGACCCCAGCGGCAGGGTGAGGGTCCAGAGAGGTTGGATCTTTGGGGTGCAAGGACCAAACGGAGAGAGGGTACTGGTTGGAACAAACTCCAGAAGGGAGACCAGCTAGTGACCCAGGGGATGGGATGTAGACCTATCCCAGAAGACCGCATCGGTGCTGAGGCACTGTACCCTTGTCCAGAGAAGTGGTAGGCATGGTGTTGCCTGCCCAAGGGCAAAGGTGGGCCTAGTTAGGCTGAGTCCATGAGTGACCTAGAAGTATCTAACCTAGAGCCCGGAGGGTTCTTAGGGTAGTCTGGGATCCCTGTCATGGGGGAAGATTTCATGGATGGGAGGAGTAGGTGGTCTGAGCGGATAACTGGTGAGTAAGGGGGGTCTGGTCAGAACCCCTTATAACTAGTTATCGCTGACTACGGGAAGTGTACCCATGTAGAGTGGCTACTTCTTCCCTGTAGGAATCAGCTGTGCGCAGCGTGTGTTAGAAGGTGGTTCTGACACTATGGGCCGCCCGGATTTTTCGCTTTTTGAGCACCTATTTGTTGAGCTTTTACTGTGGGAGAGCCTCATAAATTGGGACTCACCCACAGTGAACTCATGATGAAAGAGACTGCATGTGGATTTTACTGGTGTCCCCCTAGCTTGACTAGGCCGCTGCGCAGCAGCTGGAATAAGGGGCACTGGGCTGGTTACATGCAGACACCTGTGTACATGCGTGTGCACACGTGTAGGGGCTGCGCAGGGGAGATTCCTGGCGTGCGCAGTCCAGGAGCAACTACAGAGTGAATGGTGTGGCAGGACTTATGCAGAATTGGGTGGTGACATGGCATAGGCTTTATACACTGTGAAGAAACATGCCAGGTAAAGTCAGTGTGTTTTACTGTATGTTTCACTTCATTATTCCCCTATGGGGAAGTGGAGCCCATGGGCTAGTGTCACTTTCCTAAGGCCTACAGACTCCAGACACGCACTAAAGTCCACTGTAACGGGTGTGAGAAAAAGTATTCTGCAGAGTCCAAAGTCATATTTGTACTGCTTTTGGGTCATCCAGAAATGTCATATTTCTCCGAGTCTGCCATAACCAGGGCCTGGCTGGGGGCTAACCTCAGTAGGCTGGATTGATAACCTTTCTTCCAGGAACTAAGGCCTCCTCTCCAAGGAAGAGAAGATGGGTGGAGCTACAGGCTCATCCATCAGCAGCTATCACTGGGTGCCAGGCACCAGGCTGCCCCAAGGAGGGAAGGCAGCGAGGCGGGAAGGGGCCTTGTGGCAAGAGACCCTGGACGACGCCATTTTGAACAAACCCAGAGGCTGGGCAGGAAGGAGGGAGCAGGGGCAGTGAAGTGATGTGTCGCTGTTTGATAGGACAAACAGAGACTTCCTGCCAGCCCCCTACTCAACTTTTAAAAAGAACCTGCACAGGAAGAGAAGCTCTCTCTGGGGTGTGGTCTGCTGAGGCAGAAGGTGCTGGAGCCTGGCGCAATGGGCAGTTGGAAGGAGGAACCCTCTGACTATCCCACCGCTGCCACCAATGTTGGAAAACGAGGCAGTATTTCTGCGCACCTGCAAATGGCGATTACTAGCCCACACCACCTCCCTTGAGTAAGCCTCCGACTGCTCTGCAACGCTACCCTCTGAGAGTCAGGCGCTACAATTGGGTGTTTGGTTCCCAGTGAAGGACAAATGTAGTCATGTTATTTGTGCAGGCCTCACAGATACTGCCTCGTTTTCCAACACAGGGTCATTAATATAATGTTGAACCAAAACAAACTCCAGCTTTGAGTTTCTCTTTGTAGAACAAAAGAGTTTGGTGAGCAGCATCATGAAACATGGTGGCTGCTCAGGATGTTTTTAGTGCCTTCAGAGGAGTCACTATGGTGGGGACTGCTCTAAAGGCATAGAGATATCCGCCAGACGTTTGGATATCTCTAAATATGGTGGATTTGTCAACATATATGTGCCACTGAGAGGTTTTAAATGAGGTAAGCACAGACCATCATTTGTTTATTATTGGTTATGGTGGCTAAATGAGCTGCATGTGTAGAATGAACATTTAGAAACGGGGGTATTATGATAAAAAATAAATTGTCAGGGTATGATACAAAACAGATTGACAGGTAAATGATTTATAGGAGACTGTAGGTCCTTTTTCTATTTCCAAGATGGAGTGGGTCATATGAAATGAAGTAATGAGCATAAAAGAAACATAAGTGAGTAGCCATATAGGCATGTTGGTGATGTATGTGGGTACATTAAATATATCAAAATAAGTGAATCATATTAGGATTTTGTTTTAGAACACCGTTGAAGCATAATATAGAGTATGAGATTAAATGTTATAAATCTGTGGGCAGGATCGATTTGATTTTTAATTAATTCATGTGTGAAATGTTTACATTTTAGTAGGGGGGTTGTATTTTCATATGACTGGTTTGTTTTTGTAGATTCTGCACTGTAGATAAATATTCTTCCCAAAATTCAAGGAAAAAATGCATAAAGTCCTACAGAAGGTAGATTTATACTTTCATTTCACCGAAACACGACGACAAAGAACGGTTGCATAATCCATTAGCACTGACTAAATCGTATTTGAAGAAAATGTTTGCACAGTGACATTAAACAGTGGATGTGTAGTCTTGAAGGTAATTTTATAGCTCATTTTTATATTTCTTCCTGTTTAACATATATATGGTGAATGATTGTGATTTTATATATTTTATATATTTGATCGTGTTTATGTAAAAATTAATTGATATAATCATTGTAATAAGTATTTGTATATGGAATTTCAAGTAGTTGGGGTATTGTGTTTCAGTGTTCAAACAACATTTAATTAAAACTGTATGAGCTTATATGTGACTGTCAAGAGAGAAGTTAATCACATATGGGAAATAATTTGTTTTTTTTGGTAATAATACACTGTTTCCTTGGTATTGAGGGGTTACTCACCAGTTTTTCTGTGTTTTCCTTTTCTGTAGCTCAGTCATAATCGACAATAAATGTGAGACTTATAAAAGAGCAAATACATCAAACAAAAACAGAAATCAACCAAAAACACTGATCCCCATAATTAGGGTGTTGTAAGGCCCTTAGACTCTTTGGTACCAATACAACTGCACTAATGATAGCTCGGCCCGAGTAGCAGGCTGTCTCTTCTGCCTCTTTCACCCCTTTCCCACCATGCCGAGCTAACCCTCTAGTCTTCAAACATACTCTGTCCCTTTCATAAATTTTTTTAGCTCCCATACGTTGCCCCTTCTTTGCAGCAAGGGTGCCCTCAGCCATAACGCTAGCAAGGAAAATGAGCCCTCCTGCCACTTTTCTAAAGACAGTCATAGCTGTGATACAGTGAGCTCCTCATTCTCCTGGGCCCCAGTGCCATTGCTCTTGCTTCACCAATGATAGCTAGTGCATTATGAAGAGGGCATTCTTCTCTGCCCGGTGTTAAAAATAGGGGCCCGCATCTTGCACCATCCACCTCTCTGCCATCTCAGATGCCCAGCTAAGGGGTCTCCTATGCTTTAATTTTACCCTCTCTTAGGCCATTGGTCGTTGGCCCAAAGTAACATTGGCACAGCAAAGGTGTACTAGGCACTGAAGCAAGCAAGGAAAGATAGTAAAACAGCCATAATTGACGTTAAGTTGGCCCTTCACACCTCTGGGCCCAGTGCTACTGCACCTGCAGCACTTATGATGGCATGCTGTTCTGTATCGGCTTAGTCTCACCCCAGAAGTGAAGTCAGAGCCCCATATAGGCGCCACACTCGCATTAGAATGTCAGTTTCTTTCTTTCCGCACATTTCAATGCATATCAACTTTTTGTTATATTGACCAGATTTGTCAAATTTTTTCCTGCAGTGTGCAAGGGACGATGTCCCCTCCAAAGACTGTAGGGTTTAAACCTTGCAAGACTTGCACTGACTGTCACACACAGATGTCTGTGACAGACCGCGCCCACCAGGTATGTCTGTGGTGTCTAGGGTCTTAGCACAACTCAAAGTCTTGCGGTGACAGCGCCAGAACGAATGTCAAGGCCATCGGGGACTACAAAGCCAAGCTCTATGTCGCCAAACACCATCTGAAGGTGAATAAAGGACGGTCTCAGTCAAAGTTGAGGATGCAAAACTGTTCCCATTCTCAAGGCTGTTAACGTCAAAGGTCCAAATTGACAATGTGTGACTCTCTTGTTTCTTGTCACTCTCGTCAGGAGAAGTTGTGTGACCGCCAAGGTGACTCTCAATCAAATTCAGCATCTCCTACTGCGGAACCGATGCCACAGCTTATACTAATCCAACCTGAATTTCTGGCTCCATCTGCAACTCCGCAGTAAGTTTCAATCTACAAGGAGGCCATGTTGCAAATTTCTAGCATCCTTCCAGTTCCCTTTGGGCCCCAATCGGCCTCTGGTTGGATTACTGTTGGTGGATCAGTTTTTGGTGCGGTCTGTGAATCTTTCCCAGCTGCAGGGTCTGCCCAGACACTGCAGCCGATGCCCAACCCAATTTCAAAGCCAGCACCACGCTCATGGTCAGTCCCCCTGCATGTCGACGCCAGAACAGACACTGCCGACTTCACTTCCGGAGCGAAACGAAGCTGCTACACAACACCACCTACTAGCACACGCTGGAGCAATGCTGTGAAAATTCCCCAGACCCAGTCTGGCACCTGGGCGTATTCACATGGTCTGTAAAAACCTGGGAGTACTCAAAGGGGAATCTAAGATTTGAAGTATCCATCATTAATAAGTACTCATATAGCAAGTGCTTGCACACGCATACATGAGTAGGAGTGTGTGTGGCAAAGTATTTTACCAACAATGATAAAGCGGATGGGTGTGGGTTGGGGTGTGTGTTTTTTCTAGGTGATCTGCATGGAGGTCTGCCTCTCAGTTATTTCTACTCATACTCCTGATTAGATGCTGTTGGCGGAGGCATCACTGCAAGATTGTGTGTAGAGAAGCAGGCTTTCATTCACTGGAGGGACATGGAGGAGGAGGGTGAATGGGGGATGGAAATACTGGGACGACATTTATGGTAGTATACCATCCAATTTGCATCTAATCAATGTCAGAGCCGCTGTTTCTGCAGCAGAAGGGATACAGTGGGCAACAACTGCTTGCATGTTAGATTTCTCTTCTGTTAGAGGAGGGGCCACCAGGGCTGGACTAAAGAGAGGAAAGGTGACCTGGTACCGAAGAATAAGCTGATTTACCTTCAGAGAATGTTTCAGGATGCAGATCAATTCAGAAAATAAGATTCATTTCTATGGGCAACTCCCAGGAACACTGATCTTACTTCAAAGGACAAATGGAAATGCTATGTGAATACAAAAACATTCCACAGGCCGAGGAAGGAAGGCCGCTCTTAACTCCCTGCTCATAACATGGCTTTCTTTCTTCAGACCTTGCTTCATCACAAGCCTCCTCTTCCCTGGCTTTACACCTTAAACACAGGTTTGTACTCTAAACCAGTGCATGGCACAGGCAGCCCCCTCACTGCCCCACCAACTAAGCACCGAACTATCCCGAGTACCCAAACAGACAAATACTACTCCTAACACCAGAGCACTAGAAATAGGGCATTGCCCGATTCATTCCTAGGTAACCCCAAATAGAAAAGGTGTGACTTATCAATAGCAGATTATTTGCTTAAGTACTTCCGTACATCGTGCAGATCTTTTTCTTGGGAGGGGGTGAGTGTTTACAATGGTGAAGGGACGCTAAGTCCTACAATGAGCTAGAGAGCTTATACTCTTCACAAAGTTATTTTCGTACAAACAACTTAGAAAGCCAGTGACAGTCAATGGTGCAGAATGGAGTGCGCACAAGGGACCTTTTCACTTAAAACTTACTCTTAAAAAGTAGACCACATTGGAAGTCTCAATCCAAATGTGCTATTCTGCAGAACTGCGCTGCTGAACTGAATGCACCATGTAGGTCCCCTCACTCTCCACAAGAGAAGAATGCATCACTCATGGGATGAAAAGTTGGCTGCAAACCATGGGCCCAAAATTCTTACAGCAGCCTACTTAACCCAAAAGAATCAGTCCCATAATACTGATCACAATGACGGACTTTCTTTTTTCCTCCCATCAGTCTAATAACTTTCTGTCCCTTTGTGTCACCGGGACATGCCTTTGAGACACACATTCCTCGACTGTATGAAGAGTCCATGCGGTTTTTTAACTAAACTTCCCCTTAAATGAAGGCACTTCAGGACCAATGAGAACATACCAGGAACGATGTTGCTCCAAAGCTGGCAGAAATGTAAAAGGGTGATGTAGACTTCTTCTCAGAAAGAGAAGTCAAAAAGCTATAGTAATATGCAGAAAACATTGATTAAGAATGCAAAAACTAAAACACTAAACATTTCCACTCAGAGAAAAGTCTGACTCAGCTGAGCAAAGCTCCATCTGACAGAATGTTAAGAAAACGTGTCTGTTCTCTCGTGGCCACCTGCCCTGTTTTTCCCACAAAACAGAAAATGTGCTTTGCCATTAAAACAAGCATTGGCATAGCCAATAGGTCTCGCCTTTGGGACCTTATAAGTGTTTAGCCATGCAACAGTTGATGTTGCACCAAGGATATTGTGCTGGATAACTAAACACTTATAAGGTCCCAAAGGCGAGACCTATTGGCTATGCCAATGCTTGTTTTAGGTTTATGGAGGATGCTGTGGGGTTGCGTTTGGATCCTGGTTTTCGTCCTAAGATTCCTTCTAGGTTTCATACGTCTCAGGAGTTGGTGTTGCCTTCTTTCTGCCCTTCCCCTTCTTCTCCTGGGGAACAGCACACTCTTGATGTGAAGCGTGCTCTGTCCGTGTATGTGGACAGGCCTGCTGCTTTTTGCTCATCTGACATTCTGTTTGTGACTTTTAGGCTGGCTGGCCGTGGGAAGGCTGCCTCTCAGCTGACCCAGAGTCATTGGATCAAGTCCACTATTTCTTTGGCTTATCAGGGCTCTGGTTTGCCGTGTCCTTCAGGAGTGCAGGCCTGGTCCACCAGAGTGGTCTCAGCTTCCGCGGCTGCCTTTAATGAGGTGGCTTTGGATGAAATCTGTCATGCTGGGACTTGGGCTTCTGAGTCTACCTTTATTAAGCATTACAGGTTGAATTGTGCTCTGGGTCACCGTTTGAATTTTGGATATGGTGTTTTGCGTACTGTGGAGCTCGATGCTCCTAATGAATCTTTCATGCCATTAAAAATTCATTATGGTGCGCTTCTCTCCTGTGTGCAGTCTGGTTTGTTTTCAACGGTGTTCCAAAGGCCTTCACTTTGGGGAGGTTCCTTTGGTATGCCTCATGTGTAATGACTGGGTTGAGGGATATAGAGGTAATGTCTTGATTACTCATTGGTAATCCTCATTACTCTTAGTCTTACTCGTCCTCGACCCAGTCATGTTTCCCACCCTCCCTCCCTGTGTTAGGCCTTTGTTGTGCTTGTATGTCAGGAAGTGGTTTGTGCTGGCTATTGTATTATAGCCCCTGGCAGGAGGGTGGGTGGAGCTAGCAAGTGTTTCATTTTTTGTTTCCGGTTAGTAAATATGCCTCAGGTGTAATGACTGGGGCGAGGACGAGTAGAACTGAGAATATTGAGGATTACCGGTAAGTAATCAGGACATGCATCTGCATAGTTCCTTAAATGATGGCGACTTCTTGGGTGACTTAGGGTGCACGACTAAGGCTTTCTGGGTAAGATGTTGTGTGAAACTGACTCTGCAACTCTCATTTGCAGATGTTTAGTTGCCCTCTGCCTGAGAATTTGCATCAGGTGTAACCCCTTAATTGAGAATGTTTTCGTCTTGTAAATGGTAGCCCCTGTTCCTATTATTGATGCCTTAATAAAGTTTATGTCAAAGTGGAATGCAACCATTACGAATCTCCTTGGAAGAACTGGGCTTGGTTGTTCGCTGCAATACACGTTGGTTCTCTCTGCCACACCACTTTCAAATTTTACCGGCGTAAAGGTCAGAGCTGAAGACATTTGAACTAGGGAACCAGGTTTATGTCTTGCGCTAGGTCAACATTCTGTGATTCGGGGCAAATCACTTAGTCTTCCTGTGCCTACAAAAATGAATGTGTCCTTGTGTAATGTAAATGGTGCTTATGTAAAGCGCTCCAATACCTGAAGGTCTAGTTTGCGCTATAGAAAACTGCAAAAAAAAAAAGTGTATAAAAAAATAAAAATACAACTGAAGAGCCCAGTAGTTTTCTTATACAACTCTTTTTAATACGGTGTTACTCTTGAAGGCTACACAAGCCACTGAAAGGCTCACTGCAGGCATTGAAATGTCCCACATATACATACTAAAACAACACAACTATGTAAAAAGTTACAACTCGCTGAACGTATCAAATGACATAGGCAACTCGACAGCTAAGGAACGCTTTTCCAAGAAATAAAAAAAACACGTCGCTATGGCACCATAAAGCTGGCTCATGTCTGAAATAGCATAAAAGTGTCTACAAAAACACAACATCAAAATAACAAGGTACACATTTTTCACGGTTATCACTTAACTCCGTAACACACTTCAAATCCTAGGCTTTTCTTTTACAAAGCCTTGTATTCGGACGTCGGTTCACTTCAATCGCCAAACTGGAGCAGAACTAACCCAGGAAAGCATTAGATTGTTAAACGAAAACCCAGGTTGGGCCACATAGTCATTTGATAATCGTTCCTTCTTGGGAAAGATTCTGTAATTGCCCCATGCAGCAATGCTGATGGTTTTCTCTTTCGAGATGAAGCACGACATGTCCAAACTAAAAAGAATCGTCTGGGTACAAGGTAACACTAGCATCGCCTTATTACAAGGCGAAGCGAATGTAGGTAAATGCGGAAAGAGCAGGCTTGGTTCGCGTTTGCTGCTGCTTCGGTCTGCCCTATCCGAGAAAGTGCGAGCCACTGGACACCGCTATTCCGGGAATCAATCCTCAGTGTCAGAAAACACCCTTCTTCGAAACAAGTAGAACAATCTAACGCACCTAAACTAAATCATCAGTCCATCGGCAGGCAACGGTTCATTCACCACTTCCGAGGCAGCGTTGCAGTCTCTCCCGGGGCAAGGGGTGTTTTCTTCCGGCTGACTGAGCAGGCTTTTCCGGGCAGGGCCCTTCATTTCAACCAATCGCAGGATGGATGGGACAGGACAGTCGCCCACCCTCGCTAGTGTTGCTGCTTTGTCTGCCAATGAGTGCTAACTAGATTTCCATTGCCACTCCCTGCCTTCAGTATTTGAAGTCGTTTACAGTCGAAGGCCAGGCAGAGGCAATCGGATTTTTACAGATTCTCCGTCCGGAGGCGGGAGGTAAACCCCGCGATTGGGAACCTCCCGCCTGGTTCGGGAGGAGTGTAGTGTGTGCTTGGGACCTGCAGTGGGAGCAGCTCTGCCCGGGGGCATGCCATCTCACGCCCGCCACCATCACACTTAGCCATTGCATTTTCACCCATCGCTGTCTCTCCCAGGCAGTCTTAGGGCAGGGGGGTTGGCACCATCCAGCACTACTAATGCAGCCGGGTGTCATCTCATGTCAGTTGTCGTTCCCACACCGCTGTTGCGAGAGAGAGGGTTGGGTTCTGCCCTAAACACGCATCCGACTGAGTACGTATAGTGCATGAGTGTCTACCTTCTTATTTCACCTGCCTCTAAGTATCTCTAATGCACAAAGTGCCTGGCACGCCAAACCTTCCATTATCAGGCACCTGAAATGCAGCGGTCATTCATGTCAGTGCTTGCGGCTGTCGGGCACCTTTAATGCAGGTCAACGGCCGTGTCATGCCTACCTCCATTAGTGCAGGGGGCGGGCGTCTCTCATCTCCCTGCCACTCTCAGGCATCGTTAACGCACCCGGGTGTCATCTCATCCCTTTGCATATTAGGCCAGTGGTAATTATAAAAGTGGGGTGTGTGGGTCTGTCATCTCATGCCTACCACCATCACTAATGCAAGGGGCGAGGCTCCCGCTCTCAATGGCCCATGTGCGGTGATGACACCCCGGTCAGCTCACCACAGGTGTCTCCCCCGCACGTTCGGCAGCGCGGACACTTTCCGAGTTGTGGCCGCCACAGACAGGGAGAAGGGCGCGATCCGGAACCTGGGCCGCGACCCTGACCCCGAAGCTTCCCGCAGTCATCCCTGGCGGAAGCAGAGCGGAGCCGGAGCCAAGAAACCCGTGCAACGGAAACGGCCGGCCGGTGCCGCACAAAGGTACAGAAAGGCAAGGGGGCGCTGATCTCATTCTGGGATGCCCTGCAGGGTGCGGGATGTCACTGGGATCGTCCTCCGAGTCGCATCCAAAACAAGAGGAGCGGGGGCGAGCGAGCGCGGCAGCCTGCAGAGCTGACCAGACGCTCGTGCGTCATGGCCTTTTGCCTGCGATTACACGCACAACAGGCATGTGTTTCCAATTATCGCGCACGCGTCTGGGCACGATAATGGGAAACAGATGTCGGCCCTGCGCGCGTAACCGCCCAAAAAAGGCCGCGACGCACGAGCGTGTGGTCAGCTTTCGAAACCCTCTAACAAAGTCTTCGCCTAGCAGCGCTTGCGCGCTACTCGAGGCTCGACCTAAAAATTAATAAAAACGTGGATCTCTTACTTAATGAACTGGTATTCCACTCAATGGCGTAGGTAAAGAATGTTGATGAATATCAAAGAAGAGCCTAAGAGGAATAACGTTTCCCCAAAAATAGCATGCTTTTCCCACCAGCCCGCATTTAAACAAAATACTGTCTTTTTTTCTAAGAATACTTTTTTCCACTGGTGATCCATTATCTCCAAGATAAACACTGATCTAACTAATACCCATCTATTAATTTTCTTTTCTGAAAGAAAAAAAAGCGAAATTTACTTTGTCTCTAAGGGACAAGTCCATCCTGACTTGAAATCATTTCCTCTTCATACCGTGAAGACACTACTCACTTCATTCACTCTCCTAATAAGGTTTCAATCTTAACACAGAACTTTTAGTCTCTTACTATGCTGGAAAGAAGCTATTTAACTCTAAAGATTAACCTGGTTTTCTATAGACTTGCATTTTTGTGTTTTTACGTAACTTAGGTTTTAGTATATTTATTATACATCATTTAAAAAAAAAATTATTCGGTTACTTGTCAAGGTATTTTTTATTATATGCCTCACGGTATGGGCTATCTCTGACTATGTTGGTCAATCTATTCTTCATTACTCACTGTATTACCAGTTGAATATGCACCTTCAGTGAGTGCCATTGCACTCGACTCAAATCTTTATTACCCAGGCCTGCAATTAAACAACTAGAAAAATCAAGCCCATTACGATAGCAGGTACGTACTTTTATGCCTGACTGGCCTAAAAGACAGAACCCCCCCACCACCCAATTAGGACCATAGGGAGGCCTGTGGATAATAGATATGAATGCGCCAAAGTGCAGAAACGATTTTAACAAATCAGAAAATTGCTCGGAACCACAGGATTGACTCTAAACTTCTCTCACATAAAATTACATCCAAACACTCCCAAACAAACATTCATGCACCAGCCTGCAACAAAACTGACAAGCATGGGCATTAAGAGACCATACAAGTTGTGGCAGCCTGGTATATAAGCCTTAAGTTACAACAACAATTAAAGAATTTCGTGGTTTTTGTTTTGACAATCTATTTTTATTATCCTGATTTGTATACAGATGAATTTCTGCATATAACAAGATGACTTTAAAACGAATGCCTTGATGCACAGATACATGTACCTCTTCCTTTAAGAAATAACCGAACAGCATTTTTAGAACATTTATTCATAAATAAAATCACTGCACACTACATTGTGTTTGTCCTTTGAGAGTACTGAATCGGGAGTAAATTGGAATGACCATTATATAAACAAACCCTCCGTTTATTGACTTCGTTTTAGATTTAGCTCTACTTTAGTACTATCGTCTGAATCCTATACATAGATTATTAATTCTGCTGCGAATAGGAGGGAGCGCTTTTGTTACAGGTACTTAGAGAAAGTAATTTTGTTGTGACAAAAGAATTCGGTCAAGAGGAACCTCAAGTGTTTTGATAAGTATAGGATCTATAGGCTGAATGGCGAAAATACAGCAGAAATTCAAGGTTTCATAACACTGTAAAATGAAGGGCGAACTAGTTGAAAGAAGCCAAAAAGTAACCTGAAAAGATTCTCCAAGTTAAAAGGGAAAAAGTTTAAAGCAGGCTGGTATAAAGCCTAGTGTTCACAGACCAGGGAGTGGAGACGGCATGTGAAGTAAGGAGCAGCAAGACACCATTGTCCCCTAATGCATTAGTAGTGAATGAAGACATCTCCTTCCTCTGTACCCCATTACATTGTGGATTTCTAGGATTCAGGCTGCGCTAGCTAAGTCTCCTGGAAGGAGTCACAGCCAACACGCAGAAGAATGAAAACCATACGGACTAGATATGTTGAGGTGCTTCCCTCTTACTGGTCAGTGGTACCTAATTATTAACATTTGTGCAGGCTATTATAGTCAACTATAGGCAAGTGTCAAAGAAACTGAGAAAAAGTTACTCAGTAATAATTCTAAAATTTCGACCACAGACTTCAATCAACCACTAATTGGTGTGAGTCTATGTTTGTGTGTCTGAATAGTTTCCAGTGAGGTGGTGGGTACAGTTCAACAGGGAGAAATTGCTATGTAGACGGGGACAACTGTTGAAGAGCAGATACCAAGTGCACAGGAGTTTCCCAGCCACCAAGTCAAGTAGTGCTTCAGCTCTTGAGGCACCAAAAGTAATGCTGGCAAAGTTCCTGTAAGGAGACACAAGCGAACCCCTTAATTTCTTAGAAATGTCAAGCGTTTCTGGACAAACTCCACAAATACATGGCTATAGCTATAGCACATCCGAAAAATGAATAATACATACCCAGATCAGGGGAAACGTAGGACTTGAAAGCTTTTCTATCAACCATATTGCCGCTGTCAACCCATACTGCTGATGAATATTAGTGTCCTATTCAGAAAAGTACTCGGTGCTCCATTTCCTATGAAGAGTCATTTCGGCCTTTAAAGATAAGAGTGTCTCAGTAGAGCAGATGCACCCATTATCATGCCATACAATCTACACATCATGAGTCTGATCTGTATCTGGGTTGTAACAAAGTTCTATTTGTAAAATAAGTGCTAAACACCAGCTCCACCGCTACTGTGGAAGAAATTTCACTCGTGATTTCCCTTACAAATTTAGCGCTTTCTCTACAGATCAGATCTTCTGTTATCCCTCATAGTTAACACAGGCCCTACGCCTTCTGATAGTCTCGAATGGGTTGGATGTAGGAGGCCTCAACAGCATTTTACAGAGCCCGATTCTGCTGCTCCAACTCTCTTTCGTGTTCTTTTTTCAGTCCAACAAAAGGAAGGCCATGTGAGAGATTATAGCTTGCCAGTAATTACAGAGACCCCTTAAGGTATCTGGGCTTCCTCTAGTCAACCCTCAGAACAACTGGTACAAGAACAAAACTATCAGCTTTATTCACAGACTGACCCTAGGACTACCAATGGGTTGGCCAAGCAGGATAAGCTGAAGATCAACTGACCTTAACTTGGGAATGAACCTCAGGTGGATATTGCTGAAATCCCCCGAAAATATAGCTACAATTGTATACTTTTGGTGCAATATATATAGGTTCTGAGTCCATGTGGGAGAAATAATGGCGTAGCTTACTGAGAACAGACACCTGGACTCTCATCTGACACCACACACACACTATCACAAAGGGGCACCTTGTTGCAGGGCAAGTGATACCTGAACCCCCCACAGTAATATGACACTTTTGGACTGGTATGGGGTGTATCTTGCTGTCCCAAATGCTGTTCTCAGAAGGAATGAAAGGATCCAAACCAAAGTCTGTAGATCTAGGCTCTTACTCTTCCCATGTGCCCCTCCTGCATCGAGTCACATGATTCGCCTTTGAAGAATCTTCCAGTATTTAATCATTCAAGGTGACAAATGCCTGCAGGCCAGGCTTTTGACAGTCACTTCAGAAAACTGTAATAATTAGAATGAAAATGACCTCATCTTGCAGGAAAGAATTCCAAATAATGTGCAAGGGCAGACCCCAAGACCATGATTGGGAAGAATGGAGAGGAGGCAGAAAATGCAAATAGTACAATGTACACACAGCACCCCGGCCTTGAACCCCAGAAAAATATGCACACATTTAGACACACACCCTTTTACAAAACTCCTCATGGTAAAAAGCCAAATTACATTATAGTCCCTCAGGGCATTTAGGTCATTAATCTTCATTTCCACACAAAAATGAATTATTGCGCAGTGGGGTCTGAGCGTGGTAAAACAGCAATCATATAATACAGAAGCGCCTCAACCCAAAGCTTTCTGCCCTGAGGAACAATTCTTACAGAAGGTGTTGTGACAGCCAAAAATGCAGCGTGGTCCTATTGCAATGCTCTCTGTGTTGCGCTCACAGGCTGCATTGTGGACAAGATTCCATGCCCTGTGCAGTGTTAACAGCTCCGGAATGGTTCTGATCCAGTTTGCTTTGTGCAGTGTACAGAGACTAGTGTTGGCCTGGTACCATGCTCTGTGCACTGTCCATAGGGGCAGCGTGCTCCTAATCAAGTTCACCATGTGCAGTGCAGAGTCCGGAGGCAGACGTCTGTCTGATCCAGTGTGTGCCTGGTTCCATGACTTGAGCAGTGTTCGCTGCCTACAGTGTGATCCTGGTTCGATGCTCTGTACAGTGTTCACAGGCCCCGGTGTGGTCCTGATTCAGTGTACCATGTGCAGGATTGACAGGCATCAGAATGCTCGTGAGCCAGCATATACTGTGCACTGTTAACATACTGCAGCGTGGTTCTTAGCCAGGGCTTTCTAGTAATTGTGATCCTTTGCTGAGTGGAATATTTATAAGATGCGCTGTAATTCTGTCATAATTCCATGGGCAGTGTTCATAGGCATCAATGTGGTTCTGACCAGAGACCCTTCACTGCTTAAAGGCTGCAATACAATTTGAGTCCGATGCTGTGTGCAGTGTTCCTCCTCGCGTCCTTCCAACCGGACCCTTGAAACATTAAGCCACTGTCGTGCCTCTCAGTTTCAGCTCCAACCTCAGTCCATTCTGACATCTCCACCTCTTTCAACTTCTCATACTAAAGCAGCGCATACAACACTCTGGTGGCTGATCAAGGCCACTACACCAGTGCTCCCTTCCCACTAGAAATATAGAACTGGATAAACAGCGCCACAAAAAACAACAAAAACCGCCAACCTCACGTGTGGAATGGTTCTCATTCCAGCCATGTGCCCAACGGGGCCATCTATAACCAACGAAGTCCGGAACCTCGCAGTCCACATGGGTAAACCAGGTAGTGAAGTCCTTACTCCTTACAACCAGAATAATCAGATTAACCCTCTCGGAGCCTGATGCATCTCAATGACTTGTCGTATACAGGACATACTCCGTCCACGCATGGCCTGCAGCAATCAAAATAGCAGAGTGCACTACTGGCCACACCAATGGGAGCAATGCTCAAAACAAATGCCAATGACATAACACTGTTCACAGTCAGCAGTGGAAATTGTATCTGATACTGCGTCCAATGTTATAGACACAGTGGGTGTTTGCCTAGTACAATCTCTACTGTCCTGAAAATGGTCACTCACATTTGCGTTTTGGTTCTTTTTTGTCACATGAATTTTATATCCACATCAAAACGATTACGTTTTTGGAATTATTTTACCTGTAAAAATCCAATTGTTTGAGTCTTAAATGTATGGCTAATTTATAGTACAGTATTAACGTTTGTATTTCGAATAAATAAGGCACTTGAGACCCTACAAATTTATATTTACAGTATTGCTCCAGGATCTCCCTCACCTGCCACCCCAGAGACACAGGGTTCCTTTATGCCATATGAGTGTTTTCAGACTCCAGCATGCTTCTAACCCAAATCCAAGTTTTAAGTTGCATCATTGTACAGGCCCAACGCTGTGAGCAGTGTTTGTAAGCTGATTTGTGGTGATGATGCTGTGCATGGTTCACAGGCTGCAGTGTGAATCTACAAGATGGTGTGCAGTGTGGCTCTGCTGGTCAGTTCATAGGCACCTGAATATAGTAATATGACAGGAACTGTTCAAAGAGCCAAACGGGGCTGACCTGAGGCTTCACACAAGGTTCACAGGATGCAGAGGGATTCAAGCACTAGATTACCTTGAAGGTTATTGGCTTTAGAGTCCATGCTCAACTTTGTGTTGTTGCCAGTCCCCCAAGGCGGATTCATGGTGGACATCTTTATATCATAGTCACTTGCAGGGTTCAAAGCCTGATCTCTAAGGTGCGATATCCCTGCACTGCTCTAAAACAATTGAGGAAAATTTAACGAAAGTCGTTGAAAGAATAGCTGTCTTAAGTCTGAGAGCAAGCTCTGGAACTGCATCAATGGCGCAGGAAAAAGGGAACCGGTGTTAGGGCTCTAGTGGAGGCACTGTATGGCTCCAGTGACGTCAGGGAGTCATTTCTGTTGCCGAGATGGAGCCAGATATTGAAAAGTTGCCAGACCCAGTCTAACACCTGTGGTATGCAAAAGGTGAGGAATGTGCAGGTAGAAGCATCCATCAGAGAATCCATCAAAAAATGTTCCATTCATTTTGTGTGAGATTTACAGGAGATTACCCAATATCTCATCTAAATAGTTTGCAAGAAATTCACCCATCCTTGCCAAGCTAAATAAGCAACGGCAAAGCCAAAAATTCTCACCTATATGACCTATTGACTTTGCCAATGTTTTTTAAGCCATGCTGTACAGCAGGTATACTCAAAGTATGGCCTGGGGTCACGTGCGGCCCTCCTGACCTTTAATTGCAGACCCCTGGTGTACAGCAGCATTGAATGGGCTGCTATTAACTTGACAGAGCGCGAACATTCAGGAAGCTGTGAAACAATTGGGCATACCTTATTTACAGGTTAACTAAAGTAACGGTAAATAAGAAAATAAGCTGTCCTAAAAAGTTATCTTTAGGGAACACCTTTAGTTTATTAAATACACCTTGCACTAAATATGTAAAAACATGATAAACTCTGCAAACTTAAAAAAAAGTGTATTTTATTAGCATGCATGAGCGTTTTACCTTAGTAGATCAGATGATATCACTGCATTGAGAGGCATTTATTAGCAGTGATAGTTTTCAAACAATCTTAGAAACATTCATGCTCCCCCCATTCAATGTCATTAGTGAACCAAGAGGCAAGTCATTTGTCAAGTGCACCTTGTATGTAGCCTTGGTTGTTACAGAATTGGAACACCATTATAGTTTATTAAATAAAACACAAGAGAAAGTTTTGTATCGCACACATCCCGAAATCATATATTTTAAGGAGCTCTCATGTGGTAGTGAAGAAACAGGAGGCAAAGTGAAATTAACCAATTGCCTAGGATCACACAATTTCATCAAATGGGGAAGCCAGGACTGATACCAGGTTTTCTGGTTTAACATTTTGCTATTCAGCCACCAGATGAGAATCTCTTTCCCTCTCATGTTTTACATTAGAAGTTAATGCTTTGACTTTAGATCTTGGTGCATAAGAATAGAGTTTTGGTGGCAGACAGATGCCACATGAAGGCTCGGTTTGTTGTCCACAGCATGCATCTGCCTCGCGCCCCCCTATGTCCACCTTCCATCACTTCGACCCTAGCACTGCTGGCATCACTGCTGCTCAGGGATGCCACAGACAGTACTTTACGCCCCCGGGGACATTTTTACGAGTACCCATGCTGTACAGCATTGCTGCTGCAGTACAGCATGGCTTAAAAAAAAAGTACTATGATGTGTTTATTGCATCATGTTGCATGTGGGGGCACATGCGCTCAACACGTACACGCGGACACTTTTTTTATTTATTTTTATTTACCATTCCAGGAGGGCTCAGTAATTTTAAATAACATAATGCAAATGCACTTTTTTTTAAAAAGGAATGTGAATGCACTTTTAAAAAATGAAAACGGATCAGTGGGTTGGGGAGGAGGCGGGGGGTTAAGCAACTCAATAGGTGGAGAAGCAACACAAGAGAGAACACACGAACAAAGGGAGAAACACACTGGCAAAAGAGGGCAATTTGGAGCGCAAGAGAGAGAGAGCAACACAAGAGTGGGTGTGGGAGAGGAGTACATGGGCGACAGAGTAACATGGGGGGAGAAATGCACAAGAGGGAGACAGCTGGAAAACATATCCACTCTGATAGAGTGCTTAAACGAAAAGAAAAAATGATAACCTAAAAGCGAACAGTAGAAGCAAAGAGGGCAACCAATCAGAGAGATGGTAGGGAGGCAGAGATCCATGGGAGGTACAAACATACTAAAAGTCAATGAATAAGAAAGAAACAAATTAGAGTGACAGTAAAGTCAACCAATGGTAAGCAATGGGTGGGATGCAATCCCCTGTATTTTCTTTGTAAGCCCACTCAGCACACAATATGTCTTTGGTAAGCTTGATCAAAAAAACAAAACATTCAGACAACACATTTCCCACAGACAGGGTGGGCCGTGCATGTAGCAGAGAGTAAATGTGTCAGTAAGATTTCCAGCTTACTATTTAGTAGTAATCACCACCTCTTTCATGTGGGTATATGTTTACCATATGTAAAACAGGCATGTCACGGCTTGCACTGTAAAATGGCATAAACAAGGTCTGACGAGTGTTAAATATTTTATTGAAAGTTCTAGCCTCCTCTCCAGCTCCTCTGCTCCTGGTGGCAGCTCGGGAGCAGGCCAGATTTACATTCTGCCACAGTGTGGAGAGCAATCTTCTCCTAACCCTTAGTTGATTTCCCAGTGGCCGCGAGAGTCCAAAAAGGACCACTCATTCAAAATGCATCCTCAGCTTCCACAAGAACCACCCTCGCTTTCGTCGGTCAGTATGCAATCTGTGCTACAACCAAGACGAGCCACAGATGTACACAACTGCTGCCCTCTGCACAGCAGTGGTATTCTAAAGCAATAATTGAACACGCCTTATCTTCCTCCTTCCATGAACTCCAAGTGCCTCCTTTCCATATCTGCCGCCTCTCTCCGCATTAATGACAATCGAGCCATTTTAGGAGAGCTCTGAAATTCTGCAACAATAAACTTGACACGTCTAGCAAAGGACAAGGTTTACTTCTACAAATCGCCAATCTATTTCTAAGCCTGGAAAAAGGCCAGGGACTCAATTTATAAATCGTACGAAGCGTTTATACGCTTCAGACTAATACTGACACTATGTGTACACAGACTGGATGGGGGATGTAAATACAAGCAGTTCTCCCCTCCCTTCTCCACGGATAAAACATAAACATGTTTTTGACATGCTGTCACAAACATGCAAACAGCGCGCATGGCGTGCCTGCAGTTGTCGGGAACATTCAGGGGAGTCTCAACCGAATCCGCTCTCTCGGCACCTACCCCCTCAGCTCGAGGTGTATCCCAGAGCAAAATGTACACAGCCAGAGATCAACCTCCAAAGAGGCTCGCCTGTAAGCCTGCGTAGATGTACCCACGAACTCACCATCAACATGCCTGCTCAGTCAGAGCCGCACCCCACATAAACCCCACTCAGCCACCTGGAGTGTACCAAGCCCTGTGCCCTGAGCAGCGGCAGTTGTACTTGCACACAGCAGAACTTCCTCCCAACACCTGCAAAGCAGCAAAGGCAGTTTGTGTGCAGCTCCTTGATACCGGTTCATAGCTCACTGTGCTATATCAGAACGCAGTTTATGAACTGCAAGTAACAAAAAGATCTGTGACAAAAGCAGTAACCAATTTTTTTTTTTTTTTAATATACATAGAATACAAATCTGTAGGTTACACAGTTTGCTTTGTAGAAGGCACATTAACCGTCTACGCTATTGTAGAAGTCAAAACTGTGACTAGACAAAACCCAGATCGCTCCAATGAGAGCATTAACCACAAGAGTTCTCTTAGCGTTATATTTGCCATTAAAATTGCTGGGGACACAAGATCTGCAGATGTCGGTATGGGAATCTGTAGGAGGGGGGGATTGAGGGCTTCTAGGTAATGAAAAAGGAAGCCAACTCCAAGGCCTCTGTGCCTAAATGGGACTGACCTGTCGCCTTGCAGCAGCCCTCAAAGCACCCACACCCCTTTTAACCCCAGCAGCCCCATAACCAACCAGGACGGGAGCCTAATTTTGCAGGCTCTTGAGGTCCCCCGAACTCCTGCCACAGTTCGGAAATTCCATTGGCATTGCCATTATCCATCACCAACACACCCGCTGGTCCAGCTCCTATCCACTTGAGACCCCCAGCAAGTGTCCCCTCTGTTTCACTATCACGTTTGCCCTAATTAACAAGTTTTTGACAGCAAAATTAATAATAATCAAAGTATTAGTTGACTGTCAGACCCTGCTTTTCAAGACTCCACCCCTCTTAACTCTGTCCCCCTTTTCGCTGCCACACCTTGACCACCAATTTATGGATTTCAGGAGTAAATAACTTACATTTCTAGTACTGCTAATGACTCACAAACTCGAAATCCTTTCGCTTATCAGCATCCTCCAGCGGGAGCAAGGTGTGACAGTACAAGTACAGGAGCGGGGAGGGGTGTACCCCCATTCATCAGGGTGTACATGGCGGGATTAATTAATGTAGACCTGCCAAATAGTGAAGATATTTCACCACGTGTGAAGTGCCTGGGGCACTTTATCTTACGTCTCCACCCCCCCTCCCCCCCCCCCCCCTTCTCAAAGAAGACCTTGCTTTTGAGGCTGCCACCGATGCTCTGGGGAGGTTGTAGACGCTGTACTGGACATCGGCTGTGCAGACCCTCGAAACAATTAGCTGGAAACCTGCTTGTCTGTATGTGTTTGAAGCTTGGTGCATGCCGTGTGACATGTATCCATCCGTGTAAAGGGAGCCCACACTGTGACAAACGGTGGCACCCTGTGAGATGGAAGCTCTATTGCTATCAGCAGCGTCCAATCGATCCGCGCCTTCATCGTCCATTTTACGCCGTAGGTGTCTTGATGCTCATGACATCAGTCCTCAGCCCCTGAAGACGTGCTCCGCCGGTCACCCCAGCAGCGTCGTCTAACCCAGCATCAATCGAGGCTTGTCGACCAGGCACCATCCATGTGACAGCCAAGCACGGGAGCTCCGGAACACATTAAATCAGTTACAGAAACATATGGGGCTCAGAAACACGGTGCGTACGAAGTGATGATCTCTTTCAAAGACCCCTGGGACAGATTCATTTTCCGCAGGCGGAGCTGCTAACACGGGATTTACCTACGTGAGAGGGGGCGCCGTGGGGTCTGAACAGACGCCCCGGTGACAGGGGCCGAGCGGGGCAGACGAGCACAGCTCTGGGCGGAAGCATGCAATGTGGACCGACAATGCGTGACAACAAACACAACACTTGCTCTGACATTCACTGCTCGCAATTCGTTTCCCTTCCACATCCCCCGAACCAGAGAACCTCTCGGTCACAGTACAATCAAATAATTAAAGCCTAATCCCCGAGAAATCTGCCATTAACAGTCGTTTAAGTGCTTTAGGCAGCGCTTGGCGCCGTTCAAGCCCCAGCACGCTTTCCTCGAGCGGCGACTCCGATCTCTTCAGAGCACTTTATCACTAGTGTAAGCCGCTACCCACTGTTTACAGCCTCCATCATTCCCAATCTTCATTTTCTTTAAGAAAAGAAGGACTCGGCATGTTCCGACCGGTGCCAATCGCATCTGCAGGCCCGCACAGACCGAGGCTGTTAGACGCGCTGTAATGGCGGCCCTGCTCGCCGACGTAACGACCCCTGGTTCTAGGGTAAAAACAAACAACGGCTGCTGCTGCGCAGGCATCAAATGACGAAAAGGAAAAGCCTCAACCCTGCCGTCCTCAGAAGGAGAGCGTGATAAAGATGCGCAATAGTAGTAACTCTATATTTATGGTTCTCCGGCACTTTTCCTTGAAATGAAGTTTTGGAGATTGCTAATAAATTTGGCACAATTTGTTAAATCTGCTTACAACCATGCCCACCCGTAGCGAAACAAAGGTTCGGCAGGCCAAATTCCATGCAGGCGTGTGCAGCGTAAAATGTTGGGAGGGGGGGTCAAAAAAATAAGCATTTCTCATTTTAGCTGCTTTCTCCTACAGCAAGAACCCCTGAACGGATTTATACAAAACATGGCATGAATTTACACTATTAGCACGTTTAACTTACCCTATTTTTAAGTTTTATTTTGGGGAAGTGTGACATATGCAGATGGAGGACATCAAGAAGATGTGGTGAGTTAAGAGCACAAGTGTCTAGCAGAGTGGGAGACCGCAGAAGAAAGTGGTGTAAAGTGGAGAATAGGAGTGCTCATTCTTAAGGCCATTACACTTTCCACAGACATTACTAATGCTTAATTACAATCTCATTTTTTTTTCCAGACCTGAAACTTCTTCAATTCTAATTTGTCACAACAAAAATCATTGTTGTTATTCATTTATCTGATACGGCTAACAAGCATTGGCAATATGTATGACTTATTTGTATTGGTTGTTCTGCGACGTCAGGATGCAATAATAGAAAACTCGGCATGCAAATGCTGGTCAGGAGGCAGCTCTGAAGCACAGGATTTTATTTTACGTTTTAAGCCACGCCCTTAATTACAAATGCTTCGCCTCTTGGAAAGGATTTCTAATTACGCTTCTTTGGCCTCTACCTTTTTAGAGGCCCCCCTCACCCTTTTCTTCTTCTAGGTAAAGCACTTCTGATAAACAAAAGACAGTTTTTAATTTGTGTCACGAACCGCTTGTAAATGCACACAAATATTAAAAACTGGTTGCATTATTTTGGAAGCACTGGTTCTGTAACGCTTAGTATGTCGTAGTATGTCGTAGTGAGAAAATGCATAGAAGGCTAGTTTTAAGACATTTAATGACTAAGTGGTGTTGACATATATGGTCAGGCGAACTGGTATTCGTAATAAGGTTGCTAGGAGTGCTACATTATTGACAAACACGAACAAAAAAAATCTAGTCTATAAATGGTAAAACTGTTAATAAGAAGTGACTTCTCTCAGAAACAGTTGAAGCACTAACCTATTAATGTTTAAACATTTACAGAAACTTTTCGTTTGTCGGAACTCCCCGGCGTTTAGAGAGTTTGGCCTAGTTCCTAAGAATTACAAGAGGGCATGGTTTACAGAGTCCCGAAGAGCTCTGAAGAAGCCAACAGGGAGCATCTGAGCTCACACGAGTAAGACTTACAACCAGCTGAAGAACTGCAAAGAAACACATCACATGTTCCCTGCACGAGGGACACAAGGTGGACTGTGCGGACACCTCACATTACAGGCAAATTCCTTCAGGTGACGTGGCTGGCACAGGCCCTCGCTAGGCGTGGGACCCCTACCCCTGTCATCCAGCCTTACGACCAGATGAAGACGGCAGATTACAGGCACATTCCTGAGGTAGCTGGCACAGTCCCCTCTTGCTAGGCGTGGGAATGCACAGACATTACCATCCAAAGGCTATTTTGGGCACAACCCTGCTGCGAGTCCGAGTCTCTAGCAGACGGGCCTCACTCTGAAAACTGGAGAGCTGCCAAGGCCCTGGACTCCCGGGTGCCCATCCTAACCTCTGCCGATACTGATTAAGATAGCTGGGGCCTGGCATGAGAGGCCGTGCCAGCTCTGTTCTGGGGCATCTATTCCGAAAAAAAGCTCGTCGATCATAGCCCATCAGGTCGCACAGAGAGCGAAGCAAATGAGACACATTTTTGCTATTTTTTCGATGCAACACCTGCCTCAAATTCAGATATGAACGACTCAAATATAACCTTAGCAGAGAGGATGTGCTCTTCCAGGTGGCATTGTTGGCGCAGTGTCGACGAAGCACTATTTTAGGGTGCATTTTCCATAATGTGTCTGCAAATTCGATTATTTTTACTGCAGAGAAACGAAGACATCTGTCGGGTTTGATATTTCTCCTGGCTATGTCTGAACTGGGGTGGCGTGGTGAAGCAAAATAACGATGGATTAAACCCAGATCTGTGACTGGGGGTGAATGTTTGCCAATGTGCAGCATTCCGTCCATCATCTTGTGTGTTTTGCATTTCGCCCTAAGTGGGAAGGGTATGCCCAGACGTGGGTCCCGTGCTCACTACGCCACTGGAGTCAAGTTATCCTGGCTGATGAAGGCTGATAGCCTGAAACCGGTCCTAGGATGCTTGATTCCGGTCCAGGGAAGACATGGCTTGGCAGTTCGGTCTGGACTGTTCCCATGAGGCACAGGGTCAAGACTGATTTGCATATGGCTATGTCTGAACTGGGGTGGCGTGGTGAAGCAAAATAACGATGGATTAAACCCAGATCTGTGACTGGGGGTGAATGTTTGCCAATGTGCAGCATTCCGTCCATCATCTTGTGTGTTTTGCATTTCGCCCTAAGTGGGAAGGGTATGCCCAGACGTGGGTCCCGTGCTCACTACGCCACTGGAGTCAAGCTATCCTGGCTGATGAAGGCTGATAGCCTGAAACCGGTCCTAGGATGCTGGATTCCGGTCCAGGGAAGACATGGCTTGGCAGTTCGGTCTGGACTGTTCCCATGAGGCACAGGGTCAAGACTGATTTGCATATGGCTATGTCTGAACTGGGGTGGCGTGGTGAAGCAAAATAACGATGGATTAAACCCAGATCTGTGACTGGGGGTGAATGTTTGCCAATGTGCAGCATTCCGTCCATCATCTTGTGTGTTTTGCATTTCGCCCTAAGTGGGAAGGGTATGCCCAGACGTGGGTCCCGTGCTCACTACGCCACTGGAGTCAAGCTATCCTGGCTGATGAAGGCTGATAGCCTGAAACCGGTCCTAGGATGCTTGATTCCGGTCCAGGGAAGACATGGCTTGGCAGTTCGGTCTGGACTGTTCCCATGAGGCACAGGGTCAAGACTGATTTGCATATGGCTATGTCTGAACTGGGGTGGCGTGGTGAAGCAAAATAACGATGGATTAAACCCAGATCTGTGACTGGGGGTGAATGTTTGCCAATGTGCAGCATTCCGTCCATCATCTTGTGTGTTTTGCATTTCGCCCTAAGTGGGAAGGGTATGCCCAGACGTGGGTCCCGTGCTCACTACGCCACTGGAGTCAAGCTATCCTGGCTGATGAAGGCTGATAGCCTGAAACCGGTCCTAGGATGCTTGATTCCAGTCCAGGGAAGACATGGCTTGGCAGTTCGGTCTGGACTGTTCCCATGAGGCACAGGGTCAAGACTGATTTGCATATGGCTATGTCTGAACTGGGGTGGCGTGGTGAAGCAAAATAACGATGGATTAAACCCAGATCTGTGACTGGGGGTGAATGTTTGCCAATGTGCAGCATTCCGTCCATCATCTTGTGTGTTTTGATATTTCTCCTCGCCTGCTGCTGCGCAGGCAAGAGCATCTAAGAGCCGTGCCTTGTTCCAAAGGACACCATGTCCCCCAATGACGCGGCAGGTGTTCTACATACAAACGACAGGCCGCAAATCTAGGCCTGTAGGTTCTGGCTTTGCTCTGGAGGGGCCTGGCCTCTACGTGCAACTTCAAGGAGGGCTATCTAGGATAGGGAATCAGCCTGTAAGATCTCATTAGGAGGGTTAGCTCGGCTGTAGAACGAGCCTGCAAGATCCGATGACAATGAAAGCTAACTCTGCTGTGTAAGGAGCAAGCCTCTAACATCTAGGTACAATAGGGCTAGCTCTAAGAAGTAAGCCTGAAAGATCGAATAAAAATAGGGAAAAACCTTATCCTAAGAATAGAGCCTGTAAAAAAGGATAACAATGAGGACCAGCTCTACAACGAGAGCTGCTTCTGCTAAGGAAAAGGCCAGGAAGTTCGAATTTGAACAAGTGCTTTCTCCCCATCTTGTCTGGCTATTGTTGCGTCTATTTTGTTGTTATGCAACTGTTGCCTTCTTTTTGGGCTGACATTAGCATCGGTTGGGCAATTTCTTTTTAACTTTTTATTGTTAGATGATATTGCTCTATGTAGGTATGAATACATTCAATGCTTTTATCTGCACACTGCCAGTATTTAATAATTCATTATTGAAAAACTGAGGACAAGGGTTGCTCTGTGTAAGGAAGCAGCAGGTAGGCTCAAATAGCACTGAAAGCTAGCTCGGCTGTCTCTGGAATAGTCTGTACAATCTGATAATGATGGCTAGCTCCACAAAGAATCTGAGTGCAAGGAGCACGTAGGAGCTTAACAATAAGAACTAGCTCTGCTGTCTAAGGAACAAGCCCATAGGTTCCTGTAATTAAAACAATGACCCTTCGCGTTGATGCCCCCAAACTCATTTTTGCTGTACCCATCTCCCCACTTACAAACAGCTAAGACCAGGCTTTCGGACTGCATCTCAATTTATGCACGCATGACCACATCAAACTCGAATTGTAAGTTCTTCCTGGATCCTAGTGAAAGCCAAGAATAAACGTCCTTTACACCATCAAAAGGCAAGCCAGCGAAAACCCTGGACAATTGGAGTACCAAGCATCTCACTATACACCTTCCAGAAACCTTCCCATGAGGTCTGCTCACCTCGTCAAGTGACAAATTTATAAGTGGAGAAACATGGAGGCAGATCCTTGAGATACCAAAGACCAAGAATGTGGAATGCTCCTAATCTCCTAAATCTGAGACCTGAAAGCAAACATGTTCCGTTCAGTAAACACATGAAAACTTAACTACTTAGATTTAGGCATACCTTCGACTCAAAAAAGTACACACACATGTAATAAGAACACCGGAGTCAGTTACTGCAATTCGGATCAGACTCAATGCCCCACTTTAACTTTTTCTATGAACTGATTCTAGCACTCTGAAGCACCGACCAGTTACCTAAAACGTTCTTCAACACGTATAATGTAAAAAAATAAATGTAAGGTAAGTGTTCTGATCACCCAAAACAAATAAGTATGGGCTGATCATATTCGTATTTTAACCTCCTAGCAACACTTTCTACCAGACTGCTACAAATTGTATGAAATGGGGCAGTATTGCGTCAATGGAAACCTCCGAAGAATTTGGAACGTCATCCCAGGAGTAACAAGTGTTCTGAAATGCCACGCCAAAAGCCAATGATTGGGCGCTATGCAAGAGCCCAATAAGAATAGCAACCAAATAAAACAGCCCTCGAATTTAAGACATTAATGTGGTCAGTCATTGAAATTCGTGTTGCTAGACATGTCAAAGAAATAAAAAGATAACGTGTGAGGGATTAATAACACTGCTAGTAGCTGCCAAGAGAAATGTGAACAATACTGCAATGCAAGTGGGAGGGCGAGACCTTGTAACAGGGATTTTGAAATTTGAGGCACTTCAATGAGCACCCAAAAAGATGGGCACAAATAAATCCAAAAGTCATTTTTAATGGTGAACAAAGCTGTGCATTGCGGAACGGTGGCCTGCAAGGCAAATTTCTGACTGGAAAGCCAGAGGGACAAGAATTATTAGGAAGATGCCCATGGAAACAACATTTCTATGGGGGAGGGCGGGAGCTAAGGGAAAAAGATCTCTGAAAGGAAGCAAAATGACAGAGAGAAAAGGTGACAAAGAGATGCCAAAGAAAAAAGTTTTTTTGCGAGAGATCATGTAGACAAGAAGTTTCATCTAGGAAAGAAAATTGGAGAAAAAAGGTGGCTGGGGCAGAGATAAGAAATCTTGAGTGGGAAAGAAGCACCGAGGACTAGACATCAATAGAGGGGAGACTGAGTCATGGAAGGAGACCATTAACTTCTGGATGGTGGCCCAGAGGGCACAGTTTAATTCAGAGAAGAGCAGTCTGTAGCAGAATCAAGCATGGAGACTAGAGGGTTTAGGATAGAAATAGAGACATGGAGACTGAAGTTATATGGCGAGGTAGCACAGGGGGTAACATCTTCATTTAATAGATCCTCAGATCAAAGGAGGCTCTTATCTGAGCCTGTTCCTAGTCACAAGCAACTCACTCATATATAGAACATTACTGTGGTTTCCGATGGACACCAGAAGTACATGAGGGTCAGCCAGAGAGATTTTTTTTCCTCTCTCACTACAAACACTTTAATACACAACGCTGACTCTGCTCACTGACTGTCCAAATACCATTGAAGAAGCTTTAAGGTTGTCTACTGGTACTATATAAAACACCCCAAAAAAAGCCAGATACATCTGGAAGGAAGAGACCACAATGGCAAGAGACTCGTGGAAGGTGAAAGATTAGGGACACTACTCTATCATAGGGAGTGGAAAATACATTATAGTTAAAGAGCAATGAATCTTGTAGTGCTTCTGAGACAACGATGTGTAATGGAATGCGATGCTGGCTCATGAGGGTTGGAGACAAGACAGTATTAAGAATAACCAGCAAGTAAGACATAATTCGCTTACGCAAACTTAACTAGGGACTATCCTGGAAATCTGGCACGGCTCTGCTAGTCATGACTAGTGTTAGAAACATCAACTACACTGTAAGAACTAGAAGTGCGGTGGGGTGTGTTATATAGTGCTCGTAAGCTAATAAGACAAGGCCATCAGATCAATGAGTGGCAAAGTACTGCTGGGGTACTACAGAAGAAGGGCCATCAAAGCAATGAGTCAACGTACTACTGCAGCACTGGATCCAGCCATCAAAGCAAATACTGTTGGGCACATTAAAGGTAAAACAGTCAAATCAATGAGTGGAAATGTTCTGCTGTTGTACACCACAGCAGGTAAATCTGTTGTACCTGGCACACTCTAGAAGGGATCATCAGCAACTGTTAATGTAACCTGGTGTTATGTTTACAGATGAAACAGAAGACCAGACTGGGGGACAAGCACATCTGGACAGTAACTACCAGCATATCACACAAAGGGTGGCTTTAGCAGCCTGGAGACAGTTTTTTAGGCTTCACTTGAGATATTGTATGAGCTGTCAGCAAAATCTTTTGTTAAAAATAAAAGCTTAAAGCTTGCTTAGAACCCTCCCATTGGTTGGCTCCCACGTCACTCGTGTTTCCTTGCTCTGATTGGTCAGTGCCCCCTGCTTCCTCCCAGGTTTCAGTGGATATCCCTGGCGTGAAGCATGGACCAAGTACAGTCTACTGTTTGCAGCTAGTCCTTCCACTGGCCATGTGCTCCTGCAGAGATAGATATATATATATATATATATATATATATATATCTATATCTATATATATACATACACACATTTTTTTAAAAACATTTTGTAGTGCATTCTTTGAAAGTGCATGGCACTCTACAGTCCTGTCTCCCTCCCTGTGTTGTTTGCCCCCGCCCCGCACCCTCCTCCCACTGTCCATTGTTGCCACTTCCTCCCTTCCACCCTCCCCCTGTCCATTGTTGCTGCTCCTTCCCTGCTTTCCATTGTTGCTGATCACGCCCTCCTCCGCGGCACCTCCCCAGTGTTGCCTCCCACCTCCCGTTGTCACTGCTGTGTCCCACCTTCCTCGTACCTCCGTGTTGCTTGCCCCCACGCTTTTTTACACAGATTGCACAGCAGCGCGGGGGGCTGTGCAGCAAGGTTTAAAGGGAGGGGGAGTGATATGACGTGGACAACGCTTTTTCCCCCTTTACTTTAAGCCATGTTGCATACAAAATGTCTAAAAAAAATATTGACAAGCCAATAGACCTCGCATAGGCGAAACCTATTAGCTATGCCAATGCTTGTTCGAAATGTTCACTCCATTGAACACTCCAAGGATGCGGTAATGTAGAAGAGATTTATACCAAAAATACCAAGAGGCAGAACTTTACAGGAGAATCCACCCCTTTGTGTCTGCTTGCAACTAAGCACAGGATGCAGATAATGCATAGTTTAATCAGTGTGTCGGATTGCAATGTGTCTAAATCTAAAAGCATTCAAAGACAAAGCAAGATCTATTGCGTGTTTACATCTTTTTCTAATTCTAACAAAAGTTTCAGAGCCAGTAAATTGCAGACAAATTACGTTTTTTTTTTAATTACGAACAAATATTTTCAGTAATTACTATTACATCTTTAGACAGCAGCGGTGGGAATAGAAAAACATTCACTATTGCATTGGTTAGAAGAACATCAAAGAAAAAAAGAAGTAGTTACATTGCCGACCGTGGATCCGGGAGATCCAGGGTCTAATCCCGGCTACCTCACGCGATCAAGTATGATTCTATGCAAATTCATCCACTTGTAGTGCAGCTCTACACGTGCAGAAAAGACAGCACGACTGCTGGCACCGAGTTATAGTTACACACGGCCGGGGGTGAGACAGTGGTAACAGGTTGGTGAGTTAGAAATGGAAATCTTTCTAGCACACGATGTAAACAGCAGTGAGCGCATAAAACACCGTCCCACCGAGCACACACAACGCTAGACTCAGCGCCTGGGCCACTGGGGCTTCGAGGGGGCGCCTTCAGTTCACAGATTCTTAAAACGTGAGCCAGAGCGCTGTTTTCGAGTCGGAAACTCTCGGTTACACACCAGCAGTGACGTCTGAGCGCACAAACACATTATTCTAATGCTCGGCATCCAGTGTAAACGCTGAGGAGGCGAGCTCCCCGCCTCGCCTCCCCCACGGCGCGCTCGAGATTGGCGGCACCGCGGCCTGGCTGGAATGTGCAGTATTAAATGGCCACCGAGCCCCTCGCTAACCACAAACCATAGAAACCAGTCGCATGGCCCCTCGTTTGGAGACTGGAGCCGCGCCAAGTGCTCGGCTCCCTCCCCCACTGCGAGCAGCCAAAAGGCCTAAATGAATCCAGACTGCTGCAGTGACGTGCGGATTCCGGTGGAAAGAAGGGATCCAGGCGGCAAGGCACAGACGCACCCCAAGGCGGGTGGATTTCACGGGGCTCCTCGTACCAAGCCCTGGTGGAAAGAATAGTAGATGAGACACAAAACTTGCGCCAGGGTCAATGAACACAACCTCCATGTCCACTACATGCAGGTAGGTGCCAATGATCAGCTACCAGACTCGAACAACAATAGGGGGACCGCCTACAAGAGGCCAGTTCCAACATTCACACTACAGCACGGTAAGGACACCACATCATAATACAACGAACAGCCGCAACTGCAGGGTGATTGGACGGAGAGCACGCGGGACTCAAGGAGTAATTGGACAACAAGCCTATTCCAGCCTTCCCACCCAGGTACAGTACATACGCCACAGCAATCTCCAATGGCAAGTAGCCACAGCAGGGTGATGGGATGGAGAGCACGCTGGACTCGAGGAGTAATTGGACAACAAGCCTATTTCAGCCTTCCCACCCTGGTACAGTAAAGATGGCACAGCAATAACCAATAGCCAGAGCCATGGGATAGTGAACAAGTTGAAATCAAGGAGTACTGGTGCATTAAGCTTATTCCAGCAATGCCCGCTATGGCGTGTAGCAAGGACACCAGAGTAACCTCATGAATTAAACAACGGCCTGCATCCACCATAGAGTCACTTGGATGGTAAAAATGTTGAAAATGAGGATTACACGGATCACTGTTTTCTTACAATATGCAGATTTACATCTACCCACCCAGGAAATCATCTGCCTTAAAGCTGCCAACCGTCAGTATCTTCTTATAGTGTTTCCACCGTGTGAGACGGTTTGTTACTATCCTCAAAGGCACTACTCAACTTCCACCTTCCAACACTACTGGTTCAAACAAAACCTCACTATTGTAAGCCATTAAGGACTTCAACCAAAACTTCTATTAATCTCTCACTGCAACGAGCATAATAACACATGGTACACTATAATAATGGCCATCCATGAAACACTTGACCCACTGAAGCCCAGGAAAAACTACAGACTTTCACCTTACTTTACCCTTAAACCCTTAAACCATACATCCAGAAGTCCTGAACTGCTGTGGGGGGGAAAGTTGTACAAAAGTCTTTACTGAGCCAGTCATACCTGATCTGTAAGTCATCCATCATCCCAACCAAAGTTTGCATGGCCAATGTCCTGGGAAGCATCAACAAATATAGATTAATCCCTCACCATTTCAGAAATTGTTTTTCTCACGAAAGCCAAAAGGACCGCCACATTTCAAAATGTGCAGGCAAATCCTGCACTGGTGTTGTACAGAGAAAAGTGAAACTATAAGAACCTTGACTGCAACAGACAATCAGGTCCCCTAAGCAATAACCATTTGTCCAACATCTTTTGCTTACCACTCCTGAATAACTTTTTTTCTTGTTCATCACTGGCAGAAATCTTTTACAAACTCAAACTGAAGACTTCCTTGAAAGTATACATTATACTTACTTATTGCAACCGTCAAGGATAATGCTACCCCTTTTTTCCATTTGTTCACAAAATATCATGCCTTCGGTCTCAAAAGTATTTTCTTACACATGCAAAAACACACCTTGTTCCATTGCTTAAAAATAAACAAAGAAAACATCACAGACCACCTTGTTCCAAGTCGTTATTGGCCAATCACCGACACCCTCCTCTCCAAATCCTGCTCACTGAAAAAACAGCCATGGTTCAAGTTAAAAGGTCATAAGTATGTTCTGCTACATACAGGTCTTTCAGCTTAGCTGTTGATCTGGAATTCAGACTACTTTCAGAGTGGAATACAGCTTTGACCTGCTGCATTCACCTTTCATCTGCCTCCTAGAAATTCCCAATAATGTGGACCACATGATTCTATTAAAATGTATGTGCTTTGTCACCAACAGGTATGACAACTCCCATCAGTGGTCAGTGTATTTCCTTTTCTGTAGACTCATTTGGTTTTAGCAGCTAAATACTGTGTCAGAGACAATAGCACACGTGACAGTTTTGCTAAAATCTACCCCTTCGTATTTTATCTCTTTACTAATTATGCCACACGTTGGAATTCATTTTCATTACTACACAGATATTTTTTTCACCTGATACTTAAAATCAATATCTCAATCGTATGCATTTCTTCTTTTAAATGCTGGTTGTAACTAATGTTATGTTCCATCAACAGACAGAAAAACAATTCCTTGGAAATACTTATATTGCTCCTTCTGCCAAACTTTCTCACTTAATCCAAAGTTCATCAGTAATTTGTTTTAAACTTTGGGGTACTACTTAACCCTAGACCAACCATGCTGGCAGAAATCCAAGTAGTGGTCAGAGCGTGGCCTACGGTAAATCCAGGTATGCTTGCTATTGTGGTTGGCTTAGAGTGGGGTCGCCAACCTTTTCAGTACTGAGAGCTACTTGTGTTCAATGAAATGCATTGAGAGCTACTAATATTATTAGTGTTGTATAATTTCAAATTTTCTATATGTATAATATTTCAACCAAGCAAAAGCTTTCAAATTTAATAAGTTGGGCTGCACACAGGTGAGCTACTCAGAGGTAGCTGGAGAGCTACAGTAGCTAACGAGCTACTGGTTGGAGACGCCTCACAACAGTATTTCAGTATGCTTCCAGGTAACCAAACACATTGCATTTAAAATGTTAACCATCTTTCACAAATTCATACACGATAAGCTGCATCTTTTTGCCAACAGACTTACCTTATACAACCCTGGAGGATTCCTAAAATACGTAAACAGAATACCCCTTCTACCAGCTTTGAATTAAAGTTGTGTCCTATATGTAGCAGAAATAAGACCATGTGTTTTTACTCGAAAAGATCTGGTTGATTTTCCACTAGTGGACTCTGAATCAAAGAGAACATCAGGTAAGTAACTCATGTTCACTTGCAGAGGGGCCAGGGGTTCAGTGGCTGGGCAACAGCAATGAAGTCCCCTCTGATTTGTTCACAAGAGTGAAAGGTTGCTCACATTGGTAAAGAGAGACGGCCAGGTTAGTAGCATTCTGTAGAGTACTGGGGGTGCAATCCTTTCAGTACATGCCTGGAGTGTGATCTATAGACCCTCCTTCGAGTAAAACCCTATAACCCTCCCACAAAACAACCGTCTCTAAACCCCAAGCATGTAGTAAGGTGTGAAACATGCCTGCCGTAGTAAAGTCGCCCACTAGATGGCCAGTCTAACTATGAAAGGAGTTTTTCAGAAGTCAAGCCTTGGACAGAAGTCAATATTTCTTCCCGTCAGTGAAAATACTTTATTTCAGGAGAAACTGACCACCTCCATTTCAAACAAGGATGCTCTCTAAACCCTGGCCCCTGCTCCGAAGCACTTAATTTAAAACGTTGTTCTTTCCGCCAGAGCTTGCACCAGCATTGCACGACTGAAAGCGCTTCCCAAGGTTGAGCTGCCTGCAGGTGATTCCCTTATTGCTGGGACCAGGCTGGAAATGGGATGAAACCTTGACCGTAAGCATGCCTGCATGTAGTAGTCTACGATCCACGTTTATCTTTAAGCAAATAAAGGACATAAATATCAATCCAGGATAAGCCTGACAACTCTCCAGTGATGGTGAAGTAGGCCAGGAACTAAACAGCTAGGCACTTTGGTGAATTTACCAAACTAAGACCACAATAGCAGATGAGCAGCCCTGAGTAGGGACCCAGTCTCTCAGGCATCTTAGCCCCGCAACAATGAGCCTGCATGCTACAGTTAGTGCCTTCCTGAGCTCCATAGAGCACTAAGACGAGACCGAATGTGCCGAGAATTTACTTGATGCTTCCCACGCCCCCTCAATAACTTCATTCACAGTTGAGGTTCAACGACCATGAGGATGACCTTTGTTCTAGGTACACTATTCAAACAGGAGGCGTTCAATTTATGATATAGGGGTCCAATAGCTCCTGCACCTCTTGAGTAAGCTGGGAGGCAGCAAGACGGACACTTGGGCAAAGCCAATAGGTCTCGCCTTTTGACCCACTGGCAATTAAGATTAAGATCCATTTCTGTAGTCCAGTATGACTGTTCTAAACCCAAGGTACCAAATGCATTGGACCCCTTCCCGACCTCCCCTCTGCCAGAAAATCTAATCGCAATCACTGTACTCTGCTCCCCCCTTTATAGAAACACAGCTTCCACTTTTGGTACTTTTACAAAGGATCGTTGTTACAAACAGTTCAAGGCATCTTTGCTTCTTTTCTTGCTACAATGTGACTCAGAATCCACCTACTGCAACATATGAAGCAACCCTGATTTCTGTGAAGGCCAAGAGCGGCCTGCTTGGTACAGAGCAACTTAGAATTTGAGAAAAGTAGGAACAGCACAGCCCAGTGTTATTCTGACATTTGAATCTTCTCCATGGGTAGACACCATCCCCACTCCTTTAATATGAAGTAGAGGCAGTCTTTGATATATTGCCACTAGAATTAAAGTTAATTGGGATCAAATTTGTAAAGCATATAGGTCAGAAACCTTTGATTTTGACGAGAGCGAACACGTTTAACTGTTTTATTTCATGGGTTTAACAGGGATGCATCACTTTTATAAGCAATACGTCTATCTGACACGCACTAATATTAATCGGGTAAATGTGTTAAGTTGATAGCAACCATCATACCAAGAGCAAGGCCATGACTGCCAACTACTGCTAACACTGAAGACATTTGAGGTCTGCCCTTCACTGCAGGAATAGTACTAGTTACCTTTGAAATTGCAGGAAGCTCCCTGTAACCAGGGGGGTCTGTGAAAAACTAACATACACCAAACAGATTAGCTGGTCAAATACAGTAAAAACACGGGCCTCGGGTAACAGGTTTCAATAAGTGGCTGAACAATCACATTGCAGAACTGGTGCAATATACACAACTGACCAATAACACATCTCATATGTAAATACAGTATGTATGCACTGGCGACCCAACAAAATAGAAGATCTAACATACTGTACAATCACAAAAAAAGTGCATCTCAGATCCGACAGTGCACACGAGGGGTGTTTGATAGCATGGCAGGGCTTACCTCATGGCGATTATTAGCACTGAAGAACTAATCCAGCATCAGGTCCTCTATAGTGCACGAAGGAAGTAGCACTAAAACGGTAATACAGTATCCATGGAGACCAACATAGTTTCAGGTGTGATGCAGTGTATATGTCTCAACAATTGATGCATTATTTCAGGAAGCGCGACATCGTCTGAACATGACTAGGGCACATATGTTTGTTTCAACGCCTCTAGAACAGTACTTGAATCAATCTTTCTTTCAAGTACCCCTGCATTTCAAAAGCTTGGGTATTTGTAGAACCCTATGGCGCTGGAACCTCCAGTAAACAAGAGCTCAAGGGTCACATCTGTCTCATGTCTCTAAGCATGTTGAAAAGGTTATATGACTGTACCACGCATGCCTTTACCAGACAAGGTAAGTTTATTTAAGGTACATATATACTAAATACAGCTCGTTTCTGCGTGGCAGTTGTAATTTAATATCGTCTTTTCCACTGTGTAAGATTCCTCATCTTTCATGGATATATACTAGATGCTGACATACATACATACCTACCATGTACTTATACATCTTTATATTTATTACTTTACTTCTAATTCAGCATCTCCAACGCACTACCCTATATCTCACCCCATACCTCTCTCAATGTATCCTCTACCTCAACTCTGACTCATCCCAAAATACAACCTACAACTCTCTCCAATGCACTACCCTATTTCTCACCCTATACCTCTCTCAATATATCCTCTACCTCTGATTACTATGATCCCCAAAATATCCTTTTCTAGACTCTTTCCTCCTCTGCCTCTCCCTTGCATCATCTCAAACCTCTTTTATTATTCACACCTCCCAAACAAGCCTTTCTAAACCCTTTCCTCTGACTCTTCCCCCCTACTCATTCCAAACCTCCTCCTGCTGCTATATTCTCCAAATAAACACTTTCTAGACCCCACTCTCCTCTATCATTTTCAAATCAACTAACAGACTCACATGGCCACCGCTCAAATTAATTTCATGTTTCCCTATACTAATTCACCACTAATCCTGTTTGGGTTCCAGAGTAGCTTGCTACTCACCGAAAAGCGCTGTGATGACTCATCAGGGGTACCAAACGCTATATAAATGCAAACCACTCCCTCTTCTATCCCTCCACTATCCTTTTCAACCCAAATAACACTCACATGTCCACTCCTCAAAGTAATTTCATATTGCCCTATACTAATTCACCACTAATCCTTTTTGGGTTCCGGAGTAGCATAAAGTGCTTCTACGCCTCATCTGGTGTAGTAAGCGCTATATAAATGCAATTTACAATTACAATAGCATTTCAGCCTTATAAAGTTTTAATGGACAACCAACAACTTAACGGGTACAACAAGAAGGTATAGAAAAGTGAAAGAATTACAGGTCTAAAACAATATACATAGCCGACTAATATCACTGCAAGCCTAGAACAAAATACATGGCTGAAGATTAATAAATACCATTGCAGTATACACGAGTGAAGACCTCGAGCACCACAGAATGCACGAGCAAACGCCAATAGTACAGCAAATTCAAGTTTATCGAATAAATGAGAACAGGGTCAAGCCTTAAATCTGGATGGACACTAACTGGCCCCATTCCTTATACAATTAAGACTTCGGTGTACTACAGAGTGTCATGAAGTTGCACGAAACACTCCTAAATTAACATATTCATACTTTTCCCCAGGGTGATGGCATACAGCGCATTCAAGTCACTGGTGAGTAAGAATATCCCTGGTCCTATACAGTATTACAAGGGTAACCAATAGGGAGCCTGGCCACAATAACGGAATGAGCAAAGCATTTCTAGTGTTCAGATTGTGACGTGCACATTACAACACATAGGTCACCTTTGCAGATCACCCAGCAGGGCGAGATTCCTCCTTTGGGCATCCTCCCCCACTCCCATCCCCTTTGGTTTAATAGTCCTTGAGCATGTTACCAACTCTCAGATTCACCACCATCTCATTACAATTTAGCACTACTGCCGCCACCTTTACGCATGTCCTTCAGCTGCTCTTATTCCGCTTCAAACAGATGTGAAGAAAAATAAGCAGCAAAGTGGAGCACATGGTGGAAACCAACATGAAGGTTTGCTCCATTAACATCCCCAAAGCTCCACCTTTTATCTATCTCGCTACATGTCCATCTCTGTCAACCTCCCAGAGGGATACTCCCACCAGCCTCTCAGGAGGCCCACCTCCATCAACCTACCCGCAAGGCCACCTGTATCAACACCCCCTCTACAGTGCCACCTGCACCAACCCCTCTACCAGGCCAGGCTCCAGGAATTTTTATTCGGGTGGGCCAAGGGTGCATTTGGGTGTGCCACTGCGGGCCCAATTTGTCGCTTCTTGTGGTAGCCTACAAGCCCTAGATTACATCATATCTACTTGCAGACAGTCACCATGATACAACAGATCAATTCTGTGTGTGTACACAGAGCAGGTGGAGAGTTATTTGAAAGTAAGAGCAATGTCTGGACCTAAGTGCAAACCCTCAAATTCCAACAGGCCAGGCTTCAACGCAAGTACTTCCAGGCCTGATTATCCACTTTTCTACCATCCATCCCCTGTGCACCTTATCCCACAGCTGACCTTGGGCCCCAGCCCCATATCAGCCACCATCCAGCTCCACTTTCATTATTCCCGTAAAAAACATTAGTAATATCACCTTCAAACTTAAAACGTTGAATATAGCAGTAAATATAATTAGCACGCACTTTAAAATATGTTCCACTGTTGCCCTAATTACCCGACTGCTAAGTAAATAAAAACAAAGGCCATGACAGGGCCGGCTTTAGCGCCAGTGCGAAAGTCTTTTTTGGCCCCCCACCAATGACCTCTTTCTCCGCAGATACCATTGCTAGCACCCGCCAACAGTGCCCTTCATCTCTCCGTAACCCTTCTCTCATATGCATTTCGTTTGTTGTATAGCGCTAATCATATCAGTGTAAGGTGTCACAGTAGTTTACATCACGCACACATTATACAGAGACAATGAATCATACAAGTATGTAAATCAGTCTATAGGGAATGTCACATAAGCCAATGAGGATTACAAGGTGTAGGAATCAGATGTTATCCATAATGGTGGGCAGTATATTTTAAGAGTATATTTTAAGAGGGTTTGGGCTGGGGACGCACAAACTCAGGATTTAAAGCATACCCCAGTGGTTGGGGGGTTGGTTTTTCTAATAAAAATGTACATCTGACCAAACTCTTTTTAGCAAAATTAAAATAATGAAAGATTGGGGAAGTTCTAACTAGATAGCAACACAAAACAAAGTGAAGTTTTTAACTATACCATTCATGTTTGTATGCAGCTCTTTGATGACAGTTTATAGGTCACTGTCCTATGTTAGGAGTATAAGGTCTGAACTGCAAATAACACAAGAATCTCTGTGACAAAGGCAGTAACCCACTGAGCTATCCACATACAATACAGTTTATCTGCATTTCAAAACTACCAACAAAGGATTGCTATCCAGCAGGATCATTAATCACCAGTTATCTGGACATTTTTATTGTTGTCTTGCATCCCTGATAAAAACGATTTAAATGAAGCATACCAAAGTATGTGCCTTGCTGGGCCTGTGCAGATTTTAAAAATAAGAACAAATAGTATCACATTCTCTTACCTACTTGGATAGTCCAACTTTGTGTCACAGCCTGATCTGATAAGCAGCTGCAGGGGTCAGGAAAGGTGTATCAGAATAAACAAACTTCTTTTCTCCAGTGTTGAAATAGAAAAGGAAAAATCCACGCAGCAGGACTTGGTGCCAAATAAATAATTTGTCTCCTTGCCATGCCCCTATTGTACCTGCAGGACATAGCCCACCTTTCTAAAAGGAGTTACTGATTGGGTCTGGGCTTTTTCCCATAGCCATCCCCAATAAAGTTACTCCAAGAACAGGAAGAAAAACAACGTTCGAGGAAGGTTTTAAATTATACTGCCCATTTTCTATTGCCCTTCATTTCCTCACTGCGAGGGCCAAGGCTCATGTTTGGGTGGGCCTGGCCCACCCGCTGGAACCGGGCCTGCCCTCTACAGTGCCACCTGCATCAATCCCTCTACAGTGCCACCAACATCAACCCCTCTAGTGCCACCTGCTTCAATCTCCCTCGAGTGGTCCCTCTAGTCTCGACAGGCCAGATGTGGGAGTTTTGTTTATGTTCTGCTATATGCTGCTCAGGCCATGCTCGCCTTTTAATCTCACTCACACAATATGCTGATGTTAACAACCGGTGGTGAAACCTACTCTGTGAAAGGCGGACACGCGCGGTGACGTAATAGTTCCACTTCACGTCCCGGCATACCTTGAGGCCGCGCTACAGTCCGACCAATCAATCATAGTCGCAATTCTATTTGCACACACACATTCGCCCCCTGTGCACAATTACAGAGGCGTAATGTTCTGTACCAGCGGCGGCACCAGCGTCCCAACAGCTCCACGCCACTAATAACAAGGGCCATTCCTCAGGCACACAGAGGAAGGGGAGGGGGCGGGCTCTGGGAATCCCATGGCACCCGTCTCCATGGCTACGCTGGCTAAGCAAGGAGCATCCACAATAAGCAGACGACTGATTCTCCACGGTCACTTCGGGGGGATGGGGGAGACGCAGAGAGGCTGTCTTCACGTGAGCCTCACTCCAAGGCAGTTTGTGCCCTCGGTGAGCGGGCCCCTGCTTTCTGAAGCTCAGGCATCTGGCCTCGGCACATGCCCACCCAAACACAGGTGCAGTGTAGCTAGTCTGATGCATTGTTACCCGATGTTGGGGCTGGGACCAGATGCTGTAAACAACTCCTGTAGCCAGCGGGGTATCTTAGTCAAATCAAGTATCTATGAGCTCGTGTCTTAATATCCTGGTTCCCATGTCCTGGTGACTGGGTATCCAAAGTCAGGAGTCTACTAATCCCTGACCCCACTGTATCTCAATGCCCCACAAACTGTCACTTCTTGTCCTAGAGTCCATGTTTTCTTGCCACAGGTGGTGTCTCTCCATTTCCTACTTCCCATGTTTCACTGGCACAGTATGTCTCTCTGAATTGTGTCTTCCCGTCCCTTCGTCTGTCTTGCTAGCCCAGTAACCATGCCTGTGTCCATCTGCAACTCCCTGTCCACTTGAAAGTGGCTTAGCATCCCAGGATCTGCATTCTTGTCACCTTGTCCTAACATCCTGTCTCAATGTCAGCTTTTTCCCCTGCACCCAACTCAGTGTCTTGCTGTGGTAGCGTCTGTGTTTTACTCCCCAGATTTACCTGGCCCAGTGTCCAGGTCCAATTCTTGCAATCCCATTGTCCCTGTACCAATGCCCCAATGGCATTAGAACGTTGTGTATGTGTGGCTTCCCATGGAGGCATTTTGATCTTGCGCAAGTTCAATGTAGTGGAAAGGGAAAAACTTATCAGAGAATGTGATCAAGGGTATGCCCGATATGGATCCCTTACTTTCTGCGTCACAGGAACCTAGCTACATCTCACAGACAGTGGCGTAACATAAGCCCCTGCGGTGAAGGTAGCCTCTGAGCTCCAGGGGGCCCCCTCAGCAAAAGTGGTAGGTGGTGGGCTGGGGAGGAGGTGGCCCTCCACGCACTTTGCAGGGGGGGCCTCAAGTTTCATTACGGCACTGCAAACGGACAAGACCCAATAAGGCCAAACTGGTCTGGGGTTGCTTGTGTTCCCTTCTGGAGAGGGCACTGTGACAGCTCAAGTTACAATCTTCCATCACAAAAAGGGGGTCTGAGGAGATTTGGAGACCTGCAAGGGTTGACTCATCCATCTTTAAGTCTACCACAATCAAGAAACCCTTGGGACTAAGAAATATACAAATGTTACAAATAAAGACCAAGCTACGGAGGGGTATCCCTTTAAAAGGACGAATTCCCTCATTCACCAAAGGTGGCATGCATTATCATTGGGAATGTTCCAAAATTCGACCTTTTAAAGGGATACTCCAACGTAGCTAGGTCTTCATTTGTTCCGTACCTAGGTCTTCATTTGTAACAGTTGTATATTTTAGAACAAAGGGATTTTGATTGTGGTAGACAAGTTACAATCTTCCCATGAGGAGTAGGGTCTGTAATTATTTGCATAAGCTGGACCTTTCTCTAGAGTAGGTGAAAATCGATGGATTGGAGTGCTACTCGAGCGATCGGCAGTGGTTATATGGTTTGAAAAAAATTCCTTCCACCTCCTTTTGTGATCCTCATTATGAGCACGTTATATGATGGTGAATTCCCCATCAACAGTTCAGGCTGCGTATCATCACACACAGGAGCAGGTCAGACCAGCATTTACATATCTAAAAGCATCACATGAAAGAGGAAGGTACAGGTTCCCTGGGATGGGAGCAGAGACAAGATGGAAGGAGGCCTACAGACGAACCTGAAAGGAAGAATGAAATCAGTTCTAGTAGCCTAGAGGGCAGTGAAGTAGATGAAGGTGTCCTACAATGGCATTCTGCTGTGGAAGTCGTACACTTGCTGATCTGTGAGATGGGGGTCGGACAGAAAGAAGAGGGGCACGAGATGTCTCACTTAGGACAAATGGACCAACAGCAGCTCACTTGGGAAAAAAAGGACATGGGTGTTAACACCCTTGAGGAGACTATTCTGCTTACAACAGACTGGAAAGGGGCACCTTACTCGGAGTGGTAGCTCACTGGATACAAACGGTGGCTCCTTCAATATAAACAGGTGAATACACAGCCTCATTCAGGAGAAACACTGCAGAGAAAGCTCAGTTAGATTAAAGAAGGGTAGAGCAGGTCACACAAAAAGGACAAATGCAAAACTACACCCTCTGGATAGAGGGCACTTTTCAAAGACGGGTGCGAAGCATGACGTTCATCACAGACGGGTGTGCATGGTAGAGAAAAAAAAGGGCACCTCTCTAAGAAAACCAAAAGAAAGGGATGCACACCA
The DNA here is from genome assembly GCA_963921515.1 of Calotriton arnoldi. Lineage (NCBI taxonomy): Eukaryota > Metazoa > Chordata > Amphibia > Caudata > Salamandridae > Calotriton > Calotriton arnoldi. The sequence goes on from CAWUFW010000103.1 coordinate 944,721, forward strand.
ACAGCTCCTGAGAAGGGTGGACACACCAGAGTCATAGGGGGTCTGGAAGCACACTAGTTCTAAACGGAGAAGGGTCCCAGGGGAAAGAGGGCTACTTGGAAAGGGAAGACGCAACTCCAAGGAGGGGGAGATGGGAGACACCGGCAAACGAGAAGTATTGAGAGTTCACAGCGGAAAAGGGATGTAGAAGAAAGAAGCAGCACAGAAGAGACGATGTAGGCATGCCGAGTAGGGTAACCGAACTGCCTGTGAAGCTCGACTGCAGGTCTGGGAAGGGAGTTTGTCCACACCTGCAGCTGGGCGCCGAAAGGACGTCGTTAATACATGTTAATGAGACGCCAACAGATGCTGAACAAATTGATTTGCTCCGATCTGGTCAAACGACCATTTAAAGAGGGGGAGCGGAAGGGTTTAACGTCAAAGTAAACAAGCGAATCCGCACAAACATCTCTGCAGTTATTCACTGGAAAGGAAGATGGATTCGAAACCGTGGTAGGCTCTCGAAGTGCTGTTGACACAGGCAATAATAGGCCGGTTAAAGTAATGAAGCGTCTGGATCTGTATGGAGAAAGGGAAAGCAGACTGCGCAGATGGGCGGGTGCAAGTGAAAACAATGACAAATCCAACAGGTTTCCCTTTGTATAGTGAACGCACTAAGGGTAAATATGATCCTTTATAGTACGCACACACGCCAACAAACCTACACATACCGAGACCAACATAACTACTAGCATCCGTTTTCAAAATGCTAGGCAGACTTACATGCACTCATTCACCAAGGCTAGCAGATGCACCGGCATCCATGCAGACAGACCGACAGCCAGACAATCTTGCAGAGCAAGAGGGCACAGGGTGAAATGCCTCAGTGGAGTCCTTGGTGATGCGCCTCATGGGAACCCCAGGCATACACTGATGTGTAATGGGGGCACGAGTTGAAGTACAATACAGAAGACATGTCAATGTGTGCCATAACTTGCCTGGCACCTTAAGCCGGTCCTGGATTATCGTTAGCAGCAATTTGCATGCTGGGATTTTTAAGCCCCTACTTTTGGCAGGACAAGCGAAATTATAAGACCCAGAATGGCAAATTCTGTTGGAGAAAGAAACAGAACTGGATGATGTCACATCTTTATAACATTTCATTGTTACAATGTTAATAACGCGAGATGTTTTTGTCACGTTTTTCACTGTCCGCATCCCGAATAAAAAGTGCGTCTTAATTCGACAATTTCACACACCTTCACTTACAATGCTCCTCTCAAAGATTTTCATGTCAATGAATAGTTCAAATTTCATTCGAGGTTATCTCAATATATTCAGATACTTAGAGGCCTACTGGAATTAACCACAGTGCCTCAAAACACCGTAGTAAAAATGTTGAAAACGTTCAAAAATCTGTGTTGCTCGATCCGTTTTTTTTCCACTTAGCATGCGTTTAGTCCAAGGGCGTGCTTTGACGATCATGAGCGCTCCACACAAAAGGTGAGGTTGTGAAGTGCTCAGATTTGGACAGAATTCCTAGGCGCCGTTCAGACTGCATGGCCGAAAGGGCGTTGTTTGTAGTTTGGCTTACATAGGTATGTTGGGTGAGTGGCATACGGTTTGAACTACATGGTTCAAGCACAGTGCACCTAATGTTCTGCATAGAATCCTGGGGTGTAGCAGAAAGTGCAAGAATAGATGGTGCTGTGCATGCCGGCACTACCAACTCTTGAGTGTCCAGTTTCAAATGTAGAATCAGATGTTGATCTGCATCAGCAGGTATACCGCCTCTACTCAGCTGCATCGAAAGGCCCACCCCATTGGAGGCACTGATAAGCTACCAAATGAGTCTACTCAGCAGCAACAGAGAGCCAGCTCACTGGAGGCACGGTTAAACAAACAGCCAAGGAAGTGATAGAGTCCACCCAGGAGCGACAGAGGGCCAACCAATCAGAAGTGTCAAATCACTAGTGGAGTACTATATGAAGTTCATCCAAGAGCGATAGATGGCACAGCCATTGGAGGAACCCAGAAGCGAACTAGGTGTGGGGAGGAAGGCAGATCTTTAGGCCCAAGACCTGCTAAGCTTAAAAGGCCCAAACAATGCAAGCACCCTCAACATCTTCACCGTTCACTTCAACACCCTTAAAGGATGTGTTTTGGTCATCTAGTGGCTTCCCCTTCCAATGTCCCAAATTTGAGTAAATTTAATAAAAGTGCGATGTGGTGTGTGTGTGTGTGTATATATATATATATATATATATATATATATATATATATACACACACACACACATCGCACTTTTATTAAATACATACACACATATATATATATTCACTGAAAAACCATAGGTTTTAGGGACAGTTATAGTTAGTTGGACATTGCACTCGTACAAAACCCGTGAAATTCCCCGTTATAGTTAGTTCAGCTAACTATAACTCGCGCCCCCGCAATGCACTGCTGATGACGTCACATATTACATCACTCATGACATGGTCAGTGCCATCACTGATGACATCTCAAATGACATCACTGATGACATCATCCAGTGACTGTTTCTGTAAAGTTTAAATATTTTTAATATATATAGGGAAAGGCGTATTGAAGAATGAGTGGGTGTATAAGTGTCTGTATGGATGATTTAGTAGGTGCGTGACTAACTCTATAAGTGAGTGATTAAACGTATCTTACTGAATGCATGGGTTAGTGACTAAACTGGGTGAATGTCTGTATCCGTCTGTCTATTGCTGTGTAAGTGGCTGCATGGGTTTGTGAATAGCTACATGAGTGTCTATATGAGTTATTCATTGGTTGTCTGAGTATCTGCATGGGTGCCTGTTTGTGTGGGTGGGGTGTGTGCGACTCTGTGCATAGATGTGTGAGTTGGTTATTCACTGGGTGGATGGTTTCAAGAGTGCATCTGTGATACTGTATGGGTGGGTAAGTGTGTGTAAGAGTGTGTTAGTGAGTGAATGTATGTCCCAGTGGTACATGTGTGAGTAACTACATATGTGAAAGGCAGTATATATGTGTGTTGGAGTATATAAATAGCTATAAGCGAGAGTGTGTGATTGTGAGAGTGACTGTATGGATGAGTGTGTGCTTGTATCAGTGATTGTATACGAGCGTAAGAATGTGCTAGTATTTGTAAGTGAGCTGGTGTGTGTATAACTGTATAGGTGAGTAAATGGCAGTGTGTTTAATTATTTGCATGAGTGACTAGGTGTGTGAGTACCTCTATGGATGAGTGGCGGTGTTTGAGGGTCTATATAGGAGTATGAGTGCATATGATAGTCCTGTACTGAGTGACCGTAAGTATGAGTGACTATACGGGTGAGTGAGTGGATGTGTGTGTAGACCTAAGAATCAGTGAGTGGGTATGTAGTTATTGGTGTTGGAGTGTCTATGGTTTTGCGAATGGCAGTCTGTAATTTAGAGTGAGTGTATCAAAGGTTATATTAGGGTGTGAGGAGGTGCATCAGATTATCACGTGGATGATGTCATCAGTGATGTCATCAGTGATGTCACTTACCATGTCATGAGTGATGTAATATGTGACGTCATCAGCAGTGCATTATGGGCGCGAGTTATAGTTAGCTGAACTAACTATAACGGGGGAATTTCACGGGTTTTGTACGAGTGCAATGTCCAACTAACTATAACTGTCCCTAAAACCTATGGTTTTTTCAGTGAATTTGTAAGGTTTTTAAATGCTAATTCCTCACTATAACGTGCCTGAAACCTATGGTTTTTTCAGTGAATTTCAAAGGTTTTTTAAATGCTAATTCCTCACTATAACATGTCTGAAACCTATGGTTTTTTTCAGTGAATTTCAAAGGTTTTGTAAATGTCAATTTTTAAATGTATTAATTGTTATATTTATTTTTTTGATACTGATTTACTACATTTTTTTAAACTATTTATTTTTACATATTTTATTTTTTAAATTACATTATACATTACAAAATATACTTTCTCAGAATGAATTACTTTAGTTTAAATACTTAGCAAATAGGCAATAGAGTTTTAAGTACAGTAGTTACAGTTGTTGCAATGGGCAACACAATTTCAAACACAATGCAACATTGAGCTCAATGTGAATTTCAAGTTAAATGCAATTAGTTACTTTATGGATTACTTTTCTAACCACAGGACTGGATCCTAGATTCAGTCCTGGGACATCTCCTGTAAACAGTTGAGTAAAAGCGTTTTGGTTACAGTAGTGATTTTTAAGGAATATTATTGTATTTTAAAAGTTGACACTTAGAAACTTTTTCTCATAGAATCACCAATGTTATCCTATGGAAGGAAATTCACTTAGCAGGTAAAAACTTATCGTTACTTTTTCTTACTCAGTGTTGGATCCTGGATCCAGCACTGGTGCATCTCCTGTAAACAGTTGAAAGAATGCGTTTAAGTCATACAGGCGATTTTAAGGAATATTTGTAGTTTGTGAAAATCGACACTTTGAAACTTTTCTGCTGAAAACCAGACAATGGATTCCTATGGAAGGAAATATAAGTTACTGGTAAGTACGGTTAGAATTACTTTTCAGGGTGAGTGCTGGGCTAAAAGATGCAGCACTGGGTTCTCTCCTGATAACAGGTGAGTAAATCGGAATTCGTAGTTCGGCTGATTTTAGAGGAATATTATAAAGTTCCAAAACTCCACACTTAGAGGAATTTCCAAGTGAAACCAGTCAATGTTATCCTATGGAAGGAAATTCAAGTTACTGGTAAGTACGGTTAGAATTACTTTTCAGGATCAGTACTGGGCTCAAAGATGCAGCACTGAGGTCTCTCCAGATAACATGTGAGTAAATCGGAATTCGTAGTTCGGCTGATTTTAGAGGAATATTTGCACAATGGTGAAGGGAGGGGGCGTGGCCTGAGGTGACATCTGTGCAAACGCGCCCCGTGGCGCGTTTTAAGTTGGGGGATTAAGTCCCCTTGAATCATGAGGGTCCCTGGGGTCCAACTAGCCCACCCTGTACCTCCAGTATGCGCCAGGGAGCTGCGTTGCAGAGAGGTGTTCAGAGTCCATGCCCCTTTTTGCACCTCTCTGCAACGCAGCTCTGTGGCGCTTTCTGGACGTACCTGGTGGGCTAGTTGGCCCCCAGGGACCCTCAGGATTGAAGGGGATTTAATTCCCCATCTTAAAACGCGCCATGGGGCCTGTTTGCACACATGTCACCTGAAGCCCCGCCCCTCCCTTCACCACTGTGCAAACGCGCCCGTGGCGCGTTTTAAGTTGGGGGATTAAGTCCCCTTGAATCCTGAGGGTCCCTGGAGTCCAACTAGCCCACCATGTACCTCCAAAAGCGCCACAGAGCTGCGTTGCAGAGAGGTGTAAAAGGGGCGTGGCCTCTGTACACCTCTCTGCAGCGCAGCCCCTGGCGCATACTGGAGGTTCCTGGTGGGCTAGTTGGCCCCAGGGACCCCCAGTATTCAAGGGGAATTGTCCCCATCTGCAAACGTGCCAGGGGCGCGTTGCAGAGTGCTGACAAGGAGGGGGCGTGGCCTCCGGCGCGATGCCGGATTTTTTTTTTTGTTCATTTTATTTTAAAGGGGGCTGTGTGGCCCCCCTTTTTTGTAATTTTTTTGAGCCCTGGGGACCCCATCCCCCAGGGCCTGACCCCCTTTTATTTTTTTTTTAAAAAAGGACCGGGAAGGGGACCGCGTGGGCCCCCCTCCCGTGGCCAATTTCGACCCAGGGACCCCATCCCCCGGGCCATTGCCACCTTTTTTTTTTTCATGGAGGGGGGCTGCGTGGCCCCCCTCCTAAGGCCTCCTTAGGCCCCGGGGACCCCATCCCCCGGGGCTCGCCCTATCCTTTGGGGTCCGTGGGGGGACCCCAACTCCCCCACGGACCATGCCGGCTCCCCGCGTCCTGCGGGAGCCGGCATTGCTTTTCCACATGGGGAGCTGCTAACATGCAGCTCCCCATGTGGAAAGCTAATTTGCTTTGGATATTGGAAGCGAGAGCAGGTTTCCTGCTCTCGCCTAATATCCAAAGCAGTTTGCTATGACAGGACGGGAGCCGCGAGGCTCCCGCCCTGCCATAGCAAACTACAGTGTCCCGGGGGTAGGCACCCCGGGACACTGCAGGAGCCGGCCCTGGGGGTGGCGGTCCCCAGGGCCATCACTGGCTCCAGGAGGGGGCCGCGCGGCCCCCTCCCCACTTCTGCAAAGCCCCGGGGAGGTGGCGGTCTCGGGCGTGTGGGGGCTGGAGCCCCCACACAGGTATTTTAAATTTAAAAAAGAAGCCCCGGGGGGGGTGGCGGTCCCGGGGCTGCTGGAGGGCTCAGAGCCATCCCGCACCATTTTTATTAGAAAGCCCCGGGGGTGGCGGTCCCCGGGCTTGGGGGCCTTAGAGGCCCCCATTAACTATAAACCCACCTCCCGCATGCCCCCGGGACTTGGCCCACCCGGGGGCAAATTAGCATCGAAGCGCGGGAGACCACGCTTCGATTTTATTTTTTTTACAGCGGGATCCGCGCACCCTAAGCGCATCCCGCCGATTTAAAAAAAAAAAAATGCTTTTTTCTGCCCAGTGAGCAGACCTAGGGGGTCAGGGTGTTTCTACCCTGCCCCCTTTTTGCGCTTTGCGCACTTGTTTCTGTCCCTCGGTTCTACCGAGGACAAAATGGCTGCCAACACTTCCTGATTTGGAGTGTTGACAGCCACTTGACAGCCAATTAGCATGCAGCTCGTGATCGGGACGGTGCGCGCAGGGTGCGCTCAGGATACGCGGACCCTACTCGGCCATAGATATATATGTGACTTTACTTTTGATTTTCTCAGGAACTACTGAATGGATTTACACCATTTAAGCAAAAGGCACGACACTGAACCAAGGGCTACCTCTTTGCCAAATTTGGTGTAATTCCGTTCAGCAGTTCGGGCTGTAGCTGCGATGAAAGGATCCTATGGAAAAATAAATGGGGAAAACGCCTTTTGGGACCCCCCCCCCCTTTTTTCTCGGCCCCCGCTTGATGAATCAACCCGAGACTTTCAGGGTAGGAGCGGAGCGCCCCAACAAGTTGGAAGCTTTCGCGAAGATTCGTCAACCGGCGCAAGAGTTATTTCAAATAGAATGTCGCGGATTGCCTATGGAAAATAGGTCCTAACTATAACTATCTACTGGCAACCCCCAGTAGATAATATACACATACACACACATATACATACATATATATACACACATATACACACACATATATATACACACACATATATATATATACACACACATACATATACACACACATACATATACACACACACATATACACACACACATATATATACACATATATATACACACATACATATACACACACATATATACACCTAGAAGTCCAAAAGTATGTGTGCTCTCAGGAAAACAGAATCCACGACTCAAAAACTTTGCAAAGCGTTTATTACACGACGCGTTTCGACTGCAGCCGCAATCTTGGTCACGTGTAAGGTGCACACCCAATGAAAAGCTTAAGTAGAAGTAAAAAACATCACATGGTCCTGTAGACAGAGAGTGTCTATACATAGAATGCATGGCGGCCATCTTGTAGTGGTAAAATTACAATATACACATGCAAGTGCAAATAGCCCAATAAAGTGAAATTGGGGTCAAAATGAGGTACAAAGGGAGAGGCAACACACGTTAATATCAACATAAAAATGCATCATGTTAGATAAGGAAATAACAACATTGGCCAAAAGTAACAAATGTACATCAAGTGACAAGCTTAAGTAAAAACACACATCACATGGTCCTGTAAACAGAAAGTGTCTGTACATAAAGTGCATGGCGGCCATCTTGTAGTGGTAAAATTACAATATACGCATGCAAAAGCACATGGCCCAATAAGATAAAATTGGGGTCAAAGTGAGGTACAAAGGGGGAGGCAACACACGTTAATTTCACCAGAAAAATGCATATTGTAGATAAAAGAATAGCAACGTTGGCAAAAGGTAACAAATGTAATGCACAGTGCAAAAGTCAGGGCTTTAAGTCCGTCTAGGAAACACATGTACACCCTGCTCCAAAAATGAAATGAACATGCTGCCCCAGTGGGCAACGACCTACATGGTAGTAATGAACCGAAAAGTGATGCCCCAGTGGGCAACGATCTACACGGTAGTAGTGAGCCAAAGAATAATGCCCAAGTGGGCAAAGACCTGTGAGGTGGTAGTGAGCCAACTATGCCTGCATCCTGGTGATCTACACATGAGGTGCCGTAGATAATGTGTACCCAAGTCACAGAGAGTAAAAGCCCGAATGGGCATAGAGATGCATCAGGACTATGATGAAAAAAGACTGCCGGCCACTACAAGATGGCCGCCATGCATTCTATGTATAGACACTCTCTGTCTACAGGACCATGTGATGTTTTTTACTTCTACTTAAGCTTTTCATTGGGTGTGCACCTTACACGTGACCAAGACTGCGGCTGCAGTCGAAACGCGTCGTGTAATAAACGCTTTGCAAAGTTTTTGAGTCGTGGATTCTGTTTTCCTGAGAGCACACATACTTTTGGACTTCTAGGTGTATGTTGATTGCCGGTACGCTCTGCCGGCGTGTGTGCCACTTCTCTAGGGTCCCTGTGTTTCCGGAAGGAGCTTTCGTTCAAGGAAATATATACACACATATACACACACATATATACACATATATACACACATATATATACATATATACACACATATATATACATATATACATACATATATATACATACATATATATACATATATACATACATATATATACATACATATATATACACACATATATATACACACATATATACACACATATACACACATATATATACACATATATATACACATATATATACACATATATATATATACATATACATACATATATACATACATACATATACATACATATATATACATATATACACATATATACACATATATACACACATATATACACACATATATATACATATACACACATATATATATACATATATACACACATATATATACATATATACATACATATATATACATATATACATACATATATATACATACATATATATACATATATACATACATATATATACATACATATATATACATACATATATATACACACATATATACACATATATACACATATATACATATATACATACATATATATACATACATATATATACATATATATACATATATACACATATATACACACATATACACACATATATACATATATACACACATATATACACACATATATATACATATACACACATATATATACATATACACACATATATATACATATACACATATATATACATATACACATATATACATATATATACACACATATACACACATATATACATATATATACACACATATACACACACATATATATACACACACACATATATATACACACACACATATATACACACACACATATATACACACACACATATATACACATATATATATATACACACACACACACACACACACACACACACACACAGACCTGTCTCCTGAAATGGGCCTCAATGGTGTTTCTGTCGTGGTGATAAGTGATGGGCTGTTCCGTGCCCATTGTTTGAGGCCGCCCTGAAGGGTCGGGGGCTCCGGTACTCGGAGGCTTGTGTTTGTCTATATATACACATATATATATATATATATATATATATATATATATACACACACACACACACACACACACACACACATATATATATATACACACATATACATATATATATACACACACATATATACACACATACATACACATATATATATATATATACACACACACACACACACACACACACACACACACACACACACACACACACACACACACACACACTGAGCATTATAATCTGACGCATTAGTTTCAGGTTTCGATGGTGTCCCACTATACATGCCTTCTACTGATATACAAGAACGCTCACTCCACTGTGCAAGATCTAGGTCGCCAATGGTGAGAAGGCTCAACAAGAAAACTATAAGAAATCTAAATCTCTTACCTCCACTAAAATGCAGTTAAGATGTGTACTGTAAATATTGTGTCTGGGTTAGGAAGAATAAGAAAAGTGTTGCATCTTTCAATCTAGGAACTCTGCGCAACAGAATCCCAGGAAGTGCAACTGCCATGCACTACAGGACTCCTCAGTTTTCCGAAGCTTAATAATGTGCATTTATTTATTCATTATCTGAATAAATCACAATTCGTAAGCAAACTCTGCAGTCGTCGAGTGAGGTACCAATTCCTGCAAGTATGGAGATGATCTCTGCCCTTTGCCTTAAATGAGTCACTGGATATAGTTTTGAGTAAATGCAAGATTAGGAGGAATTTGAGCTTGCATTTGTTTTTACTCAAAGTGGCTTGATAATATTGTAATAGCTTTCTCCACACTCAAGTAGAAATATCAGCGCAATGAATTATGAACAAGTCAGCACTTGACTTGATCGGTAAACAAATGGAGAGAAATGAAGGCCATGGAAGCATTATGCCTGAAAGAACTGATTTTTAAGAGAACCATGCAGGTGGTCTTTTGTCCTTTAAACTAGGAATTGAGGGTCAACAAGGCAAACACTTCCACACTTCTATAATGTTGGACATTTGGGGTATTATTTATTTATTTGTTTGTTTGTTTTGAAGAGGAAGTGATTTGAGGACCATGCTGCCTTCATGTAGGGGGACTTGAGAAGCTGTAAAAGCACTTTGATGCTTTACAAATGTCACAGACTCTGTTCATGCCCTACTTCCTAATCTCTTGTAAATTAGACCATTGCATAAGATGCTCTGCATATCTGGCATAATATAGAATTGCAGCATATGGGAGAAAAACTTGAATCAATTAACAATATCTTCACAGTAGATGCTTAAGGACCCTCTCCTTGCCATGCACATTGTACATAGCTGTCGTTGTTCATAAGGTGATTCTGCCTCTGTCCATGCCTGTGCAAACGGCATAGTTCCGCAAAGAATGAGAACTGCTTGCACACAGATACAAATACCAGGTTCATACCCAACTCAATGATGAAATTTCATTCGTCCGAGGTTGACTAAACGCGGAGGTCAGCAGAGACAACCTTAAACAAACTCATCCTCACAGTTGCTTGGCCAGCAGATTGTAGTGGCCCACTTCTTGGTAATGCAAAGTGAGAAAACCTAACATCAAATACAACACAAAATCACTCTCACTACACAGAGAATGATCTATATATTCGGCATGGTTTGATCACGGACAGTCCCATAAATGATCCACTGTGGCCACACTTGCAACCGCAGTCATATGTGTGCACGTGAAAGCACACTGCGTGGCAATGACTGTCAGACGTGCAATATATAAAAATAAGATAACCCTGCTATAGGCTGCAGGTGGTGTACAGAAATCTACAGCATTAGCCTCCATCTAGACGGAGCATGCCTCTGCCTTGACTTTGGGTTAACTGGCTTATACAGTTCAGCCAGCTCTCCCTTTCCCTAAACATCACGGTGATCATGAACTAATCCACTATGACTAGGATTCATTTAAGCTTCTTTGGTACAATATGATTAGAGTGGACTTATTGGATTTAGAGTTGGCAAGTGTCACGCAGAGCTGTAAATCTGGATATTTCTACTGGCACAACTGAAGTCTGGTATACATATGGGTTCTGGGCAATATTGGTCCATTGGTGATTAAACATTTCAATCAGCAGGACCATTAAACCACTGTCAATCAAACACTGACCCGTCTGCTGCTGTTTCTGCAAACATGAGCTGTTTAAGAGTAGATATCTTTTGTATTTTTAGATAATTGCGTATTCACTGGAAATGTATATTGTAAACATTGTACTTCCACTGCTTCTGAAGTAATTTTGCTTTCTAAAATGATTAAAACAATTTCTATGATTAAACCCGTTACTACGCCCCTCCACCAAAACCAATATTGCTGGATCTACTTGTGAAAGTAGAAAAAATGTAAAAGCCTCAGGAAAGGATTGGTCTCTCTTCATTGGCTACCGGTACTCAGCTGCATCGCTTTTAAAGTGGCATGTCCTGTGTTTAAATATCTCAAAGGAACAGTCACTTTGCACTTGTGAGAAAAATTACCATGGTCCTTTTTAAAATAAATGCTTAAGTCGGGGAAGCAAATACTTCCAGAACTAATCTTTTTTAGAAGCGGAACAGCCGATTTTCCGTGTTTGGACCTCAGATTTGGAAATCGATGCCAGAAGACATTAAACAGTTGTCCATTTTTTCATATCCAGAAGGAGGCAAAGATATTTAGTTCAATCTTCACTCATCATTTCCGTATGTTATGACTTTGTGATATGCGCAGGGAAGGGTTTTGGAATCTGAATTATTATTTCTGCTGTGTCTACTAGTGACAACTGATTTTGCAGAGTATGCCTAATGAATAAAATAAATTAAATATTACCAAGCCGGAGGATAGCATGACGCCAGATGACGAGCCGCCTCTCCTAGAAGATTATCAAGTGCCTCCCAGGGACCTTGATGATTCTCCAAGTATTTAGCCACTTCTTCAGCGTTAAGCGCTAGATCAATTCAGCGATACGTGTTAATGCCCTTCCAACAAATCATGTTGTGTTGAGGACTTTCTAAAAACATATCTAAGGGCTGAGAAGGGGCTTCAAGCTGATGCATGGTGTGCTTTAGAAAACATAATAAATACATTAACTGTGCTATTACGGAGAATCTGGAAGGTTCAGTACCGGTCATCCAAAACAGGTCATCTGCCGGAAGCAATTATTGTTGTGTTAGCCTACACATCACTATCCGTTTCTTCGACTTATGAGACTCGTGTTGCCAAAGCAGATACGATGCTGCAGACTTTCAGCTAAGAGCAATAAGGAAGGAGGGAGATTTATTTTTGCAATGGACTATAATCTATTGGGCTAGTTCATGCATTTAGGGACACATTAAAGAATAATATCTTACTGTTGAAGACTGTTCCAATAAATGTCTCTAATGTAATACATTTTTCACTCCTATCCACAGTGGAAATCAAGAAGTACCAGTGCAGAGTAAAGGTCAAATGCTATTAATATTGCTCTGAACCTTAATCTGATGAGATTCGGATAAATGGATATTTCATATTCCCTCATAAAAGTACTCAGAACAAAATATGGAGAAAAAAAAACAATAGAAGTGTTAATGGGTCATAATGAGGTTTCCATGTGTAACGTTCTGCAATAATCACTGATTCATATAAGTCATTAAATATTAGAATTAAGCTGTTTCTAAGGACTGTAAATAATATGTGACACTATTACTCACGTTAATGTTAGTCAACGTACCGCGCTCGGAAGAGGTGGAAGTCCGGCTCTATTCAAATTGTAACACTGGGTGATCCAATACAATCTGTTTGGAATCGTGGGGTAGCAGCCGCCTGGCCAGCATCAGTGTCTCCAAAGATCACAAAATGTTGCTCTTTTACTCATAGGCATGCGCTGGTAGGCGTCAACTGAGCCAATGTGAATCTTGTAGGTGTCGTCCTGCTTCCAGAGCGCAGCCAGAAGGTGCAAAGAGCATTTGAAATGCAATAGGTCTCGCATTTACGAGTTTAAGCTATTGTCATTTACAATGGCAAAAGCTCAAACTGTTGTAAATGCGAGACCTATTTCAGTTCAAAGAATCGGCCACCATTGTGGTGCGCCATGCAAGTGAAAGCGTGCATGGCGCACTGAATGTAAGGAAAGCACGTCGTGCCTGCAGTAGGAGAAACTCATTAAAGAAAATAGTGCTTACAGACTAAATAAGACATACCGGGTGGCAACAGAAGTAAAAGGGCCAGTCGCCATGGGAGGTTACACTAGAAGACAAGGCGGTACTAAGGAGGGACTAACAAGCCTATTAACGAATCAGAAGCCAGTATTTACAAAGAAAAATGACAAAAGCCAATGAAAAATAGGGGCGGAGAGTGGGCGGGGTTTCAAAGCCATACTTCAATACTGCATGCATTGCAGCAGAACATGCGCTGCCCGGGCTCGACCTAAACAGGACATGACATTCACTGAGCAGATTCCTAGGCATTGCTGAGTGGCAGAACCGCAGATATTCGTTTTATACAGAGCCTTGGTTGAAGACTTCTTTACAGTCACCAGATCCTCGAAGTTCTCAGAGGAGAGACCTTAATCTTAAAAGGTCAGCTCCTCACGAACCATGTGGTTAAGCTGAGTATTGCAACACTCAAATTTATCTAAGGCCAGGAGGGCACTCCTTGGGGGGAGGCTGTGTTCCCTCTAATGAAAACGGAACAGGTCCAAAGCACAGAACTGGTAAAGCCACCAGAAAGGCATTTAATGGCATCAGAGGCACTAAAAATGTAGAGATGTCCCCTTCAGATCAACATCAAGCGTCCCTTACCTCACATAGAAACCTTCTCCACCTGCCCATGCAAGAGGCTGGAGCTCTGCCTTCAATTTTCACTTCAGCCTTTACTCTAATAAGTCTGTGGACAGAGAATACAGTAAGCAATTCAGCCTGCGTGCACTGTGCCAAAGAGCAGTTTCTCATTTGCACCCCTCTGAAAGGTATACCTGAAGAGAAATACTGACCGTATCGAAGCCTTCATGTGTTTTCAGAATTCACTTTATGCAAAGTGGCCAAGATCTCTGCACCCTCTCAAAATGGACTACTATTAGACAGCTGTGCTATCTAGGCACCTGAACAAGGAGACGATCATACTACTGTTTCTGTGGCTCACAGCCAGGATGTGTCTGCCAGTCTGTCAGAACCCGAGGTCAAGGTATACCACTGTGGATAGTGCCAGCATTCATATTTTACTATAGCACATGGGGATCTTCAAGAGGGCATTATTCAGTAATATGGCTTAGGGTTGTGGTCTCTACCTGGAAATTACTATCAAAAGGGTTGAAGCTGTAAGATTTGTGCAATGTTCAAAGTAAATTCCAATGACACAAAACAATACCCACCAGAAGTACCAGGCTGTGGCACCACAGGGGAGAGAAAAAAAATGTACGAAGCACAGAGAAGTGATTGCAAGACATACTGTAAGGGCAGAGTAGAGATGACCAGATGGGCGAGGATGGCAGTGGTGGAGAGAGGACCTAGACAGGAGAGCGAATGAACAATGTACATGGAAAAGTTTCCTGCACCCACATCGCAGGATCCCCTGCACAACAGAGGCCATAAGTAAAACCAAGATGCAATCCTGTTGTGCTTTGCCCAAATATCCATAAAAGGGGCCACTCAAATCCAGAAGCATTCATTTTATGCTACTCAAACAGCTTCAAGTCCACTTGGTACTGCACACTTATGAAATATAGCTGTAGCATACTTTAATGTCTCATGTGGCCATTCATAGGTTAGTATTGGCCTTTAACAGCACTCATCTGTCACAAAAAGCTGAAATTAATCTCTACTAGAATGACATGGCGAGCGTGGCACACATGTTCCAAAATGTTATTAAAGGTGTGTTTGTAAGGCTACTGGCGTTTACAGAAGCAGTGTTTGGGATATTGCTCAAAGTTACATGGAGTGGCACGCCAAGGATTGAAAACCTGAAAGGCCGCACTGTCCTCTGTGCAGTATACAAACCTTGGCGGAGACTGCTGTTCCAAGCCCAGAAAGAGCCAGGGTTCCCGTAACCCAAGAATACATGGACAAATACATCGAAGAGCAGCCTTCTGGCACTCCTTATAAAACTCTAGAGCCCCCAGACTACAGTGTAAGCTTGAAACTGGGAGTCAAAGCACACAACACATCTTGCATTCATAGAGGGGTCAGGCTAATATTATTCTCACTTCTTGTTCGGCTTCATAAAAACCTTCAATTATTGGTCAAAAAACAACACTTTCAGAAAAAATGATAGGCAAAATAACATCTATGTCAGGACCGGAGGCTCAGATTATACCCCAAGATGGCAACATTCCTGGCAAAGTTTGTAAGAGACCCTAAAAAGGGTATTGATCGCTCCTGGCGCTCATGCCAGGACAAGCTGCTGGATGCAGTGGGGCCTCTCACCAAAATCCTTGACATGGCCGAAGAGGCCAAGGTCTCCGGTGCCCTTATCTCCCCGGAAGTGCTCTCGGGCTGGGCGCAGCACGCGATTGTGTTCCTAGGGAACACCAATTTCGCACTCTCCACAGAGAGAAGGCGGTCTCTCCTGATTAAGGTGGACCCAAAGTTGGGTGACCTGGCTTCTTCGAAGGCTGGCGCTGTGGCCCAGGGGGGCTTATTTGGCGACCCGTTCGTCAAAGAGCTGGGCAAGTTTGTGGCGACTTTCACCTCACTGGACAGAGCCCAGTTGAACATAAGGAAGGTCTTTACTCCCCGGGTTTTCCAAGGGGCCGTTTGTGGCAGGGGCTGCACGACCGGCCGGTTCTCCAACCCTGACAGGGGGCAAGGCTACGGGCATGGGCAATACCAGGACAATGACCACTTCAACACCTTCTACCCCACCAGAGGACAGAAGTTCCGTGGCCGTGGAGGCCAACGAGGCCAGCAAAATAATGCTGGAAAAGGTGTGTGTGCTACCCTCAGTAAGTCTGCAGGTGGGGGGGGCGCTTGGCGCGGTTTTTTCCGGCTTGGGTTTCTCTCACGAGCGATGCTTGGGTGCTGCAGATGGTCCAGGGCTTCCAGTTGGAGTTTCATGGCCGTCCACGTCAGCTAAGACGTCCCCGTCCCATATCCTTTTCTCAGCGGGGCGCAGAGTGATACGCGAAGAGGTCTCCGCCCTCCTCCAAAAAGGGGCAATTTGCTACGCGGAAGAGCAACATTTTCTTGGTCGACAAGGTCGACGGAGGCCGGTCATCAACTTGAAAAGCTTCAACGAGTGGGTGGTCTACCGCCACTTCAAAATGGAGGGTATCCACCTCTTCAGGATGTGCTGAGACCTCTCGACTGGATGGTCCGACTCGACCTGAAAGACACGTACCCGACGGTCCCTATCTTTCCCCCTCATCAGCGCTTTCTGCAATTCAGGTGGGAAGGGAAGGTTTGAGTTCACCACGCTCCCTTTCGGACTATCCTCCGCTCCGTGGTGCTTCACAAAGGTCCTCAGACTGGCGGTGGAGTTCCTGCGCGCGCAGCGTGTTCGAATGATAGTCTACTTGGACGACATGCTCTTTCTGGATCAGTGCCCCAGAAGGCTGTCCAGCCAGTAGAAGACAGCTGTCGACCTTCTGCAGGGACTGGGGTTTGTCATAAACGAGAAGTCCCTTTTGGTTCCGGTCCAGTGTGCAACCATTTTAAGGTTCAATGTAGACTCCGTCTCGTCAACTCTGAGTATTCCCGCCAGGAAGATGGAGAAGATCAGGCACGAACTGCGCCAGACCCTGGCGAAGGCGCAGATTTCCTTTCGCCAGCTGGCGCGGCTGGTAGGTCTTCTCTCCTCCTCGATATAGGCCATTTTCCCAGGCCCTTACACTACTGAGCCATGCAACGCTTGAAAGCGCATCATCTCAGGAAGGGTTTGACGTACTCTCAGTCAGTGCCACTGACGGACGACGTGAGAGACGAGATGGAATGGTGGCTCACCCACATGGAGGTGTGTAATGGCGATATTCGGTTCCGCTCCAGATATCATGATCGAGTCCGACGCCAGCCGTTCTGGCTGGGGGGCCAGGTGTGGAGAGTTCTCCACAGGTGGAGCCTGGTCCACTCACGAACAGTTGTTGCTCATCAACTGCCTGGAACTGTTGGCAGGGTCGTTTGCGGTGCAATGCTGGACAAAGGACAGGGTCCAATCGTGTTCCTCGTGGACAACATCTCTGCGGTCCGGTACATCAACCAGCTAGGTTGCACCAGGTCCAGAATGTTGGCGAACCTAGCCAAGGTCTTTGGCACTTCTGCCTAGACAACCAAATTTCGGTGACGTCGGAGTACCTTCCGGGTCGGGAGAACGAAGTGGCCAATTGGCACTCCCGTCATCTCCTGGATGCCAGCTGGACCCTCAAGTCTTTTCTCAGTTGTCTGAGAAATGGGGCCCCTTCTCGGTCGACCTTTTTGCGTCACGGCTGGATCATCAGTTACCGAGGTACTTCAGTTGGCGGCCAGATCCTCAGGCAGAGGCGACGGATGCGTTTCTCCAAGACTGGCAGAAGGAGCAGGGCTATGCCTTTCCTCGGTTTTCCATGATCACTCGAGTGTCCGCGCTACTTCGCCGCCAGCAGGCAGAGGTAGTGTTGATCACACCCTTGTGGAGGTCTCAAGTCTGGTTTCCGGTTCTACTGGAACTTTCTTGGGATTCTCCAATCAGACTCCCCCACTTTCCTCACATTCTCCTCAATCCCGAGCTCGTTCCCCATCGGCTGGTAGTGGAGGGAACGTTGAGGATGATGGCCTGGCGGATCTCCGGCGTCGCTGGTCGCTCCCAGGCCTTTCAGGACAGGCTGAGAACTTGCTTGCCAAGGCATGGCCAGACAGCACGACCAAGAGATACCGGTCAGCCTGGCATAGGTGGCGTTGTTGGTGTGTGCGACGGAGTGTCGATCCCGTGGGGGCAGATGTAGTCCACATCCTTAATTCCCTGGCGAGTCTAGCGGAGGATGGCTTGGCTTATCCGTGAATTAATACCATCCGCTCCGCGATTTCAGCCGGTCACATTATGGTGCAGGGCTCCCCGGTGGGTGAACACCCCTTGGTTTGCCGGCTTCTCAGAGGGATTCGCCTCTCTCTCCCTCCGGAGCCTCGGTATTCCGTCCTTTGGGACGTGAACCAGGTGTTGAATCTTTTTCTTTCCTGGCAACCTAATAGGTTTCTGTCCCGTAAGGAAGTGACAGCCAAATTGGCAATGCTGTTATGCCTGGTCTCGTGCAGGCGCGTCTCAGACGTGAGCGCTTTGGACATCTCAGCCAGAGTGTTTTGCCCAGAGGGGGTATCATTCACGGTAAGTAGAAGGACCAAGAGTAATACCAGGGTCATCTCATACCCAGCATTCTCAGACTCCCCTAAACTGTGTGTGGTGCAGTGCCTCCGTGCTTACGAAGAATTGACTGAGGAAACTCGCCCTCCGGGTGAGAAGCAACTGCTCATTGCGCTACGTAAACTGTACAGAGCAGTCTCGTCCCCGACCATCACCAGATGGGTGCGTTGGGTGATGCAGGAGGCGGAGATTGATACGAAGCAGTTTGGTGCCCACTCGGGAAGAGGGGCGATGGCCTCTAAGGCTTTTTCCCTAGGAGCGCGTTTGGAAGATCTGATGCGCGCGGCCGATTGATCCTTTGACTCCACCTTTAAGAGGTTTTATTTCAAACCAGTGCTGGAGGTGGCACGGCTGGTAGTCGACAAGCTTTGTACTGGCATAATCTGAGCCTCCGGTCCTGACATAGAATGAAAATTTGCCTAGCTGTAGTGCTGGTAAGTTTCAATTCTATTAAGGACATTGAGGCGAGGATTATCCCGCCCAATGACCTCTGAAGATATGGACCCTTCCCCGTTCTGGTGTAAGTAAACCGTAAATGGGTCTTTTAGAACTGTGGTAATGAGCTAATGACTTTGATCATGTGCTGTTGTTTGATTGTTCTTTAATTCAATTGGTTCCAGCTCAGTCCTCTGACACTACCTATTTTGCAGGAAATTATGGTTCCAAACAAGAAGCGTGAAATCCGACAGGAAATGGTTCGTGAGAAGAAAGAGGAAGAGGAAACAGCGTGAAGGGACTATGCTGACTGGCTGGAGTGCAGACAGCGAGGAAGGACTCCTGTTGAGACTTTGTGTTTTCCCTATTGTTCATGGGAAATGTAGTTGGTTACTGTGTTTAAAAATGTGCTGCTGTGGAAAATAAAGCGAGATGATGCGCTTTCAAGCGCTGCATGGTTCGGTAGTGTAAGGGCCCGGGAAAAACGGCCTGTATCGAGGAGGAGAGAAGACCTACCAGCCGCGCCAGCTGGCGCAAGGAAATCTGCGCCTTCGCCCGGGTCTGGCGCAGTTCGTGCCTGATCTTCGCCATCTTCCTGGCGGGAAGACTCAGAGTTGACGAGATGGAGTCTACATTGAACCCTAAAAAGGTTGCACACTGGACCGGAACCAAAAGGGATGACTTCTCATTTATGACAAACCCCAGTCCCTGCAGAAGGTCGACAGCTGTCTTCAACTAGCTGGACAGCCTTCTGGGGCACTGACCCAGAAAGAGCATGTCGTCCAAGTAGACTGTCTTTCGAACACCCTGCGCGCGCAGGAACTCCACCGCCGGTCTGAAGACCTTTGTGAAGCACCACGGAGCGCAGGATAGTCCGAAAGGGAGAGTGGTGTACTCGAAAACCTGCCCTTCCCACCTGAATTGCAGAAAGCGCCGATGAGGGGGGGGAAGATAGGGACCGTCAAGTACGCGTCCTTCAGGTCGAGACGGACCATCCAGTCGAGAGGTCTCAGCACATCCCTGAGGAGGTGGATACCCTCCATTTTGAAGTGGCGGTAGACCACCCACTCGTTGAAGCTTTTCAAGTGGATGACCGGCCCCCGTCAACCTTGTCGACCAAGAAAATGTTGCTGAGGAAGCCACCAGGATGCTCTTCCGCGTAGCAAATTGCCCCTTTTTGGAGGAGGGCGGAGACCTCTTCGTGTATCAACTCTGCGGCCCGCTGAGAAAAGGAGATGGGACGGGGACGGCTTAGCTGACGTGGATGGCCATGAAACTCCAACTGGAAGCCCTGGACCATCTGCAGCACCCAAGCATCGCTCGTGAGAGAAACCAAAGCCGGAAAAAACAGCGCCAAGCGCCCCCCCACCTGCAGACTCGCAGAGGGTAGCACACTCACCTTTTCCAGCATTATTTTGCTGGCCTCGTTGGCCTCCACGGCTACGGAACTTCTGTCCTCTGGTGGGGCAGAAGGTGTTGAAGCGGGTATTGTCCTGGTATTGCCCACGCCCGGAGCCCTGCCCCCTGTCAGGGTTGGAGAACCGGACGGTAGTGCGGCCCTGCCACAACCGGCCCTTTGGAAAACCCGGGGAGTAAAGACCTTCCTTATGTTCAACTGGGCTCTGTCCAGTGAGGTGAAAGTCGCCACAAACTTGCCCAGCTCTTTGACGAACGGGTCGCCAAATAAGCCCCCCTGGGCCACAGCGCCAGCCTCCGAAGAAGCCAGGTCACCCAACTTTGGGTCCACCTTAATCAGGAGAGACCGCCTTCTCTCTGTGGACAGTGCGCAATTGGCATTCCCTAGGAACACAATCGCGCGCTGCGCCCAGCCCGAGAGCACTTCCGGGGAGATAAGGGCACCGGAGACCTTGGCCTCTTCGGCCATGTCAAGGATTTTGGTGAGAGGCCCCACTGCATCCAGCAGCTTGTCCTGGCATGAGCGCCAGGAGCGAGCAATACCCTTTTTAGGGTCTTTTACAAGCTTTGCCAGGAATGTTGCCATCTTGGGGTATAATCCTCGCCTCCGTGTCCTTAATAGAATTGAAACTTACCAGCACTACAGCTAGGCCAATTTTCATTCTCCTCCTTTTATCTGAGAAACAGAATAAGAGGCATCCCTGGCGTTAAGTCCGCTTTTGCCAAACATAGCTTTTCATATTTACATGCAAGGCGGGTTAGTCTGGGGGCACAGTGGTTGTTACCCAAGCGCGGAGGGATCTGCAAGAGAGGTCACTAGAATGGCAAAAAGTCTTGAAAATGCAATCTTTCTAATATAGAACATATAAACTTTACTGCTAAGGAAACGGTTCACTAACTAATCTCGCCAAATATAATATCAAATGTTGAGTTGTTTTAGAACATACTGGATGATATAACAGATCAATCACTAATCACAAGATACCTCAGCAGACCACCCTTAACTTTCTGCATTAAATGGTTGATCCCTCATCTAGCGACTGTGGGCACGGAAACTAATGAAGTCTTTAAAAAAAAACACACAAAAAACAGGGACTAATAGGTTAAGTCTGAACAACTTTAAGTCTAGAGATGAAGGCGTTTATAATACATTTACAAAATGCCAAGTGGTCTAGCTTTTCATAGCTTTAGCTGCTATTACAGTATTCTTGGAGATCTGAGCATGCATCCTGCATGTTCAGCAAACAATGACATTGATAAGACAGGATTCTATTGAAGTTACAAAGTAGAGGTCCTGATGGGGACTGTATTAAATATGTGCGTCAAGCAAGAGTATTGTCCAGTCCCCATCACAAGGTATTTGCGGACAACACCAACGTAGTGGTAGGTCTCTTTTTTAACACCGTAATAATATATGCATTACCTTCCAAAAGAAGAGCTTTGCAATTTTATGTCAGGACTGGAGGAAAAAATTATGCTTCTCTTTGCTTTATTTTAAAAGGCAGGAGAGAAATCAACAAACTACACTTCTCATGAGCACTTGGGAAAAGTTGTGGTTCAAACAGCCAGTCAACAGTATGGTTCAAAATGACTATGACCCCATCTTGGGCTTCCGCTTTCTTAGCTGCTTCGCAGCTCATAAGTCCAGTGTTCTCTTACACTATATTTTGACATGTGCAGATCAGGGTACTTTATGCATTGTCTGTTAACTATGTTTTAATATGTGCAGATCATGGTACTTTATGCATTGTCTGTTGCGCTTAGGATGATTTGTGGCAATACGCACCTTCTGCTGCTAACCCCCCTTTTCCATTTCAGTTGCCTGCGGGCACCCGCTTCATATTGGCCCAGTGCGCTTAGAAGGGGTGGCCCAAGGTGCGGTCCTGAGGTGAAGTCCTCCCATCAGGTAGTGGCACCAGACTTAGCTCACACCACCCTTACCCTCATTGATGTTTGCGGCTCCACAGCAGTCCCGCTTTAACAGCTGCGAAGCAGAACATCTACAGGCAATCCCTGCAGTGAGCAGTATAGGGAGTTATAAACTCCTTCAAAGCACATTGAGTGGGTCAGTGATATAAATAGAGAACCCAGGTTTGGCACCACCTTGTTAGTGCCCCCCGTCTGTAGTTAGACACCTCCTGTGGGAGGTCAGCATTACATTCATTGTAAGGACACTGCACAGGCAAAGCAGTTACCCCAAGACAATTTAGTGGGGGTTGTGTCCTCACAGCCTTACTGCTGTCATTACACTGCCTTTCATACAGAATCTTCCTGTTCTTTTTCTTCTTTACACTAATCAGAGAAATTGGATTTTATTCCCCTTGGGACCAGGGCATCTCCGAGGCAGTGGATAGCTCAGTACAGAAGGCAGTGATCGATGCTCTTGGATCTATTGGAAAGCAACTTCTTTAATTGGCTTTGTAAAGGCTCAAAACCCTCCGTTGGAGGACTGCCTTGGGTTTCCTCCCAGAAACCCATGAAACTCAGAGCCCTCAGGGTCAGACTCCAGCCAAGACTCATGCCAAAAGGAAAAGAGGCTGCCCCGTTTAGCAGATGCATTTGACAGGCTCAAGCAGACCTTCCTGACACAATTCAACCTTCTCTCAGCAGTGGCAGCTGCCACCGAGTAGCACGCGTGGGGTTGGGGGAGGGGAATAGAAAAATAAATTAAAAAGTTACTTACCTTGCTGACCTCTTCTGTTACCGCTTGGCTTGGTGGATCCTGTGTGTGCATCCTGCTTCAATCACAACACTGCAAAGCAGCGTTGTGATTGGTCTGAGCGCTGTAGTTCAGCGCTCAGACGTGCACTATGAGCCTGTGCATGTTGCTCACCAGGCTGTGTATTACAGCCTGGTGCGGAACATGCAAAGTGCGCATGACTGGCCGGCCAAACCGTCATGCGCACTTAAGTGCCCCAACCACTCCTCTCCTGCTGGCTGTGACGACAGCCAAGCCCCGCATCGTAAACCTGCCCAACAACGAAAAATAAAAAGATAGTAACAGTGTTATTTTAATTTTGTCTTTATCCACTGCTCAAAAAGCAGTGGGGCAGCGATCCTCCGCCTTAGCGGAGGAGCCGCTGCTGCCTCCCAGGCCAGCTTCTGAGGAATCCCTAGCGGGCTGCTCCAGTGAGTCTCTCCATACGTCACTCTACCACTGGTGACACCCTGGCCAAGTTAATGCAGACACTGCCCCGTCGATAGACCCCAAGCACCAAAAGACAGACAACCCAAAGATCAAACATCATCTGCCATGTTGGAATTGGATGATGTATAACGCCCACGGTTGGCAGAATGGTTATCTGGGAAAAAAGTGGCACTGTATGTGGCCAGTCGTAGATGCGTAGGCCCCTCGACTTTAGGCAGCTGCAGGCTCAGAGCAGAGTGCCCTCACCCGACACAGGAGGCCAACGTTGCCTTGACACCCAAGATCGATCGCTGTATAGCTATCTTTTTGGCTAAGTTAGAGACCATTAGATGGTCCTGGCGTTCATAACAGGACAAACCTCTGGATACTGCAGGACACTCAATGATTATACTGAACATGGCAGAGTCGGGCATGCTCATCTCCTCCGAAATTCGATTGTCAGAAGCGGCCTAGTCAACCATCATTTTCCGGGCCTAACCCAACAGTGCCATCTTCCCTGAGAGAAGCAGGTCACTGCTCATAGTGGTAGATCCAAATCTGGGCAACCTGGCTACCTCGGAAGGGGGTCCTGTGGTCCTCAATGGAGAGACTTTCCTTAAAGAACCAGACAAATTAGAGTCTACTCTTGCCTCCTTGGACAAGGTGCTGTCATCCACTAAGAACATTTTTGTACATAAGGTTTTAGAAGAGGTTAGAAAAGAAATGGAGTGTTTGTCTGGCCGCTCATAGTTTTAAAGACCTCAAAGAGGTCATGCATTCAGAGGAGGCTAGTGTAGGATCAAACACGCTTCAGGATATTTTTTCCCTTCATGAAGAAACACCCAAGGGCACTGCAATAGAGGACCCTTCAGGGGATCAGCCTCCTCTTGCCCTGGATTTACCAGCAAGTATTCTCCATTCTCCCCTCGTAAAATAAGGAGGGAGGTTAGTGGAATTCATTCATAAGCGGCACAAGATAATGACAGAAGCATGTGTCCTGCAGACGATATGGGGCTTTCACATAGAATTTTATGGTTTGCCACTGCAAAGGCAGCCACCAGTTCTGACAGTTTCCTCGGACTCACAAAAACTATTGATAAGACTGTGAAAGGCAGCGAGTCTTCTAAGACCCTCAATGCTGCCCAGTGCAGGGTTCCACCTCTAATTCACTTTGGGTTCGCTATCAAAATAATGAGGCAAGCGCTGGAAACTGGAAGACAAGAAAAAGGTTTATTTCTCATGAGGAGATCACGTCAACTGCAGACACCGGGATGTCTGAGGGAGGTGTTCTGCTGATAACTCCTTTGGCTCTTCCTTTTATACAGGTTTGACACAATGCATTGGTTTCATCAACATGGTTACACAAGCTTGGGGTCCCCGCCCCGGGCAGGTTGTCACACAAGCCCAACAGTAATTCTCTTCCCACCCAGGTCAAACAGACAATCTTATCTTGCAGCTGGACCTTGCTTCAGGGTCTAAAACATGTGAGACCAGCCAGATCTAAGAGTCCGTTCTGTTGATAAAAACAGGTCCCATTGTTGGTAACAACAAGTCTTGCTGTTTGCAGTGCAATAAATCATGTTGCAAGAGTCTTTTTGGTGTTTGGAACCTGTTTGTGTAACTAGGTGCAGTGAGGGGTAGAGTGTCCAAAGGTTTGCCTGAAAACAGAGATGAGAGGAAAAACGAGTTTGTGGCAGCAAGTGGCGCTGAGGTTTGTTGCGGCAAATAGAGTTTATAGCCCCCAGCACACGTACCAGGTCGGTCAGAGGGTCAGAGGGATGCTAGTAAGGGCAGGGTGAAACAAAGGTGACCAACAGAGTACAAAATGGCTGTGATAGATTAAAATGACTGCAACTTATGTGCACATAGAATTCCACCAGACAAGATGGCGCAGGTAATGTTCACGATTGTCGTTTTGCTTTTAACAGTGGCCCCTTTGAACATAACTAGCCAGCTTGTCAGTCTATTTCGATCTCCATAATGTCCTGTATCTCTTGATCATACATTACTCTCATTTTTGTTAGCTGAGTGTCCATAGTCTTAGGGTGCAAGGTAGTTATGCAAAGAGAACACAAAGGTGGTATACAGTGTATACCCAAACAACAACCACATATTGTCAATACTGGGACCAAGAGAATCATTGATATTTTCCAACCCCACTCCTTCAAGATGCCCCAAAGCCAACTTCCAATTGTCCAAGTCTCTGATCCTTGATGAATTTCTGAAGATAGTCTATGGAGATGTTCGATTGCTTCATAGACAGAAGGTGAATTATCAGGAATGTATACACAGCAGCCGGCACCGATGATGCGGCATGCTTCTCCACGGTCCGCTAGTACCAAGTCCAGGACCATGCGATTTTGCAGGGTAACCAGACGGATCGCTTGGAGCTCAGCAGTGTTGTTGGTGAGGATGCCAGCAGTGACGTTCAGGGCGGTCTCTACCGCTTGGGACAGATGTCTGATGGCTCGGCTGTTTGCCATCGGACCCCATAGAGGGATGAGCCCTTTTGCTGCGTCGAGGAACTGTGATGAGGCAGAGTCTGCTTGATCAATGTCTTTAGAACGCTTTTCTCGATGATGCTCTGCAGGGGCTGTGTAGGTTGGTGGCAAAACAAAGGCGATGTAGCACGTGCCCCGCCCCCAGTTTCTTGGGAGCCAGGTGTAGGCTTTGGTTCCACAAACAAAGTACATATTGGGTGATGCAACAAGCGCTGGGGGGTTGGCAGTGTTCAAAGTCCTTACAATGCTACAGGTGCTGTGACCCACATTCTTAGTCCCACAGCCTTCAATGCATACAAGGCCAGAGACGTTCACCACAGATAGGGTCACAGTCAGTGTTGCAGCAGTTCTTTTCTTCAGGTAGGAAAATGTGGCTCTGTTAGGATTATTGAACACTTGCATTTCCACTCGTTCTTTGGAGGGGACATTAATCTGGAATGTCGCATTGAAGGTGTGAGGGCAGAAGGGGGCGGCTGTCCTTCCTGCTTTGTTTCGCCAGAACTCGTTGTAGAACTGGGCGATTGTTCCGTCGGAAGTGGCATTGTCTTTGTAACTTTCTTGTAGGAGCATCATCCAGGCAAGGCAAGATCCGTGAATAGAAAAGGGCGAAGGGATGAAAGGGATGGAATGTTCAGTGGCATGTGGTAACAGCCCACAGACCCAACAGTTGGTAGCATTGGTGGCAAGATTGTGCTGGTGCAACATCTGCACGAAAGAATTATTCCAGAATTCTTTGCGTCGTTCTCGGAGATGTGGCGGTAGTGATACCAGGTAGTGTTCTTTCTTGGTGGCTGGTTGCATGGTGGGTGACAATGTTCTGTATGCAGGTGCATTCTCTTCAATGATCCAGAGTGCGACCATTAGCAGGAGACAGGTGAGAAATGCGGCTACAAGTGCAATTGTCTTTGTGCTGTGCAGGTTAGCAGTCTTGGTGTCTTTGCGGTGGTTTTGCAGGTGTTCAGTTTCTTCCATCATCTTCGAGGAGCTCAACAACTGTTAGGACCACAGACTTTTGTCTGGCGCTTTCCTGGTAGCATTGTTTGACTGTGCTACTGATCTGAGACCTTGACTTAGTGGCCTGGTCGTTGGAGCTCCCTCCTTTCGTCGATCTTAGGTTGTACCCTTTCCTGGATGGCACCGTGGGGGTCGGGAAATTCTGATAGTTCGAGGGTGTCTTCTTGTGGGTAGCAACTCAGAGCTGGTCGGTCTCTTGCACCTCCACCCCTTCACAGGTTGCCAGGGTTGGAGGGACTCGTTTGAGCGTGCATCCAGTTTCGTTTTCCTTCCACTCGGAGGGCAGTTCGGGTGGTGATCAGGACTTGCCAGGGGCCCATCCACCTAGGCCCATCCACCTAGGCTCCAGATTCTTCGTTCTTTGGAAGTTGCGAATCAATACATGGTCGCCTGGTTTTATTTCATGTCCCGGGCCCCTGGATACGTCAGGCAAGGCTTGCTGCACCTGTTGGTGGATAATTGTTAGCTCGTTTGTCAATTTATGCAAGTAATCCGACATTAATATGTTCGGGACATCGTTAATGGAGGTGGGTCTTGGTGCCGCCCAAATGCTCATAGGCCTGCCGAAGACCACCTCATACGGGGTCAGTCGGTGTTTGGTTGGGGTGGAGCGCATCGATAATGCCAATGGGAGGGCGTCGGGCCATTTCAACCCGGTCGTGGCAACTATTTTGACTAGTTTTAGTTTCAACGTTGCATTGTGTCTCTCTACCAGGCCCGCTGATGGGGGGTGGAAGACGGCATGGAACTTTTGTTTTACCCCCAACCCTCTCAGTATGTTCTGTATCACCTCGGCTACGAAGTGGGGGCCGTTGTCGCTCCATAAAATTCTGCAAAGGCCGTATCGGGGGGAGAATTCTTTCAGCAATACTTTTGCAGTGGCTAAGGCGGTATTGTAGCGGGTGGGATATGCCTCCACCCATTTGCTAAAAGCGCACACAACCACCAGGACATATTTTAGACCAAGGCATCTTTCTAGTTGAATGTAATCCATTTGAAGGATTTCAAAGGGGTGGTCAGGGACTCCAAACCCTCCCCGTGGTACTACTGTCCCCTTCCCTGGGTTGTGTTGTAGGCAGACTATACATTGTTGTACTAGGCGTTTTGCAGATTCTGCTACCTTGACGTTATGCCATACTCTGGTGATTAGTTCAATCATGGGGTGGAGCCTATGTGTGCTGGTAAATGTGCCATGGTCAACATGGGGATGAGGTAGGCATTGGGTAACAGCCATTTATTTCCGTCTTTAGTTCTCCAGAAATCTTCCTCGTCTTTTAGTCCCACCTTTTCCCACTCGGTCAATTCGTCTTGTGTGCCTGTAGTCTGTATGTCCCTTACAGTGGTCCTAGCGTCAGTCCATCATTCAGCTTGTGACCTGGTCACATACATTCGTGTCGTAGTTCTGTCTCCTGCCGTGGCTCGGGCAGTAACGTCTGCTAGTGCATTTCCCTGTCCAATGAGATCAGTCACTTTCCTATGTGCTTGGCATTTTATCACTGCTAACTTCTTGGGGAGGAGGACTGCTTGCGTCAAGGCGGAGACTAAATCTCCATGCAGGATGGGTGTACCGTGTGAAGTCAGGAACCCTCTTTCTTTCCATAAGATCCCAAAATGGTGAACCACCCCGAAGGCATATTGGCTGTCGGTGTATATGTTAACTGTCGTGTCAGTCGCTAAGATACATGCTCGTGTGAGGGCAATGAGTTCTGCAGCCTGGGCTGAACGTTGGGGAATACGGGCTGTTTCCAGAACGGTTCGGGCTGTGGTGACAGCGTATGCAGCTGAGGTGGTGCCGTCGGGGAGTTTGATGCACCGAACCATCCACCCATAGTTCTCCATCTGGTTCTAGAAAGGCGGTGTCTCTGAGATCTATTCTACTCTTTGTTTGTTCATCGGTTAGTGTCACACAGTCGTGTAGTGGAGTCACGCTAGGATCATTTTCGGGTAGGGGTAACAGTGTGGCTGGATTGAGGGTGGTGCATCGCTTTAGGGTAATGTGCGGTGCTAGCAGGGTCAACTCATATCCTGTCAGTCGGGCGCTAGTCAAGTGTTGGGTTTTGGTCTGGTTTAGTAGTGTGTCGACTGCATGGGGTACTAAAACAGTGACTGGATTGGAGAGTACTATTCCTTCGCTCTGGCGTATCGATACTGCTGCAGCTGCCACAGCGCGCAGGCACGCTGGCAGCGCTCTGGCTCCTGGATCGAGGGTGGACGAGAAATATGCACAAGGGCGTTGTTTGTGACCAATTGATTGTGTTAGGACAGACAATGCACATCCTTCCCTCTCGTGCGTGTAGAGGAAGAATGGTTTGGAGTAATCCGGGGTTCCTAGGACAGGCGCTGAACAAAGGGCATTGCGTAGTTCTTTAAAGGCTGACTGGCATTCGGGGGTCCAGAGGTGAGGGGATGTCTTTAGCTAGGAGGGAGAGAAGGGGTTTGACAATGAGGCTAAAGTTCGGTAACCACTGTCGGCAAAATGAAGTGAGACCTATCAAAGAGCGGACTTGTTTCTGATCTTTGGGGACAGGGTTGTCTAGAATTGTCTGGATCCTGTCAGGCGTGAGTTTCCTCCCTTCTTTGGATAAAAGGTGACCCAAATAGGTCACTTGTGATTTACAGAACTGCAATTTCTTTCGGGAGACCTTGTGACCATTCTCAGCAAGAAAATGGAGTAGTTTGATGGTGGCTGTGACGGCTATTGGTATGGTGTCCGCTGCTAGAAGGATGTCGTCTACATATTGCAGGGATGTGGAATTCCTATAGCCCGACGCCCAGGACATATTGTTTGGAGTCAAGGGCAACAAGTTTTCATGTGTATTTTGTCTTTGGGACAAGTAGGCCCAACCCCCTGCAGCACAAACCCTTTGGTTGCCAGTTTGTAGTACCACATTATGGATCAGGGCAGGGCGCTGTCTGCAGATAAGGTAATATTTTTGTCCATATGTTAATGCTGTTCAAACTTGTATTTATGGTTCATTAATTGAAAGCCTTTATTATTAGGGTGAGCGCTCTAAGTAAATGTTGTAAGCTCTGACTGCACTACTGACAGTGGTTCCTGTATAAAAATGTGTACACATGTTTTCAAAGTTCAGCAATATGAGGCTTTGTATAATGCTCCCAGAATGCTCTCTGATTTGATGCAAATATTTGCAGAGGCTTAAAAGCAAGATTGATGATTCTTTGCTTTCAAAATAAAATGTTCATAAAAAAATGAAAGCAGGAAAAAACCATTTTGCTAAACTACTGTAAAATATCAGGTACCATTTCTTTGCAGCATTATTTAGTAACCTGTGTTAATGCATGCTAGTATTTCCCAAAAATATTCATAATGGAAAATCAGTGTAACCAGTTTCAATAAAATTATGGGAAACAAAAATAAACGAGCATTGGCAAAGCCAGTAGGTCTGAAATTGGTGGTCAGCTTTTTAGTTTTGTCAATGTGTGATTTGTTTTGGCATGGGTTTTGTAAAACCTTATTGGTGTGGGAGCTGCCGGGCCCTTATAACAAACACGGGCAAAAGCAAAAATAGTTTTTTGGTCTCAAAAAGCACACACTGCCACAGTAGTTACTGGCACTGAACAAAACTGCTTTGTGTGCCAATATGCTCCTTCTGAAAGAGCACAATGCTGTCACTCGCAGTGAAGCCAGCCAATACAGAGAGAGAGAGACAGAATTTTTATAAACGCAAAGGTCCTGGTCAACGCCAGACCAAATTAGGGGCCCAATTATTAAAGAAAATCTCAAAGTGCACCCATGGTATATGTCCTTGCATGAAGTGCAGCTATACGGCTTTCGTGAGTTCCCAAGAATTTACAGAAGTAGGACAAGAAATAGTACTCCTAGAAAATATTTGAGGACTGCATTTTAGCATGAGCAAATATGCATGTGTAGATTTGCTCATGCGAACATCTGAGTGTTTGCGAGTTCACTTTTCCTCCAACCACTTTTTTCCCAACTCTGGAAGAAGGTTTACTGCCATTGTCAGGAGTAAATTTCCAACATTTCTCAGGATGGGAAAAATATTAGAGAAGAGTTGTTGAAAACCCCTAAAACGTGCAAGTTAGTAGGTTTGCACAGACTCAAAAGGGCATTCTAACCCTGGAACTATTGCTTACCAGTACCTTCAGCCCCAGTATGTAGATCTGAGGAAACATAGCAACATAAGGGGATTGCAAGTATTCAAACTCTACTATGGCATACTCGGTGAGGGTATATCGGAGCTCTTATATAATGAGATTGCTGCCATAATTTGTCGCTGCACTACATGGCACCAAAGGGACAAGTGGATTTTTTTTACAGGACAATTAGATTTATGAAGCAACTTGTCCCATGGACAAGTAGATATTTTATTAAATTACACACCCCTGATATTGTATTAGTGCCACTCCATCTGGCAATTGTATGGCGTCTAACTGTCCTTTAAGCGCCTGGCTATAGATGATTGGGCTCTCAGTGTACCCCTGAGGTGCTCTGCAAAATCTGTACGAACGGGAGTTTAGGGTGAATCCAAATAGATAGCGGCTGTCCTTGTGTATAGGTATGGAAAAGAATGCGTTTTGAGGTCAATTACAGTGAAGGTGGTGGCAGTGGAGGGGATTAAAGTCAAAATTGTCGTGATGTCGGAAACTACTGGGTATTGTGGCACTACGATTTTGTTTATCTCCCGCAGGTCAATGATGAAGCGGTAGGCTTTTCCGTCTCCCTCTCCCTGTCTCTTTACAATCGGTAGTATGGGACTGTTACAAACGTTGCTCACTACTTCCTCTACCACCCCTGCCTCTACCAAAGAGTGTATGATCTCTGTCAGTGCCTTCTCACCCTCTGGCGATATTTTGTACTGCGGTACTTTTGGTAGGGTTGCGTCCTGTCATATTGTTACGTGTACTGGGTCAATCATCATTCGTCCTACGTCTGAATCAGCCCTAGCCCATAAGTGTGATGGCAAAGTGTCCAGTAGGGATGCGTCAGTCTCGGAGATGGGAAACATGTGCTGAGAAGGGTTCTCTCTATGGCGCTGGGGGTTGTCATACAGGACGACATGCACTCCGTCTGGTGAGCATCTGATAGTCGCATGGAAGTGTTTCAAAAGGTCAAGACCCATAATGGCGTCTGGGGTGTTGGAAGAGAGGAGGAATGTCGTTTCGACGCTATTGTTGTCAAGGTTAAAAGGGATCGGTCGGGACAAAGGGTTGGTGGAGGGCGTACCGTCAAATCCTATTGAGGTCACATGTGAGCCTGACAAGGGTGCCCTTGGAATCAGTCGTTTGGATAGTGCACTACGTGTTGCTCCCGTGTCTACCAGAAATGGCGACTTTGTGCCCAGGACCTCAGCGGTAACATAAGGGCCTTGCTGATCAACATAGAGCTCGACTGGATCCCTCCCTTGCCCCTGGCTGTCCTATGCAAAGTCGTACGTATTGTCATAATCTGTCTGTTGGTACTGATTCTGTTTGGGATGGTCAAATGTGTTCACTCTTCCTGGCCTTTCCTCGCTTGCTTCACTCGCGAACCCTCTCCCACGTCCTCTTCCTCTCTGTCCACTTGCTATTTCCCTCGCCCTCTGCCCCTACCAGCTCCTAACAAAGCCGGGCATTGGGTTTTCCAGTGTCCATATTCTTTGCAAAATGCACATTGATCCTGTCCTAGGTCTTGGCGTCCTACATATGATGTCGATGAATTGTTTCTAGGTGGCTGTACTCTAGGGGTATTCTGCTGGTATCCTCCCCTATATTGCTCCCTTCCTGTATTCGCCCCCTGGAGTTGTGCTACCATTACCCTTTCCTTCAAGTCCTTCTTTTTCCTTTCTGTAGCCCTGTCATTTTCGTTTCTCTGATGCTCATAGTACTGGGCCATTTGGAGAATGGCCGCCGGTTTAGATGCTGCCCAACTACTTTCGCTGGCTTGTAATTTCTGGGATACATCTGGCAGTAGTCCTTTGACATAGTTCTGCACAAATAAGTGGTGTCCGGTTGCGGTGGATATGTCTTGTCCACTGTAATCGGAGAACACCGTTTCAAATCTGGAGAAATACTCTGAGACATCCTCTTGTGGTTTCTGGCGGCACGCGGTTACTATGGACCAGTCTATCTTTTTCTCTGGGATCAGCGTTTTCACTTTCTGCACTATTTTGTCAGGGAGGTCCAATATTGCTTTAACCGGTTTTTGACCAGGGTTCCGCTGTTTATCTAGTGTGTTGAGTTGTTCCCAGGTATGACCAAGCAGTTCGGTATGGTCTATTTTCCTAATCGGTTTCCACACATCTGCTGGCAAACATAACCCGAAGAACAAGTCTATGTCGGCAAGTGTCATTATTGTTGATCCCAGAGCGGTACCTAGCTCGGTGTAAAAGGCGGTGGGGTTCTTTCGTAAATCCGGTAAAGATTTACGGAACGTCAAAATGTCCTGTCTGTCCCATGGTTGATACACCCAATTGTAGACCACCCTTCCTCTAGCGTCTTGATGGTTCATATCGTCATGAGTCCCTTGTCCTCTAGGAGGTACCCAATAAGGGGCAGCTTCTTTTATCGGCATCATGCTATCTTGTTTTTCCACCGGGGGTCCTGCTATCTTAGATGTCCTGTCCTTATCTATCCGTCCTTGTTCCACGAGGTGACGGAATACCTCCAGTGTGGATGAAAAGAGTTCTGTAACATCGTTGTCGCCTTCATCTCCGGTGTCTACCTTCCTATAGAGAGCCACTAGCCGCTCGGGCCCTACATCTTGGTACTTCTCTTCATATGCAGTAAGAGTGTGGTAACAGAGACGTACAATAAAGTATCGTTTGCGGTTTTCAACATAGGAGTTGCATGTGTCAGTTACATACTCTTCTGTCTCCTTCCTATCTATGAGGGATTTAACTATTTTATCAATACCTGCTCGCTCATTTTTACTTAATCGCGGGACCCTGGGCGCTCCTTTTTCTTTTGATCCTTACTCTACTACTGTATCCTTTGATGAGGCATTTGGTGTGGGTGACTCGGTGGGAGCAGAGGCGATGGAGACTGAGGCGATCGTGCCATCTCCGGCTATACTTTGGTGGTCCTGGCGTTGTACTACGGGATGAGTAGGGGCGTAAGGGGGTGGCATGTATATGATTGGGGGACCTAACAATAAATCATCATCTACCCTTTGTTTTGCTGGTAACTTGGGGTAAAGAGTCGAGGGCGTTCTAACAGGGCATTGAACTGATATTTTTGATTACTGTTCCTTTTTATCGATTTCCTTTTCTTTTAGTTTTTCTTCTAATCTTTTACAGGCTTGGTAAGCTGATTTTCGCGTTTCTTTATCTTGTCTAGCTTCGTCCTTTTTCTTTCTTTGAGCTGCCTCTTTTCGCCATAAGCCAAAACTGTCAAACATGGCTGGTCTAGTTTTCTTTTTGTGGTGAGCTAATTCTAACGTTTCTATTTTAGCGGGATCGAAAGATCCCGTCAGTGGCCACTGATTTACCCGGTCCTTCCTAGTGTATTTATGGCATAGTTTGCTATAAGCTACGGTGGCTAATCCATACTTTACGTATGACCAGAGTAGCGGGCTTGCTCGCTTCTCCATCCAGGCCACCTTTCCAGGGCCACTGCACTACAGGATCCTTTATCGTTGAAAAGCAATGCAACTCAGAAAAAGGACCAAGATGTTCGGAACAGATTTCAGTCTCAGCAGAGGTCAGGGAAGAGATCCATGGTTGGCGCAACAATATGGTTGCACAGAATGGGAGGGTGATTTCTAGTTTAATCCTCACTCAGTCAGATGCCAGCAAATTGGGCTGTAGAACCAGATGCAGGCTTAGCCACAGGAAGGCAGTGGTCTGAAGCCTAATTGGACCTCATTTGTCTTGAGCTTCTAACAGGTTTGTTTTCAGTCAAATCATGGAAGAGTGAAATGCGGCATCGTCCTGAAAATGGACAATATGTCAGTGTTCACTACATAAATTAACTTGGAGGCGTCAGATTGAAAATGAAGACAGAAATTATCAAAGGCTTCTGCCATTATTATCTGAAGAACCAGATAGCTGTGACAGCAGAGTATCTGCAGGAGAAGGAGACTGAGGTGGCGGATTGGCATTCCAGATACTTGCAGAATTCCAGTCTGACAGGAGGGCTTCAGAGCAAAAATGAAGAGATGGGGGCTATGTTCTGGAGATCTATTTGATTCGGCTCATCAACTTTCACATTATTTCAGCTCCAGAGAGGAGTTATGCATTTACCCTTTTCTCAATGATTACAAGAGTGATGGCAGTGGCCAGGAGACAGGAAGCGGCAATCATCCTGCTAACAACGGTGTGGAGATATCCAGTATGGTATCCACTTTTAGTGGAACTTTCCTGGGATTCTCCAATCAGTCTTAAATTTTCAGATCTTTTCATGAACCCCTTAGGAGCGAACCACAGGATGATGGCGGAAGGGACTTTTTATCTTATGGCTTGGACGATTACCAGGAATGCAGGGCAAGCCAAGGGCATTATAGAGAGGCTGCCGGTCTCATCCAATGTGCATGGGCTGACAGCACGAACTAATGACATAAGCCTGCATGTAAGTATGCACCCGTTGATGTATGAAACGGCATCTGGATCCTTTGTGGTCCAGATTTGTCCACATCTCAAACTTTCTATCAGAACTGAAGAAGAAATGAAGGTCTTAAAGTTCACTAAATACTTTTCTCTCTGCAATTCCAGTGGGTGACCTACCCATGGATGGGGTTCAGGTGGGAGAGCACACAATAGTGTGTGAATTTGTAAGAAGGATACATCTTTCAAACCCTCCAGAACTCTTCAGTCTCTGGAATGTAAACAAAGTTCTGAATTTGCTACCGTGGAATAATTGCTTGCAGTCAAGGAACGAACTCCCCGATAAATTAGCCATGCTCTTATGTTCAGTATCTTAGAAAAGAGTCTACGATGTCAAGGTCTGGACATTTTTTTCAGGCTGCATATTTATCCTGGAGGGTGGTACCTTTCCCATATTAGAAGGACAAAAAGTAATATTAGAACTATTTCTTACCCCACATTCAGAGACTGTTCAAAACTGTGTGTGGGCGAGTGTATGAAAGTATATGAGTGCATAAGTGAGGAAATTTGTCTCCCAGTGACCAATCAACTGTTGATTAAGATCAGGAAACCTCTCACAAGTATCTTCTCTCAACCACTGCCCAGAGAGTCCGATCGGTGATGCAGAAAGCTGGGATAAATGCATATATCTTTGGTGTACATTTGCGCAATTTGCTTTCGAGTAATTAAGCTAAATTGTGGTAAAATTAAAAACATTTAGGCATAATTATGTGAAACGCAAATCCGTCATTTCCCGCTACATTTTAGTGTGAAATACATCAGAGTCCATTTTTTTACTCAAGGATTTACTTCGCATTTTAAAAATAAAAATGCAAAAACAAAAGCACAGCGAACAGATACTCACATTATGTTGTTCCCAAGCGTCCAACTTAAACCAGGTGATGATGCAAAACTGGGGAATTATATAATTTCGGGAATTCTGCGTAATAAGTAACACAAAATTCATGAAATTAGGCATTTTAGACTGGAGTAATTTAAATGTAAGCCAGGCCTAACCATGACCTCCAGGGCATGGGTGCACGTTTGGAGGATACAATGAATGCAGCAGTCTGGTCTTCAGAATCTCACTTGAAGAGGTTCTATTTCAAACAGGTTAGCGACATAGCCCGGTTGGTGGCGAGTACATTTTGGAATAGCCTCCAGTCCTGAGAAAGAATGAAAATGGTTCTAACAAATGTGAAGCAAAGTTTCAAATCTTTTAAAGACATGGAGGCAAGGATGATCTCACGTAGGGAACATTCCGATGGAATTTATTTGGAGTTACACCCCGTTTGATGATGTTAGGAGTAAATAAACCATTACTGGAATCCTTAATGACCTTTTTGTAAATGATGTGGCTCAAGCATGTGACTTAGGGAATTCTTTTTTTTCTTGTAATAGGTACGGATCAGAAACCTATTTCTGATCCGTATGAAGTCAGAGTGAACTATGATGGGTCTGACATCACACGTAGGTTGAGGTAGTCCGGGATGTGGCCATGGCTTTTTTGGGTTATACGGTTGACTGACTGGTTGTGTAAAACTATAAGCTTTCCCAAGAGCACCTGGGAAGTGCAGTTTATGTTGTTTTTTTCTGCAGCTGTTAAAGCTAGGAAGAGAAGCTCACCTCCGTGTCCGTAACAGAACTGAACCTTTCCCTTACATTTGCTAGGAAAATTTTCAATAATAACCAAGGATAAATCAAAGCTGCAGCACCGAATCCTTAAAAATTATCTGAAAAACCGCAGAGATCAGGGCTTTTCTAAGTGCACCCGACTGAAATTGT
Source organism: Calotriton arnoldi (assembly GCA_963921515.1). Taxonomy (NCBI): domain Eukaryota; kingdom Metazoa; phylum Chordata; class Amphibia; order Caudata; family Salamandridae; genus Calotriton; species Calotriton arnoldi. The sequence goes on from CAWUFW010000103.1 coordinate 982,440, forward strand.
TGATATTGCATTTCCTGCTACCCTGTTGCAAATGTATTTATTTATAAAGTTCTATGTATATATCTTGAACATGACCCAAGAGGGTATCAAAGCGCTTTACAAGATGTCAGGAAGAAAGAAACAGTAAAACAAACAACAAAATCACAAGCTAAACAAGATGTGGTGGGTCCCAAATAGAGGCAGAGGCCACCGACAGGACCAAGTCGCCACAAAATATACAAGATCATAGGAGTCGAGAACTATACTTCGGTATAGCAAATGTAGGCAAATGTGTAAGGCTACTAAAAGTGCGAGAGCCTTAGAGCAAGAACTTTTTCATTAGTAGCACTTTGACTTCCTTTTTAAATGATACCGTCGAGGGGCTCAGTCTGATTTCAGGGGGCAGGGATTTCCAGATTCTCAGGGCAATACCAGAGAAAGCTCTATTGTAAGTCTTCTTTTTACAGAATTTCTGTGGTTTCAGTAATAAAGTGCTCGAGCTTCCAAAAGATCTATAGCCACCAGAAAGCTCCAGTTTATGTGCTAGGTACAACAGGGTGTTCAGATGTAGGGCTTTATGGGTCATGCATGTGATTTTTAACTCAATGCTTGCTTTAAATGGGAGCCAATTTAGAGCAAGTAGATCAGGAGTGATATGGTTGTATCTTTTAGATGCTGTGATGAGCCTTGCAGCAGAGTTAAAGAGGCCCTTCGAGGGGCCAGTGTGGATCTAGGTAGGCCACAGAGTGTTGAGCTTCCATAGTCCAACCTGGAAATCACTAGGGCTTGAACCGCTGATTTGAAGTCGTCGAATGGGAGGAAGTGTTTAATTTTCCTTAGGATGTTCATTTGGAACTTGGCTCCTTTAGTGACAGAACTGAAGTGCTCCTGCATGTTCAGATTCTTGTCAAGGGTTATTCCAAGTGATCTTGTGGAATCTATAATGTGTGGAAGGTGGTTAAGAGCCGTTAGTTGCTTCAGCCATTTTCAGATATCAGAGGACTGTTTGGGTGGGGGCATTTAAGAGGAATTCTGTTTTTTGTGCATTTAGTTTGAAGTGGTTGCATGTAAACCAGTTTTGAGTTTTTTGGAGAGTAGAGTTAAGAACTCTTTTCAGCATTCCTTTTCAGATAAAGAAGCAATTATGTTTTTTCAATTAGCCATAAGCACCAATACACACCATTTCAAACGTCAGGTATATGGACAACTTTCAAATGTGTTTCGGTCGGCTCAACAAGACAAGATTGAAGGTAAACACCTTCTTTTGACTCCCGTCTGAATACATGATTCTCTGATTAATCTCCAGTCAGGTTTCCCATCTACAATATGCCACTCCAGGGTAAGTCTAGTTCACTGAATTTGGCATGAGTGTCCCTGCAATGCCACAGACGGTGGCAATTTCAGTGCATCCTTTCTGATAGTGATGGATTGAATTTATGCTCCAATTACTGACATATAATATGCCTTACAAGGTTTGGGTAAGTGGAACTTAAATGCCAAGGAAATCTGACACCCATCAAGTTTTCAATAATTAGAAAGCTCAGTCGGCATACACTGTTTCAGCACATCCCAGAACTATTTTCCCTCCATATGTACCACTGCCCTTCTGCTTGGGTGCCCTAAATATCCTCTCTGCCTCATTGCAACAGGAATAAGGAAAATCAGGATAATGGAGGTTCGATGGGGAAAAAACTACTTAACTACCCTCATAATTCCCTAGCCACAACAATGTCAGGAACCAGAAGACCTGTGTACAGGTCCTCTGCATGTTTTATGCTTTATGTAACATTGCAGTTTAGAGTGCTGGAAATCCACGTTTAACTGTGGAATTAGCTTCTGAAATCTCTAGTTGACAAACAAGGCCCCAACTATCAGCATCATTTAGAAAAACATTATTCTGTCATTTAAAGATACATTTTCAAAGTTGCCCATTCCCTAAATAAAATTAAGCATTTGAACATACAAACAAGACTGGATTTATAAGTCAAATGGCTCGACAATTCAGCACTAACGTTGCCTCACACTAAGTGGATTCCATGATTTAGCACTTCTAATTTTACCTGTTCCTTTTTTGCTTAAAAAAAGATGGTGGTGGAACACAGAAAATCTACATGAAGCATCATCTTACAGGAAGTGGCCCGGTGTTTTTAAGTAACAGATCTCCATCTGTGAAAACCTTTGAGGCAGTAAACGGAGGCGGTAACACTAAACCAACAGGGTACTGCATAAGTTTGCACAGCAATGCGAGTCCAGTAGGCACAAAGAGCACCCCGACAAACTTAGCTACAGAACAATGCACGAACAATGTAGCGCACATCAATTTTCAGCACTGGTGAGAAATGTATGCATGCCTGCCCTTATCTAAGTGGGAGAGCTTTGGGGTTAGGCAGTGCCATCACACAGCCTGCATTTCAAAAACCTATACACAGCTGCCACGCCACGTCCCTGGTTGGGAGTGCGGACGTGGGAGCCAGTAAATGAAGAGCCACTTCCCTCTTGTTGAAAAAGGGCAACTGCTAAGTGTGTCGAAACGAATACACTAGTATTAGTACAAGGACGCTGAAAGTTACTGCGCACAATGGCAACAATGGATCCAGGAATAAGGCATACAGGGGTGACACTTGGAAGAGTTACTGCACACCGATAGGATGGTGGGGACAGACGCAAGTGGATGAGACGTTACATTACTTTACAAAATAAGCAAAGGACGATTACAGGTAAGGTAATACCTGCTCTGGATTAAATCTGCACCCCTAAACGCAGATAATAGGAAAACACTGAAAATGTTGGACACAATTTTCAGGGTGAACTTGAATTAAGAAATCAATATAATTAAAGAAGACTGCAAAGAAAAAAATAAGACAGAAACAAATGAAGAGTGAACCGAAAAAATAAATATGACCAAATACAGAGCATTACCGTTGTTATGAAAAGGGTTTTCTGCTAACTACAAGGGAAGAGAAGGGAAACTAATTGTTTTGGCATATAGTGTCTCACTATAAAGTAAGACATTAAATCACCGATATCAAAGCAAACTTGTTGTGACAAATTCTGAAAATACTTCAGAAACGGGAGCGAGGTAACACTCCAACCGAACGCACAGCGCTCCGTCTTTAGTACCAAAAATACTTTACAATTTATCCACGTTTAATCAATTTTTTTTATTCCATATCCTCCAGCATATCATCTTCTTCAAAAAATGTTATCCTGTCACATGTGAGGCACTTTATGTATTCGAAAGTTTCTACTGCAACATATATGCCAATCCAGGCCTTTCTCTGGAGCATGACACATACATAAAACATCCTCGTAGTGGATCTCTTTTACCCAATGCATTTCGGGCTTTCGATAGCCCTTCTTCAGGGGTTCACTACAAGTATTAAAACAATGGCATTAGTTTACGTTTTCAGATCTATGTACACCAATAAAAATTACAATAAACAAACCATACCATGTTTTGCTATTAACTGATGTTTTCCCTCTAAACACGCCACTATACGCGACCGAAATGTACCCAAGGGAGCCTCTCCCAACCTGCATTACCCTCCCAGATTTAACCTCCCTTCACCCGTAGAACCTCCACTGAGTGTTCCCCAGCACCTGATGTTACACATTACTTTTGAATTGACCTGTAACCGTGAACCAAACTCCTTAAACATTCGCCCGTACCTTCATCATATAACAGAGTAATCACCTTCCCGTATTTCCTCTTTGCATCAAATAGTGTATTACTCAGAACTGCTGTTTCCCTGTTCAAATACGAGCAGATGACTCCACCCCTCCACATCAACCAATCCCTGAAAGACACACTGTAGAGAGAAACAAAAAGAGGGAGAAAGGGAGAGAGAGTGTGCATGTTTGCTGTGTGTCGAGTGTGTGCATGTTTGCTGTGTGTTGAGTGTGTGATAGAGAGAGGAAGGAATAATGTTTCAACCCAGCATAATCTACCCTATTCATAGGTAAGACCCCAATGAACAAGTTTTTGAAAATACATTAACTATAATTTAATATCGGTTTCAATATTTCCAGATTGGACTATGGTGGATAAAGGTCCTGGCATTATGATTTTCAAATATGCAAGATTTTCATAGTACATAAAATTACTCCCACCATTGAATGGCTTGCTGTGATCAATTATGATCATAATAACCCACTTCTTACACTAAAAAAAGAAATATTAAGAGAATACCCTACTCAAATGCTGCCATTAACTAGATTACAAATTTTGAAAAATCAGTTCTCAGAATGGAAGTCTCAGGTGTCATAGTCATTCTAGCCCTTGGAACTAAAAGGTTAAATTAGCTCAGACAAGATCTGCTCTTTTTCTTTTCAGATGTGAGCCAATTAGATTTCAGTTTTTTTACTTTTAAGAAAAGAGGTTACATATCATTATACATGAAGGCATGTATGCCAGGAACCATGAAGGTGCATGAGGTGCATATTGTATACCCAATACAAAGGATGACAAATTAAGTGTATCTGGCTACAGCAGTCCTTTATACTGCCAGCTCTTGCACTGATGTTAACGGGACTAGAATACTATTACTGTGTATGTTGGTCAAGAAGGAGAAAGTGAAGATCGCCTTCGGGCAACAATTGCTCTGTTCACTTAGTCTTTTTCACCCTTTCCGTATCACACTCAAAACGTTCAGTGCTGATAGGATTGACAGGGAGGTTGCAAGACTGATAGGACTACATATGTGCGTCAGAGACGATTTTAGATGTTGGTGGTATTAATTGGGCTGTGAAATGGCATCTCTGCTCAATGGCCAAAAAGAATCCATGTTGCTCACGCTGCCAGAATTAAAAATGCATGAGGCACTCCAATATGTATATACACTATCAGTAAGTGGTTTTAGTTAAGTAGATGGCATCCAATTTTCCATTAAAGCTTCACGCCTGTAATGTCCACTTCATCCACATCTTCAATGCTACAAACATTCGCGCCCATAAGGCGGGGAAAGGATGGCTGGTTATCTGAATTGACATACTCGAAGCTGGTCTGACATCAAGGTGGGTGACAATGGAACTGGAGTTCCTAAACCGTGAAAATGGAATTGGAGCCTCCATGTCAGAACGCATCCAACAGCTTCTTCGGGTAGGTGGATTCACCCTTCTCAAAGTAAATAGATACACAAAACTAGTAAAATCGCCAACCACCCTATAGGACTCTGCAACAAAGTAATAGCAGTAAAGTACTTTTTTAAACCCGAATCCAAAACAAAATCCTACATATAATACACATACTTTCTGAAATCACTGTGATATTCTAATATTTTTTTAAAATCATATTTACAATCACCATCTTTTCACCTATCCCCCTAGCTCTCCCTCCCCAATAGTCAAAAAACAGTATGGCCAACCTGGTGTAAATTAAAGCCATGATTACAGCTGCACAATTTAAGAAATTGCTCCTAGATTTAGGAAAATTCATGGCTTCATCCACTCAGTTTACATGCAAACCTGTATAGTGTTGCAGGCCTGATCATCTTTGCTAACCGATGTTTAATGACTTCCGGGTCCGAAAACAGTATTTTTTTCCAGTCTGAGAACAACTTCCTTCCTATTTGTTAGAAATGGAAGGAAGAATGTCTGATCAATTTAAAGTGACATTGGTAATAGCAGGGTACAGAACTTGCAGTCATTGGAGCTGTGATTTTGACAGAAGCGTAGGCCCACAATTTACATCTGGGGAGCAAATAGCACATTTCAGTAGGCAGTTGGCCTATTCCAAAACCCTCGAAAACCTCTACAATACAGTTAAATGAACTTGACTATAAACTATTTTTCAAACCACATCTGAAAGAGAAATAAAAAATTGTGACTATCAAATATGTAGAAAAAAATGTCTTAAGTCTCGTTGTCCCATTCTGACAGCGGTAAAAAGGGACTGAAGAAATAGGCATTGGTGGGTTATGCTTCAACAACGCCTTGTGGCAAACCATGATGTAGGCTTAATTGACAGTATTTGCATATTCCAGTATGAATGAAAAATGAAAGTAACTTCCTGACAACGTAATTGTACAAAAAGATAAAGTCTGGTAGGTGCAATATTACACGTCATGACGGATTTGGTATCCTGTAAACTCGCAAACACTGCCAAAGTAAACAATAACTAGCACCTTCCAACTACATTTACGCTACTTAATGCTTCACAACCAAGGCCTTCATCCACCACATCATACATGATTTTTTATCTTCAAGACAAAAAACCAAGCCACTAGCACATTTGTGCCACATTCACATCGCATATCCAGGGACCTGATTCACATAACTTTTCTTCAACATGTTAATAAATACCTGCCAATTGTAATACAAGGAAAATTAACACTGGTTCCCCCATACCAGTCACATGATTACTGAGATCTGTTGCCACACTACATAATCCGTCCAATAAACTTCTGCTCCCAAATCTCACCAACTATCATGAATTTACTGAAATCCTACCTGCCATGCAGCTGCAAGGTTATCCAGTCTTCTGTGTTTGAGTATAGTGGAACAAGTAGCAAGGCTTGCATTGTCTTGTGGATTGTTACCTGCCTTGTTATGTTGGCCTAGGCCTGGCTGCCATGCTGCTTTTCTTTGCGCACGTTACACTGAGCCGGGCCTTCCTCGCCCTTTGCTCGTGCCAAGTTCTTTTGCACTGTCTGCATTTTCTGTTGTTCACCTTTTTGGGCTCAGTCTGCACAAACATGTACAAGGTCGCATAACAATGTATTCTGGTTCTTCCTGATATGGCCAGTCTCGCGCACCCAGACATAACATTATGTGCAATTGCCATGAAGAACTTGGTATGCTTTTAATACTGTGGTTTACTAGCGCTTAACACACTTGGAGAAATCCCTTTCAGTGAGAAGAGCTATGATGTCCTGCTGATGTAATTCTGCATCTAGAGACTGAGGTATGGGGGTTCGCTAGTCAAAGCCCAGAGGTCTTCTATTATTATAATAAACTATCTTACTGCAAGGGGAGGGTGGTAATGTTATTTATACGTTTATCCACTGAGCTCTGAGATGCTTTCCCCGTTTGTATTCTATGGAATTGTAACCATGCTGCTTATATTAGTCATATGCATTATGCTATTAGTACTGACACGTGTACTGTACATTAGAGCACGTAAGTTGGAATAAACATTTTAACCTATCCAGTGTCTCTTACTACGCACCTTGTGGACAAGTACGAGTGAGTGACGAAAGAGTGTTCTTGCTTCTGCGAGTCCTGAGATAAAGATACCGTGTTCTGGGTTGTCCAAACATTAGTACTTGGGTGCTAATGGGATGCTAAGCTAGTTGGGTTGGGGTTTTTGGGTGCTACGGTATATGGTGGCAAACCACTGTATTCCGGGGTCCCATTTTCCTGTGCATAGCTCTGTGTATGTGCAGAAACCTTATGACATGGCGCGACCACCGTGGGGCCGCTTATCTGCGAGACGCTTGAGTAGTACTTGTGCTTGTCCACAAACCCCTCGCGTACGCTTCCGGAGGCGTATGTGATGGTGATACCTCCTATATTGAATGTTTTATAGGTTCTTTCAAGCTTGAAGTTATTAAAAAAGGTTAGTTAGCAGACCCATTTTTGTGCTCCCTGTTAGGTTGTCGAATATAATTGTTTAGTCATGGCTGGTGTGGCGATAGCTGCACATAGTCGAGGAGCACTCCGAGACCACTTAGCTGTGTATGGAGTGCCCGATACTGGGGTCGAGTTGGTCTTTGTGGTTCAAGCCGATGCGGCTTATCACTTTGAAGTGTTTTACACTTGGATCACTTTTGAAGCGGTGGATGCAGGTGATAAGCTGTTTCATGAATATAAGCCCACCGCTGTTCCTGCTGCCTATCGACCCTATACTGCTCTTGAAGTGCCTCTCACGGCTTGGCAGCACCGTGTTTGGTTCAATGGCGCCCTACCACAACCAACTACCGCAGTTCGTTTAGGCCCCTTATCAATTCAGGGGGCCACTTGGCCTGTATTGGCCGGGTATACCCCGCATCCAAATTATCTGGCATTACCGCTTGCGGAACTGCGCACTATGCATACCGAATTGGTGCGAGTGCATCGAGCCTTGGTGACATACGTTACAGGTAGCCTCCATGGAGCTGCTCCTGTAGTCGCAGGCCAACCAGCTATTGCAGCTGGAGTGACTATAAGTCCTGTCATGGTAAATTCTGTGATGGGCAAACGTCCACAAAATAAGGACGACTATCCTTACTGGCTTGCTGAAAAGTTCGATCAGATAGAAGCAGTGTTTCCACATACATCCCCAGTAGATAAACACCGCATCCTCACGATAAGTTTGCCAAAAGACATAATCCCCGATTTGACATCATGTGAAAACTGGGGTAAGGTATTCGCAGCAGTTTATTCAAAATGTTTTGGAACTCCTTCCATGACGGTTCTACCCTCTGTAATTAAAAAAGTACAGGATGAACATGGCCCTGAAGCGGCTGTGGAATTAGGGATGAGACTAGTGGGAGTGTTTGATGTAGTAGCTGAGCTGATCCTTGGAAATGTCAAGGGCGATGCTATGAACTTTCAAGTAGCGAATGCTTTGGCTTTGGTCCCAGAGTTGGACAGGCCTCGCGAATTACCGAAAATAATAGCCCGGGCTTATAAAACAATTGGAAGAAATAGCCTAGGCAACAAGCCTTTTGTAAAAATGCAAACTCAATCGCAAACACAAGTTATACAAACAAAAAGTGCATCTGAGAAAGATGATAAACCGGTCTTCACTAAAAAGAGTTGGAGACAGAAAAAACAGGGTAAGCAACAAAAGAAGCCGGGGTCGAGAGGCGCTTCCCCAGTTTCGGTTTCTTCTGAACGTACTTATGATTTACGTGATAGGTCAAGGATTAAATCACCAGAAAGGTTTCAGAGCTCTGATACGCGTTCTCCTCGTTCTTCACAGGCCCAGACATCGTCACAGGCTGGTGGAGGAGGACGGCAAGATAGAGGAAGGGGCCGAGAGGCTCCCCAGGAGCGAGACCAACCTCGACAACAAGTCAGAGGGAAAGCAGAAGATTTTCATCTTCCTCGACCGCAATTTCAGAAGAAAAAGGTTGCCGCTGTCACAGCGAAATATGCCTCAGACCGTGAGAACGAGACTCCAGAATTGGACGTGGGCAGTGACCCTCCTAGACAGCGCCGCGGAAGTTACCATAGTGCGGGAGGCGCTACGTCCTCATATGGAGGCGACAGCAACTGAAACATTCGTTACTGTAGAGACAGCTGACACGAGAGTGGCACCCCCTGACAGACTATATAATATAGTCATACAAATCGAAGGTGACATACCGCGTGAAATAAAAGGGATTTTTTGGGAAAATCTAACCTCTTCATATGACATTTTGTTAGCAGAGGTGGATTGGCCACCCCCATTCGTTTTAGCTGCACATAAAGGAGAGGAGGTAATCCTTCCAAGCTTTTCACGGCATGTCCCAAAAGACAAAGCTGAAGCACTTGCAGCTGAGTGGGCAGTGTACCTGGCACCAGCGTTATACCGCAACCATGTGGGATGGGATGAAGAATCACCTCCTCATGCAATACCTTTGCGGTCACTACCGCAGCCACAACCCCAATATCCCATCAAACGGCAGGCAAAAGGCCCCGTCTCCGAAATTCTGACACAGTTGGAATATCAGGGAGTAATCGAACCATGCGTATCACCTATGAACAATCCCCTTTTCGTGGTTTCTAAACCCGATGGATCGTACCGCTTAGTTTTGGATTACCGACATTTAAACTCTCATTGTCGGAACTTTGCGGTGCAAAACACACACAGTTCTGCGCTTGTAGACAGTCTTGTTCGTAAAAAATACAAAACGACACTTGACCTTTCAAACGGTTTCTACACGCACAACCTAGCCCCGGAGAGTGGTCAATGGACCGCATTCACATCCGGTGGTAAATTATTCCAGTTCCGGCGATTACCCATGGGCTATAAAAATAGTCCGGGTATATTCGCCGCCCGTGTTGTTTCTTTGCTACATGACATTGATCAAGACGCATGTTCGTACGTAGATGACATTTATCTGACGGACGACGAATTATTTCAGCATTTGTCCCGTGTGGACCGCATTATTCTTGAATTCGCGGAGCAGGGTTACAAATTTAACTTTGCTAAATCACACATTGCTGAATTTACCGTTCTGTTCTTGGGCTATGAGCTCAATAACGAAGGTAAGGGCTTAGCCCCCCATTTCTTGGAAAAATGTGCACATTTGTGCCCCCCAAATACTCTGAAGAAACTTCAGTCTTTGCTGGGTTTCCTGAATTTCGGGCGTACTTACATTCCCGAATATGCCCAGCGTATCAAGCCTTTGTATGCTTTGATACAACCTACTTATTCAAGGTCTTGCTGGCTGCCTGAGCACACCTCAATTCTGCAGTCTTTGCAGACAGACCTTTTGGAGTCTAAATATCTTTTGACTCGTGATAACCACACAAACCTGGTGATTAGAATTATTCCGGGGGCGGTGGGATTCACCTACTTAACCTTTAATGAAGGTGATACAGTACCCATCGCATACAAGTCACATCTGTACACTTCCGCTGAATTGCGCTTTACATCTGTCGAAAAAGTTCTAACTGCAGTGCAAATGGCGATTCTGAAAGAACGCGCACTAGCACAGGGAAAGCGGATTCTGGTGGTAACACCCTGTCCTGCCCTAGAGGCAGTAACAAAGGCAAGTGTACCGAACTCAAAAGCAATGCATCCCCGTTGGATACAATGGGCTACATCCTTGACGTCTTCGGACGTCACTTTTGTATTTGATTCTTCTCTTCAGACTCAGGAGTTTTTGCAGTATGAATTCGTTCATCCTCCTCCTTTGTTTTTACTACCGCTTGAGGATTACAAATGTGTGATCTACACCGATGGTTCGGCGCAAGCGGCCACTGGGTCCAAGCACGCTTATTCAGCTGCATGTGCTATTGTTGCGGGTTCCTTTGTGAATGGAACGTTCAAATCCTCTGTAGTGCATACTCGCACACTTGGAGATAGTACCGCACAATTGGCCGAGCTGCATGCATTGCTACTTGCGCTTGAGTTTGCTTCTCAGGATGAGACCACTCTAATTGTATGTGATTCTTTTTACTGTGTACAATCTTACAATGACAATCTGTTTTTCTGGTCGAAAAACGACTACAAGGACGCAAAAGGGAGCACAATCAAGCATAAAATGCTTTGGGTTCGAGTGGCAGAATTGCAACAACGTCTGCCCCTCACACAGGTGGTTCACACCTTAGGCCATCAGCGGGTGGGCGCACACGCTATTGGTAACGATCTGGCAGATGAAGCTGCCCGTTCAGCAGTAGTCACGTGTTCAGTAGCAGCGGTTACCAGGTCCATGTCTAAAATAGACCCTGTTATATTAGCAGCTATTGCTGCAACCAAGGAAGGTAATAATTACCCTACAGGTTTCCCTTCCAAGTATTCTTACACATTAAGTCCCGATCAGGTTCCTTATGTAACTATACCTGACGTTGGAGATCGGCTGATCCCCAACGCGGACCGCAGGAGTGCCTTGATATCAGCTGCACACGAAGGCATGGCTTCTGCACATGCAGGTGTGTCAGCTACGGTTTCCATCTTGCAGCAGCGTTATTGGTGGCGTCGGTTATATAAAGACACCCGTGCTTTTGTGCTTTCTTGCGACGTTTGTCAACAGATTAAGCCTTCCACGGTAACACGTCCACCACAAACACCTCTCTGCATTGCTAACAGACCCTTTGGGTGTGTTTACTTGGATCACTGCGGTCCATTCTCATCAGACACTGCTTATAAATACATCTTAGTGGCAGTGGACTCGTGCACACGGTTTCTCTGGGTCTGGCCACAACGGAGTGCTGACGCCCGAAATGTAATCAGGGATTTGCGTGTCTTTGTGGGAATTTTCGCATGCGGCACCTTCCATTCGGACCAAGGTCCAGCGTTTGCCTCTAGGGCTTACAAGGATGCAATGGCTTCGCTTGGGGTGCGGGTGAAATTTTCGTCTCCGTATAGGCCTGAGGGCAACTCTATCGTTGAACGAATGAACCGTGACTTAAAGCAATCCTTAACAGCTAGGGTTTTAGGTACTGGCAGGAACTGGCTGGCCCATTTGTATACCGTTCAGCGTGCACTTAATAATCTCCCTAGAAGACCTCTGGGTGGGCGGACCCCATACGAAATGCTCTTTGGCATAAGAATGTTTGTGCCTGACCTTGAGGGTCCAGACATCGCGGCGCAATCCGCCAAGTTTGATGTAGATAACCATTCTGCTATGTTACAGGACTTACAAGAAGCCCGAGACAAACTTGCAACTACACATTTACCTTCAGCCACAGACCCTGCGTTGCAGATTCCGGTAGCCGGCTGGCTTCCGAAAATTGGAGAACTGGTTCGAGAGAAGGTTGAAAACAAAAAGGAATTTGGCCCCTCTTTTCGTGCACCGGTTCCAGTTCTTGGCCTGAAGGGAACACGTACAGTCATTTTACCACCGCTTCCTGGTCGCAAAGAGAACAGATACATCTCAGTTGAAAATGTCAAGCTACAGCGCCTGGCCGATCCTGAATAGTGTCACACCAGCGGTCTCTTGTCCTGCCATTTATCGGACATATGTTCATAGTCCATCTGCACGAACTATCGCTGATGCTGTAATTGAGATGGTTGATTTGCCTGAAACTATGATTGATCCCCAACTCTCCACCAATATCAACGAGGACGAGTATACTTATCCTGCATCAGAATCGGTGGCACATCAACCAACAACGCCACTAAGCCCGACTCGTTATTCCTTTGATTCGGATTCCACATCTTCAAAAGTTCCATCCAAGTTCAGTATTTTTATATCCTGGTTTAGAGACAATTTTTTGATTCCCCCTGGACATACATCTGGTTGGTACTTTTCTTGATATTTTTGTTCATGTCCATTGGCTTTGTCACAGTGTTTTTTCTACTAATCAATGGTCACTATTTACCTGAACGCTCTGCTGTAGACTATGTTTCTGGAACTTTGGCTCCTCATTCCTCGTCTCACATCATGAAGCGTGACCACACATTTGTGAACATTTCAGCTTTCCCAGTTGCTGATGGCATCGTATGGGATGCAGTGAACTATCAAATCCATGGTCCGACGGAAATTATTAATGTACCTAATGTCCTTCGTGTTTCAATGGGTGATGTAGTACAAAATAATATTCATTCTGATGATTGGGATGTGCATGCCGTTGAAGCATTGTTTGCCGATTTAAAATATTATGCATCTTTTAATGCTGAAGATCTATATATGAATTCTGCTAATTATGCCGATTTGTATTGTTACCAACATTGGGGTAATCATTTTCTTCATAAGCCCAGTGCCCTGCGAAGTTCTGTTAACTTCACCCAATGGGAACATTGTCCAAACCCCTTGCCAGGTAGCTCTCAAACTCTTCGGAATAAGTTTAATTATTTTACTGATTTTAATCGGTCGAACCCTTCATCCTATTATTTTAGACTTAATAACACATCAACTCAGAAAATTATGTTGACACACACCAAATTGCTTTATTCAGGTTCCTTTCTGAGTGCCCTAGCTGTGGGTGGTTATGAGTACTGGGATAATACAGTGGATTTAAAATCTATTTGGGGCTCCAAGCCATGGCAGGTACAGGGAACCGAGGCGTTGCATCGTGCGTGCCTCATCCCTACCCAAATTATGTTCCTAAATGCTTCCATCTATCAGACTACATGTTGGGGCTTAGCAACCACTAAACAATTGAATACGCCATCAATACCATCCCTGTCGAGTTTTCCAAATGAAAGCTCACGATTCAATATGTCCCTCGTGTCCCTGCAGGCAATGTTACAAAATAATTTGTTTAATGTTTCTGAGCTGGTTCAGTCACCCTGGTTAGTATGGCCTATATCATCTAATGCATGTCAAATGCGTTTTCATGATACTGGTGCTAGCTACACACAGAATAGGCCTGATCCGAGGTTTACTGATGCCCGTACTGTCACTACATACTCTGTTGGTAAATTATGCAAACAATGGCTGCAACATTCGTCCCTTGATTCTGTTAAACAACATTTGTCCCTCCTTACAGGCAATATTGATCTGTCCGACTTTGTTTTGGGACCTCGTGGTCCCCGACCTAAAAGATTCATTTATGAAACATATAATGAACTCTGGAAGCTATCACAAATGGAAGCTGCTTCCCGTCTTCGGGAAATAGATCAAGCAAATATGGAAAAGGTGCTCGCTGTTGTTGACAATAGTATTAATACCCTGTCTTCTCGCATTTACACTTTAGAGAATATTGTGTCCTCTGTTGTTGATATTGTACAAGATGATGTTTCTGTGTTATATCATGGTCAGAATCAATTGCGCTCAGTTATGCAGTTTGCATGGACTTTACAAACGCTCAAGTTAGGTAAAGTGCCTTGGCATTTTTTGAACACCTCTGCCTTATTTCTACCTTTTAACTTAACTGACAAACAGCAATTTATGTCCATGAAGGATGCAACTTACACTCTATTACATATCGAAAAGGTGGATCCTTTGCCTTTCTCTGTTGCAGAACTCGATTCTGCTGTATGGCTAGTTCATGGGGTTATCGTTTTACCTTTTTCCTTGTTTGAATTTGACTCGTGCATGAAACATTATCCTGTGGGCCGTTACCGGCCATTGGGCAGTGCTTTCCTGCATGAACTCTGGTCCTTGCCTTTCATGTATAAATGCCTTCGGGACGGCAAGGAAGTCTTTCTCACGGGGGAGTACTGCGACTCGACTATAGGTCATTCGCTTATTTGTAAACACATTAAATTGCATGGCTCATGTAGCGTTTCCTCTCCTAATCTTGCTTGTGTGCTGAAAGGTACTCCTGCTCCTGTTATTTCACCTACTTTCACTCTCCTTTCCAATGGCAGTTATTTACTTTTAAATAACGAAAACTGTTGTGGCCTGCAGGCTGGCATTCCTTACATTGTAACAGTTTCGCACAGGGTTGTCTGCTGCAAAAATGTGCTGTTTCCTCCCCCTCACGGCAGGGTTGATATCTCTATTTGGCCTTCCATCCCTACCATGGAAGCAGATTTCAATAGACTGAGCAGAATAAAGGCACTATTATTAAACGAGGAAGTTATGCTCACGTCCGCCCGGGAGACATTCATTCTCCAGGTGGCGAGTACCCACAGTGAAATACAGGCCCTTTTGAACACTAATCTCCCCCAACATTTTGGGGAGTTAATACATCGTATTTTTAACGCATCTAACACTGAAGGCCTAGTGCACTTTTTTAAGGTCGTGGGGTCGGGCTTGGTGTCCTCCTTCCAAACTATATTTGGTGTCATACCGGCTTTCATACATTCTATTTTTTCCAGTGTCTTTGGCGGTTTCCCATTGATCCTCGCTTTAGCGGCTGGTGTCTTGCTCTTAATTTGCTTTCTGCGCAATGGCTGCTCCCCGATGGGACCTGCTCGATCCAGAACGCCTCCAGCTGCTCCGTGAACGCCTTTGGCCGGTTTTGGTGTCTTGCCATTGGCGACACTGAGTGTGTCATATACTCTTTCATTTCGCTTTGCGTATTTCACTTGCGTGCAACCTGTGATGACTTGTGTCCGCTGTCCTTTCACCTGGACTCTGGACTATTGCCTCTCCAATTCGTCATTGTCTGTTCCGGATTTTGTTCAGTTGATGGGTCCCTTAGAGGCCCATGAGCAGGACTGTTCCGTTGCTGGCTGTATGGCGCGTGCGGCTGCACTGGGGATTTTGGCGCAATGGGATATCTGGGCGGCTGCCCAGGATCTCCTACAACGCAGCTGTTTCAATTATCACGCAAGCTGTCCCGCATTGCTTCTGGATGCTCCCTTTGCTGAGGAGCATTCCTGCTCTTTTGATCTCATGGATTGGATGGCATCTATGTTTTTTGACGATTCCAATGATGAACTCTTAGAGGGTATGGCTTTTTTCTGCACTTACACTTTCATGGATTGACCTGCCCTTCGCCGTTTGGGCGCTCCCTGTGCTCCAACGGCTTTGTTTTTCCTCTAATGGGCCTCTGTCCTGGCCGCCGGACTGTCCAGGGGAGGGTGTCTTGTGGATTGTTACCTGCCTTGTTATGTTGGCCTAGGCCTGGCTGCCATGCTGCTTTTCTTTGCGCACGTTACACTGAGCCGGGCCTTCCTCGCCCTTTGCTCGTGCCAAGTTCTTTTGCACTGTCTGCATTTTCTGTTGTTCACCTTTTTGGGCTCAGTCTGCACAAACATGTACAAGGTCGCATAACAATGTATTCTGGTTCTTCCTGATATGGCCAGTCTCGCGCACCCAGACATAACATTATGTGCAATTGCCATGAAGAACTTGGTATGCTTTTAATACTGTGGTTTACTAGCGCTTAACACACTTGGAGAAATCCCTTTCAGTGAGAAGAGCTATGATGTCCTGCTGATGTAATTCTGCATCTAGAGACTGAGGTATGGGGGTTCGCTAGTCAAAGCCCAGAGGTCTTCTATTATTATAATAAACTATCTTACTGCAAGGGGAGGGTGGTAATGTTATTTATACGTTTATCCACTGAGCTCTGAGATGCTTTCCCCGTTTGTATTCTATGGAATTGTAACCATGCTGCTTATATTAGTCATATGCATTATGCTATTAGTACTGACACGTGTACTGTACATTAGAGCACGTAAGTTGGAATAAACATTTTAACCTATCCAGTGTCTCTTACTACGCACCTTGTGGACAAGTACGAGTGAGTGACGAAAGAGTGTTCTTGCTTCTGCGAGTCCTGAGATAAAGATACCGTGTTCTGGGTTGTCCAAACATTAGTACTTGGGTGCTAATGGGATGCTAAGCTAGTTGGGTTGGGGTTTTTGGGTGCTACGGTATATGGTGGCAAACCACTGTATTCCGGGGTCCCATTTTCCTGTGCATAGCTCTGTGTATGTGCAGAAACCTTATGACAGCATGAGCTACTGACAAACCTGCTGCTTATCATCCATGGATGCTCCTACACAGTAGAAGTATCACTGCAATAAATAAGCAATTTAGATCCAACCCAGAATGACCTCATTAAGTTGATGAATGAGACTTGTTCCTGTGTTGCACTGGTGTAAAAAGGGGAGGGTGAAGAGACAACATTCCATCAACACCTCTGCGTTAAACCATATAAAAACCTCATTTACAATGCAGTTCAGAGGAGGTTAACAGGACATCCAACAATTAATTATGTGGCAAGCCGAGTGTAAAGTCCTCGGTTCGGCAGAGGTGATCCCAAGGAGCTCTGGCCAGGATTGATTTTTGACACACTTGTGGGTTTCGAATAAGCACATGCTCATGGCTCCGGCATGCAAGAGCAGGGATCTCTGTCAGTGACTGCACGAGTGAATGTGGAGGGGAAGGGGAGCTAAATTGCATTGAGCAGGAGCATGTGGATGCGTAGGGGACGATCGAGAAGGAGGAATGCGAGATGGACTGCAGAAACAGGATTTGCTTCTTCATCTAGATCGTGATCTGAATTAGGTTAACAGAAAATTTAACTGGTATCGCCGCCTCCTTCCATATGCAGCTATCTGCACATTGCACGAGAGTAAAACGCCAGCGATGGTTATCACTGCAATGGTGCCGCAGGCCACATATCAAGCTGCAAACATGTTTTCCTCCTAATTAGTTTCCAACGATTCTTTTCCCAGTGACGCGGTCTTGGGCTCGGAGAGCTTCATCACCGAGACAAAGAATGTCAGAATATGCGCGATGTGTTCAGAGGGGGTGCAGAACTCCCACAGACTCCTACCCACAGGTGAACTGAGCTGTATTCTGTGATTAGACACAGAAGACTGCCAATCAAAGTAAATTCAC
The DNA here is from genome assembly GCA_963921515.1 of Calotriton arnoldi. Classification (NCBI taxonomy): domain Eukaryota; kingdom Metazoa; phylum Chordata; class Amphibia; order Caudata; family Salamandridae; genus Calotriton; species Calotriton arnoldi. Next base: position 1,000,238 of record CAWUFW010000103.1, read on the forward strand.
TCTTTACAAATCCTCTTTTATAGTTATTGATCAATGTTTTGATTGCTTCATACCCCCCAATCAGGAAGGACGTCAAATCGCAGGTATTTATTGAGACGGGGCATACAAGCATAAAAATATTGACTCTGAACCACAGGAATGCAACAGAGGTTCCATGAGAGGAAAGACCAATTATTCAAGTAAGAACAAAATTCTCAATGCAAGGAAAGAGATAAAAGCACTCCTGAAATGTCAACACAAAAGGCACAATCGAAATGCCGCAAGGGCTAAAATCCCAGCAAAGGTGGACGTGTTTATAATTCATTATGCAATGCCCCGGAGTGTTCAAGAGAGAAAGCCATACTCTTAATTACAGTATATTTGCATTAAACGGGATGATGGAAGACTACATCATAAGCCTTGACATTGGATTTTAGAAAGCTACAGCATCTAGGTCAGCTATAAATATACAGACAGTGCAAGTGTGGGGCAATACAAAGAAATTCTGTGTTACTGAGCCTCATCGTTGGGGTGCACTTCCATGTCCATAGAGAGCGCACCGTGAAATGAACTGCCAATATAATGCCACAGGACACTGTCCGAGTGCACAGACAATGTCCGTCAAAAATGTCCATCGTGGCTGCACTATTGCAATGCATTGTCAATGTCTGTCTGGGGTGCACCACTGAAATGCGCTGTCAAGACACTACTGGAACACACTACCAATATAGTCAGAGGAACACCATTGCAACACAGAAACAATGACAGAGTTCACCAATGTTATGCACTGCTAATGTCTACCAATGGATGCATTGCTAGGCCCGTTATTGGCACAGCTTTGGTACGACCTCCACAGGCACACCAGCGATACACTACAAAAGCAAGTTATTGGATTACATTTGGTGTGCACTGCCAGGCCCTTCACGGGCACACAGCTGGAATGCCCAGTTATTGGGTCAGTGGCACTCAACTGAATTATAGAGCTAAAATATCCACTCGTACAAACTGCTGGAATGCACTGCAGCTGAGCTCCTGTGGGGCAGCTGTACACAAAAGAACTCAGTATGCAACCTTCCCATTTTGCTCAACACGAGCAGAGGAGAAAGAAGGGAGGGAGGCTGCATTAATTCCAGAGCAGAGAAAATGAACAGCCAATGAATTATGCATGGAAGGTTTCTGCTTCATGTCAGCAGCTTTGCTGGAGGAAGTGATATTTATGAAGTCCCAAAGGAGGTGCTGAGAAGTTAAAGATGGGCATAGGAAAGATGAGCATGCCAGTATCAAAACCCTCACTGAGTGAGGCAGACTAGGTTCTTCAGTTGGTCTGAACCACTTTCGAACGGATATTGCAGGAATGGAAAATGTGTTCACTTCAATGAGGTGACCAACCATACTAAAATATAGGACTCAAACGTAGAGCCTTTTACGTCAATAAGAATGCTCAAAGGAGAAATTCTCTCTTGTGGCTCTCAAAGAAGACAGAACATGGTTTGAGCCGTCTATGCAGAGCCTTAAAAACACACTTTGCCTCCTCTTACCCCTTCAAGCCAAACCCCCGTGCAGAGGCCCACCTAAAGGAGGGATGGAACCGTTTCTTGTGGCCCACTGAGATAACTTATGGACACTAGCCAACATCTCTATAGCCCTGGACGCCAACTACTTTGGACTATGTGTACCAGGTTTTCTCAGAATTCAGGGGTCTCCAAACATTTCTGTAATAAGAGCTACTTATGTTCAATGAAAATCATCCCTAACTACTCATACTTTAGTGTTGTAACAATGTTCATATCAGACATGATTACATTAGTGGCCACACTATGTAGGACTGGACTACCAGTAGTAATCACCTCAGTGCACCAGGCGAGGTTGCCAGCAGTAATGTAAAAAAGGTTTTGTCAATCTGGAATACCACTAGATTGGTAATACATATCAGCCATAGCTGCAATGCCCTTGGCACCACGGTATTGATATTAGTAACAAGTTTCCCCAGTGCCCCATGATTTATCAATCAAATATCAGCATTAAATATATTTTGGAAATTCTACCTTTTTAAAATAAAAACAACAGTTTGTGACTTCTAAAAATACATGCATTATTGTTTCAAATGCTTTCTTTTCAATTTTGGTGCACGTATATTATTTCAGACAAGAAAAAGCTTTATATTTAGTACGCTGGGCTGCACACAGGAGAGCTATTTACAGGTAGCTGGAGAGCTACCAGTAGCTCACGAGCTACTCGCTGCAGTCGGCCTGGCTCAGACTCATCACTCAAGCAGATAGCCTTTCTTCTACCCAACTTAAGCCTTTCTTAACCGTCTTTTTTTACTGCATACTCTATGCTAAGTTTTCTCCAGTTGTCTTCCCTTAGGGGTCTATTTTAATCAATTCCTCTCCCCATTGTACCTTCAACACATACCTTTTTAATTTTCTGTGCTACTGATATCTTAGTCTGTAAAAATAACACCTACAGCATCCCAAATTAAGTATTCGCTATTAGCCATTTATTTCTGGATGCAGCGGCAATGATTAAACCTGCAAAACCAGAGGTGGTTATTTTTGGGGGTCATTTAGGTGTCTGCCACGTTAGAGTGTTCAAAAAGCGGACTTTGGTGGGGGATTTACCTGTGCCTTGTGCTGCTTAAATTAGTATAGTCTTCGCTTTCTGCTTTCACGATCTTAAGATACTGAAATCAAACCTTCCATTCATTCATTCTTTTTGCATGATTGCAATAAGGCTACATGATGGGAAAAGGTGCACCTTGACCACTTTAACCCTACCTATCTCTCTAAAATGCAGAAGATTCTACTACAGCAAAATAGTAAAAACAAGCATGACAAAGCTAATAGTGTGGATTTAAAGTACTAGCACATGCAGTGTTACCAGACTAATGCAAGACACAAGGGTGAGACAAGGTAGCAGATATAACTGTAAAGTAGTAACGAATGCAATTCAATGTGAACACTTAAGCGGAGAGGGAAGAATACAGCCAAACAGCCAACAACATTATGTGAGAACGGTATACTCCACTAGTTTCAAGCCGATGGCTTAAAAAGGCTGGTCGAAGAAATTTAAAATTTGAAAAGGGTGGAACCAAAAGCCCACTTTGAGTATATTGTAAGTAATAGGTCTGTGTGATAGATGCACTAGCAAACCTCAGACCTAAAAACCAAAAGAGACCACCTCTCAGTCTTTGGCAACCCTCCACTCCCTTAAGGTGGCTAGCAGAGTAAACTAGATCAGTGGTTCTTAACCTGGGGCCATAAGGCCTATTCAGGGGTCTGCGACTGTTTTGTAAAATGCAATAATATTAAAATTAATAAAATATATACACATAAAGAAGCAAAATTAAAAATGTGAAAACTTTTGCTATATTTGATTTTTGTTAAAAAATTATTTTGATTAAATATAGAATAGAGCATCACATCAAAAAATAGTTTTCAAGCAGCCATGTGCATATAGATTATCAATACAGCGGAGTATTACAATTGTCCCCTGGAATCTAACGCTCTTCCCATTTTCACTAAAGTGTTACAGGACAGGTACGATCTGTGAAATATTGAACTAGTCTGAGTTTCGATAATATTGCAGAGTCTTTGGGGGAAGCCATGGCCTCCAGCCAGTCTTCATCCTCTAATATCCCCAAGTCTATGTGCCAGCTTTCTCGAAGTCGTTGGAGGGGGTCAGGAGAGTTATTTATTAATTTTTGGTAAGTCAGGGAGATTGCTCTATGGTTCAGGTAGTCAGTTAATCTGTCCTCCAGTGGGGTCTCCTTCGGGAGGTCACTTCCTCGCAGTATAGCAGCTTGTATGGCGTGCCTAATTTGTAGGTATCGGAATGTTTCAGAGTTTGCTAGGCCATATTCTCGCTGTATGCCCACAAGTGGGATGACATCTCCTCTGGTCCACTGGTCTCCAACTTTAGAGATTCCTATATGATCCCATCTGTCAAAACCTGGAAAGTTCTGTAGTATTCGGAGTGCTTCAGTGTCCCAGAGTGGTGTAGTTTGGGTTATTTTGGCGTGCCATCCTAAATTCTTGTGACCTGGTGCCAAAGTGCAACTGTGTATGTCATGGGGCCAGTCATGTTGTGATGTTTGGGGTTGGTATATAGTGCTTGGGCGTATCCATCCGGTCCCAGAATGTGTCTGTCCATTCGATATGCGGGTTCATCTTGCGGGCGGTGCACCCATGGATTGATAATTGCTAACTGTGCCGCCCAGTAGTAAACCTGAATATTAGGTAATACGATCCCGCCATAATACCACCCTCTCACAAGCTTTAGCGCAGCTATCCTCTGAGGTTTCCCGTTGCAAAGCAGGGTCCTAACCTCATTTTCTATTGCTCTGTAATAAGGTTTGTGCGCCCGGTATGGCGTAATCTGTAGCGTACAGAGGAATCTCGGAGCGCCATAATTTTAAAGAGAGCTGCTCGACCTAGTAAGGAGAGTGGTAGCAATCTCCAGTGTTTCACATTTCTTTGAAGTCATTGCAAGGGGACTAGCAAATTATGGACGTGAAAGAGATCAGGTTCTGTAGTTACATATATACCGAGGTATCGAAAACCTTCTGCCACAACCGCTACCTCACATTCTATTGGCAGAACTAGGGTCGGACCTTGCAGTATTGAACATTTGTTTGGTGTATACTTGTTTAGTATTTTTGTGTACTGTTTTGAGGTTAAAATCATAGAAATTACTTACTGTCTCAGTGGGGTTCCCGGGATTCCAGTTATTATTCAGTGGAGTGGCCACAGAAGACAAAAGATTAAGAACCACTGAACTAGGTGTACAAAAGGAAGGCCCCCTTCACCCCTGAAAATCAGCTTGCTCCTCAACATCGACAACAAGCAAACTGGCCATCAAACTGCAAATCCGTTCTTGTTTTTATGCAACCCAAAAATGAAATGGGACCTTCTATGCTCAAGCCCCATAACTGAATCATTCCTTCCCTTTAGCCTTCAAGGTCACAAGACCGTCCACATTTTCGCAGAGCTGTTACGTCATTCTTTACAAGTGTACCTTCGCTGCTGCAAAGTCACCACATGAGGAGACAACAACTGTAAAATATATAGTAGATTTTTTTTAAATAGTCAACATAAAATAAAACGAAGGACTCGATGCTGAATTTCATGTAGCTTATCCTGCAGTTAGCACTGGAGCATTTCCAAGTAAGTATAGTAAATGGGAATCTCCCAGGCGTCCTGGTACCAGTGTCATGCACACTTCCTGTCCATCGATCAACCAGCTGTAACACACAATAAGGCTGTCTCCCGCCATAGGAGCACTGCAACGTGTCACTGACTAATTAGACAGACGCATTGGTGATGGAACGCGAGATCTGGCCATATGAAGTAGCTACTGGGTGTGAGAACCGCAACTGCAAACTCACTACCTCAAGAGGAGGAGAAACACAAGAACAAATGCCAATCAACATCTCAAATGTTCTATAGCTGTACTGCACGCAAATAAAAGGCTCCACCACGCTTTCGTATCATTCCAAATACAGATCTAAGTGGATTATGAGAGCAGGACGTCGCAGCTTTGCCTGGTCCATCTCCCTTCTGCAAGGAGACCTTTAGAACTAGACATAAGGTGTCAAGACCATCACACTTCCTTTGTTACAGCTGTAATTCCTCTCTCGAAGCAAAATCAACATCTTGTAGGTTTCTGCTGCCTCCTAATAGAGTTCGGTCACTACACAATTTCCACTGTCAGCCTCTTCCAAAAACATTAGAATCCAATATTAGCACTGGCTCCTGACATGGATTTTCTTGAGCACATATTTCAGGCACTCTTACTGGTCAAAGTCCATTTGCCATACGTTGATGGCCTGGGCCAAACAAATGAAGATTTTTTTAAAAAAAGTTTAAAATAACTAAGACGTCCAGTAATTCAATTAGTTTAATGAAAATAATTACTGAAGGTGCATTTTTCTGTTCTCCCTGAAAGGCAATATTTGGGGAGCATAGAAGCAATACCAATGTTTTAGCCAACTAGTTTTCATCAGGTTACAGCAAGTAAGCAGAGAAAAATACCTGTGGTGCCGCCTTATATATTAAGGTGTCATTGGGGAGGACAGGGAAAGTGTTCCCAGTGTTTCATACTTCAGCTGTTTCTGGATTTCAGACCTATCGATGGCATGTTAGCTTGGATTTTACTTAACTGGGATTCGTCCTACTGAAGAGTATATTGCCCAAGGGATTTCATTTCAGAACTGGAACTTGCCATTTGATATTACCCAAGTGTCTCTTTTCTCTGCGTATGTTCGAGGTACGTTTCTATAGTTTTACAGGATGTGGGTGGGAACATATGGACCTGGTTAAAAACCAACAGGCTCCTGGGTATCTATTTTACCAAGTTCAAAATATTAGTGAGCAACTACTTTTACAAGCACTGTTTTCAACTACTAAAATTGTATCAACAACTTTTACTATTACGCACTTCTAAATTACTACTTTGGTCAACCTTAGAAAGATAAAAGGACACAACAACCATGCTAGGATTTGAATCTGTGACATGAAGGTAACACAAATACCTCATCCACTGCAGGCACTGAGGCGTCAGCTGGAGTTGAAACCTGTGAATTGTCGGTTGCAAAGATATTTGCAGCTTGGGATGTACACTATGACTGTGTGGCTTTGCCCATACGCCTGCAGCAGGACCATCATCCTGCAGAAGGTGTCCCAGCTGCATTGGAGTGTGAAAAGCAGCGAGTCTCCTGAGATCCCCAATGCTGCCCGGCGCAAGGTCACCTTTAATCCACTTTGGATTTGCTATCTAAAATAACGAGGCAGGCGCTGGAAGCTGGAAGGCAAGAAAAAGGTTTATTACTCTTAGAGGAGACCACGTCAACTGCTGACACCAGGATGTCTTCAGGGAGGTGTTCTGCTGGCAATGCTTTTGGCTCTTCCTTTTATACAGGTTTTACACAATGTATTTGTTTCATTTATCATGGTTACAAGCTTGGAGTCTCCGCCCCGGGCAGGTTGTCACACAAGCCCAACATTGTTTCATCAACATGGTTACACAAGCCCAACATTAACTCTCCTCCCGCCCAGGTCAAAAACAGACAATTTAATTGCAGCTGGACCTTGCTTCAGGGTCTAAACACAAGTGAAACCGGCCAGATCTAAGAGTCCGTTCTGTTGATAAAAACAGGTCCCATTGTTGGCCAAAAACAAGTCTTGCTGTGTGCAGTGCAATAAACCATGCTTGCAAGAGTCTGTTTGGTATTTGTAACCTGTTTGTGCAGGGATGAGAGGAAAGACGAGTTTGAGGCAGCAGGTGATGTTGATGTTTGTCGTGGAAATAGTTTATAGCCCCCAGCACACATCAGGTTTGGTCAGAGAGTCAGAAGGCTGCTAGAGGACAGGGTGACATGAAGGTGACCAACAGAGTACAAAATGGCTGTGGACAATCAGAATGACTGTAGTTTATGTGCACGTAGGAACTTTCATCAGACAAGATGGCGCAGAATGTTCATGATTGTGTTTTGTTCTTAACAGGAGCCTGTGGTATGTACATTACACGCAGATTTCTGCAAAGGGAGATCAATCTGATGAGTTCTCTTATTGGGACCGAATTTATGACGTGCAGGTTTGCACCATGAGCTATGTAGAAAGTATTAAACAAACTCACCAGTTAATATTAGACATAGATCCGTTGAGCCAAGTATTTTAAGAGTGCTAGGAGCATCCTAGCCTTGAGACACAAGCGTTCACTGCAAGTCGAGAAGGGGGACCACTGCAAATCAGGAAGCAGGACCCCTGTAAGAGCACTGTGTAAGTGTTCAGTACAAAGACCCCAGTATGCAAGGTAAGTAATGATAGAGGTGCACTGTGACTTTTTAAGGTGGCTCAAAACTGGGACTGTGGTGTAAGGTGAGTGATAGGGTAGAGGTGAACTCTTAGAACTCTGTGGATAATTCAGTAACGAGAGAGACGTTCAAGATGCAAATTAAAGAAGTGCTTTAGGAGACCTCTGAAAATGTGTCAGCATTTTTTTCTGTTTATAGGCACACTTCTGAAGTAATCACCCATAGGTTACTCTGTGCTGAAAAACAACAAACCAGACTAAAATAATCTAAAAAATAAAAACCAAATATGCCTTCAGTTCATCAATTATTGGAGTATATATTTTAGAAGTGTAAAGTGTGTAGCAAAGAATTAAAGTTCACCAGATCCAAGGACCTGCAGGAGCAGCAATACAGACCTCTTCTACACAGGTTGTTCCAAAATCTTAACGAACAGAACAATTGCCGCTGGATTTTTTTTTTTGCACTTCTTCACTTTTACTCTGGGAATAACCTAGCTTCTGATAAGACACAGAACAACCTACGATGTTCCATGTTTTCCAACAGGCCAGACAATTCTTGCACTGGATGTGGTCTTTGACAGTGCTGACTTTTACTGCAGAAGGGCGCTATCAGAATATTGGTGAACTTGATTTCATAGTTGGCCAGGAAGAACCCAACAGTATCCATGAAAGTCACCAGGAGGGAAGAGGGACTCTTGCAGTACTCCAAAGTTAAATATCCAGATGGGTAGTTCAAGATATGAAAAAACTGGGTGCGACTGAAGCGGAAGTAAGAGAACAGGCAGTGTACAGTGCCAGTGAACTTCATAATTTATTAGAAGATGTTGGTGAGGACTTGATAGTCAACAGTATTTTAGGTTGCTGAGAGGTCGAGTAGACGGGGTATCCCTTGTCCACACGGACTGCACTGTGTGCATCTTGAATGGTTGCAGGCTCTGTGCTGCAGTGTGGCCTAAAGCTTTACTCGTAAACGCAGAGAAGGTCATTGGAGTCAACTTGTTGAATGACGCCAGCTTTTCCTACTATTTTAGAGCTGAATGAGAGGTGTGATTGGGTGGCTAGTCAATCAGGATGTGTCAGCTTTACGAGCAGGACACCTTACTTGTTTTGCGTACCTCTGTGAAAATGCTTTGCATGCCCTAGGCAGTGATTATGTTGACTCATGTGAAGACTTTCAGGACGGTTGAGGGAAGAATGTGGCTACATTAAGAGCAGTGAGAAGAATCGCAAGATAGTCTAACATAGAACATCCTGAAGGTGGGTCAGTAGATGTGGTGGATGGATAAAAGGTCTAAAATTTGTTTCGAAGTAAAGGTTTCAGTGATCAGAAATACATAGAGATTGTATGTAAGCACAGTAATGGCTATATTTGCTGCATAGCAGCCTGCAGAATGAGCACGGAGTAAAAGATAGCCATATTTTGGGACACAGTGGGCTTCTCACACATATGGGCCCTGGTGCTGCTGCACTTGCTCCACAGATAACTACACCCCATGCATGGGTGGAGGCAAATTTTTGAAAAATTATCACTTCCAAGTTTATCGTCTATGCTTATGCCTTCCTTTGGACACCAGCTATGCATTCACTAAGTCATATTACCTTGTCAACAGAATTGGGAGGCTGATGGTCAACCAAACTTCACCTCCACGTGTGCCTGTACTTACTGCCGAAACAGAACTTCTTTTTGAAAGTTGGGGGTGGTAAACCCAGTGTAAATAAAGCGCAATTAACAAATTACCATCGGTGAGCCCACAACATTCAACAGCCAGTTCATTGAGATAGGGGAAGACTGGTGTACCTGCACTCAAAAGGTTGGCTGCGACCACCGTCATCACCTTTGTGAACACCTTTGAGGCACTGGTGAGGTCGAAGGGAAACACGGCAAACTGAATATGTTCCTGGCTCACCTTGAACAGTCAGTGGCACCTGCGGGCCTTCAGAATGGGGACATGCAGGTCTAACATCACCATCAAGTCTCCAGGCTCTGGTGCAGAACCTAGGCCAGCGTGAGACTCCTGAATTAATCTTTACACCAAAAGAAATTGAGAGGTCAGATCTAAAATATAGCGAAAGCTTCTGCCCTTTCTCTGCACTATGAAATAGCAGAAGTAACATTCAGTTCCAATTTCTGGGGTGGGGACTCTATGGCTCCTTTTGCCAAAAGACCTTGAACTTTCTGAAGCAAAATGGACAAGTGCGCCATCTGAAAGTCGCTCTAATGTGGTTGGAAGATACGGCAGGTCAGCAAGGAATTGTAGGGCGTAGACGCGCTCCCCCTCCCCCAAACTATTTGCAGGACTCACCAGTCATAGGTTACGGCCTGTCACCCCTGGAGAAAAAGACTAAACCTGCCTCCTACAGAGTAGTCGTGTGCCACTAAGGGCAAAGTAAAGCTGCTCGGAGGCTGTTGCCGGTGGGGTTGGGGGTTGTGAGGTTTATAGTCCCTGCAGGCCTGGATGTTGTCTGTTGGATCCCTGACCCCGAAAGGACTTGGGTGTCTGTTTCAGGGGTGGTGGGACTTGATAATGCATGTATGCAAAACCCCTGGCAATGCCTCAAAGGGGGTGAAACTGTTAGGGATACTGTCTTGCAGGCATGGGGCGACCAAAGGAGCAGGCTGTGGGTCTGCTTTCTTTGAATTGCTCTACTGCGAAATTTGCCTTCTAGCCAAATATGCAATAGCAAGAAAAAGCATATCCATGAGCAACACCTGAACATCACCCGAGAAGCATGTGAATATCATTCATGTGTGTCGTCCGAGCAGCATACTAGTTCGGAACTGATGGAAAAGTTCTGTGACAATGTCTCATAATGCATGGGAGCGCCTACCCTGCAAGCAGCTGAAATTGACTAACAAAGGGAAAAGGATAGTAAAGGAGGCCATACATTTTCCAAATGCCGTAAATTCTCTTGGACTCTATCTGGGGAGGGGAGAATGTAGAGAATGAGCTGGAATTAATCCTGCTAGTAGAAGCTTGAACTACCATGCTCTCTGGAGTAGGGCGCTGCATCAAGAAAGCAGGTTCAAGTGTCGTCATGCTACCTGTCTATGTACAGGTGGACATGGTTTCACCCAGGTAACTGAGCTGGTTAGTTAGTGCTTCCTTGAATGTCAGGAAGGGCTCAGACGATGTCTGCCCATCCTAAAACACTACAATGAGGATACTGTTTTCACCCAAGACAGCAACTGCAAGTCCAGGACTTCAGATGCACCTCTGATACCTGTAGCAAATGAAGCAATCTCTTCTATTGAAGGGCCATGTGGTGAACGCAGCCCCATGTCAGCGGAAGTATCCAATCCACTTGCATCTTGTACATTCAAATATACATTGTCATCATCATATTGTGGGGGTAATTCATCCCCAACAGTCACCAAAACTGGTTGACATTGGTCAGAATCTGATCAAAAAAGTTGTCAGGCTATTTTATCAGAGTGAACTGAGGCTGGGTGTGATCGAACTGTTCGAGAACGCAACCTCAATCAAAGTGGATTTGGTTCAGAGTTGGACAGGGCAATAAGATCAGCATCTTCTAGCGTCAGCAGAGTTGGGGCCAACCTCGAAGTGGCAGGAGACAGCGTGGATCATGGTACTAGATGTGGAGTTAGTTATGGAGTCAGAAATGAATTCGAAATGGGTTCAGAAGGCACCAACGGCACAGTGGTGTGATCTGCTGCCAGTAACCCGAATGGAGGCCTCCGCGGATCCATTGGGTGCCAGCAGGGTCTGAGATTTTTGCAACATGGTTTCCTAGAGTGAAATACTGGTCTATGCTCTTGACATCAAGCGGGCTTAATGCGCTTTCCTGAGGTGTTCGTCAAAATACAGCTTGGCTTTGAAATCTCATATGATCTTTGGATGCATAAGGGCACACTCCTCACATGACTTGGGACCCTGGTCCAAACCTAAACACCAGACACACACCTCATGGTGATCTGTCACAGACATCTGCTTACAGTAGACCCTACAAGGTTTAAACCATGTAGTTTTAGGAGGAGGCATATTCTTTTGCACACTGGAAAAGAATTTTGAGAAAAAACTCATCAACTGACAAGAAGTTAAGAGACCGCTCTAGATCCGCATATTAGGTGCGGACAGAAAGGAACTGATGTCAGCGTGCTTGGGTGGCAACTATATGAAGCCCCAGTAGTCAGTTCAGGGGTGGAACAAGGTTGACCAGAAGCTGCAAGATTCTACCTACCAGCGCATAGGGGGTATGCTGAAAGATCTTCGCATCCAGTCGGGGGATATTCTAAAGGAGAGGAATCAAAGTATCCATAAGAAAAAGCACATTTGAACAAGAGTATTCCTGAGAGTAGCCCTGAGAGACGGGGTGCCAAGGAAGATGTGCAAGGACGCCGGGTGCAGCCACAGCACTGGCAGGGGTAGGGGTAGGAGAGACATCTTTAATTGATGTTCAGCAGTAGTGTAGTTCACCCAGCCACGGCCCAGCCATGTGATCCGCATCTGTTAAATGATACTAATCAATTGAGGCTGGAAATAGATTGAGATGCCACACAAACTGCTGCTGCAGCCCAAAAGACAAATCGATCTCTAAAATCTACATCATGGATTGCAACAAGGCCTCCGGCGGATTGCCACGCAGCTAATTGACCTCAGACGCTTTTTGACGGAATGTTTCTCGCCTTCTGAATCGTTTAACCTCTTCACGTCCCCCACTCGGCAGTCAGTGAATGTCCTGGGTACTAATGCGTAAAAGCAGCTTGTTCCTGGGAATGTTTTTCTTCTCAGCCTGCTATGGCACAAGTAGTATGGAAAAAGTGCTAGACAAGTGCTAGAAAGGTTACCTGAGCCCACAACAGCTTTAAAGGTGTCAGACGGCCCTCGGTAAGAGGGAAGAGGAGGATTCAATGACCAGATACCGAATTCATATACGACCAGTCAAGCAGGACCAGAAGTCATCTGATCTAATGAACTCACATTATTTCCGGCCAAATCACTTTTCTTCAAGGAGACAGGGATAACATGTGGCACATCTTGCTATATAGACTTCAAAACAACCTAATTCAGAGGTATACTACCCGCAGTCTGCAATATGGATCCTCGTAACTTTGAAAGCTATCCCTAACCAACACCCTTGTGTGCTTCGCCAATTAAAATACTCCTTGATCTGGAATCAACTGTACATGGGTCACTCAGAATGGACAAGCTGCAGAGAAAATAATTGGGGTTTGACTTGTGCAGAGGATGGGGTTACACATGATAAGCGAGGGAAGGGTAGGACCCAAGGCAAATTACACCTACTACATAATAGACTTTCAAATGCCAAAATACGAAGTTTTATTAGCTGCCCCAAAGAAAAATCATTTCAGACACCTTTAGACGAAACACCTAACAAACAGAATACTGCTTTCCATGCATTTATTATTAGAGCTAATTTTCGATTCATAAAGGCGTGTAAACAGTGCCATGTTAGGTGGACTGTGGGGGATTCTGGGACAGGAGAAAGACAAAAATATCCAATTTAGTAGAATTAGTGCAGCTTGGGCAGCACAAATGCAAGACTACAGGGAATTTCATAGGGCATACAATGAGGCGGAGAGCGCAGGTCAGACCAAAGAAGGAGCACTGAGGAGGCTACGATGATTAATGATAAAAATCAAGCTGGAAATGAAGGAACAGAAGTATAGAAAGATCAATGTGTAAGGATCTTTCGACTTTATCCTGCGAATCATCTTTTTTAATCGTGGTCCTGTTCTGTCAGTCAATCACTATAGAATGAAAGGTTATCTTAGCGAAGAAGCTGGGTTGTTGCCCTATTGCAGAGCTAATTACGAGTGTGAAGGAAGAGTGATTCTGCAATTGTTCACACTGCAATAATCAAACCGTCGGTTTTCTTTTTAAAAATAAGATAGAACGAGGAAGTGCAGCAAAATCGGTCAAAGTTTAATTGGAGAAACTTAAATCTGAATTTGAATGAAAAGCACATTGATTTCAAGTCTGTTGCCCCTAACCAGACTGCATCTCTTGAAAGAGTGTGTAACTGAGGTAACTTGCAGCTTAATAAGTTCCCTGCACATCCTACAAAAAGTTGAGGAAGCTACTTTCGGTGCAAAATCGAATACCACAACTACTGTTTTAAAAGCTTTATAAATAACCACTGCATGTGACTGATGGCATCAATGCCCAGACAAGAGAAACATCAGGGATAATGACTTTAATAGGCAAGAGCAACCAATAATGCCACCAATGGTGTCAGAAAAGGGGATCCAACATTGAGGATGAGTGCCAGTTTGTTGACAATAGTAATGAACACTGTTGCTGCCAGCTCCCATAGAACAGAGCATCAGGATTCCCAGAAGCTCACAGCCAAAAAGAGCTGACAGCGTCTCTAATGGTTACCCTCTAGAAAGAACAACCTACAATACTTCAGGTGGTGCCACAACTTAGGGCCTGATTTAGATCTCGGTGGATGGGTTACTGCATCACAACAGTAATGGATATCCCATCCACCAAAATATAAATCATATTATATCCTATGGGATTTATATTTCGGCGGACGGGATATCCGCCATTTTTGTGACGAGTAACCTGTCTGCCGAGATCTAAATCAGGCACTTAGAAAACTGAACATCAAGGATCACATCAACTCTCCAGAAAGAATAACCAACACATTCCTAGGTGTGCCAACATTGCAACAGAGTAGCCGAATCCTATGTCCTCTCATACAAGGATAACCAACAGAGTTCCAGGTCATGTCTGTGCCCATATTAACGAGCATCTAGGCATATACCGACTCACCACAAGAAATGTAGAGCTGCAGTGGTTGTACTGTCTCGCAGAAGTGAAGTGCAGAACCTAAAGCACACTAACAGCACTCTGACTTGTACCATCTTTCAGTTCTACTCAGAGGGCTCTTTACTGTGTCTAATTAGTAGACACCACCACTGGCTCATGTACTTGCTCTGTTTGAGACAGTACACATGTACCAAGATACCAATACAAGTCACATGTTATGTGGCTATTCCTACTCTTAAGAGAATAGCAGGCCCCTCAGTGCTTGTACTATCTCTCGGACACAGAGTGCCTTCCTCTTGTCTTCTCAGACAAAAGTACACCATTCTGTACTAATAATTCCTCATAGCCCTAATCACAGATGGCCCAAGAGCAGGTAAACAAGCATTTGCAACAACACCTATTGGCTTTGTCAATATTGTAGCAATGGCTAAGTTAGGGAAAAATCGCTATGATGTGGCAGCACTGGCCAATAAAAAAAAACAGACAAAAACTAATTGCTCTTGCATAGGCAACACCAATTAGCTTTGCCAATGGGGGAGTAGTGGGGTTTGTAATCTAAACTGAAACCAAAATCCTCCCAAAGCCGTCTGAAGCAAGCAATAGTAGCAAAATGAAACCAGCTGCGCTTGACCAATAAAAGCAAGAAAAAGGAGAGTGACAAGCAAGCCTACCAATGGTGAGTAAGAGAAAGAAGAGAGACAAGCAAGACCTCCAATGGTAAGTAACGGGTGGGATCGAAGGCCCTTTAAAAAAAAATTGGATAAAGAGAACAATAGACTTGCAAAAAAGTGCATGTGCTGTCTAAGGCGAAGACCTAGAAAATGATGGAGGGTGTTCGGTCTGTACCCTCGTTCAGAGTCCTATACTTATACTGGTTCCAAGGCAAAACTGCATGCCCACATACTTGGACAGGTTCTCAGGCACACCCTAGGGCCTTATGAATGCATTGGTTCTTAGACAAATGTACGGGCCCTGTGCTTCTACTTCTTGAGTTAACTACTTGCCTCCTGGAAAGAAAAATGGCAATGGTGCTTTCCCTGGTAGTCCCCCTGATGCCCCAACAGTGCAACTGCGAGTTTTCCTTTCTGTGAAGTAGTACTAGACAATAGACAAACAAGCACCCGACCTAAATCTCATCTCAAACTAACCAGGTCGTTCATTCAAACCTGCTTGAAACACGCTACATGAAATTCAGAGTTGGCATGCCTGTGGGGCAAGCTCCAATACAACTGCACCAATGGTTTCTCAAGGGGAGCTAGACCCCAGTGTCATTCTATGCAGTGCAATACCCATCCCAGCGGGACCCCACATCACGACACGTTAGTGTGATGTTAGTACTGTGTGTATCCATGTACTTCAGAACCTACCTCAGCCGTACCCCCCAAAGAGGAAACGGCATGGCCTTCAAACATTTTTGAAACACAGAATTTAAATGTCTACCCATCTTAATTTCTCTTTTTAAAGAGACGCAAATCTAGGCATGGCGAGACATCTACATTCAGACGGCAAGAAAACCTTAACTAATCCCTGGCTGGTCCCCCACAAGGCACTGTACAAACTCCCATGTCACTGGGCAAGGAGGTGCCTGAATTGTAATTTTCTTTATCCAACTGAGGGCAGAGAATCAAAGACAGTATTTATCCCAGTGAGCACTTGCATATGGTCCAAACCATCCTGAGCTGCACATTACCTGTGCACCAATAGTGCTTTGGCGGCTCATCAGGGGAGTGAAACACTACATAAAAGCAACTGCAAACAATGCAATCATAAAGACGTCAAGCGCATATGGTTACACCAAAGTTGGAGTCTTGCACTGCACATTATGGGATTTTAAGGCTTTCTGGGGAGGAGGATGTAAAACTTGGATCTCGAGCGTAAAGACTTTAGAAGCGCCAGACTACTTCAACTTCAGTTGTCAGTCAATAAGATATAAGCAATTGAGCGCAACCGTGCAAACTGGGGACTGTGGGAGGGCCGACTATAAAGAAAAGGTGTTTACTTTGGGGAGAAGGGAGAATTTACAACTCTATATAGCACCTGCTTAAACACTCGTTCCTTTCTGACTTGCAACCTGTCTGAATGTATTAGCACCTTGCACGTGGTGTCTGGCACTCAGGCAGGCACTGCAGCACCCGAGGTAGAAATCTTACAGTAACACAGATGGTAGCGCTACACGCCGACACAGCAACAGCTATTCCAAGTATCACTTCTTCTGGGACGGAGGACTGCAGGAGTCTTGGGGCTGCTCTATACAGTCAGTTTGTGAGTCGTGGTTTTTAACACAGCCAGCCATACATGATGGGTGCCAAGTGGAGGGAGAGAGGCTAGACAGGAGCACAATGACTCGCAGAGATACCTTTAAACATCTATGTCCACCCCTCTAAAGGGGCATATTAGACTCTGATCAAACATACCTACTCAGTTCCCCTAACAAATTTCAAATCTTTTTTTTGTTGTTAGTCAGTCATAATTCCTTTATTGCATAATTAAAATATTTGCAATATGTCTATAGAAACAAGAGTACAAATCAAATCTTATACTGGTACTTAGCAGTGCATCAGTGGTAAATGCTTTCCAGGCAAAACCAACTTCACAGCATGTGTTTTCAGTGAAAACTTCACCTAGCTCCTTGCTTACCCATGAAGGGGCGCAGTGTTCTAGGGTGAAAGCGCCTGCAGGAGACTGCACGAGCACCAACAGCTGTTACTTTGAACTATAGCTAAACACCACACTATGTGCTCAGAGAGAAAACCTCACTCAGCTCCTTGCTTAGCTATGAAGGGGCACAACGTCCTCCTAGGACAAGATTGCCTGCAATAGGCTTTGCGAGCAGCAGTGCCAGATAATGTGCACTACGGCAAGGTATGTGCGATAACAACACAGTATGTCCTCTCAGTGAAAGCTTCATCCAGCTGCCTGTTAACCATGAAGGGTGCACAGAGCAACCTAGGGCAAGGGTGACCTGCTGGAGACTTCACAAGCACCAACAGCTCAGCCAGGCCTGACTATAGCCTAACACCACAGCATTTCCTAAGTGAAAACTTCGTCCAGCTTCTTGTTTAACCATGAAGGGGGCAGAAAGAGACCTAGGGCAAGAGTGACCTACTGGAGACTTCACAAGCAGCAACGCTGCACATCACTCTAGCACCACAGTACGCACTCTCAGCGAAAGCTTTATCCAGCTCCTTGTTTAACCATGACGTTGCATGGAGTCCTCCTACAGCAAGAGTGATCTGAAGAAGACTTCACGAGAACCAATGGCTGATACGCTGCTGCGCATGAGGATGGACTGAGCCACCAGCTCTGGCTCTAGTTACTACTTCCTCTTTGAACTCTGTTATCTTTTCTCTAGGACTCTTCTTGCCCATTCCATTAAGCTTAGTAGTGGACAATTGGTAGTGAAAGGAAAAGTCTGGAAATGATAACATAACTGTGGTAAGTTAATGTGGTAGAATGTGGGCTCTGTAATGGTTCTACTTTCTTATCTCCTACATCATTGTATTCTTACCTGGTGGTCTCCCTTGGCTAAGATTGTTGATGTTTGTATTAAGTTCCATATTCTAAACGGTGTGTTGGGACAGTTGTAATCCTGCTGCCGAGGCGTTTGGATGCTCCAATAAATGGACACAGCTTCTATCATAAATTTGTGTGTGCATCTGCTTTTGAACCACAACATATTTGGCAATGAGGATGGGATGAATGTGGTAATGTGTCTGGAATCCTCCGTCAATTCGACCTGATAAGCCACCTTGAGATGAATAGTGGTAAAATACCTTGGCCAATAATTCATGTACCTCAGGCAAAGGATGACAATGAACCAAGGTATTTCTCTCAAAGCAGTATAAAGAAGGATATCATTACCTTGTTATCCAAGGTCGCTTGAGAACATTTAGAAAATGCCACAAGGATTCACTATGTTAGAGATGGGCTAAGTTATGAACAGGTTAAGTCAGACATGCAGTAATGGCCATCCACAACACGATACAAAACGGTTATTTTATGAGAAAATCCATAATCTCTCAAGCATATCTGCAGTGTTTATTTAACACATTCTTACACTCAGGTGAGAACACCTCATGCCTTTCACTGGAACTAGCAAGCATAGACCTTCATGAGTAACATTGTAATAAATAATAAGTCCAGTAGAGAAGTATATATCCTTTATTCTCAACTCTGCTACAAGAGCAAGCAAGCACAGCCCTTACACAACAAACATCAACTTTTGAATGTTGCACAGAAATAATGTTCTTATTTTAAAGAACATTCAAAATCTTTACTGTACGCCTGCCTGAACGGAGGAAGGTAAGGACAAAGCTGTACCTTTTCATCACACTAATGAACCTAGAAGTGTGGTCAGTGCCTTCCTTCATAAAAACATGCAATCGGACAGCAGTCCATATAAAGAACAAGCTGTTGGAAATCGCTCCCTCAGATGACAGAACCAAAGAGGTAGATCACTGGGAGTTCAGATTCCCAAACTCTGGAATTTCTAGACACTCACCCAGGGAGCAGAACATAATCACCTCAGTTTAAGAAAGCTGAACTCTTCGAGAAAACTGGACAGTGAATGCTACTAGCCCTTAGATTTGGTGGAACAGAGTAAAGAGTATCGAATAGAGGTCATGCCCCCATCTGATTGGTCTCCTGCTAACCCAAAATCTGGACTTTTACGCCAAGCTTTTCACTGCTCTTAAGTAACTGAGGCAACGTGCTGAGCTATAACAAATTCCTACATAAATTAATAAATAATGAAAAATGTTTGTCTACAAAGCTGGCAGCCAGATTTAACCCCAGTATTTTTTCTCTGGGACATTTACTTTGTGTGCTAGGGCTCGACAATATCAACTGGGTGCTACACCCATCTCTGTTAATTCACAAAACTCAAGAATCAAGAGCACCTTGGGGGATAGGAGTCATGGTTTATTGTGTGTGCACCCCAGTCACCATGCCAACCATTATTAGCTCGTCAACCATCATCTCATTAAAACTATTACCTCATCTGGATTATTACTTTGACATGCCATGACACCAACATGGCCTAGCGCCAACATTATTTAAACTGGAGTTAGAACTATGAATATTCCGGGACGACATGAATACAGGTCGATGCCATGGCCATGACGGGGTAATGGCAATAATGAAGTAATGTTGATGGCATGGTGACTGATTCAGATGCAAATGCCACAAGGAGATTCGAGCTTGAAAATAAACAGACAACATTAATTGTTGAACGCTAGACATTAACTTCGAGATATAAGGTGAAATTGTAACCACATTTCCCTTGGTTTGTCAAGAATCATTAAAAAACGGTGACCCTGTGCAGCTCTGAAGTATTTCAACTAGATTAGGTCAGTTACCTCCATCCTGTTTTAGCCATTACATTCCATATCTATTTGAGGCCATTCAGCCAAGCATTCACGGCTCTGAATTCATCCGATCTGGGATTTGGTTTAAATTATTGTTTACCCGGACCTTTGATGTTTGTATTTACGTTGTGCTCCTCCATAATTTTAAGGGATCCTTTAAAGTACCTGATGCTATCCTATGGAGCGAGATATTTATTACCAGACATGCTAATCTTTGCCACCTGATGTAGCTCTATCTACATTTCTTATGTGTTAGGCATGACGTACCAGACTCGGATTATGTCCGTTTGGTGTCTTTGGTAAATGTGGGAAAAAAATGAATAATACACAAGCAAGTGGTCAAGGGGGAAGGTCCGGGGATAAAAGTAAGTTCCATTGTCCTAAAATCTACAAATCTGACTAGGGAAAGGTAGGGAAGGTCAAGAAAAGACATTGGCGAGTAGAAAAGAGTGAACCGTATGGGCAGCAAAGGCAGCGAAAGGCACGTGGTACCCTTGTAAGGGTCGCAGAGTAAGCAAGATATATGCACAGACTGTGAGGGGTGCAAAGTATTAAAGTGCAGAAAATACCCGGGTGACCCAATGGTGTGTAAAGCCCCGGACCATTCACAAGCAAATCAGGAAACATCTGGAGACCGAGCTATTTAGACTTGCTTTCAAATAAACTCTCCACAAATCGAGGTATGGGACTTGAGAACACTGGGTACTCTTCTGAACGGACTCTCATAACGAACCTTCCTCTGTAACAGTACTTTTCCTTTCTTGTATTTTTCGGCTGCAACAGTAATAGATATTTTTGAGAAATGCAGAATGGGGCAGTAACTATCTCGCTGAATGCGCCAACACTCCATCACACGCCGTGGGTCTGTCTGTTCTCACATCCCCATTTAAATGACATCCGCGCGCCTGCTCGGGGCCCGCGCGCCTCTCGCGGGTAGCACGGCGGAAGCCAAGGCCGCTCTCTGTAGTCTAAGCACATCGCTGGAGGGCACTCAGATCCACGGCAGCCCCGAGGAATGGGGGCCGAGCTGGCTTCAATAATTAAACACAGCTCCGCAACGCACGCGCCGCGGCGGCCAGGAGCGCGAGCCAAGGCCTGTCCTCCCGGCACCAGCGCCGGCTGCTCCCCGCACACTGCAGCCGCCGCCGAAGGGGATATCCAGTCGCACACCAACTAGCTCTTTTTTAATTACGTTAATTTCTGTTCAATCAAAAAATTAATTCTGGCTTTTTTTTATCCGAAATTGTATTGCGGAAAATATTGGAGTCGCACAGCAAAAGCACATGGATGCCGCATGGTACCAACGTGGTAGCTCCAACTGCCGCCGGGCATATCCCAAAAACGCCGGAAAGGCTGTTTTGAAACCTCACACTGAAGGAGGAACCGGAAATAGCAGCTAGAATGAGAGGCCTACTCGGATTAGTGGTATTCCAGTGCGTCAGCAGTCACCAACATCCCACACAGCTGCAGGAACATCACTGATATACTTGAGCGTGCTCTCACCAAAGTGCAGAAATAGCACAGATAAGGACTTTATCTATGCCACTTCGCCAAGCTCTCACCTGTGCGCAGGGCTATCCTCAGAGTATCTAACAAAGTAACCACCACTACAGCAGACCCTAACCTCATGAGCTGCAGGAGCATCACTGACGTACTTGAGCCTGATCTCACCTAGGTGTAGAAATAACACGGATAATGAATCCGAAGACTACAGAACATGGATGCCCACCTCTACAGCAGGCTCTCACATCTCAAGCTGCAGGAGTATTAATGATGTAGTTGAGCCCGATCTCACCAAGTTGTAGAAATGACGCAGATAATGAATGCATCAAAGCAGCTTCGCCAGTCTCTCACCCCACCTGGGTGCAGGGCTATCCTCCGAGTACAGAACATGGATACCCAGCTCTACAGCAGACACTCACCTCATGAGCTGCAGGAGATGTCGTTGAACGTGCTCTCACCAAAGTGTAGGAATAGCACAGATAATGACTGTATGCAAGCCACTTCACCAGGCTATCACCTCCTCATCTGGGTTCAGGGCTATCCTCCGCGTACAGAACACGCATAACCACCTCTACAGCAGCTTTGGAAGCCAATATTCCTGCTTGGTGGTCATGTTATTGCAGGCATGACAGTTAGGGTTGTTTGTGGCTTGGTTATTTGCCCAGCAATTTAGGCATGTCTGCTAAGAACAGTCAGACATCAGCGCATTCATATAGCGCTAAAATCTTAGGTAGGGAAACCAAGAACCGAGCACGCTGGTTGGAGTTACAAAACTTAGTCAAATCTGAATTTTTCACCTATTTTTGTGAACGTGACCGACTATTTAAAACACTGGATATTCTCTGACAGCTCCTTCCACAATCTAGCTGCCTCGGTATAAAAGATTTGTCCTTGAAACAGAGTTAAAATCTCCGGAAAGTCAAAACGTGATTGCCCAACATCTCCTGGAGCAACATATAGATCGAGGCAAGAGACCATCTGTCGTTCAGGAAAACTGTAAAAACCGAACTGGAGTAAATTTCAGATGCGCAGTGCTGGGTGCCTTTTGTGGATTGGAGCGCTCTATAGTACTTATTCATGTAGCGCTTTTGTCAAAGACATAGAACATTTTATACACAATCATTACCCGTTCGAAAAACGGGGGTTATTTCAGTGACCTGGGAATGGAATGATAAGGGCTGGGTCTATATTGCTAAGCTTCGAACCTGCATTTAATACACAACCCTAAGCAAAGAGAGCTAAGCTACACTTGCATTGCTACCTACAGGCATCTGACGCCCCCCACCCGACACTTGCGCTCCTTGGTTCTATTACGACCCTCATTACTAGCCCCATCAACGTGCCTACGAGACAGAGCCCTATCACTGGAAGCCGATCGGGTATTCAGTGCTGTTGTGTATGCATTTTGTTTATGCCTTATGTTCTATTACTGTTAATGTTCCAATGTGTACTGGTGGAGCGCGGCATGGAACACTCCTTGTGTCCGTCATGAGTTCCAATCCAGGTCGTCAGTTTATCTGGAGTCCTGGAGTGGAAGTCGTGCTGCCTGGCGCTCACCTGTTTCTCTTATCTGCAATAAACCATTTTACCCCCCCCAATACCGTCTTCCTCCCTTTACTACAATTGGCGACGATCGTGGAAGAACCTTACAGGAACCTGCTTGAGGACTTTTTTTTTTTTTTTTGGGAGTGGAAGAAGGATTCGCGTTATCTGCAAGGAACGTATTTCGACGGTTGCCAGCGTATTGATTTTTCTTTAAAGAAACTGGAATCGGGAACGGAATCGTTGAGCTTCCTTCATGCAGACTGGAAATTTAAGGAAATGGGGTAAGATTTCCCATTTTTACTCACCGTGTCAGTGTCGTTGGGACTAACTGCCATTGGCCGCATCTTTCAAGCGGAGGAGGAGTTCGGTGCTCGAGCGTGGATCGCGCGAGTGAGTGCGACCTGCTTGCCTGCACGCGCAACACTGTGAACACTGATTCACACGTCAGCGCGCAAGGTCACGCAGCGTAACCTTGCGTGGCGGCCATCTTTAAAAAAAAAAAAACATAAACAGAGGTCGAGAATCGGAAGAGTTTGTCGGAAGAGTACAAACTGACTTCTGCAACGAGAGGGACACGGCGCAGATTTAGAGGGCGATGGTGTGAGATTTGAAGAAACAGGTGAGAGAGTCGGGGACGACTCCAAATAGTTGTATTTTTGTCGCATTACGAACGCATTGCTGTAGCATTATTTCGTTTTTTTTTGTCCCTTTGAGAGAATCTCTGGTACTGTGCTAAGGCAGCCTAAACAAGCAATTTCGGATAATTGCGTATGGAACAAGGGGACCAAAGAGTAGAGCCAACTATGACACAACAAAACTTTACCATCAGTAACCCACATGCATTTTGGACTACTGGGTCCCAACCCAGTATCAAATGGGTGGAATGGAGAGAGTACTTTGTAAATTACATCGAGGCCATAGATGAAGCAGGCAAAATGAAACCTGACCAAAAGAAAAGGATTTTACTTCACTCTTTAGGTCCGATAGGTTTAAAAACATATTCTCGCATGCCAAAGAGTACAGGCGGAGAGGAGAATGTGTTCGAAACTGCGTTAAAAGATCTTGACAAATATTTTGCGCCTAAAGTATGTATTGGGGTGGTAAGGTACAAATTTTTCCAGAGGAAGCAAAATAAAGAAGAACATGTGGATGACTGGCTAGATGATCTTAAAAAATTGGCAATAGACTGCAAATTTGGAGGTTTACATGACGATCTCATTCGTGATCAATTAGTAATGCACAGCAACAATGATTCGATTCAGGACCGGTTATGGATCAACGGGGATGCACCATTAGAGGATGTTTTGGCAATAATGAGGAAAGCCGAAATGTCAGGGAGGTGTGCCACAGTGGTTAAAGAATCGGAGGAAGATTCTGGTGGTGTGTTCAAAGTACAGAATGGAAATAAGTATCAAGGCCAGCACATGACCGGGCGCTGGCGGAATACACCTCAAAGGAGCACAGAAATGGACAGGAGAGTAGATGAAAGGAGATGCTATCGATGTGATAGCAAAGAACATTTGGCGTTCAGTAAGGCTTGCCCTGCTTTAAAAAAAAAAAATGTGGTATCTGTGGGCTAATGGGGCATTTTAGTAAAATGTGCCGGAGGAGAAACAATGTTAAATATGTATGGAATGATGAAGAAGGAACTGAAAGAGACGTTGAAAATGAAGATAGTTGTGTGAAAAGTTTACAAGGAAATTACCTTTTAAATGTGGTGGACAATTCTGTAAAGGGGAAGCCAATATGTGAAATATCTTTGGGTGGTGTCACAGTGAATATGTATGCGGATTAGGGATCGCCCTACACGATAGTTAATGAGTATATGGAAGGATAAATTTGTGGGAAAAATTGGGCAACAGTTATCTCCTACAGATGTGAACCCGATAAGTTTTACTGGGGAAAGGATCAATATGCTTGGGTTCAGGTGGCTTACTTTCCTATTCAAAGGGAGGACAGCGAGGGGTAAGTTATATGTAGCCAAAAATGGCCCTTCGGTACTTGGCTGGTTGGACCAAAAGAACTTACATATTATTTTAGACCCAAATAGTGAAGAAAAAGTACTCATAATGGATGAGACAAGTAAATTGGGAGAGGTTCTAGTAAAGAAGTTTCCAGGAGTATTTGGGAAAAATCTGGGAGCACTTAAGGGGTTCGAACACAGGATTGTACTGAAGGAAAGGGCGGAACCTAAAGTGCATAAGGTGAGGCCAATACCTATACTCATAAGAGATGAAGTCAATAAGGAACTGCAAGGGTTATTAACCAAGGGTGTAATCGAAGAAGTGGAGAGTTCGGAATGGATTTCTCCGGTCGTGATCGCACGCAAAAGCAATGGAAAAATCAGTTTATGCATTGATTTGCGCCATTTAAATAATAACATTGTGGTTGAAAGATTCCCCTTACCAAAAAACAATGAGATGGTGTCTTCTCTGAATGGAGCGAGCTGGTTTTCTACCATAGATTTATCAGCGGCTTATCATCAAGTTATATTGTCACCTGAATCGAGGAAACTCACCGCATTCATTACGCCTTTGGATGTTACCAGTTCAGGCGTATGCCTTTCGAGTTTGGCCTCAGCCGCTGCTGTTTTTCAGCGGCTGATGCACAGACTCTTTGGAAAGGCAAAGGGCGTGAGTTTCTTTCAGGATGACATCCTAGTTGCTGCCACCAGCAAAGAGGAACACGATCATATTCTCAATGAGGCTTTGGGTATATTGCAAGATGCAGGGTTAAGTGTAGAACTGAGCAAGTGTAGATTCGCACAGAGAAATGTATCGTACCTTGGACATATAATAAGTGAGGATGGTGTAAAACCCAAACCCTCACTTGTAAATGCCATTGTAGGTTCACCAGCTCCTAGTACTAAGGAGGAAGTCAGATCCTTTTTAGGAATGACAGAATATTGTGCAAAATACATACCTAATTTCGCAAGCAAGATATTCAACATACGCTCACTCCTTAGGAAGAATGTAAAATTTGAGTGGTCGGATGAATGTAGAAGAGAATTTTCTAGGATCAAAGTTGATTTGGAAAATGTAATTGCTTTGAGCAGCTTTGACCCAAATTTGGAATGTTTGTTAACTACTGATGCTAGTGACAAAGGATTGGGCGCAGTCCTTTCGCAAATGATGGGTAATGGTACTGAAAAGATCATTTTGTTCGCGTCCAGAGCACTTTCCCCTGCAGAGAGTAAATACCCGATTATTGAAAGGGAAGCTCTGGCCTGTGCATGGGCATTAGAACACTTTAGAGCTTTTGTTTGGGGGAAATCTGTCACCATCCGCACGGACCATCGACCTTTGGTAAGGATTTTAACTAGTGAAGGTAGTGTAGGAGCTTCTGCTAGGTTGGCTAGGATATCCATGAGAATGAAGGAATACATTTATAGGATTATCTATGTACCCGGCAAAGACAATGTGGTGGCTGACTGTCTGTCTAGGCTACCTGCACCTTTAGAAGAATGTGTGGATGACCCGTGGGACAATTTTAGTATTGCTTTGATTCAGGACTCTGGTACACCGGTCATTACTAAAGCTGAGTGGGTGGAAAAACAGTCTAAAGATGAAGTGATACAAGCTGTTTGTAATCATATTTGTAAGGGGTGGCCCAAAAAGGAATTTATCAGTGGCGAGTTGAAATCATATTGGGATGTGCGAATGGAACTGTCATTTGATAGGGATTTATTATTGAGAGGTGAGAGAGTAATTCCACCCAAAGTTTTACGGAAAGGAGTATTACAGTTATGTCATGAAGGACATTTCGGGGTAGTCAGGACCAAACAGGTGGTCAAAAGTATTTTTGGTGGCCAAGCGTTGACAATGAAGTGGAGAAGTTTGTGAGAGAGTGTTCTGTTTGTTCTTCGGCAGATAAATCATTTAAGACCTTGAGACCTCCGATGAGTGAAGGGTTGATTCCTAATCTTCCTTGGGAGGTGATTGCAATTGATATTTTTGGGCCTGTGGGAGAATCAAAGGAATATGGCTTGGTTGTAATTGATTTGTTTACTGAAGTGGCCTGTGGTTAAGATTGTGGAAAAAGTAGACACACACGCAGTTTTGAAGTTTATGGACAAATTATTTGTATTGGAGGGATTACCAGTATGTGTGTTGAGTGATAATGGGGTACAGTTCACATCTAATTTGGCCAAGGATTATTTTAAGAAATGTGGGATCAAGCATAGGACCACCTCACTGTACAACCCTAGCGGGAATGGCACCGTAGAACGTTTTAACCGTGTGTTAAAAGGTGTGATTCAGGGGGCAATGTGCCAGGGGTTGTAGTGGAAATTGGAATTACAAAAAGCTGTTTGGGCTTATAGAACCACAAAACATGCTGCAACTGGTTTATCTCCTTTTGTCATGATGAGGGGTAGAACACCCAGGTGCAAGTTCAACCCCAATTGGATTATGGAAGGTAAGGTAGAACATTGGTCACCTATTGATGCAAAGGGAAAAGTAGAATTGGCACACATGAAAAGCAAAGAGTATTATGACAAATGTCATGGTACTAAAAATGTTTCCGTAATGGTTGGGGATTGGGTCCGCATCAAGAAACCCATTAAAGTTCCTAAAGGTGAAAGCATGTTTGAGGAACCACAACAAGTGGCAGAAGTTCTTCGCAATGCAATAAGACTCAAGGATGGTAGGGTTTGGAACCTAAAGAATGTGGCTTTAGACTTTAAGCAACAACATGACTTGGATACCACACCTGTGTTTCAACACCCTTCCAATTTTGAGTGGGTGGAGGACTATTTTAATCAAAGTAATATACAAACTGAGTTGGGACTTGAAGGCTGGGTACCCACAAAAACTGTGGGGAGGGAGGAATTGTCAGAGGCAAACCAAGTCTCCACAGAGGTTGGGGAAGAAAATCTTGCTCAGGGGATTGCTCCTTCTGTGAGGAGGGGGAGGGGTTTCCGAGTACTGCTAGTTGTAACACTGAGCAAGTTGGGGAGAGCGACTTGAGTGTCGGTGGAAAGAGAAAAAGGGTTTTGCCAGGATGGCTCAGTGAATATGTTAGGTAATTCTGTTTTGTTTTTCTTCTATTTCCAAAGGAGGGGGATGTGTTGTGTATGCATTTTGTTTATGCCTTATGTTCTATTACTGTTAATGTTCCAATGTGTACTGGTGGAGCGCGGCATGGAACACTCCTTGTGTCCGTCATGAGTTCCAATCCAGGTCGTCAGTTTATCTGGAGTCCTGGAGTGGAAGTCGTGCTGCCTGGCGCTCACCTGTTTCTCTTATCTGCAATAAACCATTTTACCCCCCCCAATACCGTCTTCCTCCCTTTACTACAAGTGCTTATTTTGCTGCCATCTTTAATTATGAACCCATTTAGATACTACCATCACGCTTCTCCTCCTACCTGCTATCCACCACACCCACAATACTGGCCCCTCACCCTATCGCAAACCACCGAAACCTCACCTGCTCCGATTCTCAACGTTCTCAAATCTCAAGCACAACGCCCATGAGCGCATACTTTTCAGGGCCACTTCTGTGCGTCCTTAGACTTCACTTATGAGAGTAAACGGTGCCCTGAGTGGCTACCAAGCCGCCGCCGGCCTGGCGCTGGAGGGGCCGTAATCTAGTGTCGTGACAGCCGCCTGATGAGCACCTAGTGACGGGCTGACCAGGGCGCTGCAGCTGGGAGGTCTTCAGTCAGCCATCCTGACAGCGAAGACGGACTACTTCATGTGAACCGCCGCCATTTCTCTAGCCACCGGCGCTAGGAAGGAAGAAAGCACTTAATGAAGAAACATGAAGGATTAGGAGGAGAAGCAGCAACTCCCTCTCAGGGAGGAGGATCACTCGAGGGCACAGGAAACGAGGAGGAACAGAACACTCAATATTCACCGACCCTTACCTCGCGGCACTTCTTCATCGTGTCTTCAGGAGTGATTTAGAAAATATTTTTCCCAGACACAATCTTCAAGCTCGTATAAGTCTCAAATACTCTCTCTGCACGATTTTTAACATCCAGCAAGCAGTCTGCTACTTTATAAAGTAGAATAAAACCTTGATATATGTATAAACATAAACAACGTAATGGATAGGTCACAAGCTTTGCAACATATGTGGACAGTGATGCTTCTACAGAAAGCATTTTGCATTCGGCAAGCAATGATAACCGCGCAGCCAACATCAAGGACAAGCATTGACAAAGGGAATAGGTCTCGCCTTAGGGACCCATTGGCTTAGAAAAAGGGTCTAGTCATGCTGTACAGCATCCCCGATGCCGTGCAGCATGGATTTTAAAGGGGAAAATGCCATACACAGCCACCACGTTATTGTGTAGGCGCGCGTACCTACAAAATGGCGCAATCACTTTTTTTTCTGTTTGCCAGTCGGAAATGGATTAGTTTAAAATAATAAAAAAAACAAGGGTGAGCAGGTTGAGAAAAACAGGAGAGGGTGTGCAAATTATAACATAGGAGCACGGGATGGAAAAGCAAAGAGGGGGGAGGGGGGCAACCCTAGGGGGAGAAAGCCACACAGAAAGGGAAGTAACAGGCAGCATGCACAGTCGAGTGGGTGACGTACATGAGCGAGACAGCAGGAAAACACAAGCAATCTGAGTGCGTACACAAAAAAGAACAAGCATTGGCAAAGCCAATAGGTCTCACATGTGAAAGAGCTATTGGCTTTGCCAATGTGTATTAGACATGTTGTACACCAGAGTGACTGCTGTTCAGCATGGCTAAAAGTTAGAGGCATAAAGCACAGTGGGTTGGAGACTCGTAGAGTGGAGCGGTGAAGATTAGAATGTTGTAGAGTGGAGTGTCAGACACTGTCGTGTATTGAAGTGGCATAGAGTAGAGTCACAGAGTGGAGTACAGTGGAGTGGCCTACAGTAGAGTGGACTGGTGCAGAGTGCATTGGCATGGAGTGTTGCAGAGTATAGTGGCATATAATTCAGCGGTATACAATGCAGCGGCATAGAGTGCAGTGGTGTAAATTAGAGGGTTGTGTGGTGCAGAGTGCAGTGGTGTACATTAGTGTGGTGCAGAGCTGAATGGCACAGAGTGCAGTAGCATAGAGTGGTGCAAAGTAGACTATAGTGCCATAGAATGCAGTAGTGCAGAGTAGAGTGGCATAGAGTTCAGTGGCATAGAATGTTGTAGAGAGCAGTGGGGCAGAGTGCAGTGACGCAGAGCAGAGTGCAGTGACGCAGAGCAGAGTGCAGTGACGCAGAGTGGCACAGAGTGCAGTAGCATAGAGTGGTGCAGAGTAGACTATAGTGCCATAGAGTGCAGTGGTGCAGAACAGAGTGCAGTAGCGTAAAGTGGTGCAGAGTAGACTATAGTGCCATACAGTGCAGTGGGGCAGAGGAGAGTGCAGTGGGGCAGAGGAGAGTGCAGTGGGGCAGAGGAGAGTGCAGTGGGGCAGAGGAGAGTGCAGTGTCATGTGGTAGTGTGGAGCAGAGTGAAGTGCAGTGGAGTGGAGTGGACTGGTGTACGAGGCCTTGGTGTAGTGTTGCAGAGCATAGTGACAGAGTGCAGCGGCACAGAATTCAGCAGCGTAGAATGCAGTGGAGTAGATTAAAGTGGTGAACAGTAGAGTGCATTGGCATAGAGTGCAGTGGCGCAGAGTAGAGTGCCGTAGAGTGCAGTGCTGCAGAGTAGACTATAGTGCCGTAAAGTGCAGTGGCATAGAGTGAAGTGCTGCAGAGTGCAGTGGAAGAGTGGAGTGATGCAAAGTAGAGCGGCATAGAGTGCAGCGGCATGGAGTGCAGCGTTGTGTGGTAGTGTGGAGCACAGTAAAGTGGCATATAGTGGATTGGTGCACAGAGCCTTGATGCAGAGTGTTGAAAAGTATTGCAGAGCATAGTTCGTAAGATAACAGCGGTACAGAATTCAGCAGCATACAATTCAGTGGCGTAGATTAGAGTGTTGCAGAGTAGAGTGCAGTGGCGTAGAGTGGCAGAGAATACAGTGGCATAGAGTGATGCAGAGTGGAGTGGCGTAGAGTGCAGGGATGCAGAGTAGAGGGGCATAGAGTGCATTTTCGTAGTGCAGTAGAGTGGCGGAGAGTGCAGTGTTGCAGAGTAGAGTGACAGTGTGCAGTGTTGTAGAGTGGTGTAGAGTGCAGTGGCGTAGAGTGGCAGAGAGTGCAGTGGCGTAAAGTGTAATAGCGTAGAATAAAGTGGTGTAGAATGTAGTGGAATTGAGTGGTGTAGAGTGTAATAGCAGAGTAAAGTGCTGTAGAGTGCAGTGGCATAGACAGCAGTGGCGCAGAGTAGATTAGAGTGGCGTACAGTGGATTGGTGTAGAGTGCAGATGTGCAGAGCAGATTGGAGTTGCCTAAACTGGAGTGGTGTAGAGTGCAGTGGCAAAGAGTACAGTGGGGTAGCGTGGCATATAGTGCATTGGCATAGGGTAGAGTGGCACAGAATAGAGAGACATAGTGTGAAGTGGCGTAGAGTGCAGTGGGGTGGAGTGGAGTGGTCCAGAGCACGGTGGAGTGGTGCAGAGTGCAGTGGCGTGGAGTGGTGTAAAGCAGAGTGGTGCAGATTAGAGTGTAGTGGCGTGGAGTGGAGAATGCATGGTGTGGTAGCAGGAGGTAGTAGTGGTTTAACAATCGCACCTTGTTAGAACAAGTATTTTATGTGATTTACAGTATATGTCACAGATTTACGGAATGGTGCTTTTTGGGTATCCCACACCTTACTACCAGAGGTGTGTGTTCACGCTGGAGCAAAAAAGATCCACTGTGTGTAAATTATCAAATAAGGGACCCATAGCACGCAATCATTAGTCCAAAAACTGTATCAAAAGGTCCAAACAGTTGGGATTTGTGTTGAGCACAACTATTATTCAAGAAATCGAGGATTTTCCGATCTTCAATACATTCACATTTTCATAATGTTCTTCGGAACTGGACAGCAGCCAACACATTTTTTGTCACGCAGTGACTTTTTCAAGGCTGTGAGATTATTCCAAACAAAGTTCAACATTTAAAAATGTCTAAAAAAAAGCAGAGACAAGCGTATTGGGTGAATATTCTTATCCCAATATGCTAAACATAAAGAACCCAATTTTGATATAAGACTCAGGTGGAAAAGTAATAAACACAAGTATTTTTGAGAAAGTAAAGTGGAAAATTCTCCACCATAAGTAAATTCTCCACATTATTAGACTGATAGTGGAAGAACAGGCTTGGATAATCAAACAGCGGGTGGTGGATATGGGCTTGAATGTAGACAGGAAACTCCATGTATTTCTCACCTGTTAATGACACCACACAGTGAAAAAAGTGTACGAGATGTGAATGTACTGAAGATCAAAAAATCCTCAATTTCTTGAATAAAAGTTGTGTTCAACACAAGTCCCAACTGTTTGGACCTTCTGCTAAATTTTTTTAACAAGTGATTGAATGCTAAAGTTCCCTTATTTGATAATTGTATTTTATTGTAATTGCATTTATATAGTGCTTACTACCCCTGACGAGGCGTCGAAGCGCTTTTTCGGCGAGTAGCACGCTACTCCGGAACCCATAAAGTGGTGAATTAGTATAGTGAAATATGAAAGTAATTTGAGTGGTGGATATTAGTTATTTGGATTGAGAAGGGTAGCAGAGGAATAGAAGAGGGAAAAAGGTTTGCATATATATATATATATATATATATATATATATATATATATATATATATATATATCGCTTGTTACCCCTGTGATCGGGTGTTGAAGCGCTTTTTCGGCGAGTAGCACGCTACTCCGGAACCCATAAAGGATTAGTGGTGAATTAGTATAGTGAAATATTAAATTTGAGAGGTGGACATGTTAGTCTGTTATTTTGATTGAAAAGGATAGTGGACGGATAGGAGATTGAAGGATTTAGACTTTTTTTTTGGAGGTCATAGCAGTAGTGGGAGGCTTGGGATGAGTAAAAAGGGATGTGGAGGGGAAGAGTCAGAGGGAAGAGTTTTGAAAGGCTTGTTTTGGGGGATCAGTATAGTAAAAGAGGTGTCAGATGGTTCAAAGAGGGGTAGAGTAGGGGAGAGTCTAGAAAGGGCTATTTTGGGGATCACAGTAGTGTTATGGGGTTTGAGATGAATGAGAGAGTGGAGGTAATGGATATATTGATAGAGGTATAGGGTGAGAAATAGGCTAGTGCATTGGAAAGAGTAGTAGAAAGAGGTTTGAGATGAGTCAGAGTTGAGGTAGAAGATATATTGAGAGAGGTATAGGGTGAGAAATAGGGTAGTGCATTGGATATGCTGAATTAGAAGCAAGTAATATATAGATCCATAAGTACATGGAAAGTTTATAGATGCATAAAAGAAGTAAGTATATGAAGATTAAAGATATTGATAGAGGTATAGAGTGAGAAATAGGGTAGTGCATTGAATATGCTTTTTTTTTTGTGGGGGAGGAAAGTAATAATGGTGTGGTAGCATACTGCCATTACAGACAACCCATTTTCAACTGAAATGACCATCACATTTGCCCCGACATACAGTTTTACTAATAAAACTATACAGCAACGATAATGTGTGGAAATGGCATCACCTAGTGTAACAAATGTTCTTGTGTGTTAGAAAAAAGAAAAAAAACTTTCCTAACCCCAGTATCCAGCAAGTTAATCACATAAATCCTCTCACCTTGAAGTTAGAGAAAGAACAGTAAACACTAAGCTCCCTGAAAGACAGACCCTGAAATTTGACCCCAGTCTCTGAATGTATATTAAATGTGACAAGATAAGAACAAGATTTACAGGCTTGTTTACAGAAAGGAGCACTTGATGAAGAATACAAGGGGAGTTGGTGTGAAAAGGCTTCGCTTCTTGGGAGGGACAAACTCGCCCTGAACAGCCTAAAACAAACAAAGCCAACAAATAGAAAGCAAGCAATTGTGAGTTACAAATCTCAAAGCCAATGGTAAGCAAGGGGCAGAATGCATTCCAAGGGAAAGGAAGCTTTCTGAATGTCCCCAAGATGTCTTTAGCGAACCAGACAGCTGAACTGTCTGGTAGGCTTCAACTTTAAAGAAGTAGCATCTGAAAACAGACCAGTGGAAGGACACAAATAATGGATCCATTCTCCAGGAAGAGACAAACCCAAGAAAAGGAAGTGAAGCTACATGTGCTAACAAATTAGAAGCAATCAAATGAGTTGCAATGAAGCCAACCAATGGTAAGTAATGGTGGCACCTAAGCTCTCTGTAAAGTAACAAAATGTCTTGCAACAGACGGGCACTTCAATGAGACCTAAAACGATAAACTCCTTTGGCACACTAACCCATATGCGAGGCAATGATATGTAACTAGACCAATCATATTAACGTACACAATCCACTGCTAAAATATACCTTCATCAAACTCTCCTACACAGCCAAACACAAACAACGTCATCTCTCAAAACCAAACGAAAGGGTGGGTACCTAGAATGACAAAGTGCTACTGGGAGAACACCATATAAATATGGAAATAACATGCCACCCGGAAATCCAGTTACAGACGGCTCGACAACTCAGCTCACTGTGAGAGAAAAAGTGAAAACTCCAGGAAGAATAAAGCAATACAAAGCCCGGAGACCTACACTACAAAGTAAAATAGTTTACACTGACTTCTAGTAGGGATTTGGAGATGCTACAAGCTGCTCTATATCGAGCTTCCGGGGAATTGGGCTATAAATGTTACATAAGAAGCATTTATAAATCAGGTCTCCAAAGAAGACCTTAGGCTGTCAGGCATATGGTTTTTAAAAGGGGTTCAAATGAATCAAAGCTATTTTATTCCTTTTATGAATATCCCTTGTGATATAAAAACATTGTCCCTTCAATCTTAACTTCTGCTTTTTAAGTCCGAATAAAGTAAAATTTCACAGTATGGTAATATTCTATGGAGATGGGACCGTATGATGCGATCTGAGGTCCCTATTGCACTCCTGGTATTGACGGTGAATAGTAAAAACTGTGGTGACCTCGGATCCCATCATAAGGTCCTGCCTGATGAAATATGACCATACTGTGAACTCTGAGCATCAATCAGGGGGTATTAAACCTAAATTACAAATTAAGACTGCATGGAGATTAATAAGTCTGGTCCGTAGAAAAAAACAAGTGAATATTTCATATGCTTGACATAAAGATATTATCGTTGGGAACAGTGGTAAATTATTTGTCTCAGCCCCGAAGAATGTGGTCCCCAGAACCACATTTTAGCTAGCTACAAACATTTAAGTTTGCTCTTAAGACTCAACACTTCTATGAGACAAACAAGATCTTTACCTGTTTAAATACATGAATTTTCCATAAATAAGAACTGAGAAACTGCACCACTGAAATACAATTGTATATTTTTAAGCCGGGAATGATGATTGTTTTGGACTTTATAATTAGAAGATGGTATATTTTGGTGATAAATTATCCCAGAAGTAAACTGTTTTAGACTGAAAAAACAGGTGGGCAGTTGGATTTTGTGGCTTTTTTTAAAGAGATATCTAGAGTCGTTAGGTTGGTAAGAACCTGTTTATTATGTATGTAGGTTTTTAAAAGTGGCAGGAGGTGTACTTTTAAGGATGCCTTCTTCTCTGGTGTCTGGCTGCCAAGGTCACCTCATCCTGCAGGTGTTTACTTAAAACCCTTTTGGTTAAGAATGATCCACTCTCAAGCCTCTCCCTTATGATTCGCTACATGACCATGAAAGCAAATGCTGTGAACTAAACCCAGTGTCTATTTCTGAGGAAGGAAAGTATAGGGAGAGAGAAACAATAACTCAAGAAAACAGAATGATTATCCTGAGCCCCGAGTAAAGATGAGCTCTTTCTTCTATAGAACCAAAGGTAACACTATAGAGCATGTGCGGCTAGCGGCTAACGACTAACGAGCAGGCAGGTGGGAATCACAATGCACATGTGAATGGCACACCACCAGCAAAAAAGTTGTGCCCTGTACTGGTGAAAAGAGTAAGACAAATCCAAAAAAGAATCAACAGCCATATTTTGAACCATCCTAAAGAGAAGATTTTTAGGTGACAGAACAAGTAAGTAGATCAACCTCAGCTAAGAAATGAAGACCAGCCCAGCTCATGTACTTTTCATATTTGCTGTTCACAAATCCCACTTGTCTCTAGCTTTACCCTGGCACTGTACACTAGTTTATAGCAAATACTTTGCCTCTCGTCTCTGATCTCATTTACAGTTGACTTTTGGTTGACACTGTACCTTGGCAGTGGGTCTCGGTACCCATTTAAGCCTTTCATGAGTATGCAAATAACACAAGTCAAGCTTACAACACTGTTTGCCCACACAATATTCATTGTCTATACCAAATGAGTCAGCTTCACCACACGGATATACTATGCAGTCAGGAATCCTAGATTGGTGAATACCACTCCTTCTGACTTGTTTGCATCACCAACTCAGTATGAGAATTTTGAGTCGTCATACAAAGTTGCTCGGGTGTTGAAGGGTTCTGCGAGAGGGTATTTTGAGAGGGCCTTATTGAAATAAGGTGCAGCACCAAGGTGAGGTTGGCAGAAGAAAAGTGTAGCACAGAATCATTTACAGGGCTAATGGGAGAAGTCATGGAGCAGCGCAAATGCGGGCAGAAAGCCATCGAGGCAAAATGAACAAAAGGAAAGTACCGGTTTCTTTCCAGTCAGAGGCATCCAGGATTAAGATTTCTTCAGAACATTTGCTTTGTTGATGAACTTGTCAATAACTAGCAAAAATTGATGTACTTGCAGTATAATTCACTCAGCTAACTACACACCATCTACTCTTCTTGAAGTATGTCTCACTTCCCAGGTGAGACTGGAAAATACATCATACTAATAGGGTTAATAGAGTGCCACCCACCCTTTAGATAAGTAGGACAACTTCATGAAGAATTTTATTAAAGTAATTTTTTTTAGAGCTCTTCAACTTGAAATGTGATAAAGTTTAAAGAATGCAGCTAAAAATTCTTAAAAAGTGCACATTTGTGAGAGAAAACAAAAAAGCCCTACTTTTTTGTTGATTAACTGTACCACAAAACTTTTTGGGAAGAAATTTCACCCATAATCAAGTCTTGTGAAGATGAAGAGGTTGGCAACTCCATGGAATGTCTCACCTCTGCAAAATTTCGCCATTAGAAATATAATTCCGATTGCCTCCAATGCAGAGCAATGCATACTTCTCAACCACTGGTGTTTAGACATGATCAAAGAACGGTTGCGACAAAACATTTTAAGCCGACATTTTCAACCAATTTAAGAAGCAGAATAGAGGTGTCCATCGATGCACACCTTTTCATTATTCTACTTCAGTATATTGTTCACAGAAGACTCTTGTTGAGTACCTTCACCAATGTCTTTCCTCTTGCAGACCATTACTTAGATGAATGGAGACTGGAAACCCACGCCTGGACTCATGCAGGACAAGGGCTGACTGGGGAAAAAGAAAATCATGAGGAAATGTAAACACGATTGATCAACAGACTGAGCTGCCTCAAGGTATGAGCTTATGTGCAGCCTTCCAATGTCAACAAGCTCTACCATATACTTTGCACAAATGTGCATAAAAACACCATGTCATAGCTCCCACCAATCAAATGCACCCTTGCTTTTCCTTTCTGAATCAGAAGAAACAAAAATGCTGAAATGATGTTAACTAGAATTTGAATCAATCCAGATGTTTTTATTTCCAGTACTTTCAGACCTGACACATAAACAGAGACTTCAATATGCTCTATGTGCACAGAGTTAGATGTTTATCTGCTACACAACCTCAACTGGAAGACTCGGTTGAATAGTTGTAAGAAGTGTGCATTTAAGTGCTTCTCAAAAGAGGACCCACTGACTTAAAGTGAGGTGCTGAGTGAACTCCTTTGGGGGAGGGGGCAGTACTTCCCAGCTATCAGGGCTATAGCACAAAACAAAATATGACCATGTGAGGCTTGTCTTTGATTTCAGGTTGCATAAGTGACATTGGCTTTCTTTCCATCAGCCCAATAGGTAATTGGCCTTTGGGTAGCGTGTATGTATGTATGTATGTATGTATGTATATATATATATATATATATATAAATATATATATATATATATACACACACACACACACACACAAACACACACATATATATATATATATATATGCAAAGTACTTCGCCACCGCAATCCTGCAGCTCACCAACAGACGAAAACAGACCCAGTTGTAAGTACGACAGAATTTTTATTTTCAGACGCCCATAGAGTCCGCCATGACACGTTTCGGCCTTCAGAAGGCCTTGATCACATGACGCTGGGAGAGGAGTGTGGATTATTTAAAGTGACAAGTGCAGAAAAAACACACCAATAGGCAACAAGCACCCAACAATAGACATGGAGGAAACATATACAAAGTTAAAAAAGCAAGTGCCTTTTTCAACATTTGACAATTAATACCATAATTACAAAGGAGCGCTTAAAAACACCAAACTTAATTATAAATTATAAAGAACAGTGTTTTAAAATACACAATGATATCAACAATATTGTTCCTGATACCAAAGATTCCAAACATAACTCCCTTAGATGTCAATTATTTGAACAGTGTCAAGACCCAAGTGGGTAGCGACTCCTTAAAAAACATACATAAAATAAGACGGCAGAACACTAAGTCCTATCATACTCCATTTCATGAATATTCAAAATTATCACAATTACCTGATAGCTCAAATACATGCCAATCGCAATAAAAATATCAATGGTAGTATTTTTAAAAACATAAATTGAGTCCCTCATTGATACAAAAATTGCTGACAGACATTCAGGCTTAAATACAAGTTTAAAAAAAATCATGGTATAAAAAGAATTAATGCAAGACAATTCCGCCCAAGTGGGCCACCATTCAAACCTCCATGAGAATATGTTAAAGTGCAAAAAAAAAATTCCTACAAAGTGCAATACAAAGTGCCTGTGCAAAATAGCAAGCTAAAAAAGTAGAAAAAGTTAATAATATATAAAAGTTAAAAACTTAGTCAGAAGGGCTGCAAATGTGCAAAATGGTCTAATACAGTACTGGAATGCCATAAAATGGCTGACTTACAGGCATGTATAAAAGTCTTCACTGGCATTAAGCCCATTGGGCATCTTTGTATCGAGCTCCAAGATGTATTTGGTTTCTAATGCTCGAAGAAAAGCTTCACGATTACCTCCTCTTCTGAGGGGCAATATTGAGTCAATCACGAAAAATGTCATTAGCTCTGGGTCATTACTGTGAGACTCTTTGAAATGGCGTGCCACTGGGTAGGTAGCATCGCTAATGCGAATCGCTCTTAGAGGTGTCCATCGATGCACACCTTTTCATTATTCTACTTCAGTATATTGTTCACAGAAGACTCTTGTTGAGTACCTTCACCAATGTCTTTCCTCTGGCAGACCATTACTTAGATGAATGGAGACTGGAAACCCACGCCTGGACTCATGCAGGACAAGGGCTGACTGGGGAAAAAGAAAATCATGAGGAAATGTAAACACGATTGATCAACAGACTGAGCTGCCTCAAGGTATGAGCTTATGTGCAGCCTTCCAATGTCAACAAGCTCTACCATATACTTTGCACAAATGTGCATAAAAACACCATGTCATAGCTCCCACCAATCAAATGCACCCTTGCTTTTCCTTTCTGAATCAGAAGAAACAAAAATGCTGAAATGATGTTAACTAGAATTTGAATCAATCCAGATGTTTTTATTTCCAGTACTTTCAGACCTGACACATAAACAGAGACTTCAATATGCTCTATGTGCACAGAGTTAGATGTTTATCTGCTACACAACCTCAACTGGAAGACTCGGTTGAATAGTTGTAAGAAGTGTGCATTTAAGTGCTTCTCAAAAGAGGACCCACTGACTTAAAGTGAGGTGCTGAGTGAACTCCTTTGGGGGAGGGGGCAGTACTTCCCAGCTATCAGGGCTATAGCACAAAACAAAATATGACCATGTGAGGCTTGTCTTTGATTTCAGGTTGCATAAGTGACATTGGCTTTCTTTCCATCAGCCCAATAGGTAATTGGCCTTTGGGTAGCGTGTATGTATGTATGTATGTATATATATATATATATATATATATATATATATATATATACACACACACAAACACACCATATATATATATATATATATATATATATATATATATATATACACACACACGTTTGTTGGTGTTCAGTTGTCTGAGTTTAGCAGAGTTTGCTCAATGTTCAGTTAAGAAGTGATTTGCAGAGATTAATTTGAAAATGAAAAGAGTGATAGTTGAAGATTGTTTAATGTCTTATGTGTATGAATGTGTGTGCTTAGGGACTTATGTTTTCTTTGGAAAGGGTGGTCGGCTTGAGTAAAGTGCTGTCTATACATGTATCACGTTACAGGTTAGTAATTCTGAAGCAATGTCGCGTTGTAAGGATGTGGTCTATTTAGGCTGGTTTTATTTCACCTTAGTGGTTGGTGTGGTCTTGGACAATGGAGTTGGCTAGGCAGGGCTTTAGCAACCCTATGGCTGTGTTGGCTTTACATGCGAGTGCACTGCAGGAGTTGTACGTGCAATATTGACATTGATTATCTGACGAGTATCATACCCCAAGTACAAGCTTTTCTTTGCCAATCTTGAAAATCTTTAAATTCCTTTACAAAGTCAGTGAGAGCAGTGGAGTCTCCTGGGCTCCTGAAGCAGACGGAGACGAAGAGTACAAGGAAGACCACATCCACAAGATGAATGAATTGGCTGCTCACACGGTTTATCGCTCAGCACGTACCTCGGGGCTGTCTCCATGATGCCTGCGGTGGGGGCAGGGAGGACCGGGGAAGAGGCCTTTGGGAGATTAAGACAACACAGAAAGACGTGAGCTTCACTCTGCACTTGAAAGGTATGCTGAAAATGAGGCTTGCAGTCATTCGTGGAGGGTCTGTTTAATGTAGCCAGCTACCACCGAGCAGAGGGGGAGTGGGAGGCGGGCG
This sequence comes from Calotriton arnoldi, assembly GCA_963921515.1. Lineage (NCBI taxonomy): Eukaryota > Metazoa > Chordata > Amphibia > Caudata > Salamandridae > Calotriton > Calotriton arnoldi. The sequence continues at coordinate 1,041,121 of CAWUFW010000103.1, forward strand.
CTGCAGTTTGTGGCAATGAAATAGAATACCAGACATCAGGAATCTATTTCCACCCAGATCTGCTTTCAGCGCCTGCTGGGAAAAGGCTGCCACTGGATCTGCAGCTCTGCCATGCGCCCACCTCCTAGCTCAGCAGTATTCCCTGCTCGGAATCCAGACCTGCACAAGGCCTTCCTGACCAGGAAACACAAAGGAATAACAGCAGAAAGGCACACAAGGGCATCAGCACTGCTGCCCACCATGGATGCACGCAGGTTAGGCATCTGCTGAACCGCTGATACACACGGCTCGTCGGCTGAAGTCCCGGCAAATTAATAATATCGAAAGCCCTGTGCCGCCATTCTACAACAGGCTTCTGTAGTGTGCTCTGTCCTTTAATGGCTCGACACAAATGTGATATTAAATGTAAAGCGCAGCATAGAGGCAGCGATTAATACGTGTAAACAAGGAGGCCAGGACAACAGACACTGATGCAGGTAATAAGGGTGAAGAGCAGTGTTGTGGCACACAGGCCGGCACTGGCAGACTAGCACGGGCATGGGAGTAGGAACCCCACAGGATGAACAGTGATGAGGCCGCTTTAGGCCGAAAACGGTCTGGAGTTTAGTGTACTTGTTCAAAACAAACCATGGCCTAACAGGCTACACTGTTCCTGTGATACAAAAGGGGATGATGGACGGAACGCTTGAGCCAATCAAACACTCACCCCCAGTCAACTGATCTGGGTTTAATCCATCATCATTCTTTAGCTCACTCCACCACCCCAGTTCAGACATGGCCATATGCAAATCAGTCTGACCCTGTGCCTCATGGGAACAGTCCAGCCCGAACTGCCAAGCCATGTCTTCCCTGGACCGGAAACAAGCATCCTAGGACCGGTTTCTGGCATTCCAGCCGTCATCAGCCAGGCTTGCTTGAATCCAGTGGCAAAGTGAGCAAGGGACCCACGTCTGGGCATACCCCCGCCAACTTAGGGCGAACAAAGCGATACAAAAGGGGATGATGGACGGAACGCTTGAGCCAATCAAACACTCACCCCCAGTCAACTGATCTGGGTTTAATCCATCATCATTCTTTAGCTCACTCCACCACCCCAGTTCAGACATGGCCATATGCAAATCAGTCTGACCCTGTGCCTCATGGGAACAGTCCAGCCCGAACTGCCAAGCCATGTCTTCCCTGGACCGGAAACAAGCATCCTAGGACCGGTTTCTGGCATTCCAGCCGTCATCAGCCAGGCTTGCTTGAATCCAGTGGCAAAGTGAGCAAGGGACCCACGTCTGGGCATACCCCCGCCAAGCCAAGCGTTCCGTCCATCATCCCCTTTTGTATCGCTTTGTTCGCCCTAAGTTGGCGGGGGTATGCCCAGACGTGGGTCCCTTGCTCACTGTGCCACTGGATTCAAGCTAGCCTGGCTGAAGAAGGGTGACATACCCTGAAACCGGTCCCAGGATGCTTGTTTCCGGTCCAGGGAGGACCTGGCCTGGCAGTTCGGTCTGGACTGTTCCCATGGGGCACAGGGTCAAGACTGATTTGCATATGGCTGGGTCCAAACTGGGGTGGCGTAGTGGGCAAAAGAACGATGGATTTAACCCAGATCTTTTGACTGGGGGAGAATGTTTGCATTGTCAGCATTCCGTCCATCATTTGTTTGCTGTAACACTATTCCTGTGAGGCTGGAACTAGTCCGATATGCCCGTATGTAGAAGCACACTAAAGCAAGTAAGCTTTGGCAAAGATACCAGCTCTTCCCTTTGGGACCTATTGGCTTTGCCAATGGTTTTTTGCCATGCTGCACAGCATCCCAGTGGAGAAGCACATGAGCAGAGAATGCGTATAAGCAGGGTGGAGTGGGGGTACATGAAGGAGAAAGCTTGAAAACATGTACTCTCGTGCAGGGCTTAAAGAAAAAGAAAAAAAGTACCACCTAAACAAACAAGCAGTGTAAGGACACAGTAATGCGTCCATGCTCCAGGGAGAGAAACACAAGAGGAAGGAAAGCCCACACATGTTCAGGAATAAGAAGCAAGCAAATGAGAGTGACAAAGAAGCCAACAAATGGTAAGCAGTGGGCAGACTCTGAACAGACTATAAGCTATGTCTCCCAACAGACAACGCATGTGCTGCTTAGTAGGAAATAACTATAAACGATTGACTAGAATGAAGCCCAGAGTAATTGCCAATGGCTCACAGTAATTCAAGCATTCATGCATGACTTTTTTTTAGGTCTGCCTACGGACAGCTTTAGCCGTTTCCCACCGCTTATGGCAACTCAAGGTACAAAAAGCAAGTAGAGAAGGAATCTGATCATCCCCATTCAGACACTGACTTGTTTAGAAAGGTCTCCTTCAGGCTTTCAGGCGTTCGATGGGGTGTCTGTAGCATTTACATATCAGCCCATGACATTTTCTTCATGTCCATTGGTGTTTGGGACACCAAGTTGTCCTTCTGAGCAAGTACTCATGCCTAAAGCCTTCCAATAGCCCAGAACGGGATGAGCAAGGGAGGGCTACTGCTGTAGAGTTGCTTATCTACTCCTTGCTGCTAGTCCTACCGTCGCTGCATCTAACAAGGCAGTATGTTTTTACTTCTGTCAAAGGCCTTAAAGACTGTACCGCTAATAAATCAAATAAAATCTAAAGATGCCTGCCACATGAACATGATGGTGTGGCAGCCATATAACAGGCGGGGATTCCCCACAGCAACCAATAGGTTTTGCTTGTTAGGACTGCTCCAGAGAGCATCGTCTGGGGTAGTCAACAAGGAGGCAGCTGCAGATCATTCTGTGCAGCATGCTGAACAGAGGCTGCACCCGGAATTTCAGTACCCGCAGTTGATGAAGTGTCCAGGGTTTGTGTCACCTACTCAGTTCAACTGCTTATGCAGATTTACAAAGATGGCCGACATGCACGTCTGCTGCTAATTCCTAGTTCCCTTGCCTGTTCATCCTCTATGTCTATCCAGGTAGACATGCTATGGTACGCAGAGCTGACAATGGTAGCCCAAGGCATGGCCATCGATCATCCTTGTGTCCTGTGATAGCCGTCCCACCACACCCTGACAAAAGTGGCAGCCAGGGTTGGGAAACTAGAACCTGCAGCAAGCATGTTTCCAGAGGCATTAGAGAATGGCGCAGTGGGTTGTGCAGTGGCAAGACTTCTCTCACTAGCAGCAAGAGTAATGAGGACAGTGGGAGCTAAGCAGCATAGCAGGAGCAAGAGAGGTATAAAGAGTAGTTCCTAGAGCTGAAGAGCAGGCCCCAGTTCAAGGTGCTGCCCCATCACCACAGGCTCTGAAAATCTGCCAAACCAGACACACAGTAAGGGTAGCACAACTTACTCTGGCTGTGAAAAGGAAGGTGTTTGACATGACCAACGGCATCAAGATTTAAAGTGAGCGAGCTGAGGGGGATCCTGGGTTGTCTGAAGCATATCTAGTAGGCATACTGTTCTGTATTGACATTTATTTAGCACTTTCCTATCCACTTGTGAGGCCCACAGTGCAAACATCATACAAAAGTGTAAGTGTACACCACTGTAGCAGGTATTGACTGGTTTTTAGAGTGCTGAAACATGAACAAGTGTACATCGCCATAACATCATGTACACACAAGCAGTAAGAGCTGCAGAGGTGTCTGCTCCCAGAACCAAGGAATGCAAAATACAGATGCTATGTATACAGCACCAGTCATATCACAAAATACATATTGAATCAGTCATTCATCACCTATTCATTCATCCATCCACTCAAGCTTAACCTTACGTTCTTCTTACCCTTGACACACTGTTTCAATCAACCACTCACTGACCCACACTACCACTCCGAGAGTCTCTGATCAATGAATTGACTCTTTCACTAGGACATAGCTATTGGCTTTGCCAATGCTGCTTGTATTTTACCTGATGAATGAAAGAAGTATGCTAAAAAAACAAAACACTGACCAAGCACAGGATGGCCTGGCTTTGGCACAGGCAGGGGGGGGGGGGGGAGGGGAGGGAGGGTGAATGGTGTGCCTGTCAAAGGGTAAGATTGTCATACTTTTTCCAGTTGGGGTTTGTCATTAAAGATGGCCAGCACCATTTTCATGCCTGCATTCATAGATCTTAATATCCAGTGTTCAATGGATGCCAGACATCTCTTGCAATCACAGCTCTTAGTATCCAGCAGGGAATGGATCCCACACAGTTCTTAGTCTCCAGTGGTCGATGGATGCCAGACATCTCTTGCAATCACAGATCTTAGTCTCCAGTGGTGGATGGATGCCAGACATCTCTTGCAATCACAGATCTTAGTTTCCAACAGGGAATGGATCCAACGCAGTTCTTAGTGTCCAGCGGTCAATGGATGCCGGGCACTTCTTGCTATCACAGATCTTAGTGTCCAGCATTCAATGGATACCAGGCATCTCTGGTAATCACAGATCTTAGTATCCAGGCGTGAATGGGCACCAGGCATCTCTTGTAACAACGGATCTTGCAACCCAGCAGTAAATGGAACCAAGCCAGTTCTTAGTGTCCAGTGGTCAATGGATGCCAGACATTTCTTGTTACCACAAATCTTAGTATCCAGCAGCGTAAAGGTGGCATGCAGCTCTTGTAATCACGGCTTTTTGCATGCAGCAGTCAATGGGTGCCATGGAGCTCCTTCAGTCAAGGATCATGGCTTTAGCTAGGAGTCAGTTGGAACTAAGAGGCTTTTTTAATTAACCAGACGTTGGTATTATTCACTAGTGTGTGCGGTGCCGAGTGTATTATTGCCCAGATATCAGCAGTAAAGAGAGTCCTATAAGAATGTTATCGTCACTTGGATGCCTTTTAATTAACAGGAGATGTGTGCTGTGCAGGTGTATTACCAAAATGTCGGATTTTGCAGCAGTAGATGGAGGTTGTGTTGCTTTCATTACACATATGCTAATATTATTTTGCAGATGTGTGCTGCACGAGTTTTATCACTCAGATGTTGGCATTATTCTGCAGCAGGCGCTTGCTGCACGGATTTTGGTATCGCCTAGATGTCGGCTTTAATCAGCTGCAGTTGAGTACTGGGCTCATGTTACCGCTCAGATGTCCTTATTATTGAGCAGATGGGTGCTGTGCGGGTGCTATTACCAAGGTGTCGGTATTCTGTACAAAGATGTCGAAATCATTTTGCAGTAGGTCCGTGTTGCACGACTACTGTTTTCACCCAGGTGTCGGTATTATTCAGCAGTAGATGGGTGTGGGGGGGGCATTGTTATCGTTGAGAGTGCGGTACTTGAACTCAGCCAAAAGCTCTTATCTGCGCGGTGAGCGGTGCACACGTGGCCTCATACTTCTCAATGACTTCCTGCATCTTTAATAATTGTTTCCTCACAGGAAATCCTCTGCAATTTCAAGCCTAGCAGTCCCACATAAAAGGCCAATCGAGTCCAAGGATGCTGCCAGCACCAGCCGGAGAGCGCGCGCAGGAGGTTTTGCAGCTGCGGCCTGAAGCAATAGCGCCAGATACGGAATGCTTTGATGGGGAGACCTCGGAGGGCGTGGACTTTCCAAATCCAAACAAAGCATCGAGGTGGGGTTTACCACGGCCCTTAGGCCACGCTATAGCACGCTGCATGGCACTTTTATAACCAACACCAACATGGGCCGGGGAGAGCAGGAAACCGTCCACTGGCTGCTCACTTCGCCGCCTGGTCTTCCCAGTTTTTTTTTTTTTTTGCGTTTGAGCAGCGCCCTCACAACAGCCCTTTCTGTATTTCTAAATTAATACTTTTCAACCCTTCCTAAACAATAATTTGGTAATGTACAACTTTGCCCAAAATATTATAGCACTGGAAGAACAGTAAATAAGACTCCTGGAATATTTGGGGGAAAAGTTGACCTTTCCCCAGATATTTTACGACTGGAGTGAGAATAGTAAATTTGACCTCCCAGTTACCACCACGCCCATTGCTGCCCTGAGGGCGCGGTTCATGGCAAAAAAAACACCAACGAGCTTTCCCCCTCAAGAGCTTTCCCCCTCAGGCCATGTAATGTCATGCGACCTAGCTCTTTCACTATCAACACATACTCAGGGTAGCAGTAAGCCAGTACAAAAAAATCCAATTGACTCTTCTCGGCTTCCAGACCAGGGGAAAGCAATTTGCAAGGCTCTTTCAATACCAACATACCTCATTTTAATTATATTTGGCATAGTCTAGCAGGCAGTGGGAGACGCCTCCCTCCCAGTATCTGCTCTTTTATTTGATTTTACTTGCAAGAAGGGAAATCTATAAGCATGGGTGCCAACCCTTTGCACCTACGTGGCAAGCTTGGAACAGATCGGTGGTGTACTTTAAGGAGGTGGATAGGAAGAATAAAAACTGGGTTGAGGGAGAAGGCTTCTGTGACCAGTTGAAGATAGGATGAGTAACATCACGTCCAATGATTACACCCTCTCAAGTCAGTAATGGCTGGGGAGGTCGAGACCAGTTGACGCAGTCCAGCGGACTTGTTTGAAGTTGAGCCAGATACGGAGTATGACGGGTGCTAGATTCTCGGCTGGTGCTGATCAGAGATGATAGGAGGAATATATACAATTTTAAAAAAAACATACCTGTGGGTTGGTACAGCAGCTGTAAGGCTCTTTCAGTGGCAACACGTAAGTGATGCATTACAAAACTGTCCACTGACTCCCAGGCCACGGTAGGACCATGCTGAACCTCTCAGACTCTCCATGGCCTACAGTCGCAGCATGGCTCTTCCATCACCAAAGCACCACTTAATAAGTGAGAGCACAAAGCAGCTCACACTGCCCCATGGCCATCGGGTAAGGGTACAGTGTTGTGTCTGCAGAACTTTCAGGGTTGTAACTTCCATTGGTGCAGTGGCACCAGTGCCCAGAGGGCTGAGGGGGTCCCACTGACCCCGATAAATGCCACATTTTATACTCCAAACAGCATCCAGATGTCCCTTTTTAGGTCAAAGCCTACCATACAGCACAGCTGTCTGGTTTTCTAAAGACATCTTAGGGACATTCAGAAAGCGGACATAGGAATGCATTCTGTTCATTGTTGACTTTGTGGTCAGTAACTCACATGTTCTGGCTTTCTATTTGCTTGTTTTGTTTGTTTGTTTTAGTCTCCACAGCTTGAGTTTGTCCATACCATTGCCCAAACCTTGTTTACTGTATTCCTCCACAAACTCGCTTTCTGTAAACAGACCTTTAAATATTGTTATCTTGTCATATTTGCTGTGCATTCAAAGACAGAGGTCATATGTCAAGCTGTCTCTTCTGAGGGAGTTTGGTGTTTACTTTTCTTTCTCTGATTTCAAAGTGAGAGAATTTATGTGACAATCCTGCTGAGTACCCATGTAGGAGGAGAGGGTGTGGGATGTTTTTTTTTCTAGCACACAAAAAAAAATGAACTGTGCTGATGTTTCAGAATATATCAGAAGCACATTTTTTTGTAATTCAGAAGTGTAATTTAAACAAATTTTTTAATACGATCAAAACACATCAATACACGATCTGATGACATTCGTACACATTGTGTGCAGTAAAACTGCATTTTGGTGCAAATGGAATGGTCATTTCAATTGAAAATGTGTTTGCAATGGCGGTGCACTACCACACCATGCATAATTCACACTATGCCACGCCACTCAATGCCACTCCACCCCACTCTACTACGGCACGCCACTCCAATCCAATCTACGCCACTCACTCCACTCTATGCTCCTTCACTCAACCTACCCCACATCTACCCTACTCCACTCAATCTAACCCAATCAACCCTACCCTACTCCAATCTACCCTACTGCAATCTACCCCAATCCAACCAACTCCACTCTAATCGACCCCAATCCAATTTACCCCACTCCATTGCAACTTACCCCACTCCAAACTTCCGCATTCCACCACAATCTACTCCACTCCAACCTGCCACAATCCACCCTACCCCAACCCACCCCAACCCGCTCAAACCCATTTCACTCCATTTTAACCCATTCCACCCACTCCACTGCATTCCAATCTACCCTACTCCTCCCCAATCCAACACACCCCTCCCCAATCTACCCCCATCTACTCCACTCCCATCTACCCCCATCTACTCCACCCCCATCTACTCCACCCCCATCTACCCCACTCCCATCTACCCCACTCCCATCTACCCCACTCCCATCTACCCCACTCCCATCTACCCCACTCCCATCTACCCCATCTACTCCACTCCAACCTACCCCCATCTACTCCACTCCAACCTACCCCCATCTACTCCACTCCAACCTACCCCCATCTACTCCACTCCAACCTACCCCCATCTACTCCACTCCAACCTACCCCCATCTACTCCACTCCAACCTACCCCCATCTACTCCACTCCAACCTACCCCCCCATCTACTCCACTCCAACCTACCCCCCCATCTACTCCACTCCAACCTACCCCCCATCTACTCCACTCCAACCTACCCCCCCATCTACTCCACTCCAACCTACCCCCCCATCTACTCCACTCCAACCTACCCCCCCATCTACTCCACTCCAACCTACCCCCCATCTACTCCAACCTACCCCCCCATCTACTCCAACCTACCCCCCCATCTACTCCAACCTACCCCCCCATCTACTCCAACCTACCCCCCCATCTACTCCAACCTACCCCCCCATCTACTCCAACCTAACCCCCCCATCTACTCCAACCTAACCCCCCATCTACTCCAACCTAACCCCCCCATCTACTCCAACCTAACCCCCCCATCTACTCCAACCTAACCCCCCATCTACTCCAACCTAACCCCCCCATCTACTCCAACCTAACCCCCCCATCTACTCCAACCTAACCCCCCCATCTACTCCAACCTAACCCCCCCCATCTACTCCAACCTAACCCCCCATCTACTCCAACCTAACCCCCCCATCTACTCCAACCTAACCCCCCCATCTACTCCAACCTAACCCCCCCATCTACTCCAACCTAACCCCCCATCTACTCCAACCTAACCCCCCCATCTACTCCAACCTAACCTCCCCCCATCTACTCCAACCTAACCTCCCCATCTACTCCAACCTAACCCCCCATCTACTCCAACCTAACCCCCCATCTACTCCAACCTAACCCCCCCATCTACTCCAACCAACCCCCCCCATCTACTCCAACCTACCCCCCCATCTACTCCAACCTACCCCCCCATCTACTCCAACCTACCCCCCCATCTACTCCAACCTACCCCCCCCATCTACTCCAACCTACCCCCCATCTACTCCAACCTACCCCCCCATCTACTCCAACCTACCCCCCATCTACTCCAACCTACCCCCCCATCTACTCCAACCTACCCCCCCATCTACTCCAACCTACCCCCCCATCTACTCCAACCTACCCCCATCTACTCCAACCTACCCCCCATCTACTCCAACCTACCCCCCATCTACTCCAACCTACCCCCCATCTACTCCAACCTACCCCCCCATCTACTCCAACCTACCCCCCATCTACTCCAACCTACCCCCCATCTACTCCAACCTACCCCCCCCCCCATCTACTCCAACCTACCCCCCCCCCCATCTACTCCAACCTACCCCCCCCATCTACTCCAACCTACCCCCCCCCCCCATCTACTCCAACCTAGCCCCCCATCTACTCCAACCTACCCCCCATCTACTCCAACCTACCCCCCATCTACTCCAACCTACCCCCCATCTACTCCAACCTACCCCCCATCTACTCCAACCTACCCCCCCATCTACTCCAACCTACCCCCCCATCTACTCCAACCTACCCCCCATCTACTCCAACCTACCCCCCATCTACTCCAACCTACCCCCCATCTACTCCAACCTACCCCCCCATCTACTCCAACCTACCCCCCCATCTACTCCAACCTACCCCCCCATCTACTCCAACCTACCCCCCCATCTACTCCAACCTACCCCCCCATCTACTCCAACCTACCCCCCCATCTACTCCAACCTACCCCCCCCATCTACTCCAACCTACCCCCCCATCTACTCCAACCTACCCCCCCATCTACTCCAACCTACCCCCCCATCTACTCCAACCTACCCCCCATCTACTCCAACCTACACCCCCCATCTACTCCAACCTACACCCCCCATCTACTCCAACCTACCCCCCCCATCTACTCCAACCTAACCCCCCCCCATCTACTCCAACCTAACCCCCCCCCATCTACTCCAACCTAACCCCCCCCATCTACTCCAACCTAACCCCCCCCCATCTACTCCAACCTAACCCCCCCCATCTACTCCAACCTAACCCCCCCCCATCTACTCCAACCTAACCCCCCCCATCTACTCCAACCTAACCCCCCCCATCTACTCCAACCTAACCCCCCCCATCTACTCCAACCTAACCCCCCCCCATCTACTCCAACCTAACCCCCCCATCTACTCCAACCTAACCCCCCCATCTACTCCAACCTAACCCCCCCCATCTACTCCAACCTAACCCCCCCATCTACTCCAACCTAACCCCCCCATCTACTCCAACCTAACCCCCCCCATCTACTCCAACCTAACCCCCCCATCTACTCCAACCTAACCCCCCATCTACTCCAACCTACCCCCCCATCTACTCCAACCTACCCCCCCATCTACTCCAACCTAACCCCCCCATCTACTCCAACCTACCCCCCCCATCTACTCCAACCTACCCCCCCATCTACTCCAACCTACCCCCCATCTACTCCAACCTACCCCCCCCATCTACTCCAACCTACCTCCCCCCATCTACTCCAACCTACCTCCCCCCCATCTACTCCAACCTACCTCCCCCCATCTACTCCAACCTACCCCCCATCTACTCCAACCTACCCCCCCATCTACTCCAACCTACCCCCCATCTACTCCAACCTACCCCCCCATCTACTCCAACCTACCCCCCATCTACTCTACTCCAACCTACCCCCATCTACTCTACTCCAACCTACCCCCATCTACTCTACTCCAACCTACCCCCATCTACTCTACTCCAACCTACCCCCCCCATCTACTCCACTCCAACCTACCCCATCTACCCTAATCTACTCCACTCTGCCCCACTCTACCCCACTCTACCCCAATCTATTGCACTCTACCCCACCTGTCCCAATCTACCTCACACCACCCTAATCCATTCCACCACAATCTAACCCACGTCAATCTACCCTTTTCTAATACTCCCACTATAAACCACTCCAATCAACCCAATGTACCCCACTCTAATCAACCCAATTTACCCCACTCCACCCTCAATTACCCCACTCCACTATTCCCCAATCTATCACAATATAACCCACTCCACCCCATCAACCCCACTCCAATCAACCCCAATTTGCCCCACTCCACTCTACTTCAATTTACCAGACACCAATCTACCCACTATAATCCACCCAATCTACCCCAATTTACCCCACCCCAATCTAATCTACCACACGCCACTCAAATCTACTCCATTCCAGTCCAATCCAATCCAACCCACTCCACCTGACTCCACTCTACCCCAATCCAGGCCAATCTAACCCACTCCACCAGACTTCACTCTACCCCAATCTCCCTACTCCAATCTATCCCTCTACACTTCACTCTAATCTACTTCACTCCAATCTACCCCACCCCAATCTACCCCACTCAACTCCAATCCACCCCGCTCCAATCTAATCCACCTTTTACCACTCTTCCCCAATCTACCCCACTCCAATCTACCCTAATATATCCCACTCCAATCTACCCCACTCAAGTTTACTCCATCCTAATCTACCCCACTCCACCCTAATCTACCCCTCTTCACCCTAACCTACCCATTCTACTGTACCCCAATCCACCCCAATCCAGTCTACCCAACCCCACTAACTTTTAGCCAAGCTGAACAATAGCCACACTGGTGTACAACATGGCTAAACACCTTGCGAAAGCCAATAGCTCTCCTATAGGCAAGATCTATGGATCGCATCCTTCCTCACAGGACGAACGCAGAGAATCCTCCGGTCACCCTTCACTTTGGAACATAAGAGCACTATCTGTGGCATCCCTCAAGGATCATCCCTCAGCCCCACCCTGTTCAACACGTACATGACGCCCCTGGCCAACATCGTCAGAACCCAGGGCTTCAACAAAATTTCTTATGCAGATGACACCCAGCTCATCCTTTCGCTCTCATAAGACCTCTCCACAACTGCATGATGAGTGTCGCAGACTGGATGAAGACCAACTGCTTGAAGCTCAACACGGACAAGACGGAAGTGCTGATTTTTGGGAACAACACCTCCCCACAGAACACCCGATGGCCCTCTTGTTGCAATACAAAGTCCATTAGCCGAGGTGTATATATTCCATAGATGGTTTATTTAAGCTTAGTTACAAGGTAAGTTACCGTTAAGTAGGTAAGTAAGTAGATGATAGTAGATAGCTCCACCAGGAGCAGCCTCCCTGCTGCTCAGCCTGCACACTCCAACTGATACTCAGCAAATAACCAGGCACCCATGCATTCTATGACATCCCCAATCATTCAGCATTGCATTCATCACAAAGCACTCCAGCACTCATCCGGGCTGAGCAGTAGGGAGAATGTAGCTAAAGAAAAGGAATGGTAACAGTTAAGTCACAACACCTCTGAACTCAGACCCACACCTACAGAACACAGCCGCAACCTTGGCATCACCATGGTCCCCAATCTCATCATGAGACACCAGATCAACGCAGTCTCTTCTGCCTGCTTCCACACCCTCCACATGCTCTGAAAGCTCTTCAGATGTATCCCAGTCGGTTCTAGTTAAACCGTTACTCAAGCCCTAGCCACCAGCTGTCTGGACTACAGCAACGCGCTCTACGCAGGAATCACCACCAAACTCCTCAAGAGACTCCAGACTATTCAGAACTCAGCTGCCAGACTCATCCTTGACCTCACCACCCCACCTCAGGAACATCCACTGGCTCCCCATCCAGAAAAGATGATAATTCAAGATGCTGACACCCCTACAAGGCCCTCCATGACCAAGGACCAGCATACATGAACCACCGCCAATACCCACCAACCCTCCAGACACCTGGGCTCCGCTTCCCTTGCCCTAGCACACACTCCCCGCATCTCCCGGAACCACAGCGGAGGACGTTCCTTCTCCTACCTTGCCGCCAAGTCCTGGAACAACCTTCCTCTTCGAACTTCATCCTCTCTCCCAGAAATCAGAAAGGGACTCAAGACCTGGCTCTTCAACTGATCCCAGCAAGAAGCTAGCGCCTGGATACCCTTGCGGGTCATTTGCTGCGCTTTACAAATCAGAGTTGATTGACTGACCTATTGGCTTTGCCAATGCTGGTCTTCCTTGCACTGAGGACTATGGCACAATGACTATGCTACTAAGAAATTGTTTGCATGCCTACTGCTCTCCTCAATGTTAAATCTTATGCTTTGCATCCAACAATTTCAATGTATGGAAGTGGTCTGAAATATGCCAGGAATTTTTTTTCTTTATGCCATCATAATCTTTAGTAATTTCCAAATGCTGTACAAAAAGGGCAAGATTATACCATTAGACCAGATAGCGTAATTGATATTTCAATTTGGGAAAAATCCTATTGCAGTAGTACTGGACAAATGTGAAGAACCAGAATGAGAGGCTGTTTGTGTCACATGTGAGCTTTTCTTTTTTTTCTTTTCAGCATAAAATACACAGGACAGGATCAGACTGGCATATAGGGCAATAATCAGGCAGTGCTTGATGGGACAGGACTGAAAGATCAGTGTGTGGGCCGTTTTTTGTTGGTTTTTTTTGGTGGTGGTGGGGTGGGGGGGTTATAGCAGTTGGTGGGCCTGTTTTATGGCCAACTGGGCCAATATTTTAATGTTGATTACCCTGATATTACCTTACACATTGCCTACAGCAAACAAATGCATGCAGTTTCCTATACCTAGCAGAATATACAGCATGTCTTCACAAGTCCAAAACTGGCCTGATTTGTAAATGCGGGCCACTATTTCTGGTTCACTAACAGGAGTCACTTATTTTGGTGCCTGGGCCTATTTTTTCTGTCTCAGTTCAACCCAGGATAGAAAAGATGCATTTTGCGCACAAAAAAATATTGCAAAATACCGGTCCAGCTTTTCGTATAATTTCGGATTTTTTTGGTATTTTGCATAATATTCACAAAGGAAAATTACAGGAATTTTACTCAGGCCTGAATCTGTGAGGTCACTGCAGTAGGAGGCTGTGGATGGCTGCGGCTTCTCGGGTCGTTAACTAAGCAATTCAACTAAATACCTATGTGGACATATCTCACAAATCTGGCGACGAGCACGGGTCATACTGTGATAGAGCTGGAAAACTTCAAGGACTTTATGGTTGGATGGCACACCATCCTGAAAATATTCTGATACTGTGGGCGATCTACACTTCCTATTCAAATTTTATTTTTTTTAAATTGTTGTTCAGTTTTGTGTATTCTATTTTCTGGGAGAGGAGGAGTGCTCCGTCTGAAAAATGTTCAGCAAGCGCACCGCTCTCCAAAGTGGTCGATTTTATGCAATGTATTCTTTAATTTTTCTGTATGGAATATAGTTTGAACCAGGCAGACATTTACATTAGGACACTTTGGAGGGTGGCCGCTTCGAGGAGTCGATAATAAAGGAATTTAACCATGTATGTATGATGAGCATAACTTACATATACCACCCTATACAGCTCCATCACTACCAACACACTACTAGGCCAGTGATAGCATTTAAAACCGTTCACAGTGCACTATAGATGCTTCAAGTGTCATGTGTTTAAATCTGGGTTTCAACAGCACAGCTGTCAGATACACGTATTACTAACTATATACATAAAGAGGGGCTTTCAACCACTTTCATCAACCAGCCTCTCACACCAAATTGGCTTGTGACTTTGTCAATGACAGCTTGGCTGAGACGAGTGGAGTTTTCATCCTCGCCATAATGCTATTGGTACGTTTTATGTTCTTCCACGTGAACTTGTGTGTTTACACTGAACTGCTAAAGGAACTACTTTATATCTATAGGCCTCTGTGTCCGCTCCTGGGGGGCTCTCCGCTATGTGTAGCATTCTAATGTGCCAATACTGAATGCCTTAGCACATTAAACCGAAATCTGTTGGCTTTGTCAATGCTTATTTTGCTTCTTACAAAGCTGTGAGTTAGCAGCAAATTTCTTTAATATATCAACCTATCCTGTGCAACAGCAAGAAATAAAAACAAGGCAAACCAGAAAGTCTTCTTACAGTGTAGGTTTTATACCTGCATTTTGAGAAATACGTGAAAAATGTGAAGAACAATGCCAATCGTGCTCGGTCTTGTGTCTGGGGGAATGTAACTTTAGTGTGGAAGCAGTACTGAAACTCCAACCTCAATAGTAAGGATCCAAGCAGTGGATGTTCGCCATTCTGCTAATTTCTGTTCCAAAACGGTCCAGTGCCTGCCACAGTCATTTGTAGTAAAGTGATGTCCCTTTAGTGGGAGTAGTCCGATACCATTTAGGAATGTACTCTTTTCAAAGATCGGAAGCATGCAGCGGGTCTTCACCAACCTCTGGAGGCTCCTAAATCCCATAATGCCTCTCTTCTCTGTCTCAGATAGCAGGGCATAGAGCATGGCTTCCCAACACAAGGTGGCAAAGGAATACTAGCAGGGCTGACCTTGGAGAGAATTAATCACTTTGTTAAAATTAAAGAGTAAGATTGAATTTTGCGGATTACAACTAAGGTTAAGGGTGAGGATGTTTACACCATGATCGTAGTAAATTTAGCTGTAGCTTCGAGAGTACATCCTTCCTGGAATTCTGCATCCATTAACACCACAATCAGGAGCTGGATACACACCTGTTTGTCGTTGGGTTTAAGTAATGGATGAAATCACTGTCACAACTATCTCTTTATTTTGTGAAGGTGTAAGTGACAAGCATTAACAAAATGACAATAAGTGCACACACTGATCTTTGCATAACTGTCCTTCTCAAAAAATAGACCTATATCGAAAACTTTTAATGGAGTAAGGTCTCAGCGGAAGACAACAGACTAGTAAAACAAATATACAGAGACTAAACAGGAGCACAGGAAAGAGAAGGAATAATAAACAAAAAAAAGAAAAGCATAAGGAAAACATTGACGAACCAGAAATACATTGTGCACTAAACACCATTTTGAGTAGTACAGTTCCCAGTGCGGACTCCAAGTTCTGGAGGTGGATAGACTCATTAATCCCCTACGTGGAAACTCACACCCTTAATCATCGCCAGGTTGGCTGCTGCAGTTGATCAAGATTTCAATTTTCAACCTCCTTGCTACCCCACCAATCTGTATACGAGTACGTTATGGGAAGCCATATTTAGAAACAGTCAATGCATGCCACAAACTAACCAGTCTGCACAAGCTTTCATTTTCAATGATACCTCCGATGAACCAGAGCTTATTTGGCAGTGGTTACACTTCACAGGCAAGAGAGAATGTTTTATCGTTAAAAATGCATACATGTGCACAAAAATGGATACCGACGTTTGCAAAACTGAATTGGATTCGCAGACTGCACAGTCAGCTTACAGTAGCGATAAATCATGGGTGCCAAAGAGAGACTCACATTGCCAAGTGTATTTATGAAAATATATTTTTTTGTTCCCAACTGAGGCGACATAAAACCCCATCAAGAAATACCTTTTAATCTTAAACTGAAACACACACGTAAACTAGCTTAGAACAACAATTAGCTAAAACGTGGGCGGCTTAGCTTACAAAAAAGGGAGAACTTAAACACTTTTTTGAAAACCTACTAATAATACTACATATCTTATGTTGTTGATACATACATTTAAATAGGCCCTATGATTTACAGTACCACTGAGGTAAACTGAGTAAGAACCACTATTTAACAGGCGGCATAGATTTACAGTTTGTACAGTTCGTGATTAATGAGGGAGTGGAAAAGCTATGGGCCCTGAAGGCTTTATAGAAGACGTGTGCAAACATCATAAAACTACTGCATCTCAGGTGATAGAGAAATTCACGGTATAAAATGCAGGATAATCCAGTATAACACGGAGAGTAGATTCCCCAGAGGTCTACAGCTAGTGATATTGTTGATAATAAAGAGGGCAGCCACTCCACTCCATCTTTTCCTTAGTTTATATTTTCTTTTTTCTTCAAAAGATAAAGTTTGGCTAGGCAGTCAGTTTAGATGCCACTACCGGGCACATTTAATCTGTGCAATATTCACCAACCGATAAAAAGGCATTGTTGAATTTAAAAGATTTGTTCAGCTCAACAGCTCCACTGGTTTAACAAATGCCTTGAGTGAAGCAAGAGTTAATGGGTCAATCGTCCACACCCCCTGGTAGCCTGAACAAGTCTAACTTAGACAGAGATAGAAGCATTTGGGCTGTATGAGATTTCCAGTGTTAACATCAAAGAAAAGACTGGTCTCGTCTTTCCTCTCACACACCAGAGACATTTAAAAAAGTTGTTCAATACTCTCAAATCTCAGGTTTAACTCAAAGGTGCTCATAAGTGAGCGTACATGTTGACAGCTGCATTTAAACCAATCCCTCATTTATTGCCACTGGTTAATCAATGTTGTGTAAGAGAAGGTTTGCCAGGACAGATGTCTACCTCTATACTAAGTACCTTGTTTATGACTTGCTTGTTAGTTTGCAAGTACCTAGCTTGTTTGAAAAACATCTCCTAAACTGCGATCCCTTTATGAGATTAATATTTAGAAGAAGGTAGGTTTCATTCCAGAGCTGAGGCACTGCTCTGAGAAGGTTGGTGAATGGGTTGCGGACATCCTAAGCACACTCTAGTGGTAAACTTCGTCCATTTTCTCACCTCTGTTTCCTGGGTTGCTGTGTCACTCCCACCCAACCTACTCAGTGTGCCTGGAGACAATTGAATTTCCATGCACCGCTCTCCCCGGGAAGTTTCATCAATTCTCCCGCAGGTTTAGTAGAGTGGAGGGTTTACGCTTTGAGGGGGGAGGGCTGCTGCTCTTCCCCGCACCCACATGGACTCCATGAATCCGGCAATATGTCAAGAGAGGGCGAACCACACACACCAAGTAATCACAACATTGAATGAGCTCAAAATTAACAGCAGTTTTTTTTGTTCTCGATGCAGTAGCAGGAATATTGCATGTGTGCTATACATCCACAAGGCCCTGGCCACCACCCCACGGATCGGCAGGACCACCACTGGAGGAAGACACTTCTCCTACCACGCTGCAAAGAGCTGGAACTCCGTATCTGAGCACCTCAGGCAATCTCCATATCGGCCTCAATTCAGGAAGGACCTCAAGACCTGGCTCTTCGACTGAACAGCAGATTCCCCCCTCCGCCCCAAGCTCCTTGAGACTCTTATGGGTGAGTAGTTGCGCTTTACAGGAACACAGACTGATTGATTGATTTGAGGTGTAGAACATTAAAAGGAAGGTAGCTTTAACTCTGAGACAAATACTTTGAATGAAAATTATACATCAAGTGAGTTAACTCTATCAACTCTCATCAGTGTGTATTCTAGTCAATCTGTCTTCACTTACAAATTTGAATGCTTCATACTCTTCAGATGGGCAACTTGCACTAATGTTGAAAGGAGCTATGGTTCTAACCACAATGTGCAGTGATCACTACATAGCAGTAACAAGAAGCCAATGTCTCAAATAATCAAGAAACAATGGCAAAAGCCACATCAACTGCATGCTCTAGTTTCTGAACTTTAAAGGATACTGAAAAATACTGCTGCCCCCGTAGGTTTCAAAAAGTTACTTTGGCCAGATTGTCCTTTGGTTCCTCTACATGACGAAACTAGAACACAGGGCTGAATGTGGTTTTGGCAGGGCATCTTATGCAGAAGAGTCAAGTACAGACATCAATCATAGCTTCATGTCCTTTCTTATTATCACAGCTCCATGTTAGTTGCTGGCGGAAAACATCAGAGTGCCTTTACGTTGGCTAACAGTATCATCTGTTATTTACAATGCTTAGCAAAAGTAGAAATTCGGTAAGTAGTATATAAAAATATTAACTTTAATAACCGACATTAAAACATCAATATCTATTTTCTTAGCTAGACAGCTAGGTACCAAACAGGGAATCATCCTGGAGTTAAAGGAATGGGACAGGAGTAAAATCTGGGTTTCTGTAGGATCAGTAGGTGCGTGAGCGCTGCCTTGACAGACTAACCACCCTGTAAGACACTATGCACTGCTGCCTTTCCATTTAAGCCTATAGTATGCAGACACGATCACCAACAGGCATGATGTGGCATAATGACTTACTCCAGTTAGTTGCTGGCGAAAAAACGGCAGAGGACACAAACTGCAAAGAAGCAGGGAGCAAAAAACTGATCTACCATCTACTTTGTCTATGAGGATATCAAAGAAGCACAGGATTCAGAAGACTTAGGCTGCTGCAGTACATAATCTACCTTTAACACTTCTAGGGAAGATTACAATTTGAAGCTTTGCAGTCGAGAATCTGGAACAGCGCCAACACACAGTAGCCAATCAAAGCAATTGGTGGGAGGTACTGGGATCTCAGCGGGCCCCATAACTCTAGCATGACAGAGGATCTTATGGAGCAGTCCATTCCTTGCTGACATGCGAAAGAGGTGACACCATATCACATATGCCCAGCTCTATGACAGATTTCCAGGATAGCCACTTAGAAAATGAGCTCCAATTAGAATAAATGCGGGCCAATTTACGTTTTACGGATTTTCCGGATATGGGACATGCATCCTGCACTGCTGGGCCTACACTGGACATCCATGAATTCTATGACAGCGTTCCCAGAACAGGGAAGAAAACATACAGAACCGTCTAAATACCAATACAGGAGGAATGGAAACGGCTAGGGAAGCTGCTTTGCTAAGATATCCCATTGGTGAGGTATATGGTGGGCAGGGAAAAAAACAAATCATGCTTAAACGAAAGCACGGGTTATCAACAACGTACCCAAAGCGCTCTTAGAAAACAAACGGCTTACATTCGTGAGCAAATCGATTGCCCTGCTTCCAGCATCAACCCTGAGGGCTTGCCCAAAAACTCTGCAACGCAGACGACTACAAGCGCTCCAGCGCATGCGGCCCTCTGGCGACCCCACAATGATTTTACCAACATTTGTAAAGGCTCGTAGTCCTGTTAATGTCAGACACCCGAGTCCCTCCAAAGCAGGAAGATGCTTCCTCCAGCTGCAGGTGCTCAGTTTCCATAGCAGCGCTCCTCAACTCTCTATGACATTTTATACCTCGGGAGGGTGAAAGGTGAACGCTGAAAGCAGATGGCATGTTTCATTTACTACTCCACTGACAGAGACCTGTGGAGGTTCTGGGGAGGTTCGGAGAAGCACAGGTTACAGCTTTGCGATCTGGGGTCAGGACAGGCTCTGGTTACAAGGCAATTAGGTTCGAGGGAAGTCACGAGGAGTGGGGAGAAGCGGAGGCAGAACAATACTTCAATATCCCAGAACATGATTTATTGAAAAGAAAGGTCTGCATTCGGAAAAAAAAAAAAAATGTAAACCAAGCATAAAAGCTTCCAATAAGATAATTAAATCACACTGAAAACACCTCACTCCTGCAGCATCGGTCTGCCTCAAGTCTTAACTTTCGTTAAACCACCACTTCAAAAACAATGGTAGTATTTATTGATCAGCACCTCAAAACCAAGAGGTGCAGACCTCAACGCGGCCGGATTTCCCCAGCAGTCGGTATTCATGAGCCAGACATAGTTCATGTTCTAGAACTAATCTATTCTATTCTAGCACAAAAGCAGAATACAAAAATCTGAGCATCATTTTTCTGTGCAGCAAGAGGTTTGTATACTCGAGTGAAGGTGCCACAATGCATCACTATGCATCCACAGAAGAGGTGATTTCAACAATACAAGAGCCTCCATTCCCCACCCAAGAACCCCACAATAAGAAATGGTTCAGCAACAGGCCATAGTACAATTTACACATCTGCATGTTAGTTATTGTGTTGTGTGACTAACTGTTTTAGTACTCCTAAATGCTTTACACATTTTATCTAGTTAAGCTCGTTTGCTGTGTGCTATAGCTACCCGAGGTGCAGCTCAGATTTAAATTACTGAAACAATTGACTCGACCTAACAGGTTAGTGACTATTGCTTGTGGTGGGCTAAAGCCCCCTAGAGTAATAATTCCCTTTCTTACAATGGGTAACTGTGTAATATGGTCTAATATTGCCGTTGAGGGGTCCTGGTGACAAAACGCAAGGCTGATGCCCCCAGAACCCAGAGATGGCAATATTGGACCATATTATACATGGAAGCCATTATGTATTTTTGATATTACATGTTTGTTTTGGAGAAGTTAACTTGAAAATGCTGTTTTCTTCAAACACAGCTAACAATGTGCACCGATTGGAATTAGAATGTTTAGACTTCATTTACCTTTCTTGAATAAATGGTTAATAAAACAATGGGCCATGGTGAAGGAATTAAGCAAATTCTATGGCTGCCGTGTTTAATACAAAAGTATAGATTTATTGCATTTGCCACATACATTTTTACATTTCCAGATTTCACCCCAAAAAATTCTTTCCATCTCAAATGAATACACTACTGACAGAGGATGTGCCGCATAAGTTGCATTTGTTGCTGTATACTTTAGATAACCTTGCCACTTAATTTAGTCATCCATGCCTCATAATACCAGTAGCTCCAACATTGTTAAGGCTCTGCAAAGCAGTTTAGGATCGGTCATTATCATGATGAAATCTGTATTTTTTTTTTTAGACAACTGAAACATTTCCCATAAATCACAGTTCTCTGTGAAACATGGGTTTTTATACTATTGAATTATGTGCAATAAAATCAACAAAACGCATATATATATTATATATATATATATACACACACACACACACACACAGATACACAGATACACATATATATATATATACACATACACACACATGTATCAAATATTCTATATAGGCGCCATGCCATTGAAAATAATTATGGCCCAATAAATCATGCTATTTAGAGCAAAAGGGCAAATAAAAGCACATTCACACATATATTACTATAGTGCAAAGATTAAATTCAAGTTTATTACGACAGTACAACAAACTCTACGGGAAAAGCTTTTACTACCTCACAGATTGCATGTAACAATTACTTTACAAAGGAAAGAACACTCCAAATAGCCATGAGAACTTTTCAATGTGATTTTAACTTGCTGCACAAATTCAACTCTGGCATCCTTGTTTTGATCGAATAACTTGTGTTAAAAAAATATATATACATGAGCCATATATTCAGATGCCCAAAGTATATTACCACTGTTGAGGGAGGGTTAAGGAATAATGAGTTTGCCTCCTGTGTGTCTTGTCCCTCCCAACACTCAGCAATGTTAATAAATAGCCTATTATACTCGTCGCATCTTTGACTGTGTATTATAGATTTTCTTTTTTTTCTGAAAATTCTGAGTGCCCTTGCAGTTAAAGGGTGCATGGGCTGGGACCGCCTTACATATATCTATCCAAAGCTAAAACTTGCATCTCCAGTTGGTTATCGGTTGCAAGCTTAACTTGTCATATCCAGTGCAGATACCAAATTCAAAATAAATGACGTTACTTATAATTAGGTGAAAATGTCAGTTAAAACATTACATTGGAAACTATTTTTAAAAAGCACTGAATTTCACCAGATATAGTTCAGTGAATTAACTATAACATGCTCGTCATGCAGTATTGTCATCAATGTTATTTCAGATGTCACAGTAATGTTATCAATGATGTCACACAACATGTAATGAGTATTGTAACCTGTGAGGTAATAAGCAGTGCATGGGGACAGCGCAAGTTAAAGTTACTTCAGTTAACAATAAGTGATTAATTTCAGTGGTTTGAGTTAAACTCTAGTTTTAACTGACATTTTCACACAACTATGACGTCATTTTAACCTTTGGTTATGTTAACGTGTCCTAGTTTTAAATGCTAAGCACCCTGCCTACGGACAATCTGGGTATACTTAGGGGTGACTTATACATATTTAAAAAGAAGGGTTTGGCCTGTCAAAAGCCGTTATTTTGACAGGTTGAATTTGCAGTTTAAATCTGCACAGCCAGGCTACTGATGGCAGGCCTGATGTGATGTAACTGTAGAGGATGGCACAATGAATGCTGCAGTCCACTTGTGACATGTGGCGGCCGCCACAAACAAAGGCTGGTGGGGCGGGTGGAGGCACTGCGGGAGGGGGGAGCGTGGGGGTGGGGGAGATCGTGTGGAAGGGGGGCAGTCATAATATTTATTTAAAAAATAATGTACCCGAAGCCTGCCGCCTCCTACTTTGTTTTGTCGTGCCTCCTGCGCTCTTCCTGGTCCCGGCAGCCCCTGGGACAGACTCCCATCCAATCCCTGTGCTGCTCTCATGCTATGAAAGCAGCAGGGGGATTGGCCTGAGCGGGCTGAAAAGACGCTCCACTCAGGCCAGGGAGTCTTTGGGGGTTTCTCCACCCCAGCTGTTTAATGCAGCCAGGCTGGAGAAACCTACGTGCGCATGTGTGTTTTGGTCAGCCTGTGACAGTCAGCCAAACACATATGCGCACTTAGGGAGTGCACATAGCACTCCTCCTTCCGCCCCATCCCATGCCTCAGGCCCGCCCCTCCCTGCCCGCGCTGGCTCAGAACCAGCAAATGAAAAACAAAACTATGCTCGAACATAGTTTTTTTTTTCATTTGCTGGCTCTGAGCCAGGCAGTGGGGTGATGCTCCGCTGCCATTGCGGAGGAGCCGCCGCTGCTTGTGACATTTAGTTTAGAGGCCCTGGGTACACCTTGGCACAATATACTAGGGACTTATTGAGTTAAATATGCCAATAAACAATATATACAAATTTTACCACGTTGAAAAGAAGAGCACATGCATTTTACCACTGGTTAGCAGGGGGAAAGTCAACAGAGTTCTAAAGCCAGAAAAAACACATTTGTATATATGTTTGGGTGCTTTTATTGCCCAAAAATGTAGTCTTCATAATGACATCCCAAACCACTCTGCAGAACATTCTTATGGTCATGACCACTAGGATTATGCAACATCAGACGAATAAATAATATGGCATGGTTAAACATAAGGCAGCAAGAAAGGCACCTAAAGTGGCATTATGCTGCACATTCTCTGGCAGCATTATTAAGGTGCATCTGAGCCAGAAAGAACACTTTAGTTGAAATCTGCAAATGATGTAATTATGGGGTTAATAAATAATTATAAAGTAAACCACGAAGCAACAGAATTGCATAATTCCACTGACTGACCACATTGTCCTTTATTTTTCAATAATCTATTTATGAAAGTTAAACAAAACCTAAACATTGCAGTTCCAATCAGTGCCCATGGTTAGAATTCAACAGTCTCCGTCTTCCATAGACAGAATCTATTTTTATTTACAAACATATAGGCTGTTTTTATTACAATTCGACATTATTACCTACATAATTAAGTATGGTTCTCTTCTTTTTATTGTGAACAACCAAACAGTATATTTCAGTTTTTCGCTTAATATTTTCCGTAAACAATTCCGTTTGCAAAAATACCTTTTTGAAACTAAGTACTCAAAAGAAACAAGTAAAGTAAACATACATAGCATGTAACAGGCACGATGGCCTAACTTGCCATTTCTGAGTTCTGTTGACATTTACAAACTACCAGCCCCTTTGGGCAAAGCTGTTTCAATGTATATGGTATTTCTATATTGAAAACCTAGCCTAAAGGCAGTGGAGCACGGTACATGGTTAAAGACAAGTATGAAGTCAACAAGTAAAGAGGAGAGTTAGCTGGCTTGTGGATGGCTAATCCCTTCTGATGTAGTGTTCTTTAAAGAGGCAAGTATTCTACTCTTTCCTAAATTGGAGCATTGCTGAGGCAATCTTGATGGAAATGTTCCAGGTCGCTGGTGCATAGATGGAAAAGGCCTGCGCCTTTATTTTATTTTCTACACTTCTGTATGCAGTCTGTCTGTTTGTGTACTTGCTGTGTGTGTGCCGAGAATCACCAGAGATGGTCAGTTTGTCTGTAAGATAAGCGGGATGCTGGTCGCGATTGCTTAGTAAATTACACAGCTGGTTTTGAAGATTGTGCAGGCTGGCAAGGGGAGCCAATGGATTTCCATCAGGATGAGGATGTCCGACTGCTTCACCTAGCCCCCACAACTGCCTCAGCGAATCAGAGCACAGGAATAATTTGGGAACCCTTATTTACGGTGCAAGGAAGCCGAGCACAGCCCAAGGTAGCATGCTAGCAGGAGGGCTTATCAAGCGTCTCAGGGGCAGGATGAAATACAGAACTTTGATGGCTTCTTCAATTACCAGTATCGGATTTCTAGTTCTTCATCGCCTGGGTGTCTATACCTTGCACCACTCAATTACTGGACGCACTGCTACTTTCATTGAAAGAAAGAGCAGTCAGAATAGCATGGGCATTCAACTGGTGACAAGATCCATTCTGCACACAGGAAATGTTACTCAACAATGACAAGTGGAAACTTAAACAACATTGAATCTCAAGGTCGTTTTCAATCCAATAATCCAAGAGTCAAGTGACAATCTTTTCGCAGTTTTCTACTACGCACAACATTCAGGCTGCCTTAAACAGAAATGCTCAATTCCAAATAGAACCAGATGCAATGGTTGCCCGTTCTGTTGCAGATACTATTGTGCAACTCGAAGGGAACTCACATCTAAAGATACAGTAGCCAATAATCTGCGAAGGTGCTAGTAAGTGCACTGCGAGTAAGTGCACTGCGAGTAAGTGCACTGCGAGTAAGTGCACTGCGAGTAAGTGCACTGCGAGTAAGTGCACTGCGAGTAAGTGCACTGCGAGTAAGTGCACTGCGAGTAAGTGCACTGCGACTCAGTTTTTTAGGCTTCTCACTGTGGCGCCCTGACAGAATAAGATCAGTGATTGTACGACCACGTTCATGCATCACATTATACCATTGAAGTTATTTGTAGACATGAAAAGAACGAATGTCTGCACAAAAAGATGTGGCGAGCATTCTTGACTTATGCTTCTGAGCCAGAATCTTACCAGTAGAACTTCTTCCTCACAAAGCATAGAAACAGAAGACAACAGTGAGCATCTTTCACTCAAGCCCTGCAACAATAAACAGTAGCCAGCATCCTTCCTGTGGCATTCCAAGACAGAAGATTTCCAGCTAGAGGCTTTCCTAAAGCTCAGCGACAGAGCAGCGAGCTCTGTAACAGAAGACTTTAGAGCAACTGACCTCACTGAAGCTCTATAAAGGGCGACAATGCTTATCCTCCTCTGGAAGCAGTGAGAAAGAACACAGACAGAGAGCATTACCCCGACAACAGTGACCATTCTTCACAGAAGAGTGCGCCCTACTCCTTAAAACTGAATCAAATACCACCTCTTGGAGTCTCTTCACCATAGCTCTGCAACAAAACGCAGATCAGCAAGTGTCATAAACGTAAGTGAGGGCAGCAGGTGAGTGAATGATAGGTTCCCTTTAATTCCATAAATGTGAGTTGGAACATATCACAATGTATACCTAAATGTGTCAAACATAAGTGGTGCGATACGGTTTGGAGCCTACAAGTGCTACTTCACAAGTGGAACTAAAAGTGCTGCAGTGCAAGAAAGCAACAAAGTGAGACTATTCCCGTGACATTAACTGTGATATTGAGGAACCAACCTCCACTAACATTTGGCAGTGCTTCTTAAATATTACAACCCAGTTGAAGAATCTGCTTTGGTAGAGCTGAAATAGGTGACAAGAGTGTGCCCTTAAAGGGGCCACCCAGCGAATGATGCTTTTTGTTGGTAATTGTTAGAGAAGCAAGACTGATTAAAGAAGCACTTTTTTATTCTTTAAATGGCTAGCCTCTTTAGGAGGTATCTAATGTGGCTAAGAGAGCTACATTTGTAGACGTTTACCTTAAGAGAGCATCACACTAAGTGACAACAGGGCAGAAATAATGACTGATGACCACCAGGAGTGTGAAAGCGTTTGAACCCTTAACCTCAATGCTTTTACCGAACAAGAGAATAAAGATGACCCCTAATCGAACTCAACTATTAACCTCTCATTTTGCCTTAAGACCTTTTGGACAAGAAAAAGAAAGGGACACTACATATCTGTAAGTCATTTCTTTGAAGCTCAGCACTGAACACTAGTGACGCCATACCTGTGGAGAGATGCCGCTTCTTTTACCAGGAGGCTGAGATTACACTGTCGTTAATATAACATTGACCTCACAGCTCCGCTGTCCTAATCCTTGGTGGAAGATATGTTTCAGATCAATGCAGACAGACTTGTACTTTCCCTCCTTACAGAACACAGGCAGGTTTGTTTAAAGATGCCAAGAGCCCAGGGCTGAGAGCAGGCTTTATTTTTCCCAAAGGTATCTGCGGCTCTTGCACACACAGGCTCCCTTGTGCCTACCCCAGGTTGCATGGCTTCCCCTCGACACCGGCCCTTCTGTCTCTGCAGTGGAAAAACCCTTCCCAACCCTTAACCTTCTACCCATGGAGGCAGCCAATTCAACGGTAAAGCAATCCTGCTCTAACACTTTGGCTTCGACAAGTGGCACATTCTCACACACTGGGCCAGTGCCAGAACTACTCCACTTACACCTTAAGGTTAGAAGTGGTTCGACTCTTGGCTTTGGATTTTGAGATTTTGTTTCCTTGTTACAAAAGCACCAACTATCAGATTAAAATAACTTTTTGTGCACGCGTGTGCTACAGTCATGGTAACCATTTAAATAACTCCCCTTCTCTAGGCCCTTTTTATAAAATAAGCATGACAGTCCCGGTTGCGCTGGGATATGCAACACAAGTGCACAAGCAGAGGAGCACCACCACCAGGGGAACACAGATCACAGCCAATGTATACCAGCAATACGCCATCGAGGAGCATATTCAATAGTGCCACTTGACAATAGGCTTGCAATCCTATGGTATTCAACAGGGCCCTAGAGATTATGATGCAAGAAAAGGGTTCTGGTCCAGTAGCTGTTTTATTTACGGAGTTCATGAACTGGACTGAGGCAGAATGGCTAGTTCGTCCTTTAAGTCTGGTGAGGGTTGAAGTAGCTTCCTATGATTTCAATGGTGACACACGCTCTCAATCATCGCCACTGCCTTTACGATTTCTAAAAGAGGCAGGTCTGGATAGAAGCGGTCATTGTAAAGAAAAAAACTTTACAAAATTATTAATAACAGCGACAAATGCAACTTATAGCTAGTTTTTGTTGATCTTCACTGTCCTGGGACTGAGTTGGACCCGTTCGCCGCAGCCCCCATTACTCAACTACAAACTCTTTAACTATACTATTTCAGAAGCGTTTTCTTTCAGCAACACGATATCTGTGTTTCTTTAGTTGCCATTAGTGTTGAGGCTCTGGGCAAATTTCTCTTAGAGGCTGGCAAGTGGAACTGAGGCAGAAATTGTAAGCGGCTACTGTCCCCAGGGATGAGGGGGGCATGGGGAGGCAACGGAGCACTCCACAGACAGCAAAAGGGCGGGACACGGTTCCAAGCATGGCGCAAGAAGCTCGTAAGAACTGTATGCGCGCTTCTCTCGCTCGCAATAGCCACATTTTCCACTCACGGAATAAAGGGGCGTGGCTGGGGAGGAGCGTGCGCAGCGTTGGGTTACGTGAATTTGCTGCATGGCTGCTTATAAACAGAAGGGGAGTCAGAGGGCGCGCACCGGATCCACCTATGCTCCGGCTCCCAGTGACTGCAGCCCGGGGGGAGGTAACTCACCTCGTGTAAGGTTTCCCTTTGAGAGTAGCCGGCGCTGGCTGGAGGAGGGAAGACAGAAAGGCCTGAGGATGTTTACCCACAACACTTCCTGATGCCTCCTGCAAAGGCCTTTCAACATCAAGTTTAAATACTCACCAAGTAACGATATAGCTGAAAAGTTCAATGCTCCGTACAAGGCCCTTCCCCTCCTTCACAAATACAATGAGACAAATGACCTAAAATAACAGGCCTTTAACGGAACACTTCCGTAGACAGGTCTGTGCAGTTGTAAAAGTTTTACATTTTATTTACAGTTTTGAAAAAGCAAATAATGCGACTTGACTTACAAAGGCGCCTTACTGGCGAAAGTATTCCAATATCACGACCAGGGGGGCCTAGACAGACTCCTTACTGCCGAAAGTATTCCAATGCCACGACCAAAGGGGCCTGGAGACTGCATTCTGTCAATGAAATCTACCAAGATCTAATCTATTACTCTGCTCTCCGTCATCCACTCCCAGCACTGTGATATATAATGCAACCTATGCACTCGCAAGTAGTCTGTGGATGTTCAGTACAATACCGTTTTCATTACTCACAGCAAGCAGGCACTGGTCTAGGCCCCATAAACCCCCAATGCTATGCCATGCAATGCATACCTCAAGCGGACTTCCTTAAGATAAACTCAACTCACAATTGTAAATCATATGTTTGCTGTTGGTCTAACTACTAGCATGCTCTGCTTCGAGCAGCAACCCCAACAGACCCTTACTCCTTCAACACTCCATCCTATTACTGTTCATCCGTGTGCCACGTCTACTAGTGGCAGCACCAGAACCTGCATTTTTCTACAGTGAGTGTCTCTGAAACTCCCTTAAAAATCAGTGATCCAACAGCTTCAATGGGGTTGCAGGACAAGTTTCAGGAGGAGCATTGAAGCAGAAGAGTGACTTATTTTTAGAGAAATTCGAATTTTACACAGAGCTTAAAATAGTTGACAGAGTTAGTTAGTCTCGTGGGCTCTTTCCTGGTAGTCCCATTAGAGGGGCACTGCCACAGTCTAAGCATGAAATTACAATTGATTTTAATGTTGTTTTTAGGTCTTCAGTTTGAAGATGGAATAATGCCCCCATCGCCTAATATTTTAATGTGGGTGACAAGAGTACGTCTTGACAATTAGCCTGATACTGTATATTCAGAATACATTTGCATATTGTATGTGCACAAACACAAAAGATACTATCTGTAGTGTTAACTACTCCACATACTGCTAGTGTGTTCTGATGTTATATTAGCTAGGAAATGGTTGAACATGAGCATGCACATTCAGTGCAGACCTGCCTAACAAGCATTAGTAAATGCATTAGGTTTCACCTATGTGATTATTAATGATTAGATTATTTTGTGCCCACATCCGTCACATTTAGGAAGCTAAAATAACTGCAGAAAGAGCATCAAAAAGCCTGTTTAGTACAGTAAGATTATAAACGGAATCGTGCTTACTTGAACTTTCCATGGTAGGAATAACCAAGGGCTGTTATGGTGCTGCATTTGCTGAAAGCAATGACTTCCCCCTCCCCCTCCCCTCCACCCCCCCCCACATCCTCCCCTCAAAGCCTACAATATCTGGATGAAATTCTGCACAAGATTTATTTCAGCGACAAAATCAACGCTGAAGTAGTACACACGATAATGGGATCTTACTAGAGCAACCCGCTGGACTGGAGGCAGTATGCAAAGTTTGACCAATACAGGTAACTGGTGCGATTTCTCTTACAGAACACGTAGCACAGCACGTTTTTTGCAGACCTTCACGTCTTATGTACCAAGGTCTTATTCGGAGCGAACTAAGAGTTGTACCGAACGGCACAGGAACAGTCTGCAAGGGATTGGTGAATCGCTAATTCCTTGGGAAAAAGACATCCAGAGAAAAAATGACTGAAGTAATAAAATAGCTAAAACAAAAATATTTTGGGGGAGGGAGGGAATCGTTGCTAGTAACGGAGCTGGTCTATCATTATGATCGATATAACATGCGTTTCATAGCAGACTGTCAAGAAAAACGTAGACGTGTCAACACACGCATGTAATGTAATGTAAACTACATCAAAATAATTGCATGTCTCAAAGT
Source organism: Calotriton arnoldi (assembly GCA_963921515.1). Taxonomy (NCBI): domain Eukaryota; kingdom Metazoa; phylum Chordata; class Amphibia; order Caudata; family Salamandridae; genus Calotriton; species Calotriton arnoldi. The sequence goes on from CAWUFW010000103.1 coordinate 1,071,938, forward strand.
TACAGCTCAAAGAGTTGCAAGCAAAGAAAAACTAGTTATTTAAGTAAGCCCAGTAAGTAGTTTAAAAAGCTTTAAGTGAGCTTACTGTTCACAGCTCGGTGAGCAGTTCCCAGCGCCCGAGCAGCCGAAGGCCCCCTGACTCAAGAAGGAATAACAGTGTGAAGGTAGGGTCCAATTCCTAAACAGCAGGAGCCGTAAGCCTAAACACACATGCCACCTAGTGCGCCCTAAAATCCAACGCATCCCAAGATACAAAACAGCATTCCTACAAGCATGATGCCATATGCAAATGTTTATGAGTGAGCGTAGTGTGTGTGGCATGCCGAGGAGAAAACAAGCATTGCCTTTTGCCCAGAATCACAGAATGTTGAGCGGACACCATGACTCAAATCGGTTTCCTATGTTGCAAAATCCCCAATAAAATGTAGCAGGAGAAAGCTGATGGGAGCATCATGTCACAACAACGGACATCATGGGAGCGCGCTCCCACTGTCTGTAATTAAAACAAGATGGCTGGCACGTCTTTGGAACGCAAAATTAAAATGCATTCCCACTATGCGCTCTAAAGCAGCGCCTGCCATCTTGTTTTTTTACTCCACATATGACCGGTCGAAGTGAATGTAAGGAAGCAATGGGCTCAGTTAACCTCGTAATACGCCTTCTCACTGCGCGCAAGGATCTTTTTTTTTTTTTTTTTTTTTTTAAGAAATTGCAGTTAACACATACACTTTCAACATAACTTTCTCACATCAAGTTTTAACAAGGCTGTTGATGCCACCATGCGGTGTGTATGCTGTGTCTGTATGCAATGAGAAGCCCTTCGCTGCCATCGTGTAGTGTGTACACAGTGTCCATATGTAATGCAGCTGGTGCTCGTGCAAAGCGCGTCGATGCCTTCGGAGGACAATCAGGGAAAGTAACCACAGGTGCATGCTTTAAAGTATAAACTAGCAGCCATGCACCCCCGGACTCTTGTATTGCCGGGGAGGAGAGAAGATGGCCTCTCCCCACTGGTTAAAAGGCATCGAAGAAACAAAAAAGATAAACTGTAAATGTTGTGCAGGCAAACCTAATGAAAGAAGTCCCCCCCCCCCCCCACCAAAGCGGATGAAAAGGAGTACTTGGGCCCTGGGAAACTGATCAGAGAAACACACAAGTAAAGAATAGGAAATAGTATGCAACAACCAATAGAAACGGAGGAAAACTAAGTGGCAAGCACAGAAACCAATGAAAAGCAAGGGGCGGGGTGTAAGCCCCTTTTAAGATTTATATTGAATACAATAGATTGCTTTTTAGGTCTCGCCTGCACAGCGCTTGCAATGGAACACTACACAAGGGGAGGGATCTACATTAGAAAATTTGGTAGAAGGTGCATGAGATGGGTAAACCGGAGAATGAAGGTGCCGGGCTTTAGCAGTGAAGACTGGTCAATAAAATAAAACTCAAAAAAAGGAAGACCCAACGCCAAGAGGGGCACTAGATCCTCTTATCATGTAGCTGGTTGGCAACAGCCTTCTCAGTGATCTTCTCCAGGAAAGTCAGGTAGTCTATAAGAATCCAGTGTGGGCTCTTCATGAGGGGCAGGATATAAACGATGGAAGGTGCCCTTTGGGGAGGGGTGCAGAGACATTGCTGAAGGATGGCATAAAAACTTCACCAATCAGATCCTTCATAATTAATTGACATTGTGTGTTAGGAGGCTCTTAATGAATGGAGAAGACCTGTCGGGTCATTGGTGGAGGGGGTTTCAAAGCAGTCCACTTGAGTGCACCATGGCATGGGATTACTGTAATGAAGTCTGGTGCTTCTGTACGGTTTATGTGCTGTTGAATCCGGTATTTTTAAGTTGTTGCTTGCTGTATACTTCTACTTAAAGCTTTCAGGCGGTGCATCCAGTGTTCAGCTCGCTCAGTGCTTGCCAGCCTTCAAAGATAATTGAGCTCCCTATGGAGAATTCACTCTCTGTCGCCTAGTAGGTAGTCCTAACCTCTGACTAGATTCTTGCATGCAATGCAGATATACTTTCCCTTAACACCATGCATAGGATACACGCTTGCCTCTCACGTTCAGTGCTCTATCAACCTATATGGCGCAGTCTGCACTAAGTAAAATAGTGCAAATAAACCTGGAGTGTACAGCAGCACTGGGATATAAATTCACAATATCTAAATTCTCCGCTTGGAAGAATGCACATCTGTTTACAGAAATAGTGTGTGAACGATCCTGGGAAATCTACTTTATTTTTCAGCCTGTCAAACACAGGTGAGAACTGCAAGACAATATTCACCACCTCCTCACAAGTCCCCAAACATACCAACTATATAACCCCTGATGAAAATGTATGTATAGGTCCAAATCCTATGCATTGCAAAAGGAGCAGATGCCCGACTACAACCTTTAAAGCAAAAAAAGGTAGCTTTACTTTTGTGGATGTATGCACAGTTACGTGTTTGCACTGAGATTTTGGGATAAAACTCTAGGTAGGATGAAAATCTGAGTGTAAACTACAATAAGAAATACACATTCGGTTCTGAATAAAATAATATCCAATTAAGTAAACTTTAAGTAAATGCCTACATGAGCTGAGCGACTGAGTAATTTGGTTGCCATGAATAAAAATGTAAGCCAAATAAATGGTGTTGGAAATGGATCTTTTTGCTGGGTTACCCCAAAACATTTTGCCTTTCTCCTCCTTTTTCTGACCCTCTTTGTGTTGACTTTAGGACTCTGAGCACCCGTTCCTCTGCTAACCAGTGCGTAAGTGCATGTTCTCTGCTCTCTAAACATGGTATAATTGGTTTACATCTGTTTGGCCTATTTAGTTTACCTGCAAGCCCCTTGTAAAGTGGTATACTATATACCCAGGGACTGTAATCCAAATGCTACTAGTTGGCCTGCAGCACTGATTGTGCCATCCACATAAGTAATGTTTCAAACCAGTCTTAGGCCTGCCACTGCAGGTCCTGTGTGAGGTTTACTACCACTTCGACTTGGCATTCAAAACTACTTGCCAAGTCTTAAACGTGCCTTTTATTAAACACAGGTAACCCCTAATGTAGGCCCTAGGTAGCCCTATGGTCAGGGTGCTGTGTAACTAAAAGGTAGGGAATGTACTTTTAAGTTTTACATGCCCTGCTAGTGAAACAGCAAAATTTGTTTCTCACTACTGGGAGGCCTACTTCTCTCATAGGTTAGCATTAGGAATTCCTTAAAACACTTTTAAGCTGTAATACCCGATCAGAGAGGAGTAGTTTTTTATGTTTTGAATGGTAAGGATAAATCCTCTTTAGTGGGAAAGTTGGATTTGACATTACTATTTTAGAAAGGTCACTTTTAGAAAGTGGACATTTCTCTGCTCTTAACAGTGCTCTGTGTGCCTGACACCCTGTCTCCAATACACGTCTGGGCGACAAATACATTTGTGCATTCCCTCTTGACAGCCACAACACAGGACACTCAACTGCATCTGCATACTGATGGGTCTTCCTGAGCAAGGGGATGAGCTAACACTACACATGAATAGGTAGTGTCCTGTCCCCATACAAAGGGCTGATTTACTCCCTTATCACTAGGCTTGCAGGCAGGACTGGGCTTACAGGGGAACCTGTGCACTTCAGGGAATTCTTTTTAAGTCACCACCACATCAAAGGCACTTTTGGGTAGAAGTACTGGGTCTCTGACCCCCTCTAGGTATACACTTTGTTGGACCTGTAGCCAGAAACTGCTGGCTCTACATCTGCACATTGCCAGAAGGACTGCTGTGCTGCCATGAAGGACTGCCACTTTGCTAATTGCTCTGCTGTGCTGGCCTGCTGCCTGCTACTTTTGTGCTATGCTGAACTACAAGTGTTCTCCAAGGGCTTGCTGGCTTGCCCCCTGTTCAGGAGGTCTCAGGATCATCAAAGACCTCACCCCCTTCCACTGCCGTGGGACTTCGTAACTGGTGAGTCCAGCAAGTGGGTTTTGATACAGATCAGCTTGTGAGCGGATTGCCGCCTCGATCTTAGCACAAAGACCAGTGCTTCCCTTTTGTCGAGGACTCAGCGCTCTGGTTTTGTACAACCGTCGTTGTCTACGAGGCTCAAGTTGTTCAGACTGTGCTTGTGCCGATCTAAGTAACCGCTGCACTCCCAGCGGCTGCAGCGCCTTCCAGCACGTCTCTACTTTGACAGGTTGCCCGGGTGACCAAGGGTGGAGCCAAGGGCGCGAGGTTTGTCAGCCGTCAACACGCATACTGTTGTGGTCCAGATCAGCCAACGGCGCAGGACCCGTTCGAGGCCCACCGACAGCTCAATTGAAAGGTACTGTACTGAGGAGTCGTACCCAGAGATTCCAATCACCAACCCACACGTTCACAGGCAGTTCACCTTTTGTTGAATTTCCCCGGTCCTGAGGGGCCTGTATAACAACGAGCCTCTGCCGCTGTTATGTGCACTGTTTTGCTCCACCACGGCGAGGAAGTAATACGTCTCAGTAACCATACGATCGTACGTGCTACTAGCATGAGGTTTACCTTAATGACGGCAAAACGTCTTTTGTCTAGTACTGTGAATACTGTGGCCATTTAATTTGATAACCTGAAGTGTATACATTGTATTTTTTTGCCGTTTTGGTCTTATTTTGTTTATATTACAACAACCTATATTTATAAACCTGTGTGGAGTCTTTTTGTAGTGTATTCATTTTGTTACTGTGTGTGTTGCACAAATACTTCACACATTGCCTCTTTAGATAAGCCCTACAGCTCTGTGCCAAGCTACTAGGGGGTGAGACTATGTTATCTTAATTGTATAGCTAGATTACCCTGACTAGAGTGGTGGGTTCAGCCTGGCCTGGGTGTATACCGTAGCCAACCAAAAACCCAATTTCTAACAAATGGCGTCTTAAGTATAAAAATATTGGTTACTGGCAGTACGGTGATAAAAATCAAAGTGTAATTTTCGTAAAAGAAGCTAGTAATAAGTTTCCAGGTGGATTCAACTCATGCTGGTGGTATGAGAAATTAAAATTGGCAATACATTATATGCGATCACTTCACTAAATGCTGCTTAAAGCACACCTGACCCTCTAGCCACCAAGGATGTTAAAAAGAGCTTGTGGGAGGCAGAGAATGAAGACCGATCTTATGGGCGCAAAATGCAGCAGACTGATACCAGCATGCATATGTCGATGCTATGCTCACATTTATTGTCAACCAGATGATTTCATTTATGATTTCAATTACCAACTGTGAAAAGTCCAACAGAGTTATTGTTTAAAACCGAAACAGTTGAAATGGGTTTTAAAAATTAGACATACTGGTGAAAAGTCAGTGCACAATCTTAGATTGCTAATACATAACTGAATACTTCACAGCAGTTTAAAATGTATACATTTATTTTTTTCAATGTGTTTACTGTACGAAGCTCAACTGTAGATAAGTGATACTGAATGTGTGTGGTGGGAATGACAAAAATTGTTTCTTCAGTGTTTATAAGAATTTTTATTAATGAATGTACTTTTATCAGGTAGTGTGGACCCCTTGCCCGTCCGATATTTATAAGGGAGACTACTTCCAACAAGGAAGCAAAATTAAGTTTAATTCATCTTTCCATAATATCCTACAATCTATCGGCTGCCTCTTTCTGCAATAATACAGCACCTACGGCACAATATTTTCTGTACCATGCTGCACTCCGGTACAAATGCTTAAAGTAGCATTAGTGCTACCCAAACAAAGGATGGACGGAATGCTGAATAAATCATACATTCACCCCCAGTCAAGAGATCTGGGTTAAATCCACATTATTTTGCTCACCATGCCACCCCAGTTTAGACCCAGCCATATGCAAATCAGTCTTGGCCCTGTTCCTTATGGGAACAGTCCAGCCCGAACTGCCAAGCCAGGTCCTCCCTAGACCGGAAACAAGCATCCTGGGACCGGTTTCGGGGTGTTACCCCTCATCAGCCAGGCTAGCTTGAATCCAGTGGCACAGTGAGCAAGGGACCCACGTCTGGGCATACCCATCCCATTTAGGGCGAAAAGTGCTACGCAAACAAAGGATGGACGGAATGCTGAATAAATCATACATTCACCCCCAGTCAAGATGTCACCCTAAGTGGTAAGGGTATGCCCAGACGCGGGTCCCGTGCTCGCTACGCAACCAGCCTGGCCACTAGCCTGGCTGATGAGGGGTGTTACCCTGAAACCGGTCCCAGGATGCCCGTTTCTGGTCCAGGGAAGACCTGGCCTGGCAGTTCGGGCTGGACTGTTCCCATGGGGAACAGGGTCAAGACTGATTTGCATAAGGCTGGGTCTAAACTGGAATGGCGTGGCGTGCAAAAAAATGATGGATTTAACCCAGATCTGTGACAGGGGGTGAATGTTTGATTAATTCAGCATTTCGTCCAACATCTGTTCTTTTTGCTAAAGTAGCATTAGGGCATATTTGCACCACAAAAATAACATTAAGCGATAAATGAAGATATAATGTAAGTGACATGTGAATAGGTTTGTCCCTAAAGATTTCTAGACTCCACATGCTTTATACTGAAGGCATCTATTCTACGCTATGGAAGTTCGAACTGCACCTAACTCCAAACCTCCTCAAGCAGACTACTGAGATCATCCACATTCAGCTTCATTTTCTATATAAGAATCCAGTGTCATTACTGTGCTTTCTTAGCTCCACTGCAAATCTGTGGAGACCCTCTCACACCCTAAGACATGGTGCTGAGAGTAGCTATGAGGCTGCAGAAGTGTCCTACAGAGATCTTTCCCATTCCTGTCCATCTTTCATACTTCAATTCTCAGATTTACCGCTTCGGCTACAAGGTCATAAAAGAAACTTACTGAAGCCTACAGATGCCACGCCTCCACACACAAATTCCCAGATGGTGAGAGACTACACAAGGTACACATAGGGACCATCCACAATATGATCCTTCACACTTAATTAGCGGCATCACTAAGGAGTTACCGGAGAGTGTACATGTACAATACTGTGAAGCTAAGCATTTAGGTACCCACACTGAGGCCCTATTAGAATTTACCAGGGTCCTCCACATATTTGTGTTTGACACCCCAACTCCCCAGGTGCCAATATAGCAGCTTTGAGGTTTTTGGTATCCTTCATGTGCACCTCCACACCTCAATCCTCAGCACCAATATTGCAACTTCAAAGCATTTTAGCCACATCCTAATCCCCAGTGCTATTACTGCAGACTTGAGATTTGCCGAACCTGCACATGCCTCTGTACAACTCAATATCTAGTGCCATTAATTCAGCTTCAAGTCAGTGAGATTCTGCTTATACCTCTTCACACCTCAAACTCCCCGCCGCATCGCGAGAAATCTCAAGCCTGTATACCCCCACTTGCAGGATGGCATTCTGCTGCCAATCACTCCAGCCGAGATTCAGTTTCCAAAACCCTCAGCGCCCAGACTCTCTATTCAAGAAAATGCACGTCTTGCTACTTGATCACATGCCCCTCGGATAGAGTCTGATGCTCCTAACAAACTCTAGAAGTGGCTTCTACATGCCTCAACTCTCTCATTTTGAGCTTGGGCGCTCACAGTTTCTTCAAACTCCATGCCACAAGTCTGAAAATCATCGCCACAAATGTGCACGACCTTAATCTTGACAAGAACATTACCATCAACGACTGAAGACTGTTGATTGCATGCTTTGTGCACACAAGTGTTTACACTCACTTGCTATTCCACTTCCAAAGACGGGCCCCGTTATTGAAGACTTCAAGCCTTTACATGTCCCCCTGGTGGGGGACTTGAGATTCTTCTTCGTTCCCCAGCAATGCAATCAACAGGATTACAGTTCCCCTCCAGCGCTCTAAGCACACAGCATAAAATGAAAGATGTGAGCAAACCACAATAACCAAATAACAATGAGTCATACCTAAAATCTCTCCCTTTGAAAAAGTGTGACAGACGAGATTAGAAAAACAATCCGCGCCCTGATGTTCCAAGCATCATGGGACCTACCACAGTCCATCAGTATATCAGATGGGTGCAAGCCTGGTGATAGTCTGATGCATTTTTAAGTGACGCTAACAGTCTATGGGAATGAAATTGCACTAAAAGAATACGCTTGCTTCTCCTCGGAGCCAGTATTCACTTGCATAAACAGTGGCAAAGCCCTAAGATATCTTCCTGGAAAAGCTAACACTGGCTCAAGAGAGCGCTCCCTCAAACCCACACAAGACTGCAAAATAAAAAATATAAGCAAAGAGATCTCAGAGTGCAAGACAAATTATTGCCTGAGCTCACAAGAACAATCAAATACCAAACAACTTTTCTCAATTTATAAACCAGCACATTTCCATGTTTAACTCTAGAAAACAAAACGAATGAGCCTTTAACTACGGCAATTAAAAAGTGAGATTGGCAACACAAACCCCTCAGCCACCTAGGTATCACGAACGTTTGTGAGAGCCCCAGTTAATAAGAAAAGGAACTCAGGAGAGACCTACACGATTTGAAGTGTCATTCAGTCTCCCCCCCCTCTCACCACTGTTAGTAAAACACAGCTGTGGAGGCAGTGTTGAAACTTTCCTTCACCTTGTCAGTTTGAATGTCAAGTTACCAGTGCCACACTCTTCTGAGCAGAAAGGCCCTCTAGATGTTGCAAGGACTCCGCCATCCATCAAGCGCCCGAATGGCAACATAAAGGAGACCGAGTACAGCACAGAAAGCCTGGCGATGGTTGTTAGGTCCATGGGCTTCAGATACATTTTCAGCGTGGGCTTCTCCTTTAAGGCCACGAATATGCTGTCCTGAGGCAGGAACTGTTTTCAAGCAGTGGTGCAAAAATAGCTTTAGAGGTTAATGATCTAAGTACCGAGTGACCTGTGTAGCCTACAAATATCATGCTTCATATCAGGAATCATGTCCGTCATCCTTCGGAGGTCGGCCAAATACACACTACAGAATCTACTTTGTACCAATTCTAGACATGTACACAACTAATACAAGTAGGCAGCTGATCTAGCAAGAGTAAAACTTATTTACCTGGCCTGCTCAAATGATCCCTGAGCAGCGCGCGAGCCGGCAGCCAGCATCCCCACGACACTTCATTCTAGCACCCAGAGTACTCCACATACATTCTGCCATATCCCCTCGCCGCTTCCTTGTGAAGGACACCACTCGGCATTATACCAGGGGGCGTCCATGGTGGGTTAATATCACCAAAAGACAAGATATTATGAATAGTTAAATGCAAATGGGTTCCAAAGAGCGACAGACACTACGACCAGTATATAGGTAGTGTTACTGTGGGGAGCAAACGCAACCAAATGAAGCTGCAGTCACAAGCAGCCCAGGTAAATCACTAGGCCGGCCAAGGCCACACAAGAAAAGAAGGAGAAGTAGTCATGGCTGGCTCGGAGCTTCTGGGTGCATTTCTGAACGCAGGACTCCACATTCCAAAACAGAATACATGGGTCGCACAACACAGGGTGCCCAACAACTTTCTACTACCACCAATTTAACAATCTTGGAATAAGTGCATTCCACTACTTCAGATCCATCACTTCCCAAAATGCACTAATGTGCCTCAGCAAGAGCACTGCTTAGGTACATTAGTGCATTTTGCGAACACCAACAAACATGACTAAACTATGCATATTCCCTCAGAAAGAAAGCACAATGATATGCACAAACTTATCATCACAACTTCAATAAAAGTCCTAGTGCTCATCAAGAGGCTCAAAAACTTTATGTTCCATCATTCTTATTAAACACACATAGTACTTACTTACTCTCCATCTCTAGGTCTTCGGCAAACCTAGCTGGTCATGCTACTTTATATCCCTATTGCCCAAACACAAACGCATTAAGAGCAATAAAACCATGAATTAAATAAAAAATATATAAATATTCATGAAACCACAAAAACAACCAGGAATTATGATTGTAGAATCAAAACCAAGATTGAGTTGGTAAAAAGATCACACTACGTTCGCAAATAGTTTTTGGATGCTTACCCTTCATGTTGTAGCTCTCTGGTTTACCAGATCCTAAAATATTTCTCTATACACTTGTGGTTTGTAACTCTCCAAATAGTATTGAAAAGCGCTCCAACTCGTGCTATATAAAACTGCACATAAAAAAATAAGACAATCTGCCTGAGGTAAAGGGATAGAGAAAATCAAATATTCAATCAACTTTCCATTTCCGGTAGGATTGCTAGTCTACAGCCGAATCTTGCACACAAACTTGGACTTTCTTGCTTGGCGAGCCAAGAGCCATTGTTAAAGCACAGTTTACATCCAAGTCAGTTATGTACTGATTGCCCTTACCTAGTATAGTTAATGCACAGAGGTTCCAGCTGGAGCTAGGGGAGAACATTTACAGAGAAGGAGATACTTCATCCTAGATATAGATCCAGCATAATTATATAGCTGCCAAGGTACGACCCTTCTTCCTGGTGCTGGTCTTGTCCAAGAAAAACAGCAGCAAAAAATAGATACACCTGGCTGGTCTGGGTCTACAACTGCAGTTTTTAATTCAAGCATTTAATCTAATAAATCGATACCACAGTCTATTTTCACTTCAACCACGGCGCTACATGAGGTGGGATTATATCAGATGTGCTTCTGATGGAAAACCCCGCTCACCTCCAACCACCTCCTCTATCAGATGAGGCTAAGTCCAGCAGAAATGGGGTTTTATCATTTATTCTTTGAATGTCTGAATTCAAGAATTTGCTAACAAAGTTATTTTTCACATAGACAGCAGGTTTTTCTTTTGATTTAAAGGATCACGCCAATATATGATGAGGCTCTGTGACGTGTGTATTCGGTAATTCCGTACCCTTCATGGTTATACTTCTGAAGGGAAGGATACTTGATATAAAGCACACCACTGGAATTATGCGGACAGAGAGCACCAAATTATGTGGCAGACTTGACTGGCTTATGCATCAAGAAAAGACAAATTATGCAGCTTAATGTAGCACATTTTTTGATAGCATTGCTTCCTATATTTTTACACATGGTAATACTGTCTTGGCAAATATTTCACCTTATTAGTCCCAGTGCAACTACCAAATACAGAAATAAGAAACTGAAAGTTGACCAATTAACCTTTGCGAAGGGCCTTCCACTGCGAGTAAACACACTGCGACGTTTTTAGTAACTTTTGATCCGTTTGAGCTACAAGCAATTTTTTGTGTTAAAATCTGCAGATTATGCAGAAGATGATGAATTATGTGGCAAACGTGACAAACCCATAATTATATGAAAAAAAGCTGAGGCCGCAGAATCGCATAATTCTAGTGGCCCTGGCTATACACGGTTGGGTACATTTGAGGGTTTTGGAATGCTGTACAGGGAACAAAGTCTGAGCAGCACGGTACCACACAGAACAGAATAGTGTATTCAGAGTAAGGTTCTCAGCAATGGTACATATATAAGACACATGTAGCCAAGCCATCAGTTACTTACCTTCGGTAACGATGCATCTGTAAGAGACATGTAGTTATAGATTCCTTACCTTAAAATTACCCCCAGGCGTCAGACTGGATCCGGAGAAATTTTTTCTTAGCCGTACCCCTGCGCGTCGGTAGGTGGCGTCGGTCGACTGCGCGTTAGTCGCCTGCATCGTGATTGCCGGGATGACGTCGCGGTGTCTACTAAGACGCCGCCCCTGCATGCTGACGTCAGTTCTGACACGACTTTCCACGCCAGAAGCGCAGAGCCATGCAAGACACTGACCACTGGTGTACATAACTAGGGCCCTGTAAGGGAGTCCCTATCCCTAGAAGTCAGTTCGCAGAGCGGGGAGGATGGGTGGGGTGGTAAGGAATCTATAACTACATAAATCTCTTACAGATACATCGTTACCGAAGATAAGTAACTTGTTAATCTGAAAGATTGTAGTTATGGATTCCTTACCTTAGAATAGATACCCCAGCAATACCAATCCCGGAGGAGGGTCTGCGAACTAAGTTCACACCAAGAAGTCCTGGAGAACAGAACGGCTGAAAAAGCAGTCTCTCCGGACTTGGCTGTCCAGGCAGTAATGCCTGGTGAACGTGTGCAAGGATGCCCATGTGGCTGCCTGACACGTCAAGTAAGGGAACTCCGCTTCCCAAAGCAGTAGTGGCTGCAGTCGCCCTGGTAGAGTGGGCGCACAGTCCCAGTGGAGGTTCCTTTTTAGCCAAAGAAGAACAGATTTTGATACATAGGACAACCCATCGAGAGATGGTACACTTTTGCACTGCCCGACCTTTCTTAGCGCCCACATAACCCACGAAGAGTTGATCGTTCACCCGGAAGTCTTTTGTGCGGTCAAGGTAGAAAGACAGCGCACGCTTTGGGTCCAGACGGTGGCATCTCTCCTCCTCTTTGGAAGGGTGAGGAGGCGGGAAGAAGGTGGGCATTGTGATGGTCTGATCTATGTGGAAGGAAGTAACCACTTTGGGCAGAAAAGAGGGTCTAGTACGGAGGACTACTTTGTCCGGATGGACAGCAAGAAAGGGAGGTTTAGAAGATAAAGCCTGAAGCTCACTCACCCTGCGAGCAAGGGTGATGGCAAGCAAGAAAGCAGTCTTCAAAGTGAGGAGACGAAGAGGACAATTATGTAGTGGCTCAAAGGGAGCACACATAAGATAAGTGAGCACAAGGTTCAAGTCCCACTGGGGCATTACGAAAGGAGAAGGAGGAAAGAGATGAGTAATGCCCTTCAGGAATCTGTTAACAATCAAGGACTTGAAAAGAGAAGGCTGATCAGGAAGGCGGATAAAGGCCGAAATGGCCGAAAGATAGCCCTTAAGAGTGCCCAGAGCAGAGCCCTGCTGCGCCAAGGAAAGAATGAAGAGAAGAACCTCTGAAAGAGGGACAGAAAGGGGATCCACAGCCTTTGCTGTGCACCATGCCACAAATTTGTTCCATCTACAGGCGTACACCGTTTTGGTGGAGGGACGCCGGGCTGCCAAGATGACGTTACAGACTTCGGAAGGAAGGTCGAAAGCTGTCAACTGTCGCCGTTCAATCTCCACGCAAGTAGGTGGAGGCTGGACAGGTTTGGGTGGAGGACCGCCCCCTGCTGCTGCGACAGAAGATCCTCCCGAAGAGGCAGTCTCATCGGAGGATCGATGTCCATGCTCAAGAGCTCGGGGTACCAGACTCTTCGTGCCCAGCCCGAAGCCACAAGAATGACTTGGGCACGGTCGCGCTTGATTTTCTTCAGCACTCTGGGTAGAAGTGGGACAGGTGTGCAGGAGGCCGCAATTCCACTCGTGACAAAGGGCGTTTTCGAGCGAGTGCCGCCTTGGAAACTCCAACGGGCAGAACTGCTGACATTGCGCGTTCTCTTCGGTGGCGAATAGATCTAACCAAGGCTCTCCCCACTGCTGAAAAAGACCTTGCACCACCTCCGAGTGAAGACACCATTCGTGATCCATCATGCACCGGCGGATGAATTTTTTCGCACTGGAATTGAGGGAACCTGCCAGGTGTTGAACCACCAGTGATAAGCCCTGATGTTCCAGCCATGTCCAAAGGCGAAGAGCCTCTTCACATAGGGTCCACTACCCCACCCCACCCTGTTTATTGCAGTACCACATGGCATTGGTGTTGTCCGTGAACACCTGCACTACTCTTCCTTTGACAGAGGGAAGGAATGCCTTCAGTGCAAGACGAATCGCCCGGAGCTCCAGAAGGTTGATGTGGAGCCCGGACTCCGCCAGAGACCAGAGGCCTCTGATCTCCGCCTCCCCCTTGTGGCCATCCCAGAAGTGACGCATCAGTCACTACTGTGAACTATGGTTGGAGAAGGGAAGAGGGATCTGCCGCTGACCCAATCCTGGTTCGTGAGCCACCACTGCAACTGACTTGCAGTCGCCTCCGAGACCTGGACACCATCGGAAAGATTCCCCTGATGCTGCACCCACTTGAACTTCAGGTCCCACTGCACAGCCCGCATATGCTATCTGGCATGATCTACCAGCAGGAGGCCTTGATGCCCAGCAGCCTCAGGGTCATTCTCACCGACACCAGGGAAAGAGGCTGAAACATCGGTATTATAGCCCGAATATCCCGAACTCGCTGCTCGGGAGGATAGACCTGAAACTGTGCTGTGTCCAGAACCGCTCCGATGAAAAGGAGCTTCTGAGAGGGAATCTGGTGTGACTTGGGCACGTTGATAGTTAACCCCAGCAAATGCAGGAGGTCCGCCGTAATCTGGAGGTGGGAAACGACAGCCTGCGGCGAGCCCGCCTTCAACAGCCAGTCGTGGAGATAGGGGAAGACTGGAACCCCTGATCTACGCAGATGAGCTGCGACCACCGCCATCACTTTCATGAACACCGGAGGGGCGCAGGTAAGGCCAAAAGGAAACACGATGAACTGAAAATGCTCGTGGCCTACCGTGAACCCTAGGTAACGCCGATGGGCAGGCAAGACTGGGATGTGAAAGTGAGCGTCCTGCAATTCCAATCCTACCATCCAGTCTCCAGGGTTGAGGGCAGGCAAGACCTGAGCCAAAGTTAACATCTTGAACTTCTCCTTCAGGAGGAAGCGGTTGACGTCCCTGAGGTCTAAGATAGGATGCAGGCCTTTGTCCTTCTTGGGCACCAGTAAGTAGTGGGAGTAGCAACCACAACCTACTTCTGGCACAGGGACGCGTTCTATAGCTCCCTTGGCCAAGAGAGCTGCAACTTCCTGGCGGGGAAGGGCCAAATGATCCTCGGACATGCGATGGAGTGTAGGTGGCATGGAGGGAGGGAGGGGTAATCTCGAAGGGGAGGGAGTAGCCCCTACAAAATATCTTCAAAACCCACCTGTCCGACGAGATGTTGCGCCAGTGGGGGAGGTGATGGCGAATCCTGCCGCCCACTGGCAAGTGGTGGCCCTGAAAAGTCCGACTAGGAAGGTTTAGAGGCTGCTGCAGGTGGGGCATTAGTGGACTGGCCCGCCCGCTGGCCCCCAGACCCACGTCGTTGGGTCCCACATCCCCGGCCGCGCAGAGGCTGAGTAGCTTGAGCAGGCCTGTGGCTCTGGGTGGAGCGTGGTGGGGCACCCCTTCCATAGCCACGAAAGGGGCGAAAGGCAGACTGCATGGGGCAAGAGGTGGCAGCGAGGCCCAAGGATCTGGCCGTAGCCCTAGAGTCCTTGAAACGCGCGAGCGTGTTGTCCGCCTTGTCGCCAAACAGGCGACGGCCATCAAAGGGCATGTCCAAAAGGGTCGATTAAACATCCCCAAACAAGCCAGTGGACCTCAGCCAGGCGTAGCGCCTCAGGGCTACGGACGTTGAAATCGTTCTACCCAGCGAGTCTGCGGTATCCAGCCCACACTGGATGGCGAACTTTGCTGCGTCTCTACCCTCTGCGACAACGCAGGTGAGCACGGCCCGGGCCTCCTCCAGGCGCTGCGGCAGCACTTGCGCAACCGTGCCCCACACAGAGTGTGTGTAACGGCCCAAGAGACATGCGGTGTTCATCGACCGCAGTTCTAAGCTGGCGGAAAAAAACTTCTTCCCAAGATGGTCCAGCTTCTTGGATTCCCTATCTGGGAGAGCAGTAGGGAACGCGCCTTTTGATGTTGAGGCTTGGGCCACTAATCTCTCGGGGGTAGTGTGTTGGGAGAGGAAAAGTGGGTCGCCCGGGGCTGGGCGGTGGGGTCGGGCAATCATCCTATCCACAGTAGCCCCTGTGCTGGGACCAAGTGCCCAGAAGGATGTCAGTGAGGGCCTCATTAAAAGGCAGCAGGGGCTCCAAAGAGGCCGCTGCCGGCTGAAGCACCTCAGTCAGGAGGTTAGTCCTGACTGCCACTGTAGGAAGCTCAAGGCCCAAGGCCTCAGCCGTCCTACGCAACACCACAGCTTAGGAGGCCCACTCCTCCGTAGCCACGGTAGGGGGAGAAGGCATACCAAGGTCTGGTGAGGTATCCAGACCACTGGCCTCACCCAACTCCTCTCACCAGTCTAGCTCCTCAAGTTGGTCTGTTGATGGTCTCCAGACCCCTCCCAGTCCTCCTCACCCTCCTCTGGCTGCCAGTCAGGGCTGCCCAAAGATGCTATGCAGCGCTTCGTAGAAAGCTCGGAGCTGGGCAGGGGCTGCTTCGGATTGCGGAAAGGGAGGGAAGCGCAGAGTCTTCCCAGAAGCGGGCTCTGAAGGCGGAGCCGGAGAGCGATGACGCTCTGGTTCCCGCGTCGCATCGGCCGATGGACCGGGAGAAGGCGAAAAGCGACTGTGCTTCGACTTACCCGAGGAGTGTGAAGACTTCAATGACGAGTGTTGATGGCTCCGCAGCCGGTCCCGAGACCTTCCTCTCGACCTGGACCTCGAGCGGCGCGGAGCCGACTGCCGGGCCTCCAGAAGCTTTCGGGACCGCTCCCGCAAAGACTTCGGGTTCATGGGCCGACAGTCAGAGCACGACTTCGGGTCGTGGTCGCGCTCCAGGCACCAGAGGCACACGAGGTGAGGATCCGTGACAGACATCAGCTTGTGACAGGAGTCACAAGGCTTGAAGCCGGTCCGACGATGGGAAATCCCAACATGCACCAGGAGTCGAAGGACTCGAAAAAGATGTTGACAAAGGTCGGAAAAGTTTTAGTGAAAAAGTGACTCAGGAGCACGCTCTCTCCGGATCTGCGCTGGCTGGCGCGGAAAAAGAACAGACGTCAGCGCGCAGGGGCGGTGTCCAAGTAAACACCGCGATGTCGTCCCGGCGACGACGAACGCTGAGTCGACCGACGCCACTTACCGACGCGCAGGGGTACTGCTAAGAAAAAATTTCTCCGGATGCAGTCTGACCCCTGGGGGTAATTCTAAGGTAAGAAATCTAGAACTACAGTCTCTTTCAGATAACATTCACACACAGTACACGGTCAACACTCCGAGCTTTGGACAGGAGAAAACATTCTGCTGCAAGGAGCGGGGTCACGTCTAGAGACTTCCAGAACCAATCTAAGCACAGAGCTCTCATTCTGCCTTAGTAAAGTGAAGTCCCTAATTTAAACATGTTCGCATACCTAAGGATTCAACCTATGGGCAGATTTCTTGGAAGCAGAGTGATCTGAAGCCATCTCTAGCCACTACATTTATGATGCGGTTTTGGTGCTTGTTAAATATGCTGGTGTGCAAAGCACTGAAGCTTGACTCCACACTACCATTTTATGATAATTAGTCAAGATGCCACTAAACGCCCCATTTTTGGTTGGTGGCTTATATTGGATGACCAACACCTGGCCAAGCAAAGCTCCAAATAATAATTTAGCTTAGTCTCTAAGCATTATTATACACATTAGTGCATTTTACATACATTGGAAGGATAGAAGACAGATGACTTGCTGGGATTCATACTCGTCCTTGTCTTTTCCTGGAGCACAGAGTCAGTTTGTGAAATTATAACATGTTTGGAGACAGTAGAAGGACAGGCCATCAAAATCATCCAGGATGCCTGTGAGAAACCCAAACTTGTATACAATTGAGGAAGGAGGTGGTCAGGGCAGTGGCAAGGAACATTGCAATTGGAGGACAGAGGTATGGAAGGCGCAACCGTAAAGCGGAAGAACATGCAGTTTCTACAAGCCTGCGCATAGGCCGGAAAGCTAAAGGTTGGTGGGGCACCACTTGGTATTAAGCTGCATAGTTCTATGGAGCAGAAAGAGGTGCACATAGACGAAACAAAGAAACATGCTTGATGAAAGAGTGCGTGGCGAAGTAATTTCAGATATAGCCCAAGAATTCTTGAAAGGCCAACCTATTTTATTCTTTAAAGTCGATGTATTTAGTATCAAAATTGGAGACAAGTAAAGCTTGTTATTTACACAGAAGGCGCCGTTTTATCCACAGGTACACTATAGGAACAAACCCGAATGAGACAGAGGAGGCGATGCATTCGGTCTGGTACCACAGGAGTGAGGAGCAATTTACACCGTGGCACCAGAACCATGCACATCCGATCACACAGGAAGGCACAAGGATGGCGCTGTGGCGACGACTGGCACTGGAATAGTTTTATTTTCTCATTAGCCTTCTTCAGAAATTTAAGTCGATTTACTTTTTTGTTCTATATCTTCAAGAAAACCAAAACCATCATTTAAATCTCAGAAATTCCAAGTTTCTTTACTCGCAAGCCTGAGGCAACATTTTAAGAATCCAAACATTTGCAGCGGAGCAGCTGTTTTACAAACAATGACAAATGCTGACCGGATAGGGCGGCGAATGTTTATATACGCGCAATACTATAAATATTAAAACATAAATTACCCCAGAAGGACAGCAGATACCAGAGGACTGCACTGGTTTGTTGTAGGAGAGAAACTGGGGTTCCTGCACAGTTCAATAATTGCAGAGGACCGGAAAGAAGGCAGAAGACAGATTAAAGGTGCATTAAGCGGGGCACGGATTGGTTAATACGCCTAATTTGCTGGGAATGTAAACTGCGTTATTTGATACGGTCTATTGGGCTGTCTTCAACAAATGCAACAATCGTATTACCAGAAGTCACACATTTACAATCACCTGGTTTTTGGAAGCCGTTTCTCTATATATTACAATAATAGGTACTGCCCAGTGTCTCACTGCAATAACCTGCTCGATTGCCCAAAGTAATACATTGTAAAAACGTGCTCCATCATCCAGGGCAGTAACCTGCTTCACGAGCTCCCGTTCTGTATATTTACACGTCAATAGCCACCGTTTCACGCAGGTTTAGCCCAAAGAGGCCATTTTGAGTCAAATAAAAAGTCCCAGTTTATGCATAATTTACACGCATGGCGATAATACACGTACCTGGCAGGCGCAACAAAGCCAGTCAACGAAATCCCTCTGCTTCCCCTAAACCCAGCAAATGCTGGCGGGCCTCGTTTTCGGAGAACTTAGGCTAGCGCACAGTGCAGGGCAGTAAACTGCAAAAGCAGCCATGTGTCAGACACAAAGGAAGCCAGGCACAGCGTGCTTCCATGATGGGTGGGCCTCCGTATCAGGACAGGTCTAGAGCCCTAGCACCTGCACCTATCCACGTAATGGACTGCTGATTACCTTTTATCATATGTGCACTACAGCAAAGTACACACATGGAATTACAGTATTTACACTATATCAAGGAACCAAACAAGGCGTGCGCCTAGAGGGGAACCCCGGTACTCTCATAATAGATCATTGTGATTCTTCCATCATATCCCCGAGCTGGTAAGTCCTGTAGTAAAAGGTGAGGCGTCTACCACACTATTTCTTCTCTGGATGCCAACAGAATATCCAAGTTACACAATATACAGACAAAGCTAGCAATGAAAACAAGCACTGGCAAAGCCCATAGGTTTCAGCTCTGCAAAATCTATTGGTTTAGGCAATGTTTTTTTAGACATCTTACACAGCAGCACAAGCTGCTGAGCAGCATGTCAAATTTAAAACAAAAAGCGCTACGATGCAATAAATGCTGGGTGCATCACAGAGCTTTTTTTAAAAGTAACTTTAAGGCATTTTTCACAGCAGCTCACACTGCTGCGTAACATGTCTAAAAAACATTGACAAAACCATTGGATTTCGCAGAGGTAAAATCTATTGGCAAAGCCAATGTTTGTGTAATTAAGCAAAGACTTTGAAACTGAAACTACAACTGAATCAACCTTTCCCCAACAGGCGGGGCTCGGCTGATCAGGAAGAAAGGGAGTGCTTTATTTTGGTGAGGTTTGTATAAGTAATATAGATTTAAGGGCACAGGGTAAACAATGATGCAAGCGATAATTTCCATATACTGGCATGACTTGCAGGCGGTCTTCCGTGCAAGCCTGCCCGGTGTTTTAGGCCAGGTATCTCTAACCAGACAGTGCAGTGCTTGGCCCTATCCCACCCAGCAGCAACACCAGCTATCAGCATCATTACCTTAATATTACAGAATGCTTCACAACCAGGGATTACGTCACTCTTGGTCTGCACATCGAAAGCACTGTGGGTTGGTGAGAGAGTGGGGGGAAACGGCCTGCAGATGCACTCATATGGAGTGCTCGTTCCAAAATGAAAAAAGTACCTTCATAATGTGTAGCCAGTGGAAGGACACTGGCCAGAAGCCGGAAGCTCCACGCCGTGGCATGGATAGCAGAGCAGGAAGTAAAAGCAAACGACATGCTGAACACTCAGATGTATATTAGAGCGATTTTGGAATAGGTAAATGTTAAGTATTGGACAGGTTCTAAGCCCCTTTTAAGATTTTTTGGGGGGAGTGGGGGTAATACAAGAGATTTTGCAAGCGCTGCACAGGCGAAACCTAAAAAGCTACCAAATATATATATATTTATATCTCCAATTAGGAAGTTTTCAGAACAAGTGTCCAGGACATTTCAGGTAGCAATCACACAATTGTATAGGGTAGCTAGCAACTTGCATTAATAAATCATGATGTGGGTAAGGTGCACCAGTATTAAGATAAGTAGTAAGAGTCTTACAATTCAGGAAGAAAAAGTTTGCACCACACACTAACTTGTACAGGCTAGAAGGCCACTGCTCTCACAGCATGTAATAGGTTCCCAAGTACTTGGACATCATGTAAGATTACACGCATGGAATTTCCAACAAAAATGCTGCATGGCCAGGTAGCAGGGTCAACCATGACACTGTATCAAAGAAACAAACATAGTGCGTCCGGAGCCCCATTACGTTTAATATCCATGTGCTGGATCACTACGTATCTGCATCGCTGCTACTGCTGGACAAGTCATATAGCTGCCACCCAGACTAGTTACCGCCACCCTATAAGGTAATGCAGGGTAGGTCCAGTAAGGCTTGATCTGTGCTATGTTTTCAGCATAATCACCTAACAACTTTATGTAATTAATGTAAATGAGATTCCTTGAAAAAAACCTGTGATAATATTGAAAATGCGGGTTGGATCCCGCACTCCTGGACCAACTTCGGACACACTGGATGTAAAGGGCCGATTTTTACTTCCATCATGTCCATTAGCTCAGTGCCATCCCATCAATGTGATTTGTTGCTGTGCACCTTAATCACTACCACAATGCAGGAAAGCCTACTCAGCTGTTAAATCACAGAGTAGCAGCAGTAGTCACAGTGCGTATATCTCGACAATGTAATGAGTTGCTGAGTAACACTATCATAATCTTGTGCTGGAAAGCTGTACATCAGAGTCACCAGTCTATGTACATGCAGTCTATTCACGAAACAGGATATCCATGTAAAAGGCATTTACTTACATCACAGGCAGAGTACATGCACCAGAATCATATAATGGAGTGGCACGTATCTGCAATTACACTGTGCAGCTTACATGGGTCCTAGTTACGGCAAACCCACAGACCATGGGTGCATGTACCACTTAGACAAGCAATGGAATGCTGGGGGCCTGTATTCTATTCATAAGTTAGAGTAGTATGTCCTGCCTCATGGTCCAGTTCATACATTTGATACATAAGAGAATTATTTCATTGCATGATATCCATGTGTCACAACGCTACAAAGTGTATTAGGACCATGAAATACAACACTGAATATGCATTATTGAGTTACTGACATCTAATGGAGCATCGGGTATATAAGTCACAGACACTGCACCTGTGTGATGAACCTGAAAGAGGCATCATATTCATATAGTAGAACAATAGCACATTGTGGTGTCTTGCTGATCTCACCTGGAATCTGGAATACGTGCCGTGTTCCAGATTCCACGGAAGGACGGTTTGGCCCAGGCTTGTGCCGTGTTCCAGATTCCACGGAAGGACGGTTTGGCCCAGGCTTGTTTGAAGGAGTTGCTTGTATTTTCTCCACGACAAATAAAACTACTTACCTTCATTCCTGTATGCTGTCATCTTTGGGTGGAACAACATTATACTGGCGACGACTGGAAAACGAACCTCCAAGCCTCGAGCACTGCAGTTAGCAGATCGTGAGTCCATAGACTGTCTGAAGCGTGCCTCTGCGAACCGTCTGATGAAGTCTCAGTTGGTGACTATCCGGACTCCCGAAAACCTCTTTTAAAAGGAAGGCTGCTGTGAGATTTTATTGATTTATTTGCGCTTTGGCCGTTTCCCATTTTGAGCTGCCTCTCACGCACGGAGCATGCCTCGCGCTCTCATCTGAGCCCGCATGTGTTGTCTCTCGCGCATAAATTTTGAACGTGACATTACCAGCGCGTGTCAAGGAATTATTGCGTGTCTAAACAAAGGCTTTCATCAGAGCTCGCATGCGCTGTCTCTCTTGCATAAGATTAGAACGCGCTGTTATCAGTGCGCGTCCAGGAATCTGGTCTAAACAAAGGCTAGAGCGCTAACTTCCTCTTACAATTCCATTGCTCTTGCTGACCAGCGTTTCGGCGACACGCACGCCAGTGTTACTTTTTATCATTTTATGCTGTGTCTCAACATTGTCTAGAGTGCCAACTCCTTACTCCTGAATCCCATTACTACTGGGGACCAGTGTTTTGGTTACACGCACTCCAATAATACTTTGTATCACTTCATGCCAGCATGTTGCCATCTCTGTACTGCGGCGATACGCACGCCAGTGTTAAGTTATCCATTTCAGCCAGCGTGTTACCTCATTTACGTTTATGCAACATATATGTCTACAGATCCTTTGTGGGTGATCTCGCATAATTCCACATGCAAGAAATCTGTACATATTAATTTTATTAAAGACGTATTACTGCTTCTATATTGTGAGTTCCTATTGTAGTGCTGCAATCGCACTCTTTCATTCACAATTAGCGAACACATAATCACCGGTGATTCGCACACCTTTTGTTTCTTCTTTTCTTCATCATCCTAATTATGGACTTTTAGTGCACCTGCTCCATTTTTACCTTCTCCAGGTGAACCCATACTTGAATGGAAACAATGGAAAGAAGGTTTAGAGGCCTACATTGAAGCCATTGGTGGTGATGATTATACGGACAAGAGGAAATTTGCTATCTTAAACATTGTCTTGGTGCAGAAGGTAGGCGCATTTTAAGTAATTTACCTCCTATTCCTTCAAGTGATGATACTGATGCATTTGATGAGGCCATCAAACAACTAGACAAACTATATGTAAAAAAAGTTAACGAGGTTGTTGCTCGTCACAAATTTCTCAGCAGAGGTCAGTTAATGAATGAATCTAAAGACGTTTTTGTCAATGATCTGAGAACCTTGGCATCCAAATGCAATTACTCAACGTTTCATGACCAGATGGTACGTGACCAACTAGTACACAAAGTTGCTGATGTCAAACTACAAGAAAATTATTATCTGCTGAGGATTTGACGCTAAACAAAGCCATTGATATAGCCCATCGCTTTGAGGATATGAAACTTGGCTTGAAGGAACTTGCTGAACAGGAAGTTACTACGGTTCATTTAGTCAAAAAGACTAGTACTGTTGAAGGCAACTCTAGTAAATCCAAAAGTAAAACGTATACCAACCAAGAAAGAAAAGATTATATGCGTTTCAAATGTGGTATTCCTGGTCACTTAGCCAATGATAAAAGGTGTCCTGCCATTGGTCAAGTATGCAGATATTGTAAATTAAAAGGACATTATACTAGGATGTGTAGGAACAGGAACAAATCCAAGAATAGAAATATTGATTATAAGAACCAAAATGCTGAGCAAGTGAAAGAAGTCGACTGCGACCTCGAAGATGAGGAATTTCTTCTAGCGGTTTATGAAGTTAACAGCAATGTGAAAGATGCTCCTTTTTGCACTGTTGTAATTGGTGATAAGGATGTAAGAGTCATGGCAGACTCTGGTGCTAGACACACTCTTATTGGGGATGAATGGTTAAAAGAATTTCCTAATGTATGTTTATCTCCTCCAGACATCAAACTTGTAGGTTATGGGAGAAAACCCATAGATGTATTAGGATTCTTCACAACCACTCTTAGTTTTAAAGGAAAATCCATTTCTTCCAAAGTATATGTTGCAAGGGAGGGTTCATGCCTTCTAGGGTGGCCTTAGCAAAGGGACATTATGATCACTCTAGACCCCAACCATCCTGATCAGGTTCTTGGGTACTCGGATTTAATTCTTCATGTTGGGATCGATCCTGCATCCGAGTGGGGAAAACGGTTTCCCAGTGTGTTCTCCTCTTCTCAGTTAGGTCTTCTTAAAAATTTTGTCCACAAAATAATTTTGAAACATGATGCTGTACCTAGAGTTCACAAGGTTAGAAATGTCCCATTACATTTAAGGGAAGCTGTTAAGAAAGAATTAGAGAGATGTCATCTTGATGTTATTGAGGAGATTGAATCCTCAGAGTGGTTGTCACCCGTTGTTGTCGCACACAAACCTAATGGCCAAGTCAGATTATGTGTAGACTTAAGAGATCTCAACAACAGTGTATGGGTGGACAGGCATCCTTTGCCCAATATTGACGAGATGTTTGCAAAACTCAAAGGTGCCTCAGTATTTTCCACGCTTGATTTGTCTAATGCTTATCATCAGATAGCTCTCCATGAGGATAGCAAACATCTCACCTCATTTATTACGTCTGAGGGTGCTTTTAGGTACAAAAGAATGCCTTTTGGGTTAATATCTGCATCGTCTGTTTTTCAAAGATTAATGCATAAATTGTTTAAGGACATCAAAAATGTATTATACTTTCAAGATGATATTCTTGTTTTTGCATGCAATTCACAAGAACATACCGACACACTTCACAAAGTTTTGTGTATCTTACAGGACAATGGTCTGACTTTAACAAAAGACAAATGTAAATTTGGGGTAACATCTGTAGATTATCTGGGTCATTCCATAAACAAAGATGGCATTTCTCCCAAGCAAAATCTTGTCAGAGCCATTGAACAGGCACCAGAACCTCAGGATAAGGACCAGCTTAGATCTTTTCTAGGTCTTGCAGAGTATTATGCTAAGTTTATTCCTGTGTTTTCTGACAAAACTGTACATATGAGAACTCTGATGAAGAAGAACCAGTCATTTTTGTGGGATGACAATTGTGCCAGCTAATTTAAACAATTGAAGAATAGCATTTCATCTGCACCTGCTTTAGCCACCTTCAATACTGCTTATGACTCTGTAATTGTTTCTGATGCTAGTAATGTTGGTTTGGGTGCCGTTCTCATGCAGAATCAAAATGGTCATTTAGTCACAGTTGCTTTTGCATCTAGACCGTTAAAAGGAGCTGATTGCAAATACTCTACTCTAGAGAAGGAAACTCTTGCATGTTGGTGGGGCATCGAGTATTTTCGAAAATATGTTTATGGCATTGTTTTCAAGGTGAGGACTGACCACTGTCCTCTTGTAGATTTATTTACGACCAAAGGTTGTGGTAGAGCCACTTCCAGGATTGCCAGAAGGCAATACAAGTTACAAGACTTCCATTTCAAAGTTGAATACATTCCTGGTGTAAAGAACATTTTCACTGATTGTCAAGGTTACCAGTGGTTGACGACAATGAGGTTGAAGAGGATGAGGACTTAGAGAAAGTTATCTTGATATGTGAGGTATCCAAGGGCTGTATTCAAGAGAACCAATGGAGAGTGGCGTGTGAATGATGTTGTTCTTAAAGAGGTCATTAGTTACATCAATTCTTCATGGCCTAGGAAGGCTGACATTTCAGAAAGTCAGCTTCCTTTCTTTCATGTAGCCCACGAATTATCCTTACAAAGTGATGTTTTAATGAGAGGTTTGCAGCTTGTTGTGCCTGTAGATTTACAACAAACCATTCTAGATATGGCGCATGAGGGACACCCTGGTATGACCAGTATGAAAAGAATTAGAAGCGAATTTTGGTGGCCAGCTACGGATAAGTGTGTAAGCGCAAAGTCAGAGGTTGTATTGAATGTTGCATTAGTGATAAATCCCAAAAAACTGTTACTTATGAACGTCTTCCCATTTCTAGACCGTCACGTGTATGGGAATGCGTATCTCTTGACATTGCCGGTCCAATGAGTTTGGGCCATAATCCTGTGTATGCCATAGTTCTTATTGATCAGCTATCTCAGTGGCCTGATATTAGATTAGTTCCCCATATAACCTCGAAAGTTGCGATTCAATTTTTAAATTATGTATTTGAAAGAGAAGGGTTTCCTGAATCTCTACTTACCGATAATGGGGTGCAATTAACATCCTGTGAAATGAAAGTTCCTCGACAGTCATGGCATTGTTCACAAACGCTCATCTGTTTATTACCCCCAGAGCAATGGGATTGTGGAGAGGTGGATCAGGGTGTTCAAGGAAGGATTACAACTGGCCATCAGTAATGGAAAAAATTGTAATCAAGCCATCAAAGAGATACTTTGGAGTTACAGAAATACTCCTAGGTGTAATGGTGATCTATCTCCTTTTGAAACAAGAAAGACAGCTTACCCAGTTTGAAAAAGGCTGCTTTTATGTAGTACGTGTATCACATTGTATACAACCCTGGCACACGCCTTACATGCCATTTTGGCTCTACTAAACATTAGTGAAAACCTGTCCCCAAAAATGCACACTGCATAATTCCACTACACAACACATTTCACCATCTCATAATTCCACACCACGCAATTCAACTACACATTATTCCACTACATATCACATAATGCCAATCCGTCAAATTCAACTCCACAAATTTTCACTCCAATCCATGCCACATAATTCCACTTCACATAATACCACTCCATGCCACATAATTCCGTTACTGTCCTTGCAAAACAATTCAACTCCAAATAATTACACTACACATAATTACACTCCAACCTACATAATTACAATTCACAACTCCTAATTGCACTCCACATATATCCACTTAGCTACAAACTACATAATTACACTCAATACAATTCATCTCTGCAACGTGCCCCATATTTACAATCCACATAATTCCACACCATGCCATTCAATGCCTCACCACACAATTTAACGCCACACAATTCCACGCCACACAATTCCATTCCACACCACATAATTATACTTCACATAAATCTGCTCCATGCCGCATACTAACAATCCACATAATACACTCCACACCATGCCTCATAATTCCTGTCAGCTTAATTTCACTCAGTGCCACACAATTCCACGGCACAAAACCCAACTCCACAGCACATAATTCCGCTACACAATTCCACATCATGCCACATAATTCCCCTCAATACATGCCACTCCACAACACGCAATACCACTATACATAAGTCCTCTACACTTAATACCACATAATTACTATCCACATAATTCCATTGCACACACTGATCTAGCATTTCTCAAATTGGTTCGCTTCAGGTCTTTTAGCACAGACCTTTACCATAACTTTTCAAAAAATCCAAGCTGCAAACTCTCCTTCTTTCAGTGTCTTCTGCTTACAAAAGCGCAGCCTCTTTACACGTCTATAACATTCTCCACTTCATTCTCTCACACACTTTCTACTACTCTATCTAGAGTTCATACATAAACTAGCAATCCCTCTCAATCTTACTTTCTACCTATTCTATACAACTCTCGCCTTTATCTATTCACCATTCCGCATAAATACAAATTCACTACACACCACACAATTCTACCCTGCACAATTCCACAACTAATAAATCCAAACATCATTCCACTACAAACATACATTCACTCCACTACAAACAATAAACATAAGTAAAAAACAATAACACAACGCCAGTAGCTCTTACTTTCACAAATGTGAGTCTGATTGCATTGCAAATGCTTGTTTCTTTAATCCATGTTGCATAATAGATGTATGAAACTTTGACAAAAACAATAGACTTTCCATAGGCGAAACCTTTTGAGTTTTCCAATGCTTGTTTAGTTGTTGTTACCTCACTTAGCATGTCACATAGAAATAAAACAAAAAGGCACTTGTGGAAAATCAGACTAGAGACCTGCCGCATTGGTTGTCGGCGTTCTAACCGTTCAAACTCCCCTGGGAGTGCCTGTATGTGCGTCCCTGGAAACTCAGAAGGGATGGATAGAAATATCCCCAAATACTTGAAGAGATGTTACTCTTATAACTCCAGTCCTTGAATATTTGGTGAGTGTCAGTTTATGAATAGTGCCGTACTTTAAGCGAACTGTGAGATTAAAAATGCTCTCCCATGCACACAAAAAACCGAGGGGCCACCATGCCAAGAAGCTTAGAGATGGAACACCGCCCGAGCAGGCCACCTTAAACCGCAGTAGCATGCTTGTGGATGTCGAGGCACAATGACATGTTCGTAGGCCAAAAACGTGCTGCCTGCCTCCGTCGTACAAGCCCCCATTCCCCCTGGTCCGATGCCGCCACCGCCAGGGGTATTTCCTCACTGGCTGCCATTAGGAACGAATGGAGAATGCCTCTGGTGTTGTGATTAAGGATACACAGCGGCCTCCACGTTAGTCTGTTACCAGTGAGTGCTACATGATGCTGTGTGCACCAGTATCTCGATTCACGTCAGGTGGCTGTAAGATGCTTGGTCACATGGCCAAATGTAAGATTCTACAATATCTCATTGTTAGGCTCCTGGATGTATAGGCCTCTTGAATCTCGCAGATGTGGATCTGGGCATGATCGACTCGATTGTCTCGGCAATAAAATAAGTACCAATCAGTACATCTTGGCCACTTGTACATATTGTTTGTTTTGCATAGTGTTCCAAATCGCGTTGGTTTGACATCCTCATCAATGGCAAACCGGTTTAAAAAAAAAAAAATCTTTGGGAGAAGTGCATTGGACCTGGCTGTGAACGCAAATCACTCCAAATTCCTAAAGAACATTTTGAAATGTTCAGGCATCTTTCCTACATCATCACAAATGCAGAGTTCAGGCACGCATTTGGGCAGCAGTTCGTAAAAGTTGATGTGTTTTTATTTTTCATATATAAGCGGGCTGTGTGTGGAGTGGCGAGCTCGTGGATAGTAAATACTGGCAGCTTTATTCTTTAGAACAAGCCCGGGGAGCATGCTAATGACGGCGCACAAACGCCTCACCTCCACGCGCGGTTCCTGTTTTCCTACTCAAGGGTGAAATGAAAGCGGTGCGCATTACGAATGAAGGATTTATTTTTCCTCAAGAGGAAAGTCGCGAAAGGGGAGGGGCAGCTGCGCCCGAACCTCAAAGGATGCAGTGTAGCTTTTGCCGAAGTGGTTTCATCTGTATTTCCTTCCGTAAGACCGTAGGAATTCGTTCTTCTCTTGACCGCAATTTAATGCGTAGTCACACTCAAAAGCAGTTCCTGTTTTTTCAGAGGGGACTTTTCTCGCGCAACCAACAAAATAAATAGAACAAGAGAGGAGCGGGGACGAGAGGAGCGGGGGCGAGGGCGAGCGAGCGCGGCAGCCTGCTCAGCTGACCAGACGCTCGTGCGTCATGGCCTTTTCCCGGCATGTGTTTCCAATTATCGCGCCCGCGTCTGGGCACGATAATGGGAAACATGTCTGCGGCGCGCGTAACCGCCCGAAAAAGGCCACGACGCACGAGCGTCTGGTCAGCTTTTCAAACCCCCTTACATAAAGTCTTCGCCTAGCAGCGCTTGCGCGCTACTCGAGGCTCGACCTAAAAATGAGGGGAAGGAAGAGTGTGTGTTATATGAGTCAGGCATGGATGAGGAATTTGTTGTGTGGTAAAAACGACAAATGTGTATCTGATCAAGATCGTCATGTTAGTAATGTAATTTCTCCCGTGAAGATAAATGATTGGGTATGTGTGAAGAAAGGTAGAATTGTGAAATCTGGTGAGTCACGGTTTTCTCTTCCTTTGAAAGTTGTCAGAGTTGGTCGCCAAGTTGTGGAACTTTCTGATGGGAATGTTTGGAGTTTGTCCAAGGTCGTAAAAGTTCCTCAATAGTTGTGGCCCGCTGAAATGTCTGCTGATTCCACAGTTGCGTTGTGTCCCAAGCCCCCGCGCAATTAAACAAATTGGCGGAAATCACTTTCTCAACAATCTAGTGATCCAGACAGATACCATGTGCAAAGACAACGTCATCGTCTCGTCTGGTGTAAGGATTATCATTTGAGTAAATGAAATTTCTTTGCTTTTCTTATTGATTATATTTATCTCATGAATTTGTTATCCGATTTCTTTCCACTTGTTCTTTGGTTTTTTCTTTTCTCTTGTTAAACTTATTTGTTGTTATGTTAACGAACGGGGATGTGTGGTGTCTTGCTGATCTCACCTGGAATCTGGAATACGTGCCGTGTTCCAGATTCCACGGAGGGACGGTTTGGCTCAGGCTTGTTTGAAGGAGCTGCTTATATTTTCTCCACGACAAATAAAACTACTTACCTTCATTCCTGTATGCTGTCATCTTTGGGTGAGAACAACATTATACACATGCATCACATCTGTGTAAAGGAAACCATAGTGTATGAACGAGAGGCCCCGATATATGTTCTAACAGATGTGAACATATATTCAAGACACAACACATACACGTCATCAATGTGACCAGATGCCGCGTGCGCAGTTGTAAGTCCAGTATCTGCATCACAGCCATGTAATCAGATGTTGAGAATATAGGACTAGAATGCCAGCATTAAATGCATTTAATTTAGCACTGTTGCAACTTGCAGCATACCTTTCTCGATACATTCAGCACAACAGGCAACCCATCTGCATTTGGCAACCTAAAATAAGCCCACTGCACTGGTGTCTGGCTTCTGTCATAGAAGCAATAATGATCCCATTCCCAGGATACAAAGCTCACCGTTTCCAGCCACTGAACGCTGCCAATCAGCAGGTAAGCAGCCAAGTTACAGTCTACAAAACCCTGGGGAGAGATACAAAGCAACCTGTGTGATAGTGGCCAAATCGCTATCTGTGACTTGGTTCCCTTTCTGACAAAATGGATTGTGCCATGAGGGGATTCGATCTGAGGTCTGCTCTATACACAAGGTCACTAAGAGGATGGAGCAGTACAAAATGCTGTGACAATACTGTCTAAATCAGGTGGAAGTGAAAAACAAATTACGTGGCACATCGTGAAGAAAGGCAAATTAAGCAACATATACTGCTGCTATATTTATTACCTAGCTATTTTAACACGCAAACACTAAAGGAAGAAGGAAAACTATATGCTTTAAAGAAGATTCTATTCACATTTTATTTACCAATAAGTTACCATTCCACCTGGGATGTAAACATAGGAATGCCATTTTGTAAATCCTCTTTTCTACTCCCAAGTGTAAAACTGTGTAAGACACACAAATAAATATATACACACACTACAAGGCCATTTGAAAGGACATCTTTTCAACAAGAACAGCCATAATGCCTCACTACAAGACACTCAAAAGATTCGAGGCATCCAAACTTGAAGGTACACTTAGGATTTCTGTAAACACACCCCACCCTTTGAAATATCCTCTGCATTACCAACTCTGTTAACAAAACATGAATTTTAATATACAAAACCTTTATATTAAATAGAAGGAATTGTTCTTTCCAAGCTGGGTAAATTATATTTGAATATATAGAATGATTCATGTTGCAGAAAAAAAGCAATTTCTTTAGCCCGGACATTAATTGGCAAGGTTATCATCATGGCAAAATTCTAACCTCTTCAATGTATGAATACTTCAATTAACAGGTCAACGGTGGTCAGTAAATGGTTACTTTGTTAGATACATTACACTCGATGTGCAACATTTTAGTTACTTATGCTCCATTTACACTTAAAATGTTAGAAATCGCGAAACTACACTACATAAAGTGGATGATGGGCCAGATTCAGCATATTCATAATTATGCATAAGGCACGGCAGAATTGCATTGGAAACTAAACACTTACACCTCCGCTTTCCACCTTCAAACATCAAATTACATTGGGACCGAAGTGTCTTTTTGATGCCAAAAAAATTGGAGTTTACAAAGTCATGTCACCAAAGCAGCCTCAGAAGTCGCATTTTGTTAATGGCCTCGACTACTACAAATCAATTTAACCCCTTCGATGCTTATGACGAGCTGGACTCGTCATGGCACACAGTGGTCGTGTGCTCATGACGAGTCCAGCTTGTCATAAGACCCACCCACGGGGGAAGCGCTGGCGCTCCCCCCGTGGGAATCCAATCGTTGTTTTTTTTTTGGGGTAAGGCCCCCCCGCCCCCCCCCTCAATGACAGCGCGCGAGACGCGCCGACGTCATTGGGGGTTTCCCTTTGTTCCCCGACGCGCTGGAAGCCATTTGCTTCCAGCGCGTCGGGGAATAAGGTGAGTTTTGGCTTTGGGGAGGGGGGGGTTTGCCTGTCGCGGGTACTTGGGCCTCCCACACAAGTGAGGCACCATTTTTATCGGGAGACCTGGGGGAACGCTGGGTGGTAGGAAATTTGTGTGAGGCCAGTGATGCCACACTTTCCCACACAAAAATGTGTGAAAAAAGTGATTTTTTCAGCTAAAATTGAGGTTTGCAGGGGATTCTGGGTAAGGAAACGTTGGGGGATCCACGCAAGCCATACCTCCCTGTAAGCCCCCGGGTGTCTACTTTTCAGAAATGTGTGTGTTTGGTAGGTTTCCCTAGGTGCCGGCAGAGCTAGGGTTCACAAACTACAGCTAGGCACTTTGCCAAAAAAAGGGTCATTTTTCACTGCGAAATTGAGGTGTGACCACGTTGCGTTTTACGCAGTTTCCTGTCGTGGGCACTAGGCCGACCCACACAAGTGAGGTACCATTTTTCTCGTAAGACTTTGGGGAACGCGGGGTGGGCGGAAATTTGTGGATCCACACAGATTCCAGAACTTTCCACCACAGAAATGTGGGGAAAATGTGTTTTTTTGGACAATTTTTTAGGTTTGTGAGGAATTCTGGGTAACAGAATCTGGTGGGAGGCAGTCAAGTCACCCCATCCTGGATTCCCCTGGGTGTCTAGTTTCCAAAAATATATAGGTTTGCTAGGTTTCCCTAGGTGCCGGCAGAGCTAGGGTTCAAAAACTACAGCTAGGCACTTTGCAAAAAAAGGGTCATTTTTCACTGTGAAAATGTGGTGCGTCCACGTTGCGTTTTGCGCTGCTTCCTGTCGCGGGCACTAGGCCTACCCACACAGCTGAGGTACCGTTTTTTTCGGAAGACCTTGGGGAACGCGGGGTGGGTGAAATTTTGTGGATCCACGCAGATTCCAGAACTTTCCACCACAGAAAAGTGAGGAAAATTTATTTTTTTAACCAATTTTTTAGGTTTGCAAGGGATTCTGGGTAACAGAACCTGGTGAGAGCCAGTCAAGTCACCCCATCCTGAATTCCCGTGAGTGTCTAGTTTTCAAAAATGTATAGGTTTGCTAGGTTTCCCTAAGTGCCCACAGAGCTAGGGTTCAAAAACTACAGCTAGGCACTTTGCAAAAAAAAAAAAAAAAAAAAGAGTAATTTTTCATTGTGAAAATGTGGTACGTCCACGTTGCATTTTGAGCCATTTCCTGTTGTGGGCACAAGGCCTACCCACACAAGTGAGGTACCATTTTTATCGGGAGACTTAGGGTAACACAGAATTGTAGAGCAACTGTTATTACCTATTGACTTTCGATGCATTTCTGCCTTCCAAATGAAAGACAATGTGTAAAAAATAAGTCATTTTGAAAAATGACCTATAATTCTCATGCTAGTATGGGTACTCCCAATTTCAGAAATGTGCAAATATCTACTGTTTCTAAAATCTACATTTTGTTCCCATTTCAGAAATACATAGGTGTCTTTCATAACAATTTTTCCATGTATACATTTTCCCAAAATAATTGCTATATACCCGGTACATAATAAAAAACCATTGCAAGATGCTGCTCAGTTATTGGCTCTGGGTTCGTCGGGTTCTTGGTGAACCTACAAGTCCTATATATCCCCACAACCAGAAAGGTCCAGCGGATATAACGGTATATTGCTTTCAAATAGCTGTCATAATTAGAAGAAGTTACAGGTGAAAACGTTGACACAAATGGCTGTTTTTTTCAACAAATTTTCCATTTTTCCTTCATTTAACTATTAGTTTCTATAAGGAAAACTTTAAGGATCTACACAAATGACCCCTTGCTGAATTCAGAATTTTGTCTACTTTTCAGAAATGTATGGCTTTCCAGGATCCATTATTGGTTTCATACCCATTTCTACCATTAACTGGAAGGAGGTTGAAAGCACAAAAAATTGCAAAAATAGGCTATGTCCCAGAAAAATGCCAAAACTGTAAAAAAAGTTGGTTTTCTGACAAAAGTCTGCTTGTCCCTGAAAGCTGTGAAGATGGTGATTTCAGCACCACAACCCCTTTTTGATGCCATTTGCAGGGGAAAAACAAGACGCTTTCATCTGTAGCCCTTTTTTCGCATTTTTCCCCAAAAAAACAACATTTTGCTGTATTTTGGCTAATTTCTGGGTCCCCTCCAGGGGAATCCACAAACCCTGGGTACCTATACAATCCCCATGATGTTAGAAAAAAAGGACGCAAATTTGGCGTGGATACCTTATGTGGTTAAAAAGTTACAGGGGCCTAAGCGCGCACTACCCCAAATAGCCAAAAAAAGGCTTAGCACAGGGGGGGAGAAAGGCCTAGCAGCGAAGGGGTTAAGGATGGTGTTGGCATCAGACAAGAGTTTCACCCAAACATATTTTGTTGACATAATTTTTAAATTCTAATAAAAGTAGATTCAAATAAGAATAACGTTAAGTAAAGTTATGGACTAAACAAAATATGTCTGGAAATAGACAGAACAAACAACTATTGACCTCCAATCATAATGGCCTCCCGATATCACTGAACTTTATCAGTTTCCAAGCTTATTAGACTCTGTATTGGTTTTTTTTTTTTTCTTACAACGAGTATTAATGAAAAAGCCCTAGTTTGTACTCATGGGCGGCCACATGCATGGAGGGGTTATCAATACTGGCCATTGCCAGAATAGAAACTTTAATAAACTATGATGATGCAAAGGTCCACAAAATTCATTCTGGAGGAGTCACTGCACCTTCCATAAAAGGCTTCTTCCTGCACAAGTTCTAGAGCCATGCAAGGAGGCATGTACAGAATGCACACCGTGTTAAAAAAATGAATGCCCTAAAAGGCAAACAGTAAAAATAAACTGTTGGAAGGAATGTTTGCGTTAATCTCAGCCACAGGTAATCACTCGAGGATTAATTCTAGTCCATCATTTTTCACCCACTATGCCGATCTGACTTACCTACTTTCTGAAAATAGACTTTTAGTTCAAAGAAACAGAGAACCAAGGAGAGATGACCATTTGCCATGGCTATGCTTGCCAGGCTCCTTTGGTATACTCCAAAATTGGTAATCATTCTAGTTTCTACTAGGTTAAAATAAATACAAAAAACGTATGCACAATTGTTATTAACACAGTATAATCAATCTTCTGAAAAATGCTAGCACATTTTCAAACAGCTTCCAAAGTGTAATTGAATAAAAACTGTTAAATACATTACACACATATATATATATACACACATATATATATATATATATACACACACACATATATATATATATATATACACACACACACACACACACACACACACATATACACACACATACATATATATATATACACACATACACACACACACACACATACACGTGTGTATATATACACACACACATCAGGAACACTCCGCTTGCATCCCCTTGCCACCAATTACAGTAACGGAGCACGGACCACGTTGTAGTGCAAATTTGAAGTTTATTCAACTCCTCCAACACCAGCCATCATGACTCGTTTCGACCCCAAGAGGATATATATATATATATATATATATATCTATATATAAATATATATACACACATACACATATATATATATACACACACACACACACACACACACACACATACATACACACACACACAAATACCACCTAGTGGTGGTAGTTATAGTTAGGTCATCTGTTCTTCAGAAAAAACGTTTTTGTATTGCTAATAATTTGGGCACCATTTGACTCATCTCCACAAAACTTTCCAAAAAAGGTGCTACTTTTTTAACTAGTTTGTACCCGGAAATGTTCTGGGTGATCTGTCAAGCAGAAGCCAAGAAAGAAGAGCTGTCCCAAAAAGCAAAATCCTCAAGCATTTTCCATAGACTTCTTTAAGAAGGGCTACGCAAAAACTGCTGCACAGAATGCAAAAACTGCTGCAATGAATTATACCAAATTTGTCAAGAAGCTAGATCTTGTTCCGCAAATTGTGCTTTGTGTGATTTAGTGTAAATCCGTTCTGTAGTTTTTGAGAAATTGAGGATTAAAAATAATTGTATATCCGTACGGTTGTGTACACAAGAAGCTTGAGACACTCTTGTAGAAGCTCCAAATTAAAAATAGAGCGTTCCGAGTGGCCCAGGGAGCTTTATTCCCTTGGGCCATCTCACTCCTGCTGGAGCGAGCCTTGATTGGCAACCAGCAACATCCGAAAAATGTTGTTGGCAGCCATTACAGGACTCTGGGACTTAGTCCCCTGTCCTGAGGTAAAAAGTAATATAAGGGGGCAGGGACACACTAACCCCCTAGGCTCCGTTGGGGGTGGGGGGAGCCCAGAGGGTTCTCCCTGGAGACCAAAAAAAATCCTGAAGGGGGCAGGGAAACCTGTATTTGCTCCTTCTTGGCGGGAGCTTTTTTGAATCTCCCACGAAGTGGAAGCAAACACAAAGTTTGCTTCCAGCTGGCGGGAGCTTTACAAATGCTCCCACCTGCTGGGAGGGCCTTTGTACTGCTTCTGGCCCGCACTGATGCGGACATGGAAACAAATCAAAATATTGCTCCTGCCCAGAGGGTGCAGCATTAGTAGCTGCTCCCTCCAGGCGGGAGCAATGCCGGCTCCCACTGCATGCGGAAAGCCCGCTGGAACCATGTGGGCCCCTGGGGCTCCCCCCGTGGCCTCATCTGGGAGGTCATCAGTGATGTTATAAATGATGTCATAGAACATGTCATGAGTGATGTAATATGGGAGGTCATAAGCAGTACATGGAGGGGGGCACAAGTTAGTTAGATCTTCTAACTGTAACTGGTGAATTTCTGTGGTTTCTTTTAGTTCAAAACATTAATGTTATCACTGACATATACACCTAACTTAAACGTTACTGTAACCTTGTGGTTTTTTTTCCAGTGGATTTCTAAGGTGTTTTTTATTTTTAAACAAAAACAGATCTTTCCATCACACCCAACTATGAAGTTACTTTAATCTATGCTTTTTCAGTGAATCAAATATATATATATATATATATATATATATATATATATATATATATATATATATATATATCCCCTATGCTTAAAGACTTTGATAGAAAAGCAGACATTTGAGGTGAGCAGATCAAGAGTGTCTCTGGTGTTGAGAGTGCTCT
Organism: Calotriton arnoldi; assembly: GCA_963921515.1. Taxonomy (NCBI): domain Eukaryota; kingdom Metazoa; phylum Chordata; class Amphibia; order Caudata; family Salamandridae; genus Calotriton; species Calotriton arnoldi. The sequence goes on from CAWUFW010000103.1 coordinate 1,109,110, forward strand.
ATACAGGAGCTGCTTTCCACCTAAACTTGAGAACTACCCAGAGTTCTCTGCTTCTTTTTTGCATAATTTATGCGTCACTATGCCTGAAAGGGTATTATTTTGACTTATACTGGGTGCTCCCTTGTGCATGGGCAAAGCTATACCGCTCTGAAGAGCTCTAAGTAGAGCGAAACATTGTGTCGGGGGTTGCTTTTACTCATTTCGGGTTGGCTTGGTTGGTATTTTATCAATTCAAGCTGTGGTACTGTGCCTGGAGTGGTAAATAGCTTTTGTCATTTTACAGCTCGGCATGGACAGCACTGTGCTAGTCCTATGCTTAAAGACTTTGCTGTAGGAATAGCAAAAGACTATGTCCCTTTTTATCTCGGCGTGGATGGCACTGTGCTAATCCTATGCTTAAAGACTTTGATAGACAAGCAGACATTTGAGGTGAGCAGAACTAGAGTGTCTCTGGTGTTGAGAGTGCTCTATACAGGAGCTGCTTACCACCTAAACTTGAGAACTACCCAGAGTTCTCTGCTTCTTTTTTGATATATATATATATATATATATATATATATATCTATATCTATATATAAGAACACCACTTCCGAATCTCCATAATGAATCGGACACCGACACAGGGGTAGCGTTAGCAATTTCGTCTCACATTTAATTCATGTATGCTGTAACGCGTTTCGGCACACATACATGCCTATTTATCCAAATACTTTCATAATATTGGGAACTTCATTGCTGCCCTGTCTAACTTTTGCAATTTAGGGTACAATCCCCCATGTCCAGCTAAGGTTGACTAGGGGGTCCTCGGGCACTCCCTCAGTCAGAACACTTTATTTTGAAATTGTTGCCCGACTGGGTTTTAAATATCATAACTTCAGCTGCTGTGATCTGTAAATGACTGCAGGACCACAGGGGCATTTTCAGTAAGCACACTCTCGTCTCTCACGCCCTTCCAACAAAGAAAAGAAAGTTGTAGATACTGGGCGCCACAGGCAGACACTTCCCTTCACACTTACACAAAGATTAGTGGCGTGAAGAAGTCCATTACTCTACATCCCCTTGGTGTTACCACGGGGAAGGAATGTATGGGACCGTTAACCTTTCCACTCGAGCTGCAAGGAATTCAGAGGGACCATATCCTGACAACCATCTACACTAACCATGGAATTCTTTCAATTCACCCAAGACACTCTTTATGGACATTTTCAACTTTTAATTAAGGAGGAGATGCAAGAAGTGCTGACCCCTATATATTACAAGGCATCCAGACTTCAGGTTTGTTAACTGTTTTGTTACTGCTAGTCTGTCGCCATGCTGGATCCAATAGACAACAGAACAGCAGCAATGTGTTACACAAACATTCTATATGAAAAGCATGCAAGTGATTGGCATAGCTTTGCTAGGCAGTGTAGACAACATTACCTCCAGCACCAATAATTGATATTTAAAGGTGTTAACCCACACCCCACGCCCCCATCAAAAAGGTATGTGACAATCACTGAAAGAAACAAACTTCAAGAAAGGTTATGGTTGAGATCTACTTAAAACCACTGAAATTAACCAGTTATAGATAACCATAACTGGCCAAAAACAACACTGATAAAGGCTGAAATTTCTGAGAAGCTCCATTTGCAAATTCTGAAAAAGTATTTTTTTAAAACATGCAATCACCTATTGCTTGAAGATCTCAATTAGGAGCCTGCGTGTAAATTTGTAGTGAGTGAATCAGTTCAGTTTTTAGTTAAGCCGTGAACCAATTTTCAATATTTAATTCTAAAAAGAAAGTAAATGAACTGGTTGAGAAGACTTCTGGTTCGCAAACTCATAGACCTAGTTTGCGAACCGAATCTTATTCTACTGGTAAGGAGAACTGAGATTCTCAAACAAAGTCAGCGGCTCACACACAATTCTGATTGCGATCATGCAGTTCACTAACGGCAAAATTGGGGGGGGGGTGACTACTCATACCTTCAAGATGACTGCAATCAATTGTGGCGCATGAACCAGGAAACCTAACTTCGAGCATGCAGCTTCATGACAGTGTTTGCTATTAGTTGCCTTTCACACAAATTTACAGTGAAGAAAAACGCAATTAAAGCTGTGATACAGCCAGAAACAATTGAGTCCACAGAAGCTGACAAGCTTTGGTTATCAGGTGCCACTGGAATTAGAACGCCCCCCATGGTCATACAACAACAAAAAGAAGCATGGTGCAGAATCATGGGTGACCACTTTCAGGGTGATGATATTAATTTGAACATGCAAATAAGAGTTTTGTGTCTCTGAGACATCGCAACTCTACCACTGCCAGCTTAGGCACTGGGTTCTGCACCCCACTAAAATCGCGACTGCCACCAGACAGCTTACACACTTTGAAAAATTGGTTAGGTCTTAAGAGGGAACGTAAGAACCGATTTCTATAACCTACTGGGCCTTACACGACTCCAAGCACAACACTCCCCACGCCTACCAAACAAGATGGCCGAGCAATTTGGCTAAAGACCTCTACCCAAGGAAATGGGGCCTACTGTGGCGAGCATACCCAAATCCCTATGCAGTATACCCCAAAGGAAATCAGCATAAAAAGTAATCTTCCAATGTTACCTCACCCCAACCAGAATACAACATATATACCCCTCTGCCTCAGGCCTTTGCTGCAGGTGCAATGAAGAAATGGGCACTTTAAGGCATGTGTGGTGGAACTGCATGTTAATTCAAACATTCTGGAAATAGGTCTTGGGCATATGAAGGCCATCCTGGGATACCCTATCCAAGGGGACCCCGCTGTTGCGGTCTAGGGGATGAAACCAACTGCGATGCAACGGATGAAGGGTCAGACTTGACACTCGCACGGCATAGGACGGGGCAGACAAGCAATTGATTGCCCTTTATTGAAAGAAAAAACAGCTCACCTCCCCAGCTTGTTATGGTTCTGAAGGATGTGGCAACTCCTTGCCATGGAACAAATCACACACAATTTAGCCAACATAGACAAGACGGTTCACCCGCCACTGGCAACCGCTCAGACTATATTTTAAGGCTTGAGGACAGCAGTCATGCCACAGAGGCTCGGGGCACTGCAACTCTTTGAGTATGCCTTGGGGATAGGACTCATGCCCGACCTCTGGATGATAATAGCCCCCCTTCTCCCCTCGATCTCTCCCTCTCCTCTCCATTTGAGTCAGTCTACACACATTGGTTTCACTCTTAACATGTCATGTAATACCACTTAGAGGCTAGATTGCGTGGTTGACTGCGAGGACAGGCATGTGGAAGGGGGGCTTTCAAGGGTGAGGGCTGCTATTCATGTAACTACTATCAGCACCCTAATAAACACCTCGCAAATGGTGTGGTTTTTTTTTTGTGCAAAATCAATTAAAAAATTGGGTTTTTAAAAAGAAGCGTGGCTTCAGGGAGCACTCGTATAACTGATAACCATAATCTAACAACATGAGTGGTTTAGCATTTACATCTCACATATAAAGTCCCTTATCTTAATAAACATATGCTCTTCACCATTCAGATCTTGGATATTCGAGCATAAAAACAGCGTACATGGCCTTCAAATACTCGTAGCCTCAGCGTTCACCTAGTCCATAGCGATTAAAAAACAGAATGCCATGCCCACCTGAAATATTAAGATTAAAAAAAGTGGACCAGAGGAACTGATTAAAACAATAACCGACGGCTTAATAGAGCATAACGTTTGCCAGCAATGCCCACTGCATGATGTTTTCAAGAACGTACAAAAACTATTTCCAGATGTAATCACAAAAGCTTACCCACGAAGGTTAAAAAAAAAAAAAGGAAAGAAAATTCCGTTCGAAAGCACACCCTAATCCTTCCCCTCCCGTGACTATTTTTTTTTCAATTTACTATTTAGCACTTGGCAAATTATCACGCAGCCGTCGACGCATTTAGTTTTGTCGTAATGACATGTTACACTCCTACATTCACCTACACCTACCATTGTTTTTGTCCACACACTCCACAATAGAGTTCCAGGAACTTACAAAATTGGCAATGCTGCCGTAGGCGGGTCTTCGGCTTTAAACAGAGGACAAAAAACATACGGCACGCAATCAGGAGACATTTTAATTAGACCAAGTGGTGCCATTGCAATGAAAGGGAGAAATGACAGGCATTCATTAGCAGCTCCAAATGCAGCTCGGCCACACCTTTTCAATTAGAGGATCAGCTTGGAAGTAAAATCATTCTGCTGATCCGACATCGCTTAAGAAAGCATAAAAATGTGTTTGTCTCTACGGAGAAAACTGCATTCTTGCCCAAAAACCTGTTACTATACACAAACCGCAAAAAATTCTCTGCAAATGTTATTCTCTGGAGTGACTAAAGTTCTCAATGAGAAACTGTTGTGGGCACATCTAACCAGAATCAGCTGGGCTTGGCCCCAGAAAAACAGAATGGAGTGGATACAGCAAAGAGTATCCCTGAAGCCCACTCACCACTACCTACCTTGAGAGATACACAAACTGCGCTTCCATGCTGAAGGCAGCCTCTAAACTTCAACATCAAAGTGAGAACGGAGGGTGTGACTTGGACTTGTGTAAGTGAAGAAACGCTCTTGTTATATCTAGGTTTCTACCTTACATCTTCCCTGTTTCTCTGCCTCTGCTGTTCAGCCAGTGAGAGTAGAATGTTAGTGTGAATGTGATGTCATTGGAATGTTGGGTATGCTGTGAGTGGGACTGTCAGTTGGATCCTGGGCTGAGCAGCAGAGAAGCTGCTCCTGGTGGGGTTTTATTTCATCTATACTGGAAAACCTATCTGAACATCTAAGATCAATAAACTTATCATCTGTAACCTAACCAAGACTACTGGAACTACTTACCTACGACATAACATAAATTGGCGACGAGTTGGATTCAAAACCATGCGTGAGGACTTACTTCAAGCTTGAAAAGGTACTTTTATACAAGATTTTACTTAAAAAAGAACTTACCTAAGGATCTTACGCCCTCCCGCCCCACCAGTGTCCATATTCACCGGACAGCCCATAGACAAGGCGTAAATTTCCTGCTACCTGCTTCTTCCTGCCTGATTTCTACTGCCTGCTTCTTACTGGGCATGTTTCCTGCTACATGTCTTTCCAACCTGATTCCTGCTACTTTAAAATTTCTACCTTTGTGTGGACCCGGCATCTTCAAAGATTGGCACTATATCTAAGAACCCATTTTACAGGACGCATGTTTCCTGCTACATCTTCTTCCTGCCTGATTCCTGCTGCCTTTGTCTGCCAAATACTGCCTGTACCTCATCCTGTGTACCTACTCTTTCTACATGGGAAACCCTAACGTTGCACCCAGCAAGCAATTTGAGCAAGCGCCATCCATACTAACTGCCGATGTACCCTGGCTCTACATCAGAGGTGTACCTTCTCTTCATTTTGCGAGCACTTCCCAAACCCGTTGTGTATTTTGGGATGCTTTCGTGGAACCAGTGACTAGCATCAACTATGCTAAGAATCAACTTTGGACACCCCAGAGACTGAGCTTTGCTTACTCGCTGACACTTTACATGGATCCTGTTTGGTGGCAAGTATTGTGAACATTTTGAGGTAAATCATAATTGATTTAACTATGGGCCTCGGTTTCCCCTCTACATTTGGCAGTTCAACCATCCTGTCGTTGTTCGAAAACAACGCGCGCCATGCTCAGCACGCGCTCTTACCTTCTCGTGGATCCTCTGATCTTCAGTGACGCTTTCGAATCCTTCTCCGTCTCAGCGTTACCGTGCAGCAATTTTGGGTGCACGCACTTGCTTTCAACCACCCAGCACTGCGTTACCGAACGTGCCGCCATCTTGCGGTAGGCACCATCGATACAGCATACCTTGCCCTGCTTTACACGTTATTTGCTGACCACGTTTTGTTGTTACTGTTGTTGAGCTGGCAGTGGACGCTATGCTGACTTTACGCGTGAGGAATCACAGGTTCATAGGTGTTTTCTTCTTCGTTTGCAAGTTTCTGCGTTCTCCACTCTGGCAGTGAACTGTGCTCGGCAGACACCATGATTTCTGTTCCTTCACTGGATGTAGAACCCGGGTGAGATATCGCTCACCGGTGTTTGCTGTCTCCTGCTTTCGTATTTGACTAATTCATACTTTGCAATGTATTCTTTATATTGTATTGTTTTCATTAAGTTCGTTGTTTCTGGGTTTTATTCTCTATATTCCTGATTCTGAGTGTTCTCTTTCCTTGTACTGCACTAGAGTTTATTTTTGAAGCATTCTTGATTTGCCTGAGATTTTGCTCGTCCTGTCAGGTGTACAGCGTTCCTTTGCGCTATTGAGTTATTTGCTTGTCCATTCTTCTTATACTGTGTTTGAGGCTGTTTACCACCTCTCTTGTTGCTTTCTGCTTACATACTTTCCTATGCACTCCTCTTATTAAGTCATTGTTTTCATTCAGTTCACGTGCATGAATATGTGTGTACTCTATTGTGACTGGGGTGCTTTACCTTTTCAGTTTTGAGGCCTAGTTTATACTTCTCTTGTTGTTTATTGAGTTTACATTACTCATTGCAGTCTTTACAGACTTACTGCGCAGTTTATATTTTACGTAATTACCTCTTCTTTGCGGGTTGTGTGTAGGCGTACAATTCAGCTTCTGCGTTTTTCTTGAGGGTTTGTCTACTTACCACTTAACACGTATTATTTTCTCTCTTCTGTGTCCTGGTACAGCTCCCCCAGATCGCATTTTCTTTGCAATTTCATGTGTGGTCTAATTCGAGGTGTGACTGTACTTTTGCTTTCTAAGTGGTGCAGCTCTCCCTTATCGCATTTACCTTGCACTTTCATACGTGGTCTACTTTAGGTGTGACTGAATTTTATTTGCTGTGTAGTTCAGTTCACTTAGATCGCACTTTCCCTGGAGCATTTTTTTCCTTTTTCCTCTGATTCTTTACACGATTTTACTTTCAGTGCTTTTGCTTTATTGTGCGCAGGTTTTCATATGTGGTCTAACTTGAGGTGTGACTGTACTTTTGCTTTATATGTTGTGCAGCTCTCCCAGATCGCATTTTCCTTGCACTTTCATGCATGGTCTAACTTGAGGTGTGACTGTACTTTTGATTTACGTGTGGTGCAGCTCACCCAGATCGCATTTTCCTTGCATTTTCTGCTTGGGGATTCACTATTTTGTGTTTTCACCTCTGCTTGATTTCTGGTAGGGTGTAAGTCACCCGTTATTTACTTATGATTGCTTTCTGTTTGGGTGTTTTTCTCTTCCTGCTTTTGTAATTCACCTTTGCTTGCTTTCTGTTTTGGGTGCTGGTCACCTTTTGCTTACACTTGTTCTTGTCGTTTTCCTTCTTCCTGCTGTGTTCAGTGTTTCCATCCTCCTCGCCAGTCTGGCCAGTTGGTGTGGTTGTGGTGGTTACATTGGTGCACTATTTCTTTGTTAATTTTTCATGGTATACCTCTTTCTTGTTCATGTATGTACGTTCTTTTACAATTTCCTTCCTTTTGAAACTTCTTGCTTCAATTTTTGCTCTGCTAAGGAAGGAGATGTGTGTCTTTTCTAGTTTTCGATTTCCTTTACTCTATCTTCGTGTTTACTCATTGCATTACTGTTTATATTTTGCAATTTCTTTTCCTTATTGCTTCCTTTTACATCACCTTTCTACTTGCTTATTTTAGCATGTTTTTCATAACTTATGTGCAATTTGTTATACTTCTTCTGGCAAGTTTCTTCAGTATTACTGTGATGTTACTGCAATGTTACTATTTATATTTGCTTTCTCTTTGTTCATTTTATAAAGAGGGAAGGTGTGTTATATCTAGGTTTCTACCTTACATCTTCCCTGTTTCTCTGCCTCTGCTGTTCAGCCAGTGAGAGTAGAATGTTAGTGTGAATGTGATGTCATTGGAATGTTGGGTATGCTGTGAGTGGGACTGTCAGTTGGATCCTGGGCTGAGCAGCAGAGAAGCTGCTCCTGGTGGGGTTTTATTTCATCTATACTGGAAAACCTATCTGAACATCTAAGATCAATAAACTTATCATCTGTAACCTAACCAAGACTACTGGAACTACTTACCTCCGATATAACAGCTCTTCAAGCGGCTTGGATTTAGAATTACCCTCACTTGTATAGGGAAGTAATTTAGGAAAATATCTCTTTCTAAACAAACACTAACATTTGTTTAAGGTTATGGACCACAAGAGGACTCTGAGAGTGACAGATTAACATACAGTACGGATCTAAGTTGAAGGCTTATCTGTTAAGGTAAAGAGGCAGTAAAATACAATATTCAAATGCATTTTTCATTTTTTCAAAATCAAGCTCCTCTGTTAGTGCAAAGAGGTGCCAAAGGCTGGTCTGCAGTCCTTCTTCCAGTAGTGGTTACTAAACCTCAGCCTCTCTTATCTAAACAGTGGCATTTAAACTAAAAGTGCTTTGTTCTTGATGAAAGGATTGGCAATGACAGCATGTCTGCAACCTAAAATTCTCACCATTCACGAAATAAACATCTGATGTAGTTTTGTGGAAACAATGATTTTCAAGATCAGTGAGCACCAGAAGGCTACTCGGCTATAGCCTGTTACACCTTATAGCCTTAAAGATGATGGAAAACTTGGAAATCCCAATTGCCTAAGCTGGATTCAAGCATGCGCACTGAAGAAAGCCTTACTACATCTCATCTCCCTTTGGAGGGAAAAACACTTCTCACTCTCTTCCTCCCTACTTGGCACAATTTTGTGAAGGATTTGGGTCAATGCTTGAACAGTCTGGCATTGTACTGATGCAGAGGAATCATATCCCGCAACACAGTGATCAATCAGGTTCTTGGACTTTGAATGAAGGGACGAAGAGGTCAGTACAGACTAATAAGGTAAAGCACGTTTGGGCATTTTCTTCTCACATTGAAATTGGAGAGAGGTGTATGAGAATGAGGACTACCAATATTTAGGAACTGCTTTTCGAACCAAGGTTAAAGCAATGTATGCCGAGTCAGCCCTCATCTATAGACCTATTCTGCTCCACTCAGTGTGGCCTGGATTCAAAAGCAGCATTCCAAACGCATGGCAGCCAGGAGAACAGCAAAAAAAAAAAAAAAGACCCAAAACTTGAAAAAAATATACAATGTTGAGGCACTACAAACAAGATTATATTACAGACAGGGAAGGAGGCACACTAGCTCAATCTACGGTAAAATACATATTTTCTCTGGTAGGATAACTGCAAGACAAAGTTACAATTATTGGAGTCTTAGGTAGGAGAGAAGGAAAACAAATCAAGTGTTGCCATGGAAGGTGTAGGATCAAAAGTCCCTAACTTTGTGTTGCTCGGCCCAATCTTTTAACATTTCTGACTAATTCGATAAGTTTTCCTATACAGAAGACACTTGTTCCAACGCCCTTAAACATGCTCGTATTCAGAATAAGCTGCACACTTCTTGGATATCTTTTAAACACGGTTGATTACCATATGCACGTCCAAGTCATTTGACTGGTAGTGGAAGCTGACTGATAGTTGTAGGGTAGAGACCTTCTTTCGTGCTCCCATGGGGAGGCTGCTGAAACCCTAGTAAATCTGATTTGTGTAGTGCGTCCTTACTGATGGCGAGAGAGAGTGTTTGTGTTTGCCTGTGTGAAAAAAAATTATGTTCACCCGCATTTGAACATAAAATCAGCATGGGGCAAAGTCCCTTTTTAGGTCTCGCCTACGCAGCGCGCATGCGCTGCTTAGGAGGACCTTTAGCCGTCGCTCTGGTCATTTTCAAGCACACACTTGTGCTTGTGGCAGCATCCACCTTGCGGGAGCGAGCAGGGGCGCGCCACAAGCACGAGTGCAGTGCTTGAAAATGAGCAGACTGCTCTTCCAAGCGCGTGCACCACTCGCGGGTGCACCCCTCCGCCTCGCTCTCCCTCTGACGTCCCTACTGCTGCAGCCTGCACGCCTTTTTTTTTTTTATAAACTTTCAGCGCGAGGCGCGCGCGCGCTTGTTTTCATTCCCTCCAATGCTCTCCCTCTGTCGCTCCTTTCCCTCGACCACCTCCTTTTCTTGCCCTGTCTTCCCTAAATTCAGTCTCCTCCCCTCTCTACCTCGCCCCTTCCACTTTCCCGCCGTCTTCAATCTTGCCTTTATGTTCGCCTGTATGTCCTCTTTGCAACCCCTCTCTTGAAGTCTTTCCCTTAGCCTCTTTTTAGGCTTCCTTTCGTTCTCATTCGTTACCTTTCAAATTCCCCACTTTTCTTTCGTTTCTTTCTCACTTTTCTTCCCGCTCTCTCACATCGTCCTTCTCTTTATACTTTATTCTCTCTCTCTTTCTTATTCTCTTCTAGTGTTGAGGGGAGGGGGTTTGAGATCTAGGGGGATCCGGTCCGGCAGTCATTATTGAGCCGGATCTGGTGCAATTTGCAGGCACCAGGACACAGTCATCTGCACTGCTTTCTGTGTCCTGTACGTTCAGAGCTGCAACCCCTCAGGGGCGGAGCAAATAGTTGGTCCTTGTTGCAAATTTATTTAGATGCTGCAGGTTTTTTTAGTGTATACGCTGACAGTCAGACTCTGCCCCTTGTGTCCCCACCCCTTTTATGCTTACCCCTATTTACGGTATCCCGGTGTATTTTTTCCCCCCCCATTTCCAGCACTGGTCTCTTTCATTCTGCACACACGCGTTCTCTTTTACTCGCAGACATACACGTGACCTCTCTGACTCGCCTGTCCATCTTTCTCCTCTGTTGTCCTGCCTCACACTTTTAATCTGCCAGTTCAACCCCTCTACTCTTTTATCCCCCCTTTTCTCATCATTTCCGTTCTTCTTCCTTCGCCTAGACTCGACTATTTTTATTAGATACATAGTAAAAACAGTGCAAAATTATTGTATACTGTTTTGGCAGCACTCCAACGTTTCTATAATATGGCCCAAGCGGTCTACTTATTAATTCTTGTCTCATTCTGACACACCCCTCTCTTCCACTCCCTCATTCTGCTTCCTTCCCTTTCTTATTGCTTTTCTCTTCCCCTCTATCTCAACATCACTATTTCCCATCCATGTCTTATTCTCTCACTTTGCCATTTGCCTTCTTTTGTTTCTACACCCTTTTTCCCTGCCCCTGCTCTTCTCGTCCTCCTACTTTCTCCTCTCCATCAATAGCCTTTTAACATACCTCTCACCTTCTCTCCTACTCTCTTTGTATTTTCCTTTATTCCGCTTCTTCGGTTGCAGCCTCCTTTTCGATGTGTCCCTCGTTTCCACTGTTTTCGTGTTCTCCCATGTCCGTGTTTACCTCTTATGTGCTCAGCTTTTCCTACACCCCCATACACATAACTGTAACGGGGCTCATTTCGGCAACTTTGGCCAACGGACCTCCAACAGTGGAATTCAAATTTTAAGAGTTGACGGGGCTGCCCACGAGGCTTTGAGATGAGGAGGGTGCCCAGGCAATATAAGCATTTGCAATGCAATAGGTCTCGCATTTATGCGAGTTTGAGCTATTGACATTGCAAATAACAATGCCTTTTATTTTTGTTTTCGTTTTAAAAACATAAATAAAAGGCATTGTCATTTACAATGCCATTAGCTTAAACTCGGGTAACTGCGAGACCTATTGCATTGCAAATGCTTGTTACTCTTTGCGCTACATTTGCGTTTATTGGATGGCTTGATTTGCTGGACCAGCAAATGTTTGGGATCTTTGGTACGTATACCATGCTGTAGATTGCATTATGAGTTGAGGTACACCAAGCTGGAATTCCCTTATGTATGCGTAAGGGCACAGTCCCTTTTGACTCTTGATTCAGTCTGACAGGTTATGCATTTAGCAAAACCAAAGGGGATGATGGACGGAGTGTTGAACATTGCAAGCACTCACCCCCAGTCAACTGATCTGGGTTTAATCCATCATCATTCTTTAGCTCACAGACATGGCCATATGCAAATCAGTCTGACCCTGTACCTCATGGGAACAGTCCAGCCCGAACTGCCAAGCCATGTCTTCCCTGGACCGGAAACAAGCATCCTGGGACCGGTTTCTGGCTTACAGCCGTCATCAGCCAGGCTATCTTGAATCCAGTGGCAAAGTGAGCAAGGGACCCACTTCTGGGCATACCCTGCCAACTTAGGGCGAACATAGCAAAACCAAAGGGGATGATGGACGGAGTGTTGAACATTGCAAGCACTCACCCCCAGTCAACTGATCTGGGTTTAATCCATCATCATTCTTTAGCTCACTCCGCCACCCCAGTTCAGACATGGCCATATGCAAATCAGTCTGACCCTGTGCCTCATGGGAACAGTCCAGCCCGAACTGCCAAGCCATGTCTTCCCTGGACCGGAAACAAGCATCCTGGGACCGGTTTCTGGCTTACAGCCGTCATCAGCCAGGCTATCTTGAATCCAGTGGCAAAGTGAGCAAGGGACCCCACGTCTGGGCATACCCTGCCAACTTAGGGCGAACATAGCAAAACCAAAGGGGATGATGGACGGAGTGTTGAACATTGCAAGCACTCACCCCGTGTCAACTGATCTGGGTTTAATCCATCATCATTCTTTAGCTCACTCCGCCACCCCAGTTCAGACATGGCCATATGCAAATCAGTCTGACCCTGTGCCTCATGTGAACAGTCCAGCCCGAACTGCCAAGCCATGTCTTCCCTGGACCGGAAACAAGCATCCTGGGACCGGTTTCTGGCTTACAGCCGTCATCAGCCAGGCTATCTTGAATCCAGTGGCAAAGTGAGCAAGGGACCCACGTCTGGGCATACCCTGCCAACTTAGGGCGAACATAGCAAAACCAAAGGGGATGATGGACCGAGTGTTGAACATTGCAAGCACTCACCCCCAGTCAACTGATCTGGGTTTAATCCATCATCATTCTTTAGCTCACTCCGCCACCCCAGTTCAGACATGGCCATATGCAAATCAGTCTGACCCTGTGCCTCATGGGAACAGTCCAGCCCGAACTGCCAAGCCATGTCTTCCCTGGACCGGAAACAAGCATCCTGGGACCGGTTTCTGGCTTACAGCCGTCATCAGCCAGGCTATCTTGAATCCAGTGGCAAAGTGAGCAAGGGACCCACGTCTGGGCATACCCTGCCAACTTAGGGCGAACATAGCAAAACCAAAGGGGATGATGGACCGAGTGTTGAACATTGCAAGCACTCACCCCCAGTCAACTGATCTGGGTTTAATCCATCATCATTCTTTAGCTCACTCCGCCACCCCAGTTCAGACATGGCCATGTGCAAATCAGTCTGACCCTGTGCCTCATGGGAACAGTCCATGCATTTGAGCACAACACAAATCAGACATTTCTGCTTTAGAGAAAAGTGCCTCCTTTTTTTCTCAATGGGAGAATGCACTACACTTGTGTTGATTGGATGGTTTGATATGCTGGATCAGCAAATAGTTGAGACATAGCTGTCTTACACCCTACTTTTCCCTGTGCTTCTAATCCTCACCCCACTTCCATCACAGGCTTCTTAAGTTGCTAGTTTCGCTTCGATCAAAGCCCTCAATGGAACAGTTATGAACAATTTGTGCTCACCTCATTAAATCAGAGCAGTACTGACAAGACAGCCTGTGGGCTGCAAAGAATAAATACCTTAAAAACGGTGGTCAAGGTCACTTTTATCACCAACACTGATTCACCCCACTTCTCTTCTTTGATCAGTTTTGACAGAAGAAATTTGAAGCCTAGCAGCAATCCCAGATAGAATGTAGCACTGCCTGAAACACTCTTAACATGCCCTGGTGGCATTAGGAGATGGCTGCCCTCACCACAGAATTAGAGACAACTCAAACACCAAAGAAAAAAAAACACCAAAAAAAAAAAAAAAAGACCATGATCTTGTTGTGTCCTGCCATACGGAGCGAGAGAAAAGAGGCTCTAGTACCTTTTGGGATGAACCAATACTGTTGAATGGATTGCCCAAGGAGCCCTTTCTTCCCCTCAACCTCCTCTGTGGTTGGCTTCCCATTGTTGTGTGAGCTTCAAGGTTAATTACCTTGCCTTTCTCTCTTTGTGAAGCTCAAGTACTGCCCCAATTAACTACAGAGCCTGAATCCCTATTGTGGCCCAACAACATCTGCCTTTTTGTGGATCTTGGGTGCTCTATTTGTGGCTCTTGGGTGCTGCAGCACCCAAGAATCCTGGCTGTATTTGTGTGTTTCAAGTGACCAGGACACTCCCTAGACAGCTGCAGCCGTATCACACCCAGCGACCACTACCTCAAAGATTATAACTCTAATTGCCAGGGATGTCAACAGAGACTCTAGCGCTCAGATGAAGATCCCTGTAAACCACAGTTTAGACTTTACTGAAATACCCAAGCAGGACTTTTACCCTCTTGCACAGACCAGACCATGCACATAATAGCATAGCTAGAATGCGGAGACGGTCAATCGATCAAATGGCATTTGTAGAACGCAGCTTATCACCTGTGAGGGTATTCGGGTGCTGAGATGCCAGGTTAATCGAAGAGCCAGGTCTTGAGTTTCTTCCTGAAGTCCGTAAACGAGGGAGATGTTCGAAGGGGGAGGGGGGGATTCTAGGACTCGGCGGTGAGGTGGGAGACCGTCCCTTTGCTGATGCTGTTAAGAGCACAAATAGCCCACCAAATAATGACAGAAGCTACATTTTCCCCCTGACAGCATGTGCTTAACATAATTTACTGCACGGCTACAAAATGTCATACTAAGCTGACAATTTACTGCAAACAGTCTTATAATTTCTCTTAGGTATTGCCACTTCTTACCATTCTTTTTGTGGACCATTCAAAGGTAACCTAATCAGACTCTACCCAAATCCACTCCCAGAAGAATCACATTTGTTGTAGTAAGTCGTTACTGTGGCAACAGGGTTCTATAACTTCCTCATGACTTGGAGAACTGGTCTGCTGTATGCGAAGAAACAGCATGACACCAGGTAGTGTCCCCACGTTTTCTTGAATCCTGCACTTTGCCTGGACTATACTTCCCTATGCGAATGACACTTCAATCTGCAAGTTTGACAGATATCCACTGCAATGGTATCTGCCACCGAGAAAAACAAACGAGTGACAACGAGTTGAAGCCATATTCCAAGGAAACTCTGGCCAAAATAAATACTATCTCTTAGATGTTTCCTTCATGTTTCCTTTGTTTGATTAAACTATTCTCATCGTAATATATGTCAATAATGTAACATTATCATCGCCATCACCCTTGCTCTGGAATCTTAGGTACTGTCCCAATGAGAACGGTTTCCTCTTGCAGCTGTGGTTTAGAGATGAAATAGAACAGACGCCAATGTGTTCGGGTTCCCATGAACTGTGGAGCACGAGGGGTAGGGAGCAGGAGGTGAAAATGATCGCGGGTCTCTGCTCCAGTTCTAAATGAGCAGTCACCTGCTAAAGAATCTAGAGCTCTACAGCAAGCCCCCGGCTACCATACTTGACTGCTCGCTCACCTTTAGCAATTTAACATGCCTATTATTTCCATTTTTCCACCACTGGAAACAGTTTGGCGAAAGTACAGGGAGCCCTAGCACCGCCACTAATCTTCCACAGCAGAAAACAAAACGATTGTATATATGCCAAATGTAGCAAAAAAAAAAAAAAAAAAAAAAGTCACACAGAGACCGTCCAGCTAAATATGCCCATTAGTGTTTCGGCAAACGCTGCCCCTATTAGGGCAACGTTATTTTGCAGCTGCTTCAGCCCTTTACGAGCAGCTGTAAAATGCAAGGAAGTGATAGGTAGTATAAATAAATACATAAAATAATGAATGTCCCCTTCAGAAGCGATGCAATAAACCATTTTGTCAGATGTTTTTCTTCTGTTACACAAACAGCAAGCCTCTCTAAAGAGCAAATCTGCCTACAGTCGATTTCAAAACTAGGACCATATATTGATTTAAATGCACGGGCGCAGCTGAAAGCAAATCTTTGCATGCCATTTGTCAAACACTAAATAAACACAAATAGGTCACCCTCCCCCAGCGTCAAACCGACATACAACTGCTGCAGAAAACTGCGAACCTCGTAGCCAAAGCGGCAGTTAGCCGTTAACTCCCGCCATTAGAGCCTCGCACGCAAAGCTCTCGTGCTTGGTGACGAGGCATGTGTTCTCACGAACCGTTAATTTCTAGCCAGGAGGTCCTTAAGCCGGCACATGGGCAGAAGTCCTCCTGGAGGGCGGCTCAGGCGGAGAAACGCCGCGGCGCAGCAGCAATGGCATTAACGCCACGAGGAATCATTCAGTTACCGAGCCGCCACTGCGAACAGCCGTCAGCAGTGCCCGCTCGCGGGAAGGCAGCGTGGCCACGCACGGAGGGACGCGCATAACCTGCGCGAGAGCCCGTGGCAATAAATCATACGTCTGAGGTACCAGGCCGAGGCGTACCAACCCCCTATCGAACCCCAGCCACTAGGTGTCGTGTAGAGTGAGGATGAACTGCGCACTCTCCTGTCTGTCCGAGCACCACAGCAGTTCGAAGGCCTCCAACTACGTAAGAGCACCCCGTGGAGGGCAGGCAGTTTCCTGGTTCTCTTTCACGGCCCGCGAGACAGTCAGAAAGAACGATTTCTTGCTAGACTTTAGCTGCGTCAGCATTTCATGGCAGATCCTTCCCAATGCCTCAACGGAGATTAACGCGCCGAAGATGGAGCCACCAACATCTGGAGGTTGTTTGGAGGTCGCCCTGAAGGCTTTTTCGGATAGGCCAGCAGCAGGAATGGGGGGAAAGGGCCATTTTATTTCCAGGAAAAAAAGACTGCATTGGCACATCCACAACGCCGCATCGCACAAGCTGAATAAATCCACTCCGAGGATACACACGTGGTAATATGTGAGGCAGATGTATGGGGCCAGGCTAAGACTAGAGAGATAAATGAATGATGCCCAACACTAAGCATTAATGCATCACATTTACAAAAGGAAACCTTACAGAAGATAAAATTATGCACTGAATTATTCCTTACATATTGCAGAACATCAACCGCAATAAAAGGCAAAACGAGAAATACAACAGCATTGAAACATGGCACAGAAATCCCAACAGGCGGTATATGCTGCACATTTTCCAAGCAAGGACATTAAAAAACCCAGAAAAAGGTGACATCACATGCAACGTGCACAACAAAGCAAGGGTTACAAGGCCCAGCATTCACAAGGCACGCTTTGTTAACACCTCAAACGTAGAGAATGCGGGGTCCATTCTTTGATACGCTCATACAATGGCCGGCGCCTACTGATACGATGAGAGCAGATCATATATAGTTACACTTAGATCTTCTCACTTCAATCAGTTTCATCACAAACATGGGAAGTAACCATGACAACAGACTCTATATTACCCACTGCATTCATATGCTTAAGATACAGTCCTGTGACTTTACAACTGGCACGTGGCAACCATCACTAGCCACCTACAGCAGGTTTCTCATACACCACTTAACCATGTGACTAATGAACGAATAGTCATATACAAACTATTGGAAATGCGAAGACAATGCAAACAGGCACCCTCAGAACTCACTCATCGACTAGATACTACCAGATACACAACGTAGGACCCAGACACATCATGGAGGAATGCATCCTTGGAAGTTCTTTCCCACCCTGTAAAAACCAGACAAGGTATAGAGGTAAAGTAATGCCAGCACGTCTCCAGCCCCGCATCTTCATACTACCAGAGGCTCTTATTCCATCAACCATCGAGAAGACTACGCTCCGCCTCCCTTTCACTTACCCATACTCCCCGCATCTACCGAAGCAGAAGTGGAGGACGGGTTTTCTCCCACATTGCAGTAAAGACCAGGAACAGCCTCCACATGCGCCTCCGGACCATCACCTCACTTTCGGAATTCCGAATGCCCTCAAGACCTGGCTGTTCAAATAAGCCTCTGCGGCCTGCAAGCTCCTTGGATACCCTATCAGGTGATTAGCAGCGCTTTACCAATCCGGATTGATTGTGAGTGGTTACTTTACTGGCGTTACCCCCAATCCCGAAGAGCGTATTAATTACAGAAGGAAGTGACACTAACATAACAGGATTCTAAACCTATTCTTTAGTGCTTCATAGGATGTTGTGATGGAACTCTGCACACTAGGTGCACTTCCTAAGGCAGATTACTTTAGTGTTTTAGTCTTCTTAAAAGCTACTTTCAAGACGAAGGGTGTCTGAGCTCCAAAAAGTAGCCTTGCTGTCATGAGACCACCTATGTTGGGGTAAACGCTTCAGTGTGTCTCCATGTAAGGGCTTTATGAGTGATCTATAATAATTTGTAGAGACTCCTTGCTTCAATGGAAAGAAACTTAAGCAAGATCAAAATGGGTGGGATAGGATCTAAATTTCTTGTGCCAGTTGCCAACCGAGAAGCTGGATGTGGGCTACATGGAGGATAGGGGGTGTGTTAGGTGTAGATTGTGAATCCCTAAGAGTAGTGAGTTACTGCAGTCCAACTTTGAAAACACCCTGGAGGGAGCTGGAGAGGTTTGGGGGTGGTGGCTTTAAGATAAAGAGGGATTTTGTTTGAAGCAGGTTTAGCTTCAAATAATCCGGGCCATCTTCTGGGGAAGAAGTTATCAGAAAGATTTTAGTGCTGCAATCCTAACGGTGATGTAGATGATCAAATAGTCTAGAGGAGGCAAGGAGTCCACGCGTACATTGAAGAGTGTCCGTAAGCCTTGAGGAACCTCTTGATAAAGCATACTGGGGCTGGAGAGAGTTGCCAGTTTTAATGCTTTCACAACTGTTTTCCCGTTAGTAAGAGCAGTAAATGAGAAAGGCACCACTGAGAGCCAGAGCAATAGATGAGAAATGCACCACTGAGAGCCAATCTCTTCCCAGAGACTTTTGCAGTCATGGGGGGGACATAAATAGGTGCATTAGGTTATTTATTATTAAGAATGAAGACAAAAGACATACAGCAGAATTTCTCAAAGTCCTTCAGGAAGTTATTGCTACCCCTGAAGATCGAGCTTGCGGTGATAAATTCAATTAGTTGCATATCCTTACAGCAAGTCTTCAATGGGTTTTTGAGTAAGGGGTTTCCTGGTTCTGCTAGTGAACGGTTCTTTACTGCTGCGTGGTCTGGACTGGAGGGAAAAGTGTGGCCAGAAAGGAGTTGGTGCATTAGTAGGATGACAATCCTGGAGGACTTTACACTTATTCAAGGGAATAAAGATGTGTCAAGGGATGGAGAATAACGGGGGTGGGGGGTATAGATGTTGAGAAAGAGATGTTGTTCAATGTATGTACTGGATATGAATGGAGGAACTTTGCATTGGAGATGAGGCATTAGAGGCTGCATCAAAGATGATGAAGTAAATTAGATTTCGATAAAGTTAGGGAGTGCTAAACAAATGTAATAATACAATGAAGTAAAGTGGGGCCCAGAAAATAACTATTAGCAGTGCAAGCAGGGCAAGTGATGTGTGAACATCAAGGTGGCACTCCGTGTCAGATGTGAAACAGTTAGGGATGCTGGCATAGACAGGATGTTATTATTGAAATGGGAAGGTATGTTTATTGGCAGGCGGTGGGGGCTTTATTATTCACTGCTGTGTAATAATTTCCATGCAAATGATGTTTAACAGTATTAATACCGCCACATCAAACCCACCCACCTCAACCCACTTCAAGCAAAATGCCCCTCTAAAAATATCTACTGAGAGAACCTACATGAAAGACATGCAGTTTGCAACTGCAGAGATTCTGCATTCACGTTATCGGTATATTACCATTTAGACTGATGCGTTGAGACAGGCACAATATGCACTCTGCATTTCTAAACTTTATATTCCACAGGCAGCTTCAATATGCTTATGCCCTAAATGTAAGTAAGATAGATTTTACATAAAAAAAACATTTTTACAAATTTCTGGCACGATAAATACAGAGAGACTACGATGGGGAACAGGCGCAGCAAGTTCCCAACCCAGCCTCATCATGAACATGCATTTCTAATCAGACATACGAATTGGGTCATTGTCACTTTCTGAGCAGCATGGGCTCCCTTCAAAATCTGTGCTTTCGTAAAAACACAAAAGCACTGTCAAAACCAACAGCTAGGTATTTGCATTTACCTTCCCAGCACTGGCGCCAAATCTAGGCAGCCCTGGGTTTCACTGAACACCATCTTTGCTGAAGTCTGAGCTCAGTAGAAATTGTATTATAGACACATTCATGTGGCCCCCAACATACTTATCTTTTTACGGTGCCAATGGTCCCAATTTAACTCCATTTCTGCTCACTAAGGATCTCTTTAGTAGTGATGGAGCAGGGTAAATAAAATAATTTTGTACCCCCTTGGAAATTAATGAACTCTTAATAAATTAATAATACTAACTGTTTGAAGAAGCATGTATTAACCAACAAATGCACCCCTTTTTAGTAAACACCATATATAGGTAACATGCAGATTTGTGCAAAAATCTAATCTATTTACAATTGTGAAGTTAATTTACCTTAGTATTGTGATTTGCGTACTAATTAGAGTGAAATTGCATGATTTATGCTACGTAGTAGATTGTATTGTGGCAAAGAATGCAGATGGTGAGTAAAATGGCTTTAAATGACGCTTCTGCTAGGTAACACCTAACACGGGTCTTTAGAATGGCGGGTGGTAAACAGAAAGGCTTATTTTCTTTGTTTTAATTGTGGTTGTGTTTGTTCTTATGATAGTTCGTTCGGGCCTGTTAGGCCATGCTGCGAAAATGGCTGCTGAAACGGATGAGGTCACGTGAAAAGCCAAAGATGGCCTCTGCGCAAAAGAAATAAAGAAATCAAGTCACGTGGATGCGGCCTGTGCCCGGAGTGAGAGATGTCAAGGTCGAACTGACCTACAATACAGAGGGTGCCAAAAAAGACTCCGCATGTATTCGTGGGAATGGATGAGAAAGTACTGAGCGACAATGGGCTAACTAAATTGTGACCCTCAAGATCGCAACAAAATGAATGGAAAGTTGGACTGCTTTTAACCCCGGAGTCATGAGACTCATTTTATGTTTTACTGTCCCTAAACCAGTTTGAACAAGGAGGGCGATGAGGTGACCATCACCACCCCTCAAATGGACCAATTAGCGGGATTCTTGCCCCTAAGGATTGCAACTTTTTGTGTAGTAAGCTAGAAAATAGGGTATAAGAGGGTCTACTCTTATGTGGGGTGGGCTGCTGCTGTGGTCGCTGCTATTGATGCTGCTGCTGCTGTTGGTGTTTTCCTGCCATACCGCCTCTTTATTTTTCATTTTTCCACCTCAATACTGCGAAAAGACTCTGTCATTTTTGGACTTTTGAACTTGACTGGGGAAGGAACGAGATTGTTGCGGGAATTCTGCCTGGGAGGTACGTCCGAGGAGGTTAGCGGGACAGTCAGTCAGTTTGGGAGTTCTATTCTGTGATCTGCGGTTTATCTTCTTTTTGGTGAACCATTCCTGTCCGCATCCTAAAACGATGGGTAATGCATAATTTTCTATTCTTCATTAAACTTTTCTTTAAAGTTTTTATTGATATATTAAATGTGATTAATAAACAAAGAATTTCACCCATGCAATTGAGAATTTAGATAAAATTACATTCTAACTTAAAATGAGTCTGTGGTTCTTTAGTACATTTATGAGTTATAAATGTTAAAAGGTTTTAATTGTGATTGAGCTGGTCTTAATCACCATCAACTTATTCTACTAGTTGGTCCATCGACCAAAGAGCGGAGTACCTTGATGTTTTAGAACCGACAGGATCAAAAGGTTAATGTATATAATGTCTGAGGTATTATTCTGTCAAATTTAACAAGGTATCCCGTTCGTCCAGCAGCACATTTCTCCTTGGTGTGAAATCCAGTGAATGACTGAATGTATGATATGCGGTGTCATGGGACCCACCGACATAAGGTTTAATAGACAATAGGTTGCATAAATGTTTTACCTGGATTCGTGTCCTAAGGAGAAATTTATATTAGCAGCGCTGGATCAGTAGAAATTCCTGAACTCCTGCCTAATACGTTCTTCTGATCTAACATGGAATTGGTTTTTCCTCATGCTGCTTCCTGTGTCAAACTTGTGTAAAATGACTTTTGTAATTTGAAGAGCTAATGCCTAAATGTGAAAGACCTCAAATAATTATCGGAAAGCGAAGGCTGGCAGCAACTGTGTGAAGAAGTTGTAAAGACTGTAGCTACACGGTGGCTTGTAGAGGTGAGCAGGTGTCAATCGAGAACGAGATTGGAGTCCAATAGCACGCTACAAATCCAGCCCACCACCACACAGGAACATTTTTGAAGAGATAAGAACAAAGTGAAAACCAGGGCGTTCCAATACTTCTCTTAGTAGATAGAACACACGTTTAGCCTGCTACTTTTCATGAAAAGAAAGGTCAGGCTCTACAACCCAAGATAAATGCCGGATGCTACAAATAGAGGGGGAGGAGAACAGGGGCTCTAAGGGGTTTGACGCTGACCTCAAAAGAAATTACAGGACAACACCCTCCAGTCCGGTATGCAATTTAAGTAAACACTGTGTTCTGAGGTCTGAGACTTGATGAGTAAAACTCAGTAATCAAAATTAAACACAAGTGTAAGTATATTTATTATTCTTGATTCAAGAGGATCTTCATAGGTCAACTGTTTACAGACTCCTCGGCAAAATCTGTCTATCGGCCATTGTACCAAAACTGTGAAAACATTAACAACTCTAATGAGTACTACAGCTAGAATACCGAATGTATTTTGTGAGCATTATTCATGATTAATTCAAAGAATACATCATCTTCCTCCATACCTTAGACACTGTTAAAGATGACCATATTTGCACAGGTGAAATATGCATTATATGGTCCTGATGAAGCAACATGTTGTGGTGAAACACGTGTTGACCTAAGAAGAACCTTTTGAATCAAGAATAATAAATAAACTTACAATTAATTTATTACATTTTGATTACTGAGTTTTACTCATCAAGTCTCAGACCTCAAAACAGTCAGTGTTCACATAAATGCCAGATGAGTCGCCTGTGTTACAGGCATTTCAGAACTGAAGATGCTCCTCTGCTTAGAAATTTAATGCTATTTTCAAAACATATGGTCACATTGAGTCGAACTGTTCCGTGACACCAGTCAGGCCCCCCACTGTGTTACTCACACATTTAGGTGAGGTAGAAGAAAAAACAGTATTCTCGTTTTACCATTCAGCTTCGTGGATTTCTTAGAATTTAAAAAAAAAAAAACGAATACCTTCATCATCAGCTTGAATGACCAGGAAGACACAAAAAAATCTTAGTGTGGGTGTATGCATATGCATTGTATGTGTGCATTTTTATGATATAGCAGTGAAAATAATGGTGCCCTTATAACAATGTAGATTATATATACGAATAAACACATTCACATGTATAACTACAGAGTAATGTATTACTTTATCACTCCTTGCACTCCGGTTTTGGTTAAATACCTCTATTAACGACTAAACTTTGCAAACTAGTATTGCATAAACTGTAAACGCAGATCCACAGAATGCAATATGCTATTTATTACCATCGCTATGGGAGTGGTGGCACATCATGACCCATCAAGGTTTTGTCTCATTCAATGCGAGTCATTGCACACATATACACAGACATATGTTTTATGAATATGCCAGTGGCACAAATGCATCTAAGTATTTTTTTATATTTCAATTTTTTTATTTTGGAACAGTTATTGTATTCTGTATGTTCTAATGGTAAAAGGATGTATTGCCTAACTATGCTTGTCCAACTTTGGAAAATGCTAAATGGAGATTTAAGTGAAGATTTGAAAACAGAAATGCAGCTAACAATCCATAATAAGTGGAAACGGAATGTTTGGATTTGGTTTTTCTCTCACAAATGGATAGTTGATAATTAAGGCTTCCTATTTCAGTGTTTTTTGTTTTAACATTTCCGTCTCTATTTATCCAAATTTTCCTTTTTGCCATCTTATCTATATTCATATTCAACTGTATTTATTTTGCATTTTGTGAATAAATTAAGTCATGACACATATTTTCATATTTATTGAACTTTTTATTGTGCAGACATTCTTTGATGCCTGTTGGGTTTTAGTACATTAAGCAGCCAAATAGAACAAAATAGACCTACATAAAAATATTCGCTGTATACTACACATATATGTAGAAATATTTAATGATGTAAGGAGATCTCATCCTGTTTGTTAACTCCCCAGGCTGACAGTCAGCTCAGCTGTTGGTCTGGAATTCATGAATGACAACATGGAGAATCATTCAAAAGAATCTCAATTTTCCACACCTGCCATATTACTGCCTGCATAATTTTCAGATTTCAACAAAAACTTGTTTTAGCTCAATTGGACCAAGATCATAATAACAGAAAATGTGTCACATAATTTGCCTTTTCTGGCCACATCACAGATAATACGGATGCATAATTTGGTCCTCCATTGCCACATAATCCTAACAACCATAACAAAAGTAAAGCTCCCCACAGTGGCTTGGAGGCTGCCATTATGATGAAAACCAGATTTCACAGGGTCTCGTGAAATATTTTCCACATTTCATGATCCTTGTACTATGTACTCCATTTCACGGAATAAAAGCACAATAACATGATAGGTATATATATATATATATATATATATACACATACATACACACACACACTTCATCATAAACAGATCAGACCTTTGAATACATTTTCCCAATGAACTAAGCTCAGGCCTGTAGTCTTTAACACTGCTTGTCATACCTAACTCAATATAAAAATATATATTTCTCACACCAGTCAAGATAAAATAGGACAAAATAACTCATGTGTACCAAAAACTGATTCACACATTTATTACGTCAGTGCAAAGTTAAAATTCAAGTTTACTACACAGTAGAGACATTACGAGGAAATCACTTTACTGAGCAACAGACTGCATATTACAATTACTTTACACACTGAAACAACTCTTCTAGTAGTCAGGAGGCATAACCAATGTAATTTTACCTCACCATACTAATTTAATTCCTTATAAACTGGTTTTGGTTATATTTTTAGCCGAATATACATGAACAAATGCCATGGCATAAACTATATATGAAGAATGTTATACTGTATTTATTACCATTGTTGAGTGAGAGGTGTGGCATCATGATCCATTCAGGCCTCCTCTGTTGTGCGTCATGGCCCCTCCCAACACGTAACAATGCTAACAAATACAGTATTACACTTTGTGCAAAATACATATAACATGTTTGAGTGTTTTGACTGCACAAAATACAGTGGTATAAAAACATTTCACAGGCAGCCATGGTTATCATCATAAAGATACCCCCCCCAACCATTCTGCAGAACTGTACCACTGTAAGGATCGATTATGCAGCATGAGGCAGTAAATTATGCAGCAAGGTTATGTAAAAAATGCTGCCAAAAATGGGATTATGTGGCACCTTTTCTGGCAGTGTAATTTTCATCCATCCGAGCTGTACACAATATTTTTGGTGAAATCTGCAACGTATGCGGCCAATGCAGTAAATTCATAAGTATGTCCAATGTTAGCTTCGCTTTGAAGAAAGCAGCTCTTCCATGCCAAATACTCCTAAAAAAATATGTAACAACTACATAATGGGTAACATATAATACGATCCTATATACTCATTTCAGAATTCTGGTCACATTTACAAATCACTTTGCCTTCGGCCTTGTGGTTTATGATGCTTCATCCATGCATCACAAATCTTTCGCAGTTGCAGTCCACACTCTCTTGAACTCACTTTCAGACGACGAGAAGGAGCTAATAACATTCACAAAATTACAACAAACATTTCTCTTTAAAGAACGGATAGATTATAACAGTCTAAATGTCGTTTGGAACAACTCCGTGTCTCCTTCTTGACCCCCGCCCCCCCCTTCCTACCTTTTCCCCAGATCAATAAATGTTTTCCTGAATTGCAGTTATCTAGGATTAGCACATAAGTACTGAGTGGTACAGTGTATAAAAATCATTGACTAGTATTGTAATATGCATTATTCCATGTAGCAAAATATCAAGTCTACAGGCTTTACCACAGTGTAAGAAACTTCTTAAAAGCATATTGCTTAACATACGCTTTTAACAATAAATAGTTCGGAACTAATTGCATCTGTCATAACTTTTCATCATAAACAGATCAGACCTTTGACATCACCCATACATTTTCCCAAATGAACTAACTCAGGCCTGTAGTCTTTATCACTGCTTGTCATGCCTAACTCAGTCCTACTGTGTCGAACATCAGCTTTCCCACAATGCAACCATCAGGAATACAGTCATAAAATGTAAAATATAAACAAGACTACATCTGGCAAAACATGAGACTCCTGCTAAGAAGTGAAAAAGATGTTTCACAATGGAAAATCTTCTGCCCCCAGAATGTGTTAGTTGCCAACACCAAAGTCTCAAACTTTGAGATTTTGAGTAACAAGTTACCTGTCTACAGTGTTTAAAACAGTGTAATATAAATGAAGCCTTAAGGACCTGATTATTGTGAAAATCATTTTTGAAAACAAATAACCCGGGCCTACTGCCTTTGTTATAACTTATCATAATAAGCAGATCAGACCTATGATATTAAACATAAGTTTTCTCAGTAAACCAATGAGGCCTACAGCCTTTATCACTGGCTTGTCACCATAACTACCACCAGCCTACTACTGTGAGTGTAAGCTTTCCCACAAGGCAACTATCAAACATAAATCCATAAAATTACAAAGATATAGGGTTATTTAAGATGAATACTATTGACAAAAAAAATAGAATTATCAGTGTAAATTTTCTACATTCAAGGCTTGTCAGAGTGGATATTCAACACCAAAAACACTCACCTACAACGGTAAGCTGTGAGATTGCATTAAAAAATCCTATTTACAGGCTTTAACAGTAAAATAACAATCCACCATACTGTGCTATTGTAAGCCTATTGGCTTAAACGTATGCTTTTAACAATAAATAAGTTGGCCTGCTGCCTGTCATAACTTTCCATAATATTTAGATCAGACCTTTGGCACCGGACATAACTTTCGCAGTGAACCAATGAGGCCTACTAACTTAATCAGTTGGTCATAACCAACTCAGGACTATTGTACTGAAAACATTTTTCCCCACGTCTTATCATTCATAAAATACAATTGTATACAAAATCACAGTCAGCAAAAAATACAGTACTCAAAAAAGAACCCAACACGGATTAATTAGCCCTATGGAATCTTCTTCCCCCAGTGTTTGTCAGCTGGAGGGCCTGCAAGTTCGGGCTGGACTGTTCCTATTGGAGCAGGGCCATGGCTGATTTGAATGTGGCTACGACCAAATTGAGGTGGTGTGGTGAGCAACAGAACAATGGATTGGAAGGCTATCCCGAGAAATTGCTTGTGGTTAGACTTATTGTAAGTATCCCTCCCATCACCTTTTGTATGTTTGATGCCCCAATCAGTGCATTACCTAAAAGGGCATTCAGATGTTTTGGATAAGTTTAGTGCTTAGTTGAGAAGCGTGCAAAGTAGAGATGCAAAGTATCCAATGCAGAGATCGGACTTACCTCAAGCAGCACTTTGAACCAACCATGTCTTGTACAAATAACCAATGTATAAATATATGTAGGACCCCATCCCTTTCTTCTTGCTCCTTTTTCCAGGAATGTATTTAAGTCCGATAACAGCTTTCAGCGACACACAAGCAACAACATACACAACTCACATACTATTCTTGAACCTGCCATTCATCTCCTGTTCCCTGTATGAAGTTGATATGGCCCAGCGCTACAACAACCAGACACTGCATGCCAGCCAAGCATGCGAGTTGGAGCCCACCACGGCCATTCTACAAGAAGTGTTGCCCACAGCCTTTCATGCCATACCTCACGGCAATGTACGATCTTCCACGATATGTCAGACGACAGCCAAACTGGTCCACAATCTTCTACGGCCAGCAGCTGCTGCTGCAGGAACGCAACCTTCCTAGTAGATCTGCCAGTTGTGGAAGGACCACCCATCATGCATGGTTGTGAACAGTCATAGCACATCGACTGCCACTGCAGAATTTAGGAAATCATGCAATATCATAACCGTCTACAGAACGGCAGCTGGCCATGCAGGGTCACAGCCTACCATAACACATGACAAACAGCCATTTAGGGTTGCAATCTCCCCAAAACACGTCTGCTTAAAATGCACAGTCGCATTTCTTGCGGGTCCATATCTTGGCCATGTAGGGCCACAACTTACCCTAATGACAAACAGCCTTTTAGGTTGCAATTTGCCAAATACAAGTCTGCTTAAATGGGACAATCGCAGACCACACCAGTCCATTTGTTAGCCATGCAGGATAAGAGAAATTCAAATGCTCACATTAAAGGATTCGCTGATAAACGCTACGAAGTCAGCAGTCAGACAAAGGAAGCAGCCATCAGACGAGCAGCTCTCGGCGCAATGGATTTGACACCCCTAAATTCACATTGCATCTACGGCCTACCAGAACCGCAGCTCACGTCACACACTGAGACTTGGAGCAGGCGATTGACAAATGAGAAAAAACTGATTAACGCCCTCTGCACATACTGCATCACCTTCCAGAGAGGGTGAATTCCGGAAGCGCACAACCCCTCTGGGAATTCTGCACACTGATTAAACAACACTGCAGGTTTCATACAGAGGTCTGAGCAGATTTGAATAATCGTGTGGGGTTTTGTTTACAAAAAGCTGCGAATAAAGGCATTACATTTCTGCAGCGGATTAATTGATGCTGCGTTTTTTTCTGACAGATTTGTATGCAAGTCATCAACTACACCCAGTGTTAATGGATAATCGTATTTTTGTAAGACTATAGGATAATACTGCACAGAAGACGAAAGGAAGACTTTTCTAAAAATGTGTTCTTACAGCCAAACGACAGTAAGAGTAATGGGGACGAACTGCCATAGTTGGTCTGCCACTCACACCGCAAGGGAGGGCTCCATGCCATCTGCATGGTCGATGCGACAGATGTTCAGAAAGATGGAGGATTTCTTCACCAAAAATGTCACCTAGCACCGCTCAAGCCCATACAGAGGGTTTAGGCACAGTCTTGGAAAACAGAAAGGTACGGTACTGCGGAATGTAATACAATATGAAGCCTACCAACCATACCCTTATGCGAAAATGCACTTCTAATACTCGTAAAAGACTTCCAAGCCGTCGTAATGCGCAACACCTGAAGATACTGGACAGCACACTATACAATTAATCAATGAACAGGTAGGTAGGATAAATGCTGCCTCAAACTTATTCCAGCTCACTTATCGCTAGAGCACTGACGTGCATTCTGGCACTGAAAGGTTGCCTATGACAAGACGAGGCTTCACAGAAACTTTTTTCACACAAGGACCACCACAACACACACTTAAACAAGCATACAGGTCCACCAGTAATCACTGCACGCAGATTTAAGTGATACGAGGCCATTCTACCAGCAGCTTCGTGACATTCAAATGCTAGATAATCCAACACATAGCGCTACCACCCCAGCTGAGGTACTCAAACAAATGATACTTTCACAATATCTTTGCAACATATGCACCGAGAAACTATCTTTCTGAATGGTCAAACTTCACAGTGATATTAACAAAAAATGTTCCCACCTCATCCAGCACAAGGGGTATTAGGCTTGATGAGCCAACACAGAAATGTGAGTGCTTGTCCAAGTCTCTAAGCTTGGGGAAAAAAAACTAAATATAGAACTAAGGCTATAAAGAAAAGAAAAAGAAAAAAAAATCAGCAGTGTCCAAATATATTCACCTACAAAAAGTGCAAAGAAAACTACAAAAAACAGTTTGGAGAAAGCAAAAACAACCTGCCAAAACAAAACGTGTACATCCCTGTTTCGAATTTGCAAGCATAACTTAAAAGGTTTCTGAGGATTTGTAAATAAATATTTTCTGGCGCAGAGGAACTACAAATCCAAGCATTAGTGAGCCAGCTTGGATCAACCACATAAACAGATTATATGGGACGTTTCCCTTAACCTACTCAAAGACAGTTAATTTAAGCCAGGTTCTCGACTTAAATCGACTCAGCTATGATAGCAAGCTGTTGCGCCCCAATAATAAATAAAGCAAAAAATCAGATGGTGGTCTAGGCCCAAACGGTCTACTAGACTTTACAAATCACATGTCAACTTTTGGTCCCAAAGTCTGACTTCCTTGTATAACCAGTGTACATCAAACCAGATACAAGAGACTTGGAGATAAACCATCCTAAACCCAATTTTTTTCTTCAAATGACCCCAACCCCCTTCCTTCCAGGGCGTCCTGCAAACTATTGGCTGATCATGCATTTGGACATAGAATCGAAGTTCTTCTCAAGCTTATTCCTTCAGGACCTGTAAGTATGGGCAGAACAAACATGCCTGGTTCCAACAAACTAAACTGGCTTGGGCCCGGGAAGAGCCAACATTTCCTAGCCATGCCCATCTTAATTGACTAATCAAAAAAAAAAAAAATTCAGGCCCTACTCGTTTTGTGGAGGCATCAAGGAAATAACTTTTTTCAAAATTAAATCAGTGGGGTATTTCTCCAATGCTCTTATTATGCACAACAACTATTGTACCCTTATCGGGTGATTAGCCGAGCTTTATAAATCCTGATTGATTCATACTCTTAACACCTGGCAAACCATAAAGTTGGAAGAAGAAATGTACCTTCAAGGATAATATTTACAAAGGATAAGAATCCGGACGTGTTGTGCCCTGCTATTTAATTTACATATAGCAGGCTCAAATAATGCACTTAACCAAACAAATTGCCATCCTCCTGAGCTACCTCTACATTCGTGTACATTACACTGATGACATCATTTTATTAGGCAAAACTCATAGTGGCCTACAAGGTTTAATTACTACCTTTTCAGCCTATATCAAAATATGGAATGGAAATAAATGTTAAAAAAAAAAACAAAAAAAAACAAATGTGATTGCTTTTGGCTCCCATTTTAAAAGAGTTGGCAAGTGGTATGTGGGTGTATGCAGTTATCATACACCTATCTTGGAGTAGCTTTTGATAACAGGCAATTTCAAGGATCACCTCAAATCTTTAAGGGCAAAGGCACAATCTTTGAAGTTTGCATTTATATTTCTGCACAGAAAATTGCTAAATCCATCATTAACTAACTTAAGAGATCCAAATTATTGGAGGGAGGGATATTAAAGCACTGAATACTCTATAAACAATTTTTTACATGCAACTATTTATGCTTAGAAAAAACAAAATCACAAGCACAGATACGTTTAGGGTTCAGTCTTGTAGAAAAACTCCCTAGACAATGGGCATTTATAAAAATCTGAAGAAATTGCTTGAGACTCCAAGAAAACACCTCAAGTAACCAAATTTAGGATGAACTTTCGAGCACCAAAGCACATTTCTTTTTTTTAAAATTATTTGTTTATTGCATTTACAAACTTAGTTACTCTTCACAATAAGCGTATAAATGTGAGCAAAAGTTAAGAACAAACAAAAAGAAAACGTGCAGAAATTAACAGGACGAGGTAAACACATTTGTATAATCAGGCCGTGTGACATTAACTGTTGATCCTGGAATGTTAAAAGTCAGGTATACGAAAGCACATCATTTCTAGCAATCATATTGGTGCTCAGCTTTGGGCACGACAAAACTCTACTGGAGGTAATCCCCAACCACTCTAGCAGTATTAAAAAACTGGTAAACAAATAAGTAAAAATACTCTCATTTTCAAGACAAGGATAAATGTGCAATTAAGTCCCACATTTGGATTGTGATAACTTCATATGATGAACCAATTCAACAGCAATATTTGAAGACTAATTTTTCTGCACATTTAAAAAGAACGTTTATATCTTACAGAATGGGCAGCCTCCCCACCAAGGAATTTACTCCGAAATTGAAAAGGGTACGGTCCACCCCAACCTACAGGCTCTGCGGCTATAAAAAAAGATATCATTTTACATTAAATGTGTGTATGTCGAGGTTTATTAGAGCCTCGTAGAAACCTCTTATGCTCAATCATTAATAATCTGCATATATGAACTTGTAAGCAAGATCAAATTCTGAGCCTGAATAGCCATCCTGCACAGTTCAAGTCCAAATTTGTGAAATTTATGGATCACATTTGACTGATGCAATCAATAAATCTCTGGCATATCAATCCCTTAATGATCTACATAGCAATTTATAAAGCAAAATTCGTTTGCTTTAAAGACATTTTTGTCTACAAGTATTTATTACATGATGAATTGTTTTCCAACATTAACTTGACATACAAATTATTGTTTTCAATATGTTAATTTATGGTCAGCTTTTTTTGTCTCTGCTTTTATAGATTTGTTTTGTAACATTGAATAAACCATGCAATGAAGAATTACGTACATCTTTGCACCGCATGCACCGAGAATGTGTGTTGCCTACATTTAGAAGCAAATTTCACAGATGGATCCAGTGACAGCTAGTCATTGAATAACGTTCATTTAATTGTATGAACTCTTAGTACATTTTCTTAACAATTACTTTTTCAATATTGAACAAGTCGCGGACTACCACTATACAATGATACTCAAAGCCACAATTGGAGATTTTCTGGCTGAGGTTGCTAACAGTGTTTGCATCACAGCAAAGAAAGGTAACTATTTGCTCAAACCAGCAGAGGTGTGGAATTTTTTAAATAATCAAAAAGCTCCTGAAATCTGCTTCTCCTGTAATGAAATCCACTTGTCCTAGCTACGCCCTAAATCAGCTACATAGCCAGAACTGATACAACACTACTTTCTTTTTAAAAACTGATTTTTCTTTTTGCTGCATAAATATGTCTGCAGAAAGGGGGTCTTTCGAGACTATTGGAAGGGACATAGGTGTAGATTCTGAGCAATTTGTTATGTTTCTCATTTTAACCATATGCTGCTCTTGATCTAGAGAACAGACTGTCAGTCACCAATGGGAGGTGGCTAAATCACTAGAATTGAACCTTATAAAATATAGGTTACATGCAGATCTATGTTGTAGGTGCATGAATCCACTTTTCTAGGATGATGATCGAAACTTGTGACCAGTTACACAAAATGAATACATTGGGAACACTAATTTAGTGAGCTTTCTCACAGGGCAGAGAATATTTGACTTGCAGGGTAATAATGCACACTCACTCATCTTTGTATTAGGTGTATTTACCCATAGATTTGTAGCTTGTGGTTAGAACCAGTGACCTATAGACTTTGCAGTCTGTTAGTAGCTCACTGAACTATCTCACAAAGGACTGGTGATCTCATTCACATTTTTACTGTAGCAAGCTATTTAATCTGCAATACTTTTAAATAACACTCATTTTGCTGCCGCATTCTTCCCATCTTTTTCTATACTTTGCTTTTCCCTTCGTGTATACCCCTGCGTGCATGGTGCACCCGCTGGCGAACCGCCAACCAGAGCATAATCATCTTCACGGACCTGCCGAGTTTTAGCTCATGGTCGTAAAGAGGTCTATCTGAAGACAGACTCAAAGAAACCACCCAAGAGCCGCACACATGCTTGCAGATGCACCTATTGTAAAAGTGCCTTGAGCAAACACACATTCTTCAGGCGCAAACATACCCACAATAGCAACACATCCATCCTGCACGACACACACACATGCATGCAGAGAAATACCCTTTATACTGCCCGAGTTCCCCAGCATGATAGTCTCCTTGCCGGATACAAACGCATACATAGTCACACACATACAGCCATCCAGAGGCATTATAATGGTGCAAGAGGTCCTAAGCAAGGTAACGTACCCCAGTAAGACTCAGTGGGTTTTTTAAAAGACTCCATTTTGGGGGCCAATGGACCTCTCACACACCTGTGCCCTCATTCTTATTACAATGCATTTGCATACTAGTGTACTAGTGATAACGACACCAATTTAATTATCTCAAGACACTTGCCATGCAGGAAAGAGGTGCACCGACTCTGCGGAAATAATCTGTGAAAGAAAAAAAAAACCTCACGCAGATAAATAAATCCACGCTGCAGACACACCCGTGCATGGTGCACAACCTCCTAACACATACAACAACAGATGCAGAACTGCAGGGGATGGTGACAGCAGGGAGGCAGATAGGGAGGTTGGGTGTTTAAACTCCCGTCATGAAGGAGATGCCGTGAGATGAGGGGTAGTGCAGAGGCTGTCCGTGTGGATGAGATGGGCAAATGCAGGTATGGTCGCTAGTTGATGGACTGAGGATGAGTAGCTCTGCATTCATGAATGTAGGAGAGGAAATTCTACAGATCCAGCGGAGCACTGTACAGGGCCAAAGACAATAAATGGCACAAGCATAAATACATGTTATAGGAAGTAGCATTGATAGAACATGATCTGGAGATATTAGGTACAAATAAGTGCAACTAGACAGATTGGGGCATCAAATGAAAGAGGTTGCATTGTGATCAAAAGGATAGCAACCTTTCACTAATTCAAACACTAATGGCTAAAAATCTTTAAGAAGAGACTCCGGCGGCATTAGATGGAGGCGAGTAGTAACTAATGAAATGCTAGTCTGAGAGACACTATACTAGACTGTCACACATGGATTGTATCTGGAAAAAAAGGGAGGGGTCCCACACAGACTGTAAATGGCCAACTTGCGCAGTTCTCAATCCCTACAGTGACACAAAGGCACATCCTACCGGCAGTCACAGATGGAGTCTTACTCTCCCCTCACTCTCCGCTTTCTTCCTTTGTTACTCCATCCCAGCTCCCAGCCAGCGTACCTTGGGAGCCTTGGACAAAGTTATCACTGAAGTAAGCGGAGGGCTTAATGAGGGACCTGTCAGAGGCCTTCAGTGATGGAAGGACAGAGATAAGAGGTCCGGAATAGTAATTACCCTCCTACCACACATGTTATTTCTCCAGGCCCACTGGATGTCCATGGACTCGCTCTAGGGAGAGCGAAACAGAGACTGGATGTTACGACACACACCCCACCAAATTCCTCAGCCAACAGCACCACAATAAATGCCAGTGAGGCCACACACTGGCTAAATTCACCAATAGGATGAAAAGGTTTTTAAGAGGGTGGGCTCAGGATTCCAAAAGCCAATCATGGCGAAGAGTAAAGCCATGCAATTACAGACCTTCATATATCTCCCCTTGTGATGGGATTTCTTATGGCCAGCCTGACTGGCTGTGAACACGAGTTTACTACAGATCTGCCTATTCATACCGTAATTAAATTCCCAGTTGTCCATCGGGCAAATTTAACATTAAGACTTCTTGTCCCCAGGAAAAATCCTCATGGCTCGGGAATGGGTGATAGAAATTCCCCACCCCTGAAAACAACCCTTTGTTGAGAATCACATGTTCTAGGTTTCAGGAATGGATGTGTCACAGAAGCAATACCTGTTTAATTATGGTATGTTTTTCTCTACCTGCTCCACCAGGCATTTCTCCATCTCATGTATTTATTGATTTATTTACACACTCCAGCAACATCAATGTCCTCACCTATCTGTGATTCACATGTGCCAAGCTCCATTTTTTGCTTCATGTTCTACAACATATTGCCTCCGCTGTGCCCTCCTTTATCCTCCACTTCCACCATTTCCTGTCCTATTATTCATTTCCTCTAAGCCCTCTCTTTCCTTCACTTCTTCTACACCACCCTCTAACCTTCACTTCCTTTATGCTCTCCTCTATCTTTCGAGTTTCTTATGCCCTCTACCATAATTTGCTTCTTCTATGCCCTCCTCTATCTTTTGCATTCCCCATGTTTGCCTCTGTCCTTCTCTTCTACCATGCCCTCCTCTATTTATGCTTTCTCCATACCCTCCCTCCATTGTATTATATTATGGCATTTGTACAGAGCTAACTACCCTTTGTAGGATACAGAAGCGATAGTCCACGCAGGTAGCACGCCACAAGACGTGTGGATGTATGGCTGGATGAGTGCTGTCTTTACTTTGAGCCTGTGTGGGAAGTACTTCCATGTCGTGCACGAGGAACACTGAGGTGTGGATATTGTGTCACAGGATGGGTGCCTAGAGGGGCAATGGACCCGGAAGTAAGAAATAGATGAACATTTTTTTAGGTCTCGCCTAGCGCAGCGCGCATGCGCTGCTCTAGTTGAGGGCCGCTTGGAATCACTCCAGCTTCCAAGAGACTTCTCCGTGTGGGTTGGCCTCGTCCCACACATTCCATTGGCCTTTGCGTGTGGCTTTCAAAAATTGAAAGCCCGCAATTGGCCAAAGGCGGGCGCATGTCCCGCCTTCTTTCTGAACGTTGACTCCCATGGCCTAGGGGTCTCGGGAGCGAGCAGCGTTGAGCAGCGGCGGGTAGTGTGGCAGATGCATTCTTTACATTCTTAGCAGTGCGCGCGCACCACTCGCCTTGTTTTATTACCGTATTTATTCCTGGGAGTGCGGGTCTATATCCTTCCTGTCAGAGTAAACAACTGGAAAAACCGATGCGTGCTTTACGTTGCATCGGCCCCGACTGCTCGGATCAGACTGCAGCAGACAGGCCGTATTTATTCCTGGGAGTGCGGGTCTATATCCTTCCTGTCAGAGTAAACAACTGGAAAAACCGATGCGTGCTTTACGTTGCGTCGGCCCCGACTGCTCGGATCAGACTGCAGCAGACAGGCCGTATTTATTCCTGGGAGTGCGGGTCTATATCCTTCCTGTCAGAGTAAACAACTGGAAAAAGCGCTGCATGCTTTACGTTGCGTCCGCCCCGACTGCTCGGATCAGACTGCAGCAGACAGGCCGATCCGATGTCCCTTGTGTACTTCCAGTGCCCCTGGACGCCCACCCCATGGGTGTTTCACTCAGAAGGCAGCCCCAGACAACAACAGAGGCGGCTGCGACCTATTATAACAGTTCTTTGCTACCCGGCCCATGGCCGCATTTAAGTTTGGTCAGTTAGCAACTGAGGCACACGGGTCCCCCAGCACCCAGCAGATTGTTGCACTAGTGTACTTAACATACTTTATCTATATACACAAAAGGGCGAGTGGGAAGGGTGCGGGTCGCTCGGTTCTCTCATCCTCAGCCCCACTTTGTTACCTGGTGATTCACATGTGTATAAACAGGAGCGACGCTGAAACGCCAAAGGAAAGCTTATATTCGCTTTTTTAAGGAACCCAGTTTTTAGCATACAACTGAAGAAGGACTTTTCAGGGGCAGGTGGTCGGGCTCGGACATGTTATGTAAACTCAATTGCTTTGGACAGAGAGAAAGTGTGATCTTAACAGCAGTAGAATATAACGAAGGCTTCATAGTTCAATCGTGCAGGTAAGGTCTGAAATAGGTAAGGACGTCAAGTCTCTAACATAGGATGTCCAACCGAACAAATTAGAGCATGTGTCGGAGACAAAATAGGCAAAAAAAAGCAGAACAAGAAAGCGGTTATTCATAAACGTGGTATCGCCCCCACTACACATTCCTATTCATTTGGAACAAAACAGACAACCGATTCCACGGGCCTGCTTCACGCACACGCGGCTTTCCGTTCATGACGGGTGTCAAGAAAAACATTGATGCAGAAACCTCTCAAGGTTGCCACGCCCTGTGATATCACTAGATAGAGGTTCACGATTGTTGAAACTCGAGTGCTATCCGGTCATCTTCGACTAACAAGGCACTGGATGGCAGACAGACCAGCAGTGGACAGAACGAAGGACTTTTGGTTGCCATGTGAAATCTGTGCACCTAATACAGCCAGTAAACTGACAAGTTTCGTCGCGATGACTTTTTGTGGGGTAAAATATACAAAACCAAAGGTGGGGTGGGTGAAGAAATGATGGAGCTAAACTTTTACAACGGGCCTCCTGTTAAAATACGCGAGCAGCAACACATCCAGCGCCCCTCCCCCCGAGAGAGCGAGAGGAGGGATGCCTTGGACTAACTGTGTGACATAAGCCAGACCAGCATTGCTTTGTTTTCTTGACATTATTTTCCCCTCATTTGCCTTATAATGCCGCTCTTATGCCTCACGAGATCGTTTTTTACTTTCTTCTCACCAGTTAGCTGGTCTGAGCATTGCCTTTTGGTCATCGTTATGTATCCCTTGCGAGGTGAACAAAACCCGAGCCACCCTCCAGTGCCATTGCTTAATACAACACACCTCTGACATAATTCACGGTTGTTTTACAAGTCACAGTCACAAATAATCATTAGCCACGCATAAAAAGCAGACTAAGTTGCGTGACGCTGTTGCGCGTATGCTGATATCACAGACAATGTCTGGGGCAGTCTGTCCTTCTTCCACTGTTCTTCACAATTAAAGTCTGCGTGGCCTGCACTTTGGCATGCACAGGTAGGTGATATGTCCGCCGTGCGATCGTATTGAATGGGCAGGATACTTGTTTTCTGCC
This sequence comes from Calotriton arnoldi, assembly GCA_963921515.1. Classification (NCBI taxonomy): domain Eukaryota; kingdom Metazoa; phylum Chordata; class Amphibia; order Caudata; family Salamandridae; genus Calotriton; species Calotriton arnoldi. The sequence goes on from CAWUFW010000103.1 coordinate 1,147,416, forward strand.
CATGTTAACTGGGACTCTCCCATTTTTCTTTTAGGTTCTTCCTTCGTATGAGCAGCACAGGAGAGAAGAGGTGGCAGGGGTGGATTACGCACACTTAAGAAAAAAAGAAGAAAAAAAAAACTCAGCGGTGAGAGACAGCGAAATACAGGGTTTCATTCAGATCCCAATGAGATGGCCACTGTTTTTCCACAATTGGCCGACCCGGTCGATAAATTTTGACCTCCAGCTTCTACATAATTGCTGTGGCCCTTATTTTGTGGTACAAAATCTATGCGTTCAAAGCTTCCACTGTATTTCACTTAGGCCGTTTATCTGACTCAAAGGAGACTATTTGAAATTCGGAAAAAGCCAGAAACTCTTAATTTCCAGAAGGATAATCCGTGTTGGACTGCAGCTGTCCACCATATCTAACTTTTTGCTGTAGGCTTTGTTATCCTATACAAAGCTAAGCCCTCCCTTCACAGAGCTCTTTGAATAAACAGGCAGGCAACTCATGCTAGAAAAAGGGGAAATGCATTTTTTTATCGAGGTTTATTCATTTTATTTATTTAAAAAACAATGCCTTTAATTTATTTTATAAGGTCCCAAAGGCGAGACCTATTGGCTATGCCAATGCTTGTTTAATGTGTGTTATGCTTTCAGCTTTGCCAAGACAGACTGTGTTATTGTCACTCTTTGGCCATCTAGGATGTCAGGGCTCAGAGTATGTGACTATTTGGGTGGGGCCTGAAGAGTGGACTAAGTTAGAGTTCTCTGGTGACCAAGTATGTGTAGATCTCTTTGGCCTCAGAAGACCTGTATGGTAGCAGCTGTGTGGTTATTTAAGCAAACTGGTATAACCTGCATCTGTGCTATTCAGGGGTCAGCAAGGCTCCACAGTTCCTTTCATAAATATAAGCCTGTCCTGTTGACTAAGAGACCATGTAATGAATTGGTGTCTATTATATGGTGACATGAATTGTATCAACTAGAATCACGAACACTCTCAAACATATCACCAGAGAGTCATCATAGTCCATCAAACTAATTCTTCTTTTATTCTTAAGTTTTTCTCGTAGAATATGTCCTAGACAGCCAACATGTTTTATCACTTGATAACCCAATCGCTGTCAGGGCTAGAGAAAATACATACAAATATAAAATCAGTCCATATGGATTAACACAATAGAAAATTATAATTACCTTCAGCTAAGGACGGGAAGAGAGTATGACCAAACAAGTATCACCTATAGTGGTTAAGATTGGGTATTTGCTGTATGCCATTAAATTTGAATCCCGTTTGCCCTGTGCGAGACATGTGGTACTGCGAGTTGCTACGGGATACCCACTGTCTGATTACTAGCCCTGTAATATTCTGTCTTTCTTTCTTAAAGTGCTCTTATGGTGCAGCCCACAACATATTTAGAACTACTTGTCATTTTTGCCACTCCTAATTCTGGGCTAGAATAATAATGATTTTCCATCAGTTTGATCCGTATGGTCCGATTTTATATTTGTATATATTTGTTCTAGCCCTGACGAAGTTATTAGTAAGTCAAAAAACACACAACGGCTGGCTAGAACATGCTCTGTATGAAAAACTTGAGAATATAGGAAGAATTGGTTTGACCAACTATGATGACTCTCTGGTGATATATTTGGGAATGGTAGCAATTGCAGTCAAAACTTTGAGTGATTTTCCTTTTCCCTATTTTGAGACCTTTTCAGGTTTTTGCTTCCCTTTGCTGAGCACCTGACCAAGGACACTAAAGACTTGCTGGGCACTTATGTTACAATTTAAATAGGAGTGTGCCAACACTACTCTAGCCTCTCAACTGTTCACTGAATTATATAAAATTGATGCGGTCATGACTGTCAAAGACTAGAGTGGCTGTCCATCTTGTTGTTGGAGGGAGAAGATAGTAAACAAAGTTTACCCTATGCCTGTTACCAGTTGGGGGTAAGGGGAAGGTGTGGTTAGAGTTCCATATATTAATTGACAGGATGCAGGTCTTCAGGTGTGGAGTGGCAGTGGGCACTTCTGTATTTATTGGAGAGGCACAGTTATATTTTACGTATATGACAGTCATTTTGAGGTTAATCTCCCCATTTCGGGTTGAGTGCATGTGTCTGTCGTCTTGGCATAATGATGTGGTTTGAAATGTTCCTTAGTTCTCAGCTGTGCTTATTCTGGTTGAAGGGTTATCGCCAAGAGCCAGTGGTTGATGCAACTAACTGGGGAGCACCAATATTTTCACTTCTCTTCTGAACTTTTTAAATGCTCCTGGATGCCTTGAATTTTTGCAAACACAAAAAGAAAAAGTCTCAGAGCATGGCGACTCATACTGGAAAATCTTTTTGTTATGTGACACAATAACCGTAGTATTACCCTGGAGCACAGTGCCCTATTTTGTTTGTATTGCTTACATTTAATTTGTAGAAACAGTGGTTCTTTTCCTTGGGAGGCGCTACGGATAATGCAAAGCGCTTGAAGATTGATTGCATAGCTAGCCAGTAAAATGTTTGGAAGACTTGTGTTACGTGTTCTCTAGGGTAATGGTGGAAAAGAAGCCTGGCTGCAGCGTTTTGTATTTGTTAAGCTTTAAGATCACAAGTATGAGGATAGTTTGCAGTTTTTGTTAGTATTCAAGAGATCGGTAGATGCGTTGCAAGGTGTACATTGTGTTAAAGGTGTTCCTTGTTACGTCATTGGCATGTGGTTTCAGGGACAAAGCTGAGTCCATGGTTAATCCTAGGTTTCTCACTTCTCTTGCTGTAGGTGGAGAGGCATCAAGTTCCTTGGTCTACATGTTCGTGGACTGGTGTTTGTGCCATTGTCCACAGGTTGTGATCTCTCCGAGTTGCATCTAAGGTAAGGTGGCAATCACCAAGTCTTGACTTCTAGAGGTCTTCTGAGCCATCCACTTTTAGAATGATTTGTTTATCTGCACAGTTGTAATGGGTAAGTTTGCAAGATCTTATCAGGTCTGGTAATGAGGTTAGGTAGATGGTAAATAGGAGAAGAGAGAAACTGAACCCTAAACAATGCCACAATGTTGGGTGTGAGTGGTGATGTGAAAACTGAGCTGCCACAGTCCTGGGGGGTATGAGGCAATTCATGTAGGGTGTTTTTGCCTACTTTGAGTTGTTGTACTCTGCGTAATAATGTCTTGTGGTGAATAGTGTCAAATGCTGCTAATAAGCAGCAGAGCAGTCAACTCGGTTTTCCACTGCGAGTGTTAGGTCATCCCATATGGATAAGAGGGCTGTATTCGGAAAAACTGATCTGCCAAATAGTGCACTTAGGAATGGGTCGTTGGATACTGGCCTATATTTTGCTGGCTGGGATAGGCTAAGATTCTTCTTCTTGAGGAGTGGTCTATGTAAGAAAGAGGTTTTTAGCGCAGGTGAGAAAGATCATAGTTCAGATACAAGGACATATTTAGCTTGCTTCCAGCTACTTACCCTTCACTGGTTGTGTAAAGGATCTTTTTGACAATTTGCAGGGGGTGCTTGATGGTGAAGGTGATCATGATGGCTTGCCTGCGTTAATACTGTACAAATATTTTTTAGAGAGGGGGGGCTAACGTGATGAAAGATTATTGCTGGGAGGTGGTTGATAGATGAGGAAGAAGGAACAAGTGAAAGGAAGTGGAGTGACATCTTACTGACTAGGATTCACTTTCGCTCACAAAGTGCTAGATTACTTGTGGATGACTGCAAGGTCATCTCCAATCTTCCTGATACAATCTGTGTTGATGATGCTGTATTCTGGTGGTATTGCTTCATGGCACGTGAGTGCAGAATCTTCAGCAAGCCATGTTACTTTAATGAAAGTGAGGTCTGCTGCTGACTATGATAGTAAGTCAAATACGATGTGGAGGTTCTTGTTCATAGATCTTGCATCGAAGAGCAGACAGTTTAGCTGCTGGGTCTTTGTCCTCTTGTTGTAATGAGGTATCGAGAATATGGGACCGACCAGCTATAGGAGGAGAGAGGGCTGACAGAGTGCGGGTCACTGTCTGTAACCTAAAGCAGGACAGGTGTGTGGACGTGTGGGTTAGATTATCCAGGTGTAGAAGGAGGAGAGAGAGCATGAGTGGTTATGTAAGGATAAAGAGTAGTCTGCTTTGCTTCCAGTCTAAAACAGGATAGGTGAGCAGGCTTGTGGGTCATGGAATCCGGGTGCAGGAGGAGGGCTTGCATTGGGAGAATGGGTATGAGTCAAAGAGTGGGCTGCTCTGGTTGTAGGCAGAGGTACGATGCATGTGTAGAAGAAGGGAGGGGCCAGGGGTATAGGTAGGGGTCAACAGGTGGGCTGCTCTGCTTATATCATGAAGTAAGGCTGAAGGGTGGGCTTGTGAGTTGGACATCTCTCGTGTTAGATGGAAGAGGGTGGAGGACATTTGTAGGAAGTGAGGAAGGCAGTAGATGGTGGTGGTTCAGCAGTTATGATCTAACTGGACCTATCTGCGGCCTTCAATACTGTTGATCACACCACACTCATTGGCCGTTTAAAATGAATAGGAATTAAGGGGCTCGCGCTTCTTGCCTCCTTCCTCAGGGAAAGAACCCAAACAGTTGCGTTAGGGAAATTCAACTCCCCACCTTCCTCACTGCCCTGTGGAGATCCTCAGGGGTCAACCCTCAGCCCCACTCTTTTTAACGTGTATGTAGCGAATTTGGCCCCTTTCATAAGAAGTTTCAAACTTGGAGGTAACTTCATATGCAGGCGACACTCAGTTAATAATTGCAACAGCGCATAATGACTCATCAGGCCCCCTAAGATGCAGAAACTGCATCAACGCAATTAGCGGCTGGATGAGTGGACATTGCCTGAAGCTAAACGCAGGGAAAACCGAGATTATGGTGTTTGGCAACCCCTCCCTAGCTTGGTCCACCATATGGTGGCCTGACAATCTGCCCCAACCTTCCCACCCCGTCACCAAGGCGAAGAATTTGGGTATCATTATTGATGACAACCTTAACATGAGCGCGCAAATATCATCTGTCACATCTGCAGCTTACTATATCATAAAAATGATAAGAAAAATTCTTCCTTTTAACCCTGACAGCCACAGAAAAACATTAATAACTCTCCTTGTTCTTCCCAGGTTGGACTATTGTAACAGTCTGTATCTTACCGTCTTAGAAAAACATATGAGTCGATTACAACTAGTCCAAAATGCTGCAGCAAGACTCATTCTTAACCTTCCCAAATGCCATTCCATTAAGCAGGGACTTCGCAAGTTGCACTGGCTCCCCATTAGCAGTCGGGCTAAATTTAAAGCCCTCTGCTTGGCCCATAAAGGTCTGCACAACTCGGGACCAGATTTTCTCAGGTCAGCTTTCAAGAGATACAAGCCCAACAGAGAACTCAGATCAGCCAATGCCAATCTTTTAGTGGTTCCAACATTTAAGAAGATACAATGGGGTGGCAGAGGTATAGTCCTCAATACAATCAAACTCTGGAATAGCCTCCCATCCCACCTCCGAGCTATTCCTTCATTAACAGCATTCAGGAAGGAGACGAAAACTTGGCTCTTTAACATCTAGTCACCACCCACCTGCCTCATCTGATAGCGCCAAGACACCGTTGGTAATCGTGCGCTTTAAAAGTTTCCTAACATAGCATAGGAAGCAGCTGCTGCAGAATTGCACAGTGGGTTGAATAGGGTGTATCTGGGTGTGCGAAATTTTAACCATACGTTGTGCCTCACCATAAATTTCCTGTTAGCAAGTGACATTTATTTTTGGTGTGTGCAGTTTCGGTTCAGCTCTCCTTGTGGGTGGGTTGTCCTTGGTTAATTCCCCAGAACCCAGTAACCGTTTTCCTTACCATCTGGATGTAGACAAAGTGTGCACCATGAAGTGCTAGTTGCATAGAGGCAGTGATAGCTGTTCCTTGTAGTGATGAGTGGATCCTTACTGGGACGTCTGGGGGAGGTGTGGCAGTGTGTCTGGTCCTCTGCCCTTTCTGGGTCCTAAGAGGCAAGCACCCATAACCAGTGGCACTTTACATGGGCAACCCAAAAGGTCTGTTTAAGTGGGAGGGGAAGCACTAGTGGTAAGTTGACTAGAAACAATGGGAGAACTACCCATGGGAACCCTAACCCTGGCATTCAGGTGACCAGGACAAATGCATCCTTTGCTTTCTACATGCCAAACTCTTATTTTTTCTTTCTCGTTTCCCTCCTCCATCCTCTGCTTACACTATGCCCTTCTCTGTCATTTGTTTGCACTGTGCATTCCACTATCATTTGATTCCTCTATACCCTCTTAAAATCCCTTCCATTCCCATTTCCCTTCTCTGTCCTTTGCTTACTATTACCCTCAATCGTTTGCTTTCTCAGTGCCCTCATCTACCCTTTTCTTTCTCGCTGTCCCCTTCCACCTTTTGATTCCGCTGTGCCCTCTTCTAGTCTTTACTTTCAAAAGGTCTTCCTCTATCCATTGCCTCATCTATCTTCATGTACCCTTCCGTTATGCTGGAATTACTACAGCAATGACTGAATCCATCCTTATCTTACTCTTTCTTGTAGTGTGCTGCATTTTATCTACGACCTTTTGCATCCATTGTACCCTCCTCTAATAGGTGCGTTCTGCTATTACATCGTTTTCCTTGCATCTCTGAGCTCTCCTGCATCCTGTGCATTTTATGCTGCAAAATACACAGGGCTTCCTTTGTGTTTTCCTGCTTCTTTTGTTTCTTCGTGTCCTGATGCATGTGTTGCTTCAGAGCCCTGCCAGCATTATGTGCTTCATCTAAGCACTCCTGTACTTCTTGCTTCCTCTGTGCTGTCTAGTAGCCCGAGCTTACTGAGCGTTCTCCCATAGCCCTTGCTTCCTCTATGCCCTCTTGAATCCTGTGATTCCACCAAGTCCTCCTGCATCCTCTTTGCTCCAGGCTTTGCTACATGTTTCAACCCCTCTGTGCCCTCCTGTCCTTCTACTAATCTCTCGGGTACCCGTTACTACTTCTGAACCCTCCAGCATCATTTGCTTCCACTATGCTCTCTAGTATGATGGGCTTCCTCTAGCTCTCTTGAATGCCAAGCTGCTTCTGTGCCCTCTTGTAGTCCTTCCTGCATACTCTGCTTGCTCCGTGCTTTGATTCCTCTGTGCCCGCCCTCCAAGCTCTCCTACATCCCTACCTCTGTGCTCTCCAGTACCCTAAGCCTCCGTATTATCACCAGCATCCTTTACTTCTTCCATGTCCTATTGCGTTCTTCGCTTCTCCGGTATCCTCTTCTTATCCCTGGTTTCCTTCTGGATGAGGCTGTTCTGTGTCCTATTGTACAAGGACCAGGTTAAACTAAGGCATCCAAGCCAGGGTTTGAAGGGAAGGTACAAGCTTTATATATACTGCATAGCTATTGATCAGCCCCTTTTAGTCACGGCCCATAAAACCATACAGCCCTCCACCACAGATCCCTCCCTTGCTTTTCGTTCATGAGGTCAGAGCTTTTGTGATGCGAATTGCTCCCCGCACAATGCTCTACTCACGCTTTTTACAATGCAATCCATCAATGACTGAGCTGCGTTTTAGGTTGTCACCCCTCGCAACAAAGCAAAGCTCTCCCGCTGGCAGAAGACCCCTGCTGCTCCACACAAACGAGAGATGACAAGGACCACAAACTACGCGCATGGGTGCCATCTCACAACGCTCGTGAGGCAATGAAGCACTGCAAAACCAAATAAAAAATAGGATGTGTCCACAGATGAGAGCCTACAAGTGTTTTCCTTTGAGCCCGTTTCCCTCGAAATAAAGGACCCTCGCGTGATGGCTCGGAGGAAGACATACAGCAGTGAGTGTTGCAGTGATGCGCCTAGGAAGCCGTGGGCACCGACCTGCCCATTAAGTTCGTCTATACGTCACACACACTAAGTGCAACCGCGCTATGTGGACAGTAAAAACGGTGCTTTTCTATCTTTCACTGTCACCTCTACTCCCAACCGCGTCCCCCTTTTGGTGGCATCCTTGATCTGGCAGTGTTGATTTTGGACAGCAAGGCTTCAGCCTTTCGGGTGAGTATGGGAAAACATTTGTTGTTATATGCAATAAAAAGCACAATCATCCCCTGCACGCTACCAAGAACCCTGTAATGATAGAGATGCGTGCTTTTAACTGAGTAAACGGAAAACGTCAGATCACAGAGTGCAATATTCATGGCATGAAGTAGTGACCGCTCCACCTCCGCAGAAAGCTCTCTGGTAGTGGTTACCTGTCGCGCCTTACTCCAGTTCTGCTCGGTCGTATTTGACATATGGCAGATTTGAATGTGACGTCATCCAGCTAAACGGAGCGCGGTGCACATAACTGCAGACCACAATGCGAATAATCTTAAAATGCACATACGGAATCCGACGAATACACTGCTTCCTCCCATGTGTAAATGCGATCAGACGGTTGCGCTCGCCTGCCTGCTTCCAGTACTGCGGGGACATCGCGCTGGCAATGCGTACAGTTGTATTTCTCACACAGGGAAGTCTGTGAGAGGCTGCGTCCAGGTCCTAAATTACAACTGGGGGATTAACAAGAAACTATGCACTAAAAACTAATCTCCTCAAACAGACTCACATACATCACTGTTGATCACCTACATATGTTCCCAATAAAGTGTTTCAAGTGTGTATCGCCATTGTAACACAGTGGAAAGGCATTTAACAAACGGACAGTAAAATGACGCTTCCAATTCCTTAGACATCACCGCCACTCCCTCCTTCAGACTGTGTCCCTTCTCTTTACCGCATGCCGCCTCTTTCCTCCCATGACTCTTTTTACAAGTGGTTTCTGAACATAAATAAACAGGGAAAGAATAGCCCCGGGTCAGATGATGCGGCTGATGGAGAGACAGATCGGCGCGGATTTCCACACAGCGCCAAACAAGGGCACCGAGGTACAAGAGGGGGTCATTTAATGACATGGGGGGCTTTAAAAATGAGGGGATTACACAAAAGCGAACACTAGCAGATCCGCGAGAACATCATTTCAGCATTCCCAAATGCGCCTTGATTGACAACCCCGAATACCTCCAGTAACCTCAGATTGCATCCATGCTGACAGTGCATGGTCCACACCCCCTGCCAGGCCCCTCCCACAACCACAATCAAATGCTTTTCAGACGACGGCCACTAGCTGATCCTAAGCCTGCCTCCGATGCCAATTCCCATGGCTCTCATTTCAACTTCTCACCGCAGCCTACAGTTTCCAGCCTCTCGTACGATTTATCCTAGCAATCCAAAGACCCTCTCCCATCACAGTCCTAGGGTTCCCTCATTACTTTTCAACACAATCCCTTACTGCTCACTCCCTTTCCCACAAACATTCGTTTCTTTTGCAGCCGCAGTAATTTGAAGATGGTCAGCAGTCCAATGCTACCTACAATCGCAAGGACCTCACTGATAATCTGCCAAAATATAATCGCTCATGAACCCCGGTCCACACCCCAACTTGATTTCGTTTAGAAGCTCTATAACATGTTTAACGATGTCCATCTACACGACCAATCTAAGACAACATTACGATCTCGGCAACACAACACCCCACGGTTCTTCCCAGCATCAATCACAACCCAGTGGTCAGCCCAAGAAACAGTACCCTGTGACTGTCGGACGGTCTATCATGCAGCATCCTCAAAATCCCACGAGTTCCAGCCCCCACACAACCGCATTCAGCGTACACAGATCCACCAACGTTATGTTAAATATGTCAGAGCATCCGAAATCACACCACATCTCCCAGCGACAAATTAATAGGGCTCACGGGGAGCTCAAGCTCACAATTACAATCAGAAAGTCTACGGCCCAAATAAAACGACCCCAGCCCCTGGACAGGGACTACCAGAAGCCAGGGGTCTACTAACACTCTTAATCGTGGCCCTTACAATATTGTATTTTTAGGTTGCAAAGTATCCCGAACACAACGATTTCAGAGTTCAATCGACCCCACACACAATACCTTCAGCACAACCCTAGGGATAACATTAAAAGCAGTCCAGTGGGCTTCAAGGGTTCACAGCATCACCACCGCAGTCCTGGGGTGGGAAGAGTACACATCACCACAAATCAATCACGGGTTTTTCGAACCTTCATAAACCGAGGCTTCAAATGAAAACCATTACGATCCTAGATTTCAGATCACCTCTCACGGGAACTGTAGAGTGTTTCCCCAACACCCCTTGGGTGAATGCCCTGCAGCCTCCTCCCTTCCCTTAATATTCACTGGGTTGAATAGGAGAGAACCCCCCTCCCCCACAATCACTTCCCCAAGGATCCTTACCTGGCTGGAGCTGGCCGCTTCTTGCAGCATTCGCCGGGTCCTGGCCCACTAGCAGCAACAGGAGGAGGGGGAGAGACCCCCAGAGCCCCCGCGCCACCGACATTACCGCCTGCACACCGGGCCTCGGCTCTGGCTCTCACGGAATTCAGCTGGCAATCACTCCATCCCGCACTGCAAGCAACCTGAGGAGCCTCACGCTAGCTCCAGCCAACCCTCCAGAGTGAGGGGCGGGTCACACACAGGGAGAGCGCGCAGGCGCGAGCCGCAGGAGGGGGTGGGCCACGCTATGGCCCACTGCGCATGCGCTTTCAGGAGCGATACATACGAGTGTACGCCTGAGAGGGTTCAGGGCGCAAGCACTAGACAACTCAAGATTTAAGGAGTGGGTTCCGAACCTATACCAGACCACCAGTCTATTGTTCTTTGCTTTTAGTCTCGCGCACGAAGCAGCGAACACTGTTCTGTTACTATTTTACAATTCTACACCTCGTCAGAATATTTTGGAAAAGTATGAGTTTCTTCCAAAACAGGCGGTGAGGCTAATTCACGAAGTCCAATTATAGGGTATGCGGATAACACTAAGGGTTGCGCGAAAACTGTGGGGCTGGGTGTTGCAATAGTAATTCAGTTGCCTATCGCCTGCTGCTCTGAGGACACAACAGCAAGGAAATAACACGAGTATTAACGTGAGCCACGAGAAGAATCTCCGCGCCTGCGCGGAACGGAGGACGAGCAACATGAGAGGACCCGCGTGAAGGGCAGGGGGCAGCAGAGGGCACCAAGACGCGCTGCACGTAACTCGTGCGCTCAGGATGAGTCCCGAACGAACGTATTTTAGGAAGCCGGGGTAGTCCTTGTGTTGTGTGTCAGTGAGCCATGTGGGTAAAAACCTCGGATAGCTGCTTTTATAGATCGAGAATAATGCAGATTTTCCACAGTTTTAATGGGTAGAAAATCTTGATTTTAATAAAGGCACGGAGGCTAATATTATGCACAATACCTTTATTGCGCTCAAAATACAGCAGCAACAAACTAGAATTTCGAACACTTAGAACACTTCTAGAATCTTTAACATGTATATCCCTTTCGAACGTGCAGCCATCTTCCTCTTTAGGTGCTGCGAAAAAACAAAAGTCCCAACATAAAAGAACATCCATCACTTAAACTTCAGGCGTCTCTTAATCCTCCTGAAACAGCTTCATCTTTACGACCCTCCATCTTCATCCTGCATACAAAAAACAAACGATTAATAAACAGGGCGGGTTCAGTGGAGGGATAATATTAGCCTCCGTGCCTTTATTAAAATCAAGATTTTCTACCCATTAAAACTGTGGAAAATCTGCATTTTACAGCAAGGCCCGGAGGCCAACATTATGCATGTTCAAAGTTCATCTAAAACTCTTTCCAACACATTCTCTACCGGTTTAAAATAGAACCTCTTAAACGTTGATTCATTCGACCAATCTGCCGCCCTCATAATCCCATTTAAGCTAAAACCTCTCATCACTGCTTTGCTAGCCACAGCCCCTCTAACAGAGTGTGCACCAAAAACACTCACATCCACTCCTGCCCTAGACATAACCTCTCTCACCCACCTAGCCAACGTGGGTGTTGACACTGCTTTATATGGCTTCCTATATGAAATCAAAAGTTGACTACAGTCAACCTGCCTCAGACCCACTGTCCTTTTCTCGTATTCCCTAAGACAACTTACCACACACAAATTAACATGCCCCTCCAAAAGTGGGTAAAAAATTGACCTAGACATAGTCTTAGTCCTTCTCCTGATTTCAAAATACACACCCTCTGGCTGAAAATACCTAGAATCCACGTCCAAAGCCCTAATGTCTGAAACTCTTCTGAAAGAAACCAAACAGAGCAGCATGGTCAATTTCCATGATAGGAATCTAAGCTCCAACGAAGAATTAACACCCCAACTATTCAATTCCTTCAAGACCACTGAAACATCCCAGAGCACACTATACTTTGCTTTTGGAGGCACAGCCACTCTAACACTCTTAACCAATCTTTTAACCAACACGTGCTGCCCCACCGGCAAACCACCCTCCAAAACATGCCCTGCTGAAATTGCTGATCTGCTAATGTTAACAGTATTATATGCCAGACCACTCTTAAACAGCTCCGATAAATAATTCACTACTTCCACTACAGGTGCTGATACGGAATCCAAACTCCTCTCAACACACCAACCAGACCATCTTCTCCATGCTGATCTATATACCTTGGAGGTTCCCCTAGACCATGACCCTGCGATAAGGTCCTCAGCCTCCTTTGATAGTCCATGCACCTGCCATATTCTCCTGAAATCAGCCAAGCCACTAACCTTAACTGGCCTGACACGACCAGATCGTATACATTCCCCTCTGGATCCTGAATAATCTCCCTGAAGTTTGGCAACAACACTGGATCCTGCATTGCCAAACTCATCATATCCGGAAACCATACCTGTGCTCTCCAGAATGGCGTTACCATGACTAATTCTGCTTTCTCCCTCTTTACTTTCATCAACACCCTCTGAATCAACGCGAAGGGAGGAAATGCATAATTCCTCCCTTCGCTCCAATCTTGCAGAAATGCATCTATCCCTAACGCCTCTGGATCCGGTCTCCAACTGTAAAAGTTCTTCATCTGACAATTCAGTCTGTCCGCAAAAAGATCCACTCGCAACGGACCCCATCTCTGATGTAATTTCATAAACACTTCCTTGTTCAACCTCCAATTGCTCACATCCCTGAGATACCTTGAATACCAATCCGCTTCTACGTTGTACTGCCCCGGAATATACTGCGCCTGAACCATAATCTCCTTTTCCAAACAAAACTTCCAAAACCCTTTCGCCAGATTCGCTAAGCCCCTTGACCTCGGGCCCCCCAACTTGTTCACATATCTCACTGCTGACAGGTTGTCCATTTTCAACAGAACACAACACTTCACCTGATCCTTTAGAAAACTCTTTATTGCAAACGACCCCGCCAGCAATTCCAGGCAGTTTATATGCATCTCTCTCTCCTTCTCTGACCATTGACCCCCTGTTGACACCATCCCACAACGTGCTCCCCATCCGTGCCGACTCGCATCCGATTCTATCTCTACTTCCGGCATCTCTCCAAAGATCGCCCTTCCATTCCAGGCTTCCCAACTCATCAACCACCAATTCAACTCCTCTCTTGAATCCTGATCCAGAACCACCTTCTGTGAGTACTTCGCCCCTCTTCTCAAATGATAACCCTTCAACCTCTGCAATGCTCTGTAATGAAGAGGAGCTGGAAAGATCGCTTGTATCGATGCAGATAGCAGACCCAGTAACCTCGCTAACTGCCTCAAGGTAATCCATTCCGCCTTCCTTATTCTCTTCACCTCCTTCCTGATTTTCCTCACCTTCTCCATAGGCAACTTCAACACACATTCCAACGTCAATATCTGAAAACCTAAAAATTGCATCACCTGCTGAGGCTCCACACACGACTTCTCCTTGTTGACCACAAAACCTAGATCCTCCAGGACTCTTACTGCAAACACCGTTTGCTCCTCTGCTAACTGCCTCTCCTCCACCAAAATCAACACATCGTCCAGATAAACAATCAAACAAATTCCTCTTGATCTCAACCAAGCTACCACCGGTCTCATTACTTTTGTAAAACACCTTGGGGCTGAACTCAAACCAAAAGGGAGACTCCTGAACCTCCAAAACCTTCCCCTCCATCTGAACTGAAGGTAATCTCTTTGTTCTTTGCACATTGGAAGAGTCAAATAGGCATCCTTTAAATCCAACCTTGTCAACCAATCCCCTTTCCTCAACAAATCCCTCAACATATGGATGCCCTCCATCTTGAAGTGAATGTAAGAGACCCAATCGTTCAACTCTCTCAGATTGATTACCGGTCGCATACCTTTCCCTTTTTTCTTCACTAAAAAAATATTGCTTATGAAACCTTCTCTCACTTTCCTTGCCGGTTCTATTGCCCCCTTCTTTTCCAATTCTTCTATCTCTTTTGTCACCATTTCCTCCATTTCCTCTGAGAACCTCAGAATGTTCGGAGACCTCTCCTGCACTGGCGTCTGTATGAAATCTATTCTGTAACCAGACACCGTTTCCAACACCCATGGATCCTGAGTAATTTCTTTCCATCTCGAAACAAAATGGGCTAGTCTGCCGCCCAACTTTATTTGGATAGAAAAAGGGTCTTGCAAACAACTTACCTGAGGTTGCCCTTGATCGCCTCTCTGATCGCATGCCTCTTGCTCTACTTCTCTGCCTTTGAGGGAAGAAACTTCCCTGCCCCCCATCTCGTTCCGTTGTTATTCGCACCATATCCTCCACCATAAGGTCTGTTTCCTCTTCCAAAGTTCCCTCTAGAAATACCTTGCCCACGGCCGAGGAACCGACCCCGCATTCGCCCGGCCATGCCAAAAACTCTCCTCATGTCCTTTTGCGCCTTCTCCAGTGAGCTAAAGGTTCCCACATATCTGGACATTTCTTTTACGAAATCGTCCCCAAAAAGTAAGCCATCACTTCGCTCCCCTGGCTCCTTGTTAGCAAGATCTGCCAACTTTGGGTCAATCTTAAACAGAATACTCTTCCTTCGCTCTACACAAAGCGCAGTATTACTATTTCCCAGGAGGCATATAGCCCTTTGCACCCATTGACGCATTTCAGCCACGTCTATCCCTGTATTACTTGAATGCGCTTCCTCGCACATATCAAAGATTTTCGTCAAAGGACCTAATATGTCCAGGAGTCTGTCCTGACACCCCTTCAATCCTTTTTCCAGGCCTCTCCTTGGATCCTTCCCATTCTTAATAATGAATGCCATCATTCTCTGATCCAATTCTGGCGTATATGCCACCTTACTTTCAAGACTTGGTCTTGGACATTCACTCCTCATCCTAGTCCTCACCTCCTTCGGTATTTCCCTTCTAATCCAAAACCTTACGTATTGGGCAACGTGCTCCTCAGGGCTCCATTGTGGAGAAAGTGGGTGTTGAATCAATAATGGATCGAACATCTCCTCACCCTGAGGATCAATGATGTCCTTCTCCTCTTTTTTAATCTCCCTCTCCCTCACCTTCCGCCTTTTCATAGGCACCTCCTCTTCGTCCGATTCATCTATACTTGAGCTACATGTTAGCTCTACGTCCCCACTTGAGGAACTTGAGTCACAAGCCACCGCTGTGTGCTTCACCTTATGCGCCTTTATAGCGCTCTCCTTCGCCTTTATAGCGCTCTCTTTCGCCTTTATTGCGGTTCCCTTTTGAACCTTACGCTTGCTCTTTACCTCCACATATTTCCTCTTTTGAGTTTTTTTCTTTCCCTGGCCTGACCCTCCTGCGACCACTTCCATCTCCTCTGTGGTCCAAAAACTCTCTTCTTCGCCAGCTCTATGCTTCTTCTGCATAGTTTTTTCCATACTACTCTCTATTTTTTTATCCAGAGATGCACTCATCTCCACAAACATCTTCTCCATGTAGCTCTTCATTTTCTCCTCGAAACCAACTTCTACGTTCTCCATTATTTACCACTATAAATATATTTCCTCCTACTAGAGATAACCAAAACACCCTAAAAACCAATATCCCTTTTGCCTCTCTTAACTTCCTAGCTCCTTTTCAGTCAACCAACACTTTCCTATAATCCCTTTATCACTTCACCGTTACTCGACCTCTCTTTCATCTGAAAAAAACCGCAGTCTGACTGAAACTGACCCGCGTTCAGTCAGACTCCGATTCTACCCAAAGCATGTCTTCCTTAACTGCCCTTCTCCTCAATTACACGATCCCAATCCTTCAAAATGGCCGCCGCACGTTTACGTGCCTACGGACCCCTTCTGTAGTCAAACACCTTCGGATTAGCGCGTTCGCACTGCGCGCGCATTCATTCTCCGACTTGATTCCTGCTCGTGACAAGCCTCTGCAGCACTGGCCCACGCGCACTGCATCTTCCTTCCAACCGTCGCAGACCAACGGTAACCTTTACCTTTCACCGTTGTCGATTCCAATGCAAAACGCTACAACCAAATCTTGATGCCAAAATGCTCCCCTGTTTCTCTTTAGTAAAACCCCTTTCATACTTTCCTTACACTTACCAACACATCATTTTAAAAACATACTAACGCATTTCATTTCATAAGGCATTATCCCTCTTCCAAAAACCTCCCTTTCAACAAAGCCCCATCTTAAATTCAAAACTCTTTTCATTAATTACTTTAAATATTTCTTAACCCTTCATAAAAAACGCGACTTATCTGTATCTTGAGCAGCAACAAAAGAGGAAGATGGCTGCACGTTCGAAAGGGATATACATGTTAAAGGTTCTAGAAGTGTTCTAAGTGTTCGAAATTCTAGTTTGTTGCTGCTGTATTTTGAGCGCAATAAAGGTATTGTGCATAATGTTGGCCTCCGGGCCTTGCTGTAAAATCACCGGGTCGTTAGTCTAACCTTACGGGGCTACTGCGCTGGACACGACTTATCATGCGCGGTAGGAAGAGATTCTATGTCAGGACCGGAGGCTCCGATTATGCTTCTCATTTCTTTACTGAAATGCTCAGCAGCCAATAAAAACTTAGAAACAAAAACTACATTACCCATGAACACTGTATGGGTCACATGTACAACCCTAGTGTCTCCTACTATAAAAGGTCCATCCACCAAAATAGCGTCCTCTTTCTTTGCTGCTCCGCAGCCAGTTAAGTGCTCTTCCTTATATCTATGCCAATGTTGCGAACAAGCTTGGTTTTATATTTTAATGTAGCTTTGTATGCCTATGCGACCATGTTCTGCCATATTGCGGTGTTAGCATAGTGCTTTTACCTTAGGCAATTCTCACGCTGGTGTACGCGCTTACCGCTTGTGTTAACATAGTGTTTGTTAGCTTTGGCAGTCTTTGCGCTGGTGTACGCGCTTACCGCTTGTGTTCCATAAACGCTGTGTGTCCCATGGGCCGTGTCGGGCAGGCGGCGCGTCCCTTTGGAGCGCCCTACGCCGATCGATTACAGTGGAGCGGGAGGCAACGGGGAGCGAGGTCGCGCGTCTCCCTTGACGCGTAGTCCTCTCTCAATTACGACGAGCGGCCGCAATCGCGCATGCGCGGCGGCCATCTTTGCCTTGATTTCACTCTGGGCTTGAGAGAACGCCGGAGCAGCGTTATTTATGCTCCTTGACCCCGGTTTTGTAGCGTTTTTCACCACAAATTAGCTCGTTGTGCTCCCCAGACGCCCTGCACTTGTCTACAGTGTTGGGGCTGTATAATACTGCATAGGCTCTGCCTAGAGTGGCTTTGGGCAAGCTTTCCTCCCTCCACGTCCTATGTTTAATTGCTTCATCCTTTCTGGATGGTATTGAGCTTGCGTGGGGTTCCTGCCACTCCCCCTGATTTTTTTATTACTCTTCTTATTACTATTCTGCATCTGTGACAGGGGTAATCTCCCTGAGCATTCCGCAGACGGTCCTCCAGGGGTCTTGAATCCACACTTCAGTGTATCATTATGGCTGAGTACTATTACGAGGAGGACTGTTACTATGAGGAAGAACCCTCTGGGTCTAAGGAGCAGGACCTCGTTGAGGCTCTGGACGCAGGAGTCCAGCATTCAGTCAACAAGGCTTTGGTCAAAGCCATAGAACCCCTTAAACGTCATTTATGTACATATGCCAAGCAACAAGGCTGGCTTCCCTCATCTACCAATTGCCCTAGATCTGGGGGAATGGGGGTTAAGAACCCGCACGCGGCGGATTTCGACAAGCTGGCAAAGTTTATGGAGGAACAAGAGTACTCCGCCCCCTCCAGTAAGGCGACTATTACAGAGATCACCCAGGAAGACGATCAGGACACTTCCTCCGACCCTTCCACCGATCAGGAGGAAGCTCCTAGACCTGCCAAAAAAGCCAGGAAGGAGAGACACACCACCGAGGCTCCCAAGGTACTCAATTTTGAGCCCAACGAAATTGTTCACCCCAATTCTTCTGCATGGCTGCCACCCCAAGAGGTCGCTGACTATGTTCAGTCTCATCTACATCAATCCTTTGATAAGGATGTACGGGCGCGCCTCCGCTCAGAATGTCCTAGACCCGACTTAGCAGGCAAGGTAGCGGAAACTCCAGAGGTTGATCCCTCCTTGCTTACTTACCTCAAGAAATATTCAAAGGACCCCAAAAAGGGTCTTGATAGATCTTGGCGGTCATGTCAGGATAAATTGTTAGACATGACCGGCCCCCTGACTAAGATCCTTGAATTAGGCTTTAGGGCCAAAGAGTCCGGACTTGGCATTGATCCGGAGGAGCTCATCGGCTGGGCACAGAGGGCGGTTTGCCAGCTCGGCAATGCCAACTGTGCATTGTCTTCAGAACGTCGTCGTTCTATTTTGTTGAAATTAGATCCAAAATTGGCAGAAGTTTCAACGTCTAAATCGGGTCCTCTGGCCC
Source organism: Calotriton arnoldi (assembly GCA_963921515.1). NCBI lineage: Eukaryota > Metazoa > Chordata > Amphibia > Caudata > Salamandridae > Calotriton > Calotriton arnoldi. The sequence continues at coordinate 1,166,113 of CAWUFW010000103.1, forward strand.
AGGGCTTGCTTTTCGGGCAGCCGTTCCTCAAGGAACTGACAAAGTTCGTGGCCACGTTCAGCGGTCTTGACAAGGCCCAAGGATCCCTCAGACGGGCGTTCCGCCCGGTTTTCGGCAGGGCCGGACGATTTCTGGGGCGCTCGTTCGGCCGAGGTTATAACCAAGGCGCCACGCACGGACAACAACAACGAGGAGGGTATCAGGACCACAACTCCAATAACAACACCTCCTTCTATCCAACACGACGCTCCAGGAATAGATTCCGCAAAGGCAGATTTGGAGGCAATTCAGGCGGACAACAAGATTCCGGTACTACAGGTGAGCCCGATTCCCTGTTCAGAGGTAATCTTGGGGGGCAGAGTGAAGTTTTTCCTAGACAACTGGCGCACGATCTCTCAAGATGCATGGGTCTTGGAAACCGTGCAGGGGTACAAATTAGAACTGTACGAACATCCTTTCCAAAGCAGACCCCCCTCTACAGATGTTTTTTTCCCAAGACGATCAGACCTTTATCTCCGCAGAAATAGACTCTACTTCAGAAAGGGGCTATAGTGGTTCGACTCCTCACCCTCACAGTTTTCGCAGCAATGTTTTCCTCGTGAAGAAGAAAGGAGGCGGTTCCCGACTGGTACTAAACTTAAAAGATTTCAATTCCTGGATAGTCTATCGGCACTTCAAGATGGAGGGCATCCATCTTTTGCGCGATCTCCTCCGCGAGGGGGACTGGATGGTCCATCTGGAGCTGAAGGACGCGTTTTTATCCATCCCTATCTTCGCCCCTCATCGGCGATTCCTACAGTTTCTCTGGCAAGGGATCTGTTACGAGTACAAAGTTCTCCCATTCGGCCTTTCGTCAGCACCGTGGTGCTTCACGAAACTCCTCCGTCCGGTAGTAGAATCTCTGAGGGCACGGGGAGTTCGTTTGATCGTCTATCTGGACGATATCATCTTAATGGCGAGCTGTCCCCAACTAGTCATTTCGCACCTCGAATGGACAATCAAGCTCTTGCAGAGTCTCGGGTTCATAGTGAATCAGCAGAAGTCTATGTTGATTCCCTCTCAATCGATCGAGTTTCTGGGTTTCCTGGTCAACTCCCTAACTTGTCAGCTCCTTTTACCGTTGCAAAAGATCAGGTCAATCAAGAGGGAATTGAAATCAACACTTCTCAAGCAAACGGTGTCCTTGAGATCAGTAGCCCGGATAGTGGGCTTATTAGCTTCCTCGATTCAGGCGATCTTCCCAGGTCCCCTTCACTACCGGGCCCTTCAGCGGCTGAAAATACGACATCTTCAAAAAGGCCTCAGTTACTCGGAAATGATTCCCCTCTCAGAGGAGGCGAGGCTCGAGATGTTATGGTGGTTACACCACATGGAGGCTTGGAACGGTCGAGCCCTGTTCGGATCAACTCCGGATATAGTAATCGAATCCGATGCCAGCCGGTGGGGTTGGGGAGCCCGATGCGGCCAATTGTCCACGGGTGGTCGTTGGTCGCCGGAAGAACTTTTGTTGCATATCAACTGCCTGGAACTCTTGGCTGGTTCATTTGCAATTTGTTGCCTGTCGCCTCAGAAAACAGATTGTTGTCTCCTTCTTCGGATGGACAACATTTCGGCGGTACGGTATGTGAACAAGTTGGGCGGCACGAAGTCCCGAATGTTAGCGGAAATTGCCAAGGACTTTTGGCACTATTGCCTCCAGAGCAGAATTTCAGTAGTGGCGGAATACCTTCCGGGCTACAGCAACGAGGTGGCGGATTGGCACTCCCGTCATTTGCGGGATTTCAGCGACTGGATGTTACACCCCCGGGTGTTTCAGAAGCTAACCGATCTTTGGGGTCCCTGCCTCATAGACCTGTTTGCCTCCCGCCTCAACAGGCAAGTGCCCAGGTTTTACAGTTGGCGTCCGGATCCGGAGGCCCAGGCCACGGATGCGTTTCTTCAAGAATGGCCGTCATACCTGTGTTATGCCTTTCCCCCGTTCATGATGATCCCCAGGGTTCTGGCGCGGGTCAGGCGTCATCGAGCGGAACTGATTCTCATCACTCCACTCTGGAGGGCACAGGCTTGGTTCCCGGTGGTTCTGGAAATGCTCTGTGCGGTTCCAATTCTTTTTCCACGATTACGGAACCTGTTGCGGGACCCTCTACAGAACCCTCATCCGTTAGTAGAGTCAGGCCAACTTCCTCTGGTAGCTTGGCGGGTTTCAGGGACAGATGGAAAGTCCCGGGCCTTTCAAAGGAAGCTGATAAATTCATCAACGAGGCCTGGTCGGCCAACACACACAAACGATATGCCTTCTCTTGGAGAAGATGGTGTGATTGGTGCTCTCACCGGGACGTGGATCCCACTACAGCACATGTATCTCTAGCGGCGAATTTTCTGGCCTCTATGGCATCCTCAGGCCTAGCATACAGAACGGTGAACGCCTTCCGTTCGGCCATCTCCGCAGGGCATGTACCCGTGGATGGCAAACCAATTGGTGAGCATCCGTTGGTGTGTAAACTGCTCAGAGGCGTTCGAATGGTTAAACCCCCATGTCCAAAGTATTCTCAATTATGGGACGTTTCGGTGGTCCTGAAGTTTCTGGAATCTTGGCCTTCTAACAAATACCTTTCTCGGAAACAATTATCCGCTAAACTCACCATGTTACTTTGTCTTGTCTCTTGCAAGAGAGTTTCGGATGTTAGAGCCCTAGACTTAGCGGGGCGTCGATTTTCCCCAGAAGGGGTGTCATTCCATATCTCACGGAGGACTAAGTGTAATACTTCCTCAGTCTCCTATCCAGCATTTCCCAATAATCCGAAATTGTGTGTTGTACAGTGCCTCAAGGATTATGAAGTAAGTACTGCCGAATTCCGAACAGATATGCAGGGTCAATTATTGATTGCTCTTCAGAAACCCTTTCGCCCCGTGGCTCCGGCCACGTTGTCACGTTGGATGCGTTGGCTCATGGGCGAAGCGGGTATTGACGTTTCCAAATTTGGAGCTCATTCCGCTCGTGGAGCGATGGCGTCCAAGGCCTTTTCAGCTGGGGTCAGTTTGTCAGACATTATGAGTGCGGCCGATTGGTCTACAGAGAGTACATTTAAAGCCTTTTATTATAAACCGATTGTTGATGTCGCTTCTGTTGTGGTGGCTAAGCTTTGAACAAGCATAATCGGAGCCTCCGGTCCTGACATAGAATTAAAAATTTGCGAACATTCGTGACAAGAATTTTCAATTCTATTAAGGACACGGAGGCGAGGATTATCCCACCCGAAATGATGTTTTTCATGTATTTGACATGCTGTATGTATATATTGCGTATTACTGTATCCATGTTTCTTGCCCGACCCTTATTCTGTTGATGTATATTCACACAGTTCTGGAATGGTGTTACGGGTACTATCTCTATTTCCTTTCAGGTGCAGATTCCAAGTGAGGCTTGAAGTCTCTCGGCGGAAGGTTATTCTTCGGAATTCAAAGTTCGGTCAGTGTTCTTTGGATCACGTCCCTGTTTGAAGTTAAGGCCCCGTTGGGCCTCGGAAGATTCGAGTAAGAAGAGGCCTTTCTGTGACATGTTAGCTGGATGAAGTTGTTCAAGAGACTTACCTAATTTGGTTTACAAAGAAAGAGGACGCTATTTTGGTGGATGGACCTTTTATAGTAGGAGACTCTATGGTTGTACATGTGACCCATACAGTGTTCATGGGTAATGTAGTTTTTGTTTCTAAGTTTTTAATGGCTGCTGAGCATTTCAGTAAAGAAATGAGAAGCATAATCCTCGCCTCCGTGTCCTTAATAGAATTGAAAATTCTTGTCACGAATGTTCGCAAATTTTTAATTCTTAATTTGTCTTCAGCCAGAAGGGCAATGCAAGCTCCTCCGCTCCTGCTCCGCAGCCGCATTCCTGATGAAGTTATCAAGGGAAAAGCGCCGAAGCACATGCGCTGTTGTGCTCGCACAGCCACTGCGGGGTTAATGGTCCTAGCTGGTATCGGCGAAATAACATTATTCGGACGTTCGGACTGAAAACGAGAGAGTTAAAGAGCTGAACTAATGTCTAAAACACAAGACTGGAAACGGGACCGAAATCAAAATGCTGAAACTGGAATGTATTGTGCTAAACTTTCTATTTTATTGTTTTGCTTAACGTAATTGTTATACTGTTATGTTGAGAATGTCATCAATATCATAAGGCGAATTGCTATAGGTTGCAGTTGTGGTGTGTATGATACCCGGGAATTCCACTATGGATAGGGTGACCAGATCTTGAGAACCAAAAACCGGGACATTTTGCAAAAACAAAAGAAGGACTACAATTTTACATCAATAGAGCAGCGCAGAATGACAGTTCTCATCAACATAGGAACACAGAAGAAGCACTAAGAAAATAAATAAAATTAATTTCTAAAACCAGCATCATACCTGATAATTATGTTGCTTACTTATTGTAGCGTTTAGAACCGGGCAGGGGGCCTGGCGCGCTGTGCTTACGCGCGGCAGAAATAATTGCACACCCACACACTGCTCGCGTCGGTGGCGGACTGCCTAGCGCGGTCACGCCCCGTTTATTTAATTACGCGCTCCGCCTTCTGGCGTGAGCGCTGGGGCCGGACATTTCCGGCGCGTGCATCAGCCCCTAAAGCTGGCACGCTAACTCACTACATCCCATCCCAACTCAGTCCTTGACTAGATCCCAAGTGTCTCACAGTTCACTTACTTGGCAGGCAAAGTCCCTCAGGCGAGTGCTCGGCTGGGGGTTGCTTCTCAGAGCATACCTGTGCTGGCCATGGCTGGACCTGGGTTCCGCGGCTGATTCGCTGGGCTGGGGTGGTGTCTCTGGGGGTCTTTGGGTCACTTCGGGGGTTCTTGGCGGGGAGGCAGACTCTGGATTGTAGTCTTCTGCCTCTCCCGGCTCCGCTGGTGTCGCCCTCGGCTCCCCAGGATTGCTGGTTGCTTCAGTACAGTGTTCGGGGTTGACTACCTGTTTGAACCAGGAGATGTTGCGGGTTACGACTTCCCCTTCCTTGTCGACTGTCACCATGGTTCCCTTCACGTCGGTCACAGTCCAGTAGCCCTGTTCATAGCGGGTTCGGAACTTCCCCCCTGGCCTCCGGTCCCTCATGATGACGGTGTCCCCTCGTTGTAGCTGACGAGACACGGCCCTTCTGGTTTGGCTGGCTGTGATGTTGCATTGTTTCCTCCTCTGGAGGGCGCCTTCTTCATCAAAGGGAGGGGGGATCCACCCTGGCGCGATAGGGAGGCCGTCGCGGCGGGACCCATTGAACATTAGCGCCCATGGTGCCTGACGCGTGGAGCTTTGAGGGGTGTTTCGGTATTCCCGCAGTAACTTCTGCAGGTGCTGTTCTGGATCGGCCTGCTCAGCCACGGCGATGGTGAGGGCTTTGTTGATTGTCCTCATAAATCGTTCGATCTCGCCGTTAGCTTGGGGCCACTGCGGGGTGATGCGTCTGTGCCGGATGCCATGGCGTTGCATGAACTCATGCCCTTGGAACGGGGGCCCGTTGTCACTTCGGAGCTCTTCTGGGCATCCAAACATGGCGAATATCTTTTCCAGCACTGGGCCGACGTGGGAGAAGGCCGTTGAGGGGACAACCTCCACGATTGGGTACTTCGAGTAGCTGTCGATCAGGGCCAAGGTAACTCTGCCATCAGGGAAGCTCCCGAAGTCCACGCTTAGCTTTTCCCATGGAGTCTTCCCGTGCTCTTCGGTGTGGATGGGCGCGGGTCTTTCGGGCCCACTCGTCACCTGACAGGAGGGACACTTCCGGACCATCTTGTCGACACGGGCATCCATACCCGGGAACCAGACTTTTTCCCGCATGCGGGCCTTCATCTTCTCCACCCCTTGTTGTCCTCCATGGGCGAGTTGTGTTGCTCACGACTGGAGTGACGCTGGGATCACGATCCGAGAGCCTCTCAGCAGAATCCCCTGTTGGGTAACGCTCAGTTCATTCCTGACCCTCCACATGTGTATTAGGTTCTGCTTCTCTGGGCATGCCCATGAGTTGGCTGATTGTAGGAACTGATGCCAGTGTCCTCCTTGGACGGCTGCTCGGACCTTGGCAATAACTGGGTCTGCTTCCACTGCCACCTCTTCAAGTGTCAGTGCTCGAGGGCACGCGAGTGCCGAGATCATGTTCAAGTGGGCCTCTGTGGGGTCAGTGCTCTGTTCTTCACATCCGTCTTCCGCTGGCCCCGGGTGTCTTGAGAGGAAATCGGCAGGGTTTTTGGCGCCTGGCCGATATGCCTCGTCCATTTCGTACTGTTGGAGTCCAATGGCCCAGCGTTCGATGTGTGGCGGGGGGTGGGGCACTGATCCTTTAAAAAATGGTTTCAGGGGTTGATGGTCCGTAATGATCTTGAATGGGTGCCCACATATGTACAGGTGAAAATGCCGGCACGCCCAGCGGATAGCTAGGGCCTCCCTCTCAATCTGGGCATATCGTTTCTCGGTCGGGGAGAGCGCCTTGCTGGCGTAGGCTAGGGCAGCCCACCGTCCCGGCTCTTGCTCCTGGGTAAGGACGGCCCCTAGGCCTACGGGGCTGGCGTCGACTAGTATTTCGGTCCGTTTGGTGTGGTTGAAATACACCAGCGTGGTGTGGTCGAGGAGAGCACTCTTGACTGCTTGAAAGGCTGCCTCTTCAGCCGGGCCCCATTGCATCGGCTCGCGTGAGATTTCGGAGTGGCTCCGCGATGGTGGCTAAGTCAGGGATGAAGCGGCCACAGTATGTGGCCTTTCCAAGGAAACTGCGAACTTCAGCTACTGTGAGGGGTGCCGCTGCGTTTTTGATGGCCTGGGATTTCCGGGGGTCGACCTGGATTCCATCCTGCGTGAACCTGTAGCCGAAGAATTCTATTCGTTGTTGGAACAGCAGACACTTCTCCCGATGTAAGGTGACCCCATGGTCCTGGAGTCTTTGCAGCGTGGCTCTCAGGTGCCGGTAGTGTTCCTCGGCGGTCTGTGAGTGGATGAGGATGTCATCACTCACGTTTAGTACGCCCGGCAGCCCGACCAGGATCTCCTTGACTGCATTTTGGAAGATTTCGGCGGCTGACGATATGCCGAAATTCAGGCGCTTGTACCTTTGGAGTCCTAGGTGCATGCTGAATGTGGTTATGTACCAGCTTTCTTTCGCAAGCGCCAGCTGGTGATAGCCTGCATTCAGGTCTAGTTTTGAAAACCACCTGGACCCGTTCAGGTCGGCCACGATGTCGTCCATGGTCGGCGTAATGTGGCGTTCGCGCCGGATGGCCTTGTTGGGAAGGCGCATGTCAATGCAGAGTCTTATCTTCCCTGGTTGGCGAGGCTTTTCAGCGATCACCAGGGGGGACACCCACGGTGTGGGCCCGGAGACCTTCTCTATAACCCCTTGGTCTTCTAGCTTCTGCAGCTCTTCTTCCACTAGCGGTTTGAGGTGGAAGGGAATCCTCCTGTGTCTCAGTGCCGTCGGCGTGACGGTTGGGTCTATGTGCAGTTTGATTGGAGCCTTTTTTATCCGTCCCAGCCCCTCGAACAGACCCTTAAATTGACTGAATAGTTCTTTGGTCTGGTCGTCTTGCACGCTTCGGGCGAACTTCACTAGCCCCAGGTCTTCTGCTGCGTGGCTGCTCAGCAGTGTGTCTGCCTCCTGGTTGATGACATGGATGTCGACCGTGATTTCGGTGTCTTCTGAGCGCACAGGCACGGTCATTTTGCCTCGGAGAGGTAATGGCGAATCACTCCCGTAGGCAAAGATCTTGGTCTTTGAGGGTCGCAGTTCTGGCTTGGGTTTCAACTTGTTGTATTGTTGGATTCCCATGACGGTGACGGACGCTCCCGTGTCTATCACTGCATTGACTTCTGACCCTGCTATCATCACCGTGCACCGGGGTTGGGGACGCCTCCGTCTTTTCAGGACTTAGGTGAAAGAGACTCGGTACGTCTCTCCTTCCTCATCTGACGAGGTGTCGTCCGCTTGGTAGACGGTTGTGTCCCTCGTCTTTCTTCCTGGCGTGGATGACAGAGAGACACTCAATAGTTGACGTACCAGTCTCCGCATTGGCCTGGGTCGCTTGCCTTCTCTTCGTGGTGTTTTCTTTCTGCACACCGAGGCGAAATGGTTCGCAATCCCGCAGTTGGTGCATGTCTTCCCTTGTGCTGGGCATGACTTCGGGGAATGTTCCTCATAACCACAGTACCCGCATTGCCCTTTCGGGGTTGGCGGTGGGCGATCTCTTGGTTTGTGGGTCTTGTCCCGCATCCTGACGGCATCGACGCGTTCAGTCTTGACTGCGACGCCCTTTTCTGTGTTGCGCATGAGCGCCAGGTCCATTTCCTCTGCACGCGCGGCTGAAAGATCATGGGACCGTGCCAGCACTAGTATGTCGTTCATCGGTATGTTCGGCTGCCTCAGGATGAGGCCTCGCAGGACTTTACTGCGGATCCCCAGAATCAGTTGTGCCCTGATTTCTTCTGCGGCTCTGTCCCCTACGAGGTGAGTGCTAGCAAGCTCCCTCAACCTTGCGTGAAAGGAGTCCACTGATTCTCCTTCCCTTTGCCTCGTTTGCCTCAACTTGAAATGCTCGAAATCCGGATTCAGTTGCGGGTCAAAGTGTGCGTTTAATGCAGCCACTGCTGCTGCGTAGTCCTCGGGGGGGGGGGTCCGGTGGCGGGAAGATGTTTGAAGAGTAGATATATTTCCTCTCCCGCGTAGTGGAGAAGTAGTGAGCGTTTGACAGCACCATCCGTCTACCTGGTGGCAATGAAATAATTCTCCAGGCGGCCGAGCCAGACTTGCCATCTCGGCGAGGCTGTAGAGGGGTCTGCCGACTCACTAAACGGAGGCAGAACTCCTGAGGGAGGGTGTTGTGTTGCGGCTCTCACAGGGGGTTTCGCCCCTTCTCCCTGGTCTCCCATAATGCTGGCTAATGAGCTGCTCGTATGTCTGAGCGATGGAGTAGTGCCTGGCGGGAGGGATCCGGCGTGTTGGCTAGTGGGACTGGCACTGCTGGGGCTTTGCGCGGTCAGCGCCTGGGAGCGCAGCCTTGTAGCACGTGGGGATCCTCTGCCACGCGGGAAAATGCCTGAGCGCCTCCCCTGCGCGTCGTGCGCAACTCACCAATGGTGGTGTGGGCATGTCCTGCTGTGCTACTGTCTTGTGCTTCTTGAGGGCAGGTGAGAGGCCTTCTGCCTCGTGGGGCCGTCTGTGATGTTTGGCCGGCTTTGAAGGTGGTCCCCAGTGTGGACTGCACACTGTGGGAACTTGATGCAGCTATCCTCTGCAGGACGCCCTGGAGCGTTGGCCGTTCCGCTCCTCGTCACCAGTGTAGCGTTTAGAACCGGACGGGGGGGGGCTGCCTGGGGCCTGGCGCACTGTGCAGACGCGCGACAGAAATAATTGCACACCCACACACTGCTCGCGTCGGTGGCGGACTGCCTAGCGCGGTCACGCCCCGTTTATTTAATTACGCGCTCCGCCTTCCGGCGCGAGCGCTGGGGCCGGACATTTCCGGCGCGTGCGTCAGCCCCTAAAGCTGGCACGCTAACTCACTACACTTATAACAGGTGCGAACTAGCACAACTTTAGAACACCTAAAAAGTGCCTCTCACTGTTTTTAGTTGACCCCCTCTAAAAACCGGTACATGAGCCAAAATTGCCAAAATCTCTTGCGACAGCTGGTGGAAAACTGGGACTGTCCCAGCAATTCCGGGACGCCTGGTCCCTCTAACTATGGAACATGGTGAGGATGATTGTGTCAGTTGGTGAAGACCTCTGGGCTGTACGGTCGCTACTTGCCTGTTCCCCTATAAACCACCTTACTTACCTTACAGCGTCTTCCTACAATTTGGCGATGACCTGGGATACGAGACATCCTCGCGTGTTCAGGACGTGGTTGGGGAACAGGCAAATTTAGCGGATGAGGCTGGCAATTACTGCGGCAGGAACATGAGTGTGGACAGCGGACACTCCTGTGAACAAGACATGGCAGCAGAGAAGGCCTACTACGATGCATGTTGGGGGCCATGGTGAGGTGCACAGGTCCTGTTGGCCAACTTTGGGGGCAAGTGAGATGGGCGTGCAATAGCAATGGTTGGCATGCCCTGACGCGAGAAGAGTGCACTGTGCGTGAGGGAGGCATCATGCGACAGCAGATACGTCACTAATCGACACGCCTGCCGCCATCTTGAAGGCACTTCCCGGCCTTTGTGTGCATCGGTGATGCGCACACCAGCCTCCAGCACAACTCTACCCTGCTGCGTGACGTGCGTACTGCCATCTTTTAAGCAATTGTTTTTGCCCTTTGTGTGCATCGTGTTGCGCACACCAGCCTCCAGTACAACGCGGTATTGAATGCGTCAGCACGCATTAAGGCATTGTGTGCATCGGTGATGCGCACACCATTTCAGTCTTTAACCGGAGCCTGTCACTTAATATTTGGCCATTGTGTGCATCAGTGATGCGCACACCTGCAACGTTAGCAGCGGTAAGTCAATTTCCATTGTGTGTATCAGTGATGCGCACATCTATTGCAGCGTTATAAGCCTGTATACATTGTGTGTATCAGTCATGCACACACTCACAGCGGCATTAGTTGGCAGTGCCCATTATATGTACACCTCTAAGATAATTTAAACCAATCATAGATGGCAGTGATTAGTGACAATTTGGCCAGGACTGGTCTTCTGATATTCCACCCTAGGATATAGCGTTGTGTTATTACTGTATTACTATTGGTGCATTGACAGTGTATTTTTTGCTTTCCCAGATAAGAAATAAACGTTGTTACAGTTCCAATATGAGCATGTAAAACAATGGTTTGATCCATCTGGTACCGTTTCTCTAAGGACGGGAGAACCTCAGCTGAAGTGGTGAGTTTGGAAAGACTACTTTCTTAATTATATTTTAGCTATTGAAGAAGAGAATGATGAGCCAAAAGGAAAAAGAGAATACTGTTGCACAATCTGGGACCTGATTGCCTAAGGATGTATAACCAAATGGAAAATAAAACGAGAATTGGTGGGAGCACAGATGTGTCTAAGGAGGCTATGGAGGACTTAGATGCTTACTAACCCATAGTATGCGTAGCCATTGACAGATTCAATTTTTCTAACGGAAGATAAATAAGGCAGAATCCATAGAAGATTATGTGGCAGAATGAAAAAAGTTAGCCATAACATGCCAATTTGGGGCATTACATGACGACCTAATAAGGGACCAAATTCTGATGCATTCTAATAATAACAGTATGTGGAGAAGCACCTTTGAGTGAGATTATTGCCATAATGAAAAAGGGAGAATTGTCAAAAAAGTGTGCAACGGCTGCACTCAAAAGTGGAGGAGAGAATGAAGCTGTATGTAAAGTGGTCGCTACAAAAGAATGTGATAAAAAGAATGACAAATGAGGAGGGAAAGTACAGAGCAACAAACAGAATGAAAAGAATACACCTCAGGATAGATGTCCTTTTTGTTTCAGGTGTGGAAACAACGGTCACATGGCCATCAAATTAAAGTGTTCATTCTGTGAAATCTTAGGGCATTTTGCCAAAGTGTACTGGAAAAAGAAAGGCAGGAAATATTCAGTTAAATGTGTAATGGAGAATGATGAGGATGAAGAACTATTAAGATTAAGTGAGTCACAGAGTGATGATGTAATTTTAAGCATTCAGGATGTGGTGTTAGATGTAATGGGTGCTACTAGGAAGAAATCAGTATGTAATATGATCATTGGGGCGTTTACCTGCTAATAGTGTCAAATTCATGCTCTTTCTACACCATTATTCAAAGAACCGTATGGGAGGACAAATTCGCCAAGGTGTTGGAAGAAAGATTGGAACCCACAGATGTGCATCCTGTCAAGCTCACGGGGTAAGAGATCCCCGTGGTAGGATACAAATTGGTGACGTTCAAATTTAAAGTAAGAGAGGCACAAGGTCAAGTTATATGTGGAGGAAAAATGACCTTCTGTATTGGGATGGATTGACCAAGGTGCCTTAGGTATCATGCTAGATCCCACCAGTAGTGACCAGGTTATGTTGTTGGGTGAGCCGGTAATCACCTTGGAATGAGAACTTGTTAAGTGGTTCCCCAATGTATTCTCAGGCAGGATGGGTGAGTTCAGCGGATTCACACACAGGAGGGGGGCCGTGCCAGTTAGTCACAAGGCTAGGAATATATCATTAGGTGTCAGGACCAGTGTCATGGAACATTTGGATTACTTGGAAAACAAAGATATAATCGTACCAGTAGAGAATTCGAAATGAATGGCTCCTGTGGCGGTAGCGTGGAAACCCAATGGCAATATTAGACTGTGGAAAGAACTTGAGGAAAAAATATTAGAGATTAGTCATGAAGGGCGTCTGGGCATAGTCAGACTTAAGAAAAAGTTGAAATCATCTTACTGGTGGCCAGGTGTAGAAATGGAGACAGAAAGGTTTGCTAGGAACTGTCAGAATTGTAGCAATACGGACAAAACCCAATCTACATTTCGTCCTCCATTAGGGGACAGGAGGTGCCCTGAAAGTCCTTGGGAGGATCTCAGCATACACATACTGGGTCCTATTCTGGATATGTGGGGATCATCCAAGTATGTGATTGTTGTTATGGATCACTATTCGGAATGTGAAGTGTCTACAACTATTGATGCTGACACCATAATATCTTTCTTGGAAAAAAAACATTTTTCCGGGAAGGGCTACCAAAATTAATTTTGACTGACAATGGACCACAATTAACTGCAGAAAAATGTGGGAAATTTTTAGCAAGGAATGGTATAAAAGAGAAGCACACGCCAAATTATCACCCAACCTATAATTGAATAGTGGAACGTTTCAACAGGGTGCTAATGGGAAGTGTACAAGCAGCTATTAGTGCTGGCAAGGATTGAGAAAAAGAAATGTGCAAGACCATATGGGCATATAGAATAAAGGCCACTGTGAAGGGGAGAGAACCTTTAACCAAAGATAATAGAGCCTGGATGAATTTGAAATTGTGCAGTAAGTGGTCCCCAGCGGTTCTGAAAAAGAATTTGACGAAGATGCAAGATATATACAAAGAATATTACGACAAAAAACATGGTGTGAAGGAAGTATATTTGGAACCGGGCGATTGGGTGAAGGTGAAATTGGGTTGCAAGTTTGGTCATGGTAACAGCAAATTCTCAGAACCCTTGCAGTTAAAAGAAGTGTACGCGAGATCAGCATTGTTAAGTGATGAAAAGGTGTGACACTTTAGCAGGATGTCAAGATGCAACAAAGTGCTGAATTGGAGACATGACAAACATTAGGTGAACTTTCCCCTGTCTTATGAGTGGATGTGGGATGAGAGTGTACCTACGCTAAATGCTTCTGGTTCCAATGGGGCACCTACGCTGAATGCTTCTGGTTCCATGGGTGCATCTAGGAATGTACCAGTTCAAGTTCCTGGGGCAGAGAGTTCTGGACTTAGTTGTGGCGGTAAAGCTACTTGGACAAGCCGATCAGTGATGTTACCTTCAAAGTTTAATGATTTTGTAATGGGATGATCGTTGTATTGTTCCAGGATCAGGGTTGCTACCCATTTGTGCGGAAAAAAGGAGTGGGTTGTCACTTAAATGAGCAAACACTATGGTTGTCATACTGTTGGACTTTAATGTCAGCTCATATCGCTGTCAATTTCAGGTTTAATTGTAGTACTGTTATTTTACAGTCTATTAGTAATTATAGTGTTACCTCATTGTCTTAACAATATGCGGTTTAACATCTGTATTTGTGTTGGGGTTCACTTTGTGTAAATTATGTAAAGAAGGGAGATGTGGTATCTAGGATACCTGGGGATTCCACTATGGAACATGGGGAAGACGGTTGTGTCAGTTGGTGGAGGCCTCTGGGCTGTATGGTCGCTACCTGCCTCTTCCCCTATAAACCCCTTACCAGGTAAGTAATGATGACATATAGAATACCACAATGTCATTTCCCTTGACTTTCTGGAATTGACTAGGATGCTTTGTCCTGGTCATTCTGGATTGCCGACCTGAGAGATACAGATGTGGGTCTGGAGTTGTGAATTAAACACTTTCCAGTGAAGACTACCTGCTGCTGCATGAATTCTTCTTACTGCTCTGACGAGCACACAACATATTGGCGATGAGGACCAGAAGCCTTTTGGCAATATTTGACCCACTGACAGTGTGGAGAAGTCGGTTCCTCCAGTCCAGGATTGATCACATGACACAAAGTTGAACGGAGAGAAGAAGCATCTCCTCTACTGAGAAGGGAGAGGCAGCTGGAGAAGAAACAATCCTTCTATCCAGGATGCCTGAAAAATGTGAATATATTTCCAATTGGTTATTCTGTAAATCTAAAGTCTGTTTTGGAGCCAAGACAGACTAAGTGATAGAATCTGGATTGTGTCCCTTTAATGGAACACTTTAAAGAAAAGTTTGTGGTAGATATAGTTGGCGTTTTACTAAAAACATAAAGTTTGAAATCAGTGTAAACATTTAAACAATCTTTTTACACATTTTACGTCAGCCTACTTATCCTGTGTACGTGTTTTTTTTTTAACTAAGGATACATATTCACAATGCTTTCTTTCACCAGCTTTGACCTCTTAGCACTATAAATACAGGTCACTATTTCCCCAGTGCACTGATCAGGTTTCTAACCACTGACCGTCCAGTTACACATCTGAAGTGATCGCATTAACCCATAGAGCTTTCCTAAAAAAAAAAAAATTCCACAGATAAGTTTAAGGTGCATTTATTTTGCATTTTATGTGTGTGCATTATATTTTATAAACAGTTATCTGTAGATGCAGTGCCAACAAAATAGAGAATATTTTATTCTTTTAGCCATGTCTCTGATCCTTCCCCCACCACTCGCTGACTCCGCGCCCACTGTACTCAGGATCACAGATCCCATTCTATTCTTTTTTCTTTTCACTTCGACCACTGGATACCTGTGAATGCAAAAAACCTAATATTTAATAAAGTGAATGTGCGTAATAGTGGAGCCCACAAACCAGCATCCTGTCTTCATGGATCCCTATTTCCAGCTGACAACTAACTGTATATCTAGAAAGCAGAGTCAGGTATGATGGATGCACAATGAAAGTTCATTGCAACATATGAAGCCCATAAATGTGTCTGACGCCCGCCTGCCCTCCCCAGTGCATCTGTGTAGTGGATACCGCAACTTGAAGAATCCAAGCAACTCCGGAAGGTTGGTTTTGTTCTTTATCAATTACAAGAGTAAACTTTGGAGCCCATCCTCCTGCGTCCTTCCAGTCCCGCCGTAACTGCCCGAAAAAATAGCCCAGGCACACTCACAAGAGGACAGAACATGGAACCACGGTTGGAAAATGCCAACCAGAGCGTGAATACACGTGGCAGCACAACAATGAATTACATGGCATTGAACATGGCAATCAATCCAGCTTATGGTTATAAACGACTGGGTATATGCAGACGAGAGTGAACCAGGGTACAGGGTTGACAGAGCCGGTATGCCCAGGGGTCACTATGCTTCACTCCTGTACTCTAGAGGGAGTCGGCTGGAGTGTCCATCGCATACAAGGGTAGTTGTAGAGTGTTGGAGGGAGGCAAACAAACTACTGAGCTGGTCCGGGGAGTTGACTTGCCGGACTCCACTATGGGAGGGCGATCTCCTGAGGGAGGTAACTACATTAGCGGGCTTCGGAAAGTGGAAACTAATAGGGATTGAACACCTAGGCGATGTGTGGAGAGGAGAAACACCACTCACCTTTGAAGATTTGCAACAGGAATACACTCTACACCACATGCAAAAATACCACTATCTTAGGCTAATGCACGCCCTGCAGTGACACATTCAGCGTGGCACCTCCATTCCGGATTACTCACCTTTGGAAGACAGATTACTCCTTGACCCTATTATGAAAAAAACAACTTCCACAATTTACCGTAAGCTGGTAAATAATATCCCAGACCCCCTAGTGGCCCTTAGAGCAGCATGGACAGATGATCTGGGGAACATGGACGACACAGATTGGCAGGAGGCATTACAGAGTCCAAGAGAGATTGCAATACGGATGCGATTTAGGTTAGGACAACTCAAAATACTACACCGTACATACTACCCGCGCACGCACCTACACACCTAGGGTAAAACGCACACAGCGCTCTGCGTTAGGGGGTGTCAGCAAGAGGGCACCTTTTTTCACATTCTGTGGGAATACCCGAAGATAGCCAGTTACTGGCAGGGTGTAACGGATCTAATGTCCAGAGTTTCAGGTGTACAGGTCCCTGTGGACGCAAAATGGCTCCTCCTAATGATCAAAGGCGACTCAGACTGGCCCAGATATACGGGAATTTGGCTTGCCCTAGCAGCCGGGAACGCCAAAAGGAACATTGCAAGGAGGTGGGGGGCGCCCTCGCCACCATCTTTGGGTGACTGGAAATGTGACCTTGATTGGTGCCAAAGGGCGGAAGAAACGGTATATCAAGGAAGAGGGTGCGTCAAAAAGTGGGAGAAAATATGGTCACCATGGCGTAAGTATAGACTAGGGATGGGACTAGAGAATCAACAACCAGAGAGGCAAGGCTAGGAGAAAGTGTGGCCCTGTTTTGCTGAAAGGGGTAATCGCGCCGATTGTATGTATAAACTGCCATGGGCTGGGCCTTCTGAAATGAATGTTACCAGTGTCCTTGTATCCCACTGGGAGCCAAATGTGGTAAGATTGAGATGTCAACTGTGTACAAATTGCTGTAACTATTGTTATGAATGGTCAATTGAGCAAAAGTTAATAAAAAGAATAAAAAAAAAAAAAAACATGGCAATCAAAAGTAAACAGGAAAGGAAAACACATAATGCAACCGTCGAATACCACACATCTCCCCCTTAACAATAAAAACAAAACAACAATTTCACACAGAAAATCTTGCAAATAACTTGGTTTCATATACATCCTACCACATCTTGTGGTAATGTTCCTCCTGCACTCAGCTTCTTTTGTACCAAGATTGTTACCTTCATTACCTGACACCTTGGCAACAGAATCAGCTAAACCAAGAATGGAAGGATCCTCTAAGGAGACATCATTAGTGTTAAGGTTCAAGGGTTGGGCACACTCACTACCAAATAGAGAAACTACAGGGGGTTACAACAACTCTCCAGGTTTTTTAAGTTTACTCATTACTTTGCTTTGGAAATCATTCAAGAGGACTACATTTCTTATAGCCCACCAACAACCATCCTCCAGCACAACTGAGGAACATGCACTTTGGACGCTTTAAATGGGCCATTAAAGTGAAAATGCAGTTAAGATTTCTTAGGTTTCATATCCTTCAACATGACCCAATCTCCCATACGAATTACACACACATTCAGTTTATTTCCTGTATCATGGTAAATCCTTGTGTTATTCTGAGCCTTAACAACTTTGGACTCAATACTTTTGAAATCCACTTCCTCCTCCAAAACACTTAGGGGCCGATTCCGATCTCGGTCGGAGGCGCACCCAATACCATTCGGTCGGGAAAAAAGCCATGCGAAAGCCTGTTTCCCGACCGATCCGTAGAGCACACCGAACGAGTAAGTACGATGCGCACAACAGCACAGAATCCGGCCGAGCCGTACTCACCCAAACCAGGTCCTGTTCCCCGACCGAGGCGAATCCGGAAACGCCGAATCGAGTCGCATGGAAGGAAAAATGCAGCTCCGTCCGGCCGAGCGAGTACGATGCGCTTTCCGTGCGCGCCCGAACCCGTCGCTACGCACGGCACGTCAAAGCATCCGGGAGAGGCGCACATAAGCTCCGATTCGCGCCACAACACGATCCACGGCTACGAGACGAACATGCCAGCGACGAGGACGACGCGAAGCAACGAGGACGACGCGAAGCAACGAGAAGGACGAACGACACGACCCAACCATGAATCCCTTCGTCCCGATCATACCAATATTCTACATTTACTACCGGAACAGGCACGGACGCGTACGGCGCAGAAGGTAAGTCAGACACCAACCACATACAACACCTACACGACACATCACACACACACACACACACACACAGAGGGATGCAGAATATACTTACACCAGCAACAGCAGCACCATAGGGGCAGGATGCCCATCACCAATGCCACATATGCACACAGGGGCCTGAATGCGCACCACCACCCCTACCCAGGGGGGGCAGGATGCCTACCACTACTACCACCCTTAGCCAGGGGGTGCTGGATGCCTACCACTACTACCACCCTGAGCCAGGGGGCAGGATGCCTACCACTACTACCACCCTTAGCCAGGGGTGCTGGATGCCTACCACTACTACCACCCTGAGCCAGGGGGGCTGGATGCCTACCACTACTACCACCCTGAGCCAGGGGGCTGGATGCCTACCACTACTACCACCCTTAGCCAGGGGGCTGGATGCCTACCACCACCCTTAGCCAGGGGGCTGGATGCCTACCACTACTACCACCCTTAGCCAGGGGGGCTGGATGCCTACCACTACTACCACCCTTAGCCAGGGGGGCTGGATGCCTACCACCACCCTTACCCAGGGGTGCCAAATGCCTACCACTACTACCACCCTTAGCCAGGGGGCTGGATGCCTACCACTACTACCACCCTTAGCCAGGGGTGCTGGATGCCTACCACTACTACCACCCTGAGCCAGGGGGGCTGGATGCCTACCACTACTACCACCCTTAGCCAGGGGGGCTGGATGCCTACCACTACTACCACCCTCACCCAGGGGGGCTGGATGCCTACCACTACTACCACCCTTAGCCAGGGGTGCTGGATGCCTACACTACTACCACCCTGAGCCAGGGGGGCTGGATGCCTACCACTACTACCACCCTGAGCCAGGGGGGCTGGATGCCTACCACTTCTACCACCCTGAGCCAGGGGGGCTGGATGCCTACCACTACTACCACCCTTAGCCAGGGGGCTGGATGCCTACCACTACTACCACCCTTAGCCAGGGGGGCTGGATGCCTACCACTACCACCACCCTTAGCCAGGGGGGCTGGATGCCTACCACTACTACCACCCTTAGCCAGGGGGGCTGGATGCCTACCACTACTACCACCCTTAGCCAGGGGGGCTGGATGCCTACCACTACTACCACCCTTAGCCAGGGGGGCTGGATGCCTACCACTACTACCACCCTGAGCCAGGGGGGCTAGATGCCTACCACTACTACCACCCTGAGCCAGGGGGCTGGATGCCTACCACTACTACCACCCTTAGCCAGGGGGCTGGATGCCTACCACTACTACCACCCACACCCAGGGGGGGCTGGATGCCTACCACTACTACCACCCTCAGCCAGGGGGGGCTGGATGCCTACCACTACTACCACCCTTAGCCAGGGGGTGCTGGATGCCTACCACTACTACCACCCTGAGCCAGGGGGGGCTGGATTCCTACCACTACTACCACCCTGAGCCAGGGGGGGCTGGATGCCTACCACTACTACCACCCTTAGCCAGGGGGGGCTGGATGCCTACCACTACTACCACCCTTAGCCAGGGGGTGCTGGATGCCTACCACTACTACCACCCTTAGCCAGGGGGGCTGGATGCCTACCACTACTACCACCCTTAGCCAGGGGGGCTGGATGCCTACCACTACTACCACCCTTAGCCAGGGGGGCTGGATGCCTACCACTACTACCACCCTTAGCCAGGGGGGGCTGGATGCCTACCACTACTACCACCCTTAGCCAGGGGGGGCTGGATGCCTACCACCACCCTTAGCCAGGGGGGGCTGGATGCCTACCACTACTACCACCCTTAGCCAGGGGGGGCTGGATGCCTACCACTACTACCACCCTTAGCCAGGGGGGGCTGGATGCCTACCACTACTACCACCCTGAGCCAGGGGGGGCTGGATGCCTACCACTACTACCACCCTGAGCCAGGGGGGGCTGGATGCCTACCACTACTACCACCCTTAGCCAGGGGGGGCTGGATGCCTACCACTACTACCACCCTCACCCAGGGGGGGGGCTGGATGCCTACCACTACTACCACCCTCAGCCAGGGGGGGCTGGATGCCAACCACTACTACCACCCCCACTCATAGGATGGACAATGCATGACACAACCAGCACACCACAACCTAGGGAATGCAAGAAGAAGACATCCCCCCAACACCATGACAAGCGTGTGTAGACTGTGTCAAATGCCTACAACACCGAACATGACTTTGAACATACAATGTGACCCCCTAGCACATGTGCCACACATATATGTGTGTGGCACCCACAATGCAAGCAGGCCATGACCATTGTGGCAATGGGGTCCAAACCCCCATCACCACAGTGACCAAAAGGTAAGTGTGGGGTCCATAGGTGAAGCACATTTTGAACATTGTGGCAATGGGATCTAAACCCCCCATCACCACAGTGACCAAAAGGTAAGTGTGGGGTCCATAGCTGAAGCACATTTTGAACATTGTGGCAATGGGGTCTAAACCCCCATCACCACAGTGAACAAAAGGTAAGTGTGGGGTCCATAGCCGAAGCACATTTTGAACATTGTGGCAATGGGGTCCAAACCCCCATCATCACAGTGACCAAAAGGTAAGTGTTGACAAAGAAAGAGGTGCAACTGCCAAACTGCATGGATGATTCCTGGTCACAGAACAACAAACACATCAGTGGCAAAGTAGTGTATGTGTCCCATTGCAACATAAATTGGGGGAGCCAAATACTGCAGTGCAAATAAGACATACCTTTGGCCATGTGCAGACAAACAACACCCATGGGGGCTGACACCGTCAACAATCATCAATGACACAATGACAGAAGTGACCATCAGAATGCAGACCCACATATTTGCACCAATGGGCACACAAATGCAGATACCCTGTGGAGACTGCAGATGTGAGGTGAACAGATACCATACCATGGCAGCAATGGGACACACAAACCATGATCATTGTGCTGACCAATGACCTAGGAGTCCCAGGCACAGCAGGGGAAACCCACCAAACTACATACAGCCAATGGCACACCCAAGATATGCCAATGCAGTGGTGCAGATGCACAAACACAAAAAGGCAGACCCACACTGCACATCATACACAACAGGTGAGGGGGGGGGTGCCAGTGTCCCCAGGCAACCACACAACACATGAGGAGACCTGAATACCAATCATACAGATGTGCATACAGTGCCACACAAAGGTAACTCATGGATCCAAATCCCCTATGTGGGCAAGCAGGCATTGTCAGATGAGAGGGAGCACAAATCACACATGTTACACAGGCACGTAGGGACAGCAACTGACACAGCAAGACACAGACACCACAGCACCACCCCCAGGGCCCCCACAATGTGGTGACCCTGGGCTGCATTACAATCCCACTGTGATGACAAAGCTAAATGTGGTTCACACTGTGAACCACAGTCATGTGTCCTGAGCAACTAACTACCATCACACCTACACAAGCACAAATCAAACAGCATGGCCAGTAAGCCAAGGCCAACATGGAGGCACGGGCCTAGCCGGGCAACAACTCTCATCTGCACACACTCAACACCACACCCCTCGACCTCCAACAATGTGCAGCAGTGAAGTACACATGCACTGGTGACATTGCACATGCACCCATGACTATTCCAGGGTGGTGGGTGGGAACCAAGGTGCAGAAACACATCACACATGGCCACTCAACAAGACTCCTGAATGTCTGACACACTGCACACTATGCTGTACATGGAGATGACGGCAATACCACACCAACCAATGGGATCCCAGCCACAGTCACACACCAATGAAGAAGCCAAGGTCACCCACAAAGAACACACATAGACAACAACCAACATTGCAGCCCGGACCCTGAGGAGTGCCAGCAGTCACACACACAACGGGTCACAATCACTGAAAGATAACACAAACTGGAAATCAAATGACAGGGGCAAACAACAAGTGCCAAGAGGAAACCTGACTGTGACCCATCCGCGTCTGCACACAAACTCAGCCCTGACAGCAAACACACCTATGGGTGACACCCTGATGACCAGTAATGTGCCATGCACCCACATCACAGAGAACCCAGGGAGAAGACTTTGGGGGAACATAGCTCAACTCAGCTAGCATCACAAACAGGTACAACACTAGGGATCACAGCATGCACAGCTAAAAGGAAGTGAACACACAGACATGCACATACAACACACACCTTGGGCGCAGGCAATGTCACAGGAGTACACACTGCCATGAGGGGACTCCACTCCTGTGTGAGGAAAGCTGTGCCATATGTTGCCTCAGTAGGGCCCCATCATGTCAGCTGAGCACTTGGTCACACAATCAACAATTAGCACCAAATGAGGGCTCCCGTAACATCAGCCTGGTCATGGAAGTGCCAACGGAATCATCAGCACAGATCCAACACACTTGTATAGCAATGTTGCACTGACAACACAGATGAGTCCTTCCCCATTGATGCCCAAACCTGCATGGCCACTGGAGATGGCCACACGGTCAGGGAAGTAGACGAATTGAACAATGGCAGGCACAACAGATGTGCAGGGGTGGAAGCCACAGATGTGAAATAGGCAATCTAAGTAGGAAATCCCATTGCCAAATACTGAACACATGACACCCTCAGATGCTGCTATGGATGACATGGATACACCACAGGATAGGACACATTCCCCCTGGACCACATGGGTTCGTGCACAGTAACACTTCATTATCATGAGACCAAATATCACCATCACTGCAGCAAGGGCATGGTTAGCATCATCAACATCATGTACATCAGAAGCAAAAGCACTAGAGAACAGAAAGTTGCTTTATTCAGCATATGTGGCATTAAAAGTAGAAGTCCGGTAGAAAATAAACAAAGGCCAATGGCCAGTCCATCAACAAAGTCACAAGTGGGTGACAGTGGCAGATGCCACCCTACACATGCCTGCACAAAACCAGGGACAATCCACTAGGAGGGGCAACCGGGGGGTAGGCCAGGCACCGCAGGGACAGGATCAGGGCTCACCAGGAGGAAGCAGGGAAGGGGTGGTGGGTGCTGGAGAGCCACTGACAACTGCAGTGGAGGTGTCTGACATGGTGTGTGCCGGCACAACTGGGGGCATGACTCAGTTGTTGTGGGTGCCGGCACGACTGCAGTGGACCCTGCAGATGGAGTGGACAGGTCCGCCACTGCAGTGCCCAAGTCAGACAGGGTGGTAGTGGACTCCACTGCAGTGCCTACCACCAGGGGAGGAGAATGGGGAACAGGCAAGGTGGGCTGGACAGAGGGGAGGACACCCTCACCACATCAGTGGCACAGACAAGCGCAGCGGGGGTGTGGTGCCGGGAGAGCAAGTGGCAGGGGGAGAAGGCCGGATCCTCTTGGGGATGGTATATCTGTGGGTGGGGGAACCTGGGGCAGGGTGTGGTGGGGGAACCTGTGGAGTGGGGGCCTGAGGGATGGAGGAAGGAGACCTGGTGCTTGAGCTGCAGGGCGGCGGCGGGGTCTTGCTCTTACCACTCCGGGGGACTTGCGGGTGGGGGCCTCAGTCTGTCTGCGCCTGGGGGAGGGTGTCCGGGGGCGAGGGGCACTCTGCTCCGTGTGGGGGGCTTCCTCTTCCCCCTGGATGCTGGAGCAGCTGGATCGGAGGGGAAGAGGCCGAGGTCACTGAGGAAGAGGCGCTGGGTCTTTGGGGTTGCAGGTGAGGCAAGGGAGGGTGTTTTGGAGGGAGAGGCAACTGAGGACTGCGCAGTGCCCGTGGATGCGTGTGTGTGTACCAGGGCCCCATCCCCTGTGAGTCTGGTTTCAGTCCCCTGACTGTGCGTGCGTGTGCGTTTTGTTTGTGGCGTGTGTGTCTGTGTGCTGGACGTGTGTATGCTGGTGTGTGCCTGTGCCGGTGTGTGTGTGCTTGGGACGGGTAAGGTGCTGGGGAGTGTCGATGGAGCAGAGGCAGGAGGGGTGAGGGACTGTCTGAGGAGGGACACTGCTGCCGTCAGGGAGGAGTCCATGGACCTATTGCCCCTCTGTAGGTCAGACATGCCCGATGAGATGCCCTCCATGAACGACACCAGCTGAGTCAACAGAGCGGTGTGCGCATGGAGGACACTCAGCATGGCTGTCTGCCCTACATGGAGCTGGCGAAGGAGGTACACAGACTCCTCACTCAGGGCAGCAGGGGACACAGGGGCAGGGGTGCGGTGCCTGGCCCAAAGGAGACACGCTCCCGAACATGGGAGCCTCCACGGACCTGGGGAATGGGAGCCGATGGGAGGGCGGTGGTGGTGCTGGTGGTGGCGGGGACAGCAACACTAGCTGGGGTGTGGTGGCTGCTGACACCCGCCTCCATAAGGGAGTCATCCTCCGAGTTGCTCTGGTCCTCAGCTGAGGTGGATGGTGCTGAGGACTCCTCGGTGTGGCTCCCCTCGCCCTCCGTGCCACTGGGTCCCTCCGACCACTCCTCGGCTGCTGACCCAGTCTGGCTCTCTGGCTCCTCCTGGTCCGTGGAGCTGTCCCCTTCCGTGGCCGTGGATGGATCTGCAAACAATGGGGAAACAGACAGACATCAGTCACCTGCACCAAACGCACACACCACTGTGAGCACAGCACATTACAGAGCAAGCCCTGGCATCATTAGTTGTACATTGCTAAAAGTGCCCTAACTGAACAGGAGAAGCCAATTGTCAGTCTGATGCCAAGCATGGCACTCACATCCCACATGGCCTTGCACCTGTCAGGGCCTATCCGGGACTATGTGGGGAACACAGTCAGGGACTTGGGTAAGGACTGGGAACAGGGTAGAAAACAAACACAGAGAGGAGTACAGCGCTGCCCAGGATCACACAGGAAGACAGAGGAGAAAAGGGATCCAAAGGGGAAGCCTGTAGAGGTGAACAAGAAGGGTGAGACTTAGAAAAGAAGGGCACTCATGAGGCGGCTCAACATTCAGAATCACTAAACCCAGGACGGATGTGCAATACAATTAAACATAAAACAACATTAACAATAAAGGGGATGTGTGGGGTAAAGCACTCAGGAGCTCCACACGGTAAGACTGAAGCTCAGTAAGTTCCTTACCCACAATTGCTGTTACAGACACTAACTGGAAATACCCACATATAGGATATGTATACAAAGGCAGGGTCTGTGGAGCTTATACCTATGGTGATGTTATAACAGAAACTCAAAGACAATACTCACAGTGAACAAGAAACACCACCTAGGTAGTCAGCTGTGCCCACGGATCCTGGCGATCAAACAGGAACACGCAAGGCAGTAACAGCAAAGGGGTCGACAAGCACAAGCACAATAGACAAGGAGCTAGCAAGGAGGAGTGCTTAACAGGAAAGGAAGGAAAACACAGGGCACACTTGGCAGAAAGCAGGTAACAAACATACAAGGTAACAGAAGTAAGACAGCAGAATAGAAAGATAGCAAACTAGAATTGGAACCAAGGAGATGGGATGAAAGGCAGGGACTGGAAAAGGATATACAGAAAGGGAGGCTACAAGGGTGTACTAGAATAGTGCAGGGTTAGGAAACCAGAAAACAAAGTAGCATAGGATGCAGAGCTGGGGCAAGAATTGAGCAAAGGCTCAGGGGTCAAAGTAGCACTACAGGTCAGGAACAAGGAAACGTAAAGGCTCAGGAATCAAGGAAGCACTGCAAGCAGTGCTGGTTCAGGAAACAGGAAAATGGCTACAGCTCAGGAAACAAGGAGTCAAGAGCGAACTACAAGCAGTGCAAGTCAGGCACAATAAAAATAGCTATAGCTCAGGAACTTAGGAAACCAGGTAGCACTGCAGGCAGTGCTAAATCAGGTACAAGGAAAATAGCAGCAGGTCTGGAAAAAGGCAGGACTAAAGCTCAGGAAATACTGGAAACAATAGCAAAGGCTCAGGAAGCACTGGAAACAAGGATTGGTTTCACCGGTAAACAGCTTACAATGACCAACACTGGGCTGAAGGGAGCTGGGGCTTAAAAGAGCTCACAGTAATCATATGCAGCTGGTGTGAGCAGGCTAGCAGCAGCCAGCCACAGGTGATCTGAATTCCTCCACCCATCCTTGGCCTGCAGGGGTGGAGACTAAGCAGTGAGCAGGGAATCCTGGGTGATGGAGTTTTCAGGCATGAGTAGGCTGGCTTCACAAAACCCGGCACGGACTGGGAATGGATGTTAGTTCCCAATAAATGTCCAAATGGCTGGAAGTCAGGCTTTGCATGCAGGGGAGGGTCTGGAAGTTTATTAGAGGACTGGAAAGTCCCCCAGTTCAGCCCCCTGGTGGTGGACATGGGAAAGCAGGGAGCAAGTCGTGACAGCACCCATCTGTCTGGTGTCTGTTGGATTGCAACACCCCAGTGTGGACACATGCACCAAGTACACAGTAGTTGGACAGTGCAGAGGACACGGTGTGGCATGTGGACATGCACACATCACAGCTCTTGCCACTGAGTCAGTACAGGTTTCCGGATGAAAGGGATGCCCAGAGTCAAATAGGAAATGCATGTGATGCATACCAGCGACAGACACCATGATGCACCCATGTCCTGATAGCCATCGCCACAATGGTGTGCATGTAGCACATGTCACTCCCCTGCAAGACCACCAATAAGTAGACACATGCCATGGCAGAGGCATGACTGCTAAGTCATACATCACTGTCTCAGTGATGTATGACTTGGCAGCCAGACAACAACACTATGCACTGTGTCACAATAGTAGGTCATGGGGAATGCAAGTCCTGGAGCTGCACAAGTGCACATGTACATCCCCCACACAACACATCATCTTAACCCTCATCTGTCCAGGTCATACCTATTGGACATATGGGAGACCTGTGACACTACCCTCTGAACCTGAGCCCCTCACAATCTGCTGTGAATGGGGAACAGCTGCCTGAACTTCACATTCGCATACCCCAGTCTGCACGGGCAGCTGATCAAACACCTATGTGACACACAAGTATCGTCTCCTATGGTCACATCTCCAGGGGCATGCTGAGCCCCTACCAAGAAACACCCCAGCAGTCCTGGCAACTAATCCACAGCACACTGACACAGAGGCAGACACCTGAGGGGTCAAATCACTGCGCACAATGTGTCAGCTGATACACGGGAGTGGGAGTACAGAGTGCATTGCATGGCCTGGAGTAGGCATGACTGTCCTGCTCCACATGAATGAGGGATGAGCCCTGGACAGTGGATAGCTGGCTATGTATGTGTGACACACGTAATCTGCACACTCCTGGGGCCCAAACATTGTTCCCACCCGCTGCATGGGCGTGTGCCACATACCCCAGGCACATGTGGTGGCTCAGCACAGCAAGTGGACCGCATATCAAAGCAACACGCAGATTACATGTCCGAACACAGGCGTAGTGTGAACAATGGACCCACCCATGATGCCCACAACAGAGTTAGGGAAACAGATGCTGTCCCCCACCTTTAGTGAAGCAAACTGCAAGGACACAGTCCCAAGTGACACAATTCCCTGAATGTAAGGGCCACACCTGGGTATCAGATGAGCAGTGGGCAGTGCACAATAGAGGGACATGGCTCCTGGACAACATGCCTGCTGCACTGTGGCAGTTGAACCAGGCCAGAGGAGGGCACACAGCATGTAATACAGAGTTCACAGTGCAGTCTTTGACTCACCCCCTCCTTGCTGCTGTCTGGCCTTCAGCTGCCCATCCAGGTCTGGAAACACCACCGCCAGGATCTGGAGCATGTGGGGGGTCAGGGTCCGTGTTCCGCCCCTCCTGCGAGGAGGCGACAGCTTCAGCTGGACCCGTGCAATCCTCCGGGTCCAGCCCCGAAGGTCCTGCCACCTCTTCTGGCAGTTGCGGATCCGGCGCTTGTAGACCCCCACGGACCGGATAGCCCGGACGATGTCCTTCCAGATCTCCTGCTTCCGATGGGCATTAACCTGTCAGGATGACAAAGTGAAAAGGCCATTACTACACATGCAACATATCCGTGCATGACACAGTTGTATATACATGTCTCAATCACAGGGG
Source organism: Calotriton arnoldi (assembly GCA_963921515.1). Taxonomy (NCBI): domain Eukaryota; kingdom Metazoa; phylum Chordata; class Amphibia; order Caudata; family Salamandridae; genus Calotriton; species Calotriton arnoldi. The sequence goes on from CAWUFW010000103.1 coordinate 1,194,058, forward strand.
CACATGATGTACACAGGCAGTGCAAAGCTGCCCATGGACAGTTTGCCAGACGTCACTACATGGTATCATTGCATGGGAAGTAAAACCTTGTTCAAATGCACTGTCACTGCACCATACCTGTCCAGTGCATGTCACTACACACTATGGGGGGTGACAACTACTCAGTGAGCCTGCTAGCCAGTGGCGTGCAGACTTTCAGCCTTGCTAGTCAGACAATATGCACATTCAGAAAGGCAGTGCACAGAACACTCACCTGCTCCCCTGGTGTCCCATACAGCTTGCTGTACTGTGGAAGTAGGCTGTCCAGCAGGGCCTGGTTCTCCTCAAGGCTGAAGGCTGGGGCTCTCTCCACAGTACGTGCCATTGCAGTGTCCAGAGGGGCAGAGACAGCAGCAGTGCAGTGGCAGATGTCGTCCTGGAGCATGTAGTGCAGGCAAGTGAGCTCTCAGGGGAACAGCCAGCAATATATATGTGCTGGAGAGGCAGATACTGTCCCTTGTGTCCAAAGTGATAGGTCCAAGTCGTTTGCATCTTCTGAATCTGGCCAATCCATGGAATAGCAGCACCAAAACACGCCCACAGCATCCTTCAAATCTTCAACTTCATGACATACATGATTTTGCAACATTGTTGTGGGTGACCAACTGAATTTCCAGCAACCGACTCGTTCGAAATTCGAAAACGCGTCCGTTGCCAGGCAAGGCCATTGTCAATGGGTGCGCACCGATCGGTCCATTGCGGTACAACGCGTACAGGGGTACAACGCGTACCCGCACACATTGAATGCAATGGGCCGGCCGGGGGCACCGATCGGTCCATTGCAGTTCAACGCGTACAGGGGTACAACGCGTACCCGCACACATTGAATGCAATGGGCCGGCCGGGGCACCGATCGGTCCATTGCGGTACAACGCGTACAGGGGTACAACGCGTACCCGCACACATTGAATGCAATGGGCCGGCCGGGGGCACCGATCGGTCCATTGCAGTTCAACGCGTACAGGGGTACAACGCGTACCCGCACACATTGAATGCAATGGGCCGGCCGGGGGCACCGATCGGTCCATTGCGGTACAACGCGTATAGGGGTACAACGCGTTCCCGCACACATTGAATGCAATGGGCCGGCCGGGGGCACCGATCGGTCCATTGCAGTTCAACGCGTACAGGGGTACAACGCGTACCCGCACACATTGAATGCAATGGGCCGGCTGGGGGCACCGATCGGTCCATTGCTGTTCAACGCATCACTGTACATGTGACTGGCATATGTCAGCATGCCTGTCTCAGATGGACATATGCCAGCCACAGATAGCTCCCAGGGAGTGAGGGGCACACCTACATCACGACAGCCTGTCCAAACTTTATCATAAGGCATGTAAGGCTGCATTTCCTATTGTGTGTATGTTGGTGTACATGTTGTCCTGTGGGTGTCACCTGTGGGCAGCCACCCCCAGGCTGTGCACGTGTTCATGGGGACAGGATCCTGGGTGTTACGTGTACATGACCACTGTGATGTGCAACTGTTCATATCTGTGCATGTGCCATGGTCACATTTCACGGTGGTGTATGTGTATGTCATGTCACATACCCCGTGAGTCCCATGTGGGACGGTATGTTTGAGCCAGGGTGTCCCAGTGGCACAATAGTGATGGTCCTCCACAGTCTTTGTGCATGTAGTGTTTACAATGTCTCTGATTTCATGTGCACAATGGGAGACAGTCTCCACATCCACGTTGTGTGTGCCTGGACTTTGATGTTGTGCGTGTGTGTGTCACAGACGTCCATGTCTGTCCTGCCGTGGCAAGTGGGACCACTACCTGTGGGGGTCATGGTTGTTTTGCTGTGGTGTATACATGATACTCCATGTAATGCCAGTGTCCATGTGGCAATACAGGGTCCCTGGGAATGTACCTGTCGTTGAGCTGTGGTGCCTGGGGCACATCTGTCCTCACATGTCACTGTGGGGGGTGATTGTGACACGGCAGCAGGAGATGGGAACTGTGACACGGCCTCATGATATCCAATGGGCCAACCTGGGACTAATTGATGCCACCTGTTGGACCGTGTTGACAGATGTTGGCCATGTATGTACCATACATGTCCTTACGGAACTGCACACTTCATGTAGTTGTGCCTCATAATGATGTGTGTTGGGATATTGAGTGTGTTCAATGCCGCATATGTGGGCTGACTGACAATCTTGCTTACTTCTCCTCTGCACTGCAGGGCTCCTGCTGTCCATCGACCATTCCCAGACCTGGCAACGATGGTGGAACGGGACAGCATCCGACGGTACCGCTTCACCAGGCAGCTGATTGAGGATTTGGCAGTGCAGTTGTCCCCACATTTGCAGCCTGGCCGGCCGTATCCTACAGCGCTGACCCCCAAGGTGAAGGTGATGGCAGCCCTACACTTCTTTGCCACCGGTACCTTCCAACATACTGTGGCGACTGCTGGTGGGATGTCACAGACCATGTTGAGCCGTGTGCTCCGCGATGTTTTGGCGGCAATGTTGCTATTCCTGAACTGGTACATCTATTTCCCTAGACTGCGACGACTCACTGACGTGAAGAGTGACTTTTATGCCCTGGGGAGGATGCCGCATGTCATTGGCTCCATTGATGGGACACATGTGGCTTTGGTACCACCACAGGCCCAGGAGCAGTCCTACAGGAACCGCAAGCACTACCACTCGGTCAATGCACTGGTGGTGTGTCTTGCAGACATGACCATCACACACAAGTGTGCCCGTTTCCCTGGTTCAGCACACGATGCCTTTGTGATGAGGAGTAGTCGCATCCCCAGGATGATGGCACAGATGCAGAACCAGCGTGCCTGGCTTGTCGGTGTGTACTGATTTTGTGCCATTGTTTGTGATCTGATCTGTAGTATTCCGCCCACTTTTCCAAGTCAGCTAATGTGCACTTGTCTGTCCGTAGGTGACTCGGGATACCCCAACATGCCGTGGTTGCTGACACCCCTCAGGAACCCTGTGACACCAGCCCAGATGCGCTACAATGAGGCACATGGTCGGACCAGGAGAGTGATTGAGCGGACATTTGGTCTCCTGAAGAGCCGCTTCCGCTGCCTGGACAAGACCGGAGGGTCCCTCCCATATGCCCCTGCGAAAGTGTGCAAGATTATCATCGTCTGCTGCATGCTCCACAACCTGGCAGTGCGGAAGGAGTTGCCTCTCATCCAGGATGACAATGACCAACATCCGCCACCTGTGGAGGATCCTGGCCTGGACCACGATGCCAGTGACGATGATGATGATGATGATGATGATGATGATGATGAGGGTGATGTCCGCACACAGCTCATCACCAACTTCTTTAGCTGAATGTGAGTATCCTGAGGTGTCATGTCAATGATGTGAGTTGGCATGATGTGTAGGTGGTGCTCTGGTGCTGTTGGAGTGTGTCCATGGGCTACTTGACTGGATGTGTGTTGCGATGTGTGCTTACAGGTGGGCTGTACTCCCCAACAGTGTTGACATGCTAACTTGGTTCTGGGTGGGTATCTTGTAACATGTATTGTGCATGAGTTTTGCTGTTCTGTCCTGTACTCCATTGCTTTTGACTGTGTGTCATTTCTGTCCTTCACAGGGTACTTTCAGATTCGTTTGGTCAACTGTGTCCACCGACGACGTGATTGCACTTCCAGGCTGGTAGCTGTTGTGTCCCTACAGGTGATGTGCGCCACACCCATGGACTTCCTTCCGTCTACAGTTGTTGACTGTGTGCCCGCTGCCAGGTGGGATTACCTTGCATCTGTAGTGGTTACGACATGTTGCAACTGTGTAATAAACCTGTGCTTCACTTTGTGATGTGCGTTGTCTGTGGTCACACATTTGACTGCCATTTGCTTACTGCACCTGTGGGCTACTTGACTACAACTGGGAATGGATGTGGTGTCTGTGCATTGCACCGTCTTCCCTGGCAACATCAGTGTAGGCAATGAGTCAGATGGCCTAGGTGTGTATGTGTTGTGTAGCCCTGGTGGTGTGTCTCCCTCATATGTGTCACGTTGCCTTTACTCACATGCCTGTGTTGTCCTTGCTGTTGCAGTTCGCATACACAGTGTAATTTTGCAGTTCATCATCCCCATAACAGCACCCACGTTGGAATCACAACAGAGGCAAGTATGGTGTATTAGTGTGTTTATTGTGATACATTTGTGTGAATAGTGCATAGGATGGGTAGTGCTGTACATAAATCTTGCAATCAGAAGTTCCTAGGTGAATTGAAAGTCCTGGTAGACAGAATCCCCAGATTCGGAGCCACAGTTGTCTGACACATTGGTCCAACTTGTACTCCCCATGCAATGTGTGGGAGTAGTGTTGCCGTCAACAGGGTGAACAGTCTGTGCACAAAGGTGAACATCCAGAACAGGTTCAGGCTTCCTGGGAGTTGCGCTTGGCCATCGGCCTCTCACTTGCCCCTCCTCGGACGACCCCTCTTCTTGGGGGGGGCCCCTCAAGTACAGGCTGCTGCGGTGCAGGGGACTCTCCGCCAGAGTCATCCTCCCTCCCTGTGGCAGTTGCAGTTTGTTCGGCACCAGATGTTGTTGGCACACAGGGAGGTGTGGACTGGTTGCTGTTCATCTGGCGGAGGCATTGTAAAATGTCCCTGTGCACCGCCGTCATCTCATGCAGTGCATCCCACTTGGACTCCACGCGGGACATGTGTGAGTCCACGCGGGACATGTGTGACTCCACGTGGGACATGTGAGAGTCCAAGCGGGCATGATGGGCAGCCTGCTGCTGTTTCATGTCTCTGAGGAGCCCCACTACCTGGCTGAGGTCTCCGGTGCTGGACTGGTACGCATCAGCTATGCGTACCAGTTGTGGGTCATTATGCACACCAGCAACCTCTGGAAGCAGCGACCTCTGTCTCCCACCCCTCCCACCACCCCTGCTGACATGTGCAGTGCGTGCAGTGGCACGCACAGATGACCCTGGTCCACCTTGGGGGTTGGTGGTGGTGGTGGTATCCATGGCCCCAGGTTGGTCCAGGGTCCCTGTGCTGGTGTTGCTCCTTGTTCTGTCCATGTCGGCAGGGATGGTATTTGTGGTGACAGTCGTTGGAGGGGTGGGTGCAGGGGGTGCAGCTGGTGGTCCTGCAGGTGCTGCATGTAGACTTGCACCGGATGTGCCAGGTTGGTCTTCTTCGTCCGAGGAGGGCAGAGGCTGTACGACGCCAGTGAGCTCCGCATCCTCTTGAGCCTGGGACCGGGACTCCTCAGCGTCTGCTGCTGTGTCCCCATCATCACCTGTTTTTGGGAGACACACACAATGTATGTTATGTTTCTGCAGGCATCAATGGTTGACACACATGACAGTTGTGACTGTGCCTCTGGGTGCGGGCCTGTACATTGCATTGTCCTAAGTCGTCACAGTCAGGGGTTGATATTGGTGTGGCACATTGTCCTGCATTATTTGGGCATTTCTATGTATTTTTTGGGGTGTGAACATGGTGTGCATTGGTTGTGTTTGGTTGACAGCCGGCCCTCCTTCCCACCCACCCAGCCAGTCAGTTATCCCACCATGGACTGTGCTTGCATTGCAGGGAGTGGAAGTTGTCTCTCAGGATGTCAGTCAGTGGTGTCCTGCTGTTTGTTGGTGCACAGTTGCCAGCAGGGCCTTGTGCTCCCCACAGCAGTAGCCAGTGTCAGCCATCTTGTGAGTCCTTCTCCACTTCCTGTGATGTGAGCATGGTTCAGGGTGGTGTTGATGGGACAGTTGTGGGGGTGACCAATATCAGTGACTACGACTCCCATCATGCTATTGCCTCCACCCCCTTCCCAGCATGCCCATGCTTCCTTCCTTTTGATTCTGCTTCCCTGTGGGGTGGGCTGGCTGTGCTGACAGGATGGCTGGGAGTGTTGTCCTGGCAGTTGTTTGGCTAAGAGTCCCAAGAGTGTCCCTGTGCTTCACACAACATAACCCAGGGTGGTGGTTCTTTGTGGGATCTTGTGTTAGGATGGGGGCATTGCATTCTACCAGGTGGGTTCTGTGGAGTTTGTGTTGGGGGGTGTGTGAGGGGAGGTGCTTGTGACTATGGTCAGTGCTGCAAGTCCTCCTTCCCACCCAGCCAGCCAGATATCCCACCATGGAACGTGCTTGCATTGCAGGGAGTGGAAGTTGTCTCTCAGGATGTCAGTCAGTGGTGTCCTGCTGTTTGTTGGTGCACAGTTGCCAGCAGGGCCTTGTGCTCCCCACAGCAGTTGCCAGTGTCAGCCATCTTGTGAGTCCTTCTCCACTCCCTGTGATGTGAGCATGGTTCAGGGTGGTGTTGATGGGACAGTTGTGGGGGTGAGCTATGTCTGTGACTATGACTCCCATCATGCTATTGCCTCCACCCCACTTCCCAGCATTCCCATACTTACTTGCTTTTGTGGGGAGTTCAGTGTGTGTGGGTGTGAGGGCAATGGCAAGATGGCTGACAGTGGTGTCCTGCTGTTGGTTGGTGTGCAGTTCCCAGCATGCCCTTGTGCTCCCCACGACACAGCAACAGTGTCAGACATCTTTGATGGGCCTTTCCACTCTCTGTGGGATGTGCATGCGTGAGTGTGAGCTTGCTGGGCCATGTGGTGGGGGATGTAGAGCTGTGACTACGACTCCCATCATGCTATTGCCTCCACCCCCTTCCCAGCATGCCCATGCTTCCTTCCTTTTGACTCTGCTTCCCTGTGGGGTGGGCTGGCTGTGCTGACAGGATGGCTGGGAGTGTTGTCCTGGCAGTTGTTTGGCTAAGAGTCCCAAGAGTGTCCCTGTGCTTCACACAACATAACCCAGGGTGGTGGTTCTTTGTGGGATCTTGTGTTAGGATGGGGGCATTGCATTCTACCAGGTGGGTTCTGTGGAGTTTGTGTTGAGGGGGGTGTGAGGGGAGGTGCTTGTGACTATGGTCAGTGCTGCAAGTCCTCCTTCCCACCCAGCCAGCCAGATATCCCACCATGGTACGTGCTTGCATTGCAGGGAGTGGAAGTTGTCTCTCAGGATGTCAGTCAGTGGTGTCCTGCTGTTTGTTGGTGCACAGTTGCCAGCAGGGCCTTGTGCTCCCCACAGCAGTAGCCAGTGTCAGCCATCTTGTGAGTCCTTCTCCACTTCCTGTGATGTGAGCATGGTTCAGGGTGGTGTTGATGGGACAGTTGTGGGGGTGACCAATATCAGTGACTACGACTCCCATCATGCTATTGCCTCCACCCCCTTCCCAGCATGCCCATGCTTCCTTCCTTTTGACTCTGCTTCCCTGTGAGGTGGGCTGGCTGTGCTGACAGGATGGCTGGGAGTGTTGTCCTGGCAGTTGTTTGGCTAAGAGTCCCAAGAGTGTCCCTGTGCTTCACACAACATAACCCAGGGTGGTGGTTCTTTGTGGGATCTTGTGTTAGGATGGGGGGCATTGCATTCTACCAGGTGGGTTCTGTGGAGTTTGTGTTGAGGGGGGGTGTGAGGGGAGGTTCTTGTGACTATGGTCAGTGCTGCAAGTCCTCCTTCCCACCCAGCCAGCCAGCCAGATATCCCACCATGGTACGTGCTTGCATTGCAGGGAGTGGAAGTTGTCTCTCAGGATGTCAGTCAGTGGTGTCCTGCTGTTTGTTGGTGCACAGTTGCCAGCAGGGCCTTGAGCTCCCCACAGCAGCAGCCAGTGTCAGCCATCTTGTGAGTCCTTCTCCACTCCCTGTGATGTGCGCATGGTTCATGGTGGTGTTGATGGGACAGTTGTGGGGGGGCAATATGTGTGACTGCGACTCCCATGATGCTATTGGCTACACTGACTTGGCCAGCATACACAGAATTCCTTCCTTTGAGTGGTCTTCACTGTGTGTTGGTGTTGTTGTGGTGGCTACATGTCTGGATGTGTTTGTTAGTTCTATTTGTGCCACTGCCTAGCTGTAGTTGTAGTTGTGTTTGTACATGTGATGGCACAGTTGGATGTGACTTTTTTGATGGCATGTGTTGTGTTTATTTGACTGACATACTCATTTTGGGATGATTCTGTTCTGGTTGCTGTGTAATTGCTATGAGTGCATGGTTTGACTCTCCCCTTGACAGTGATGTGTGTGTGTTTTGTGGCAGTATATTGTGTACATTTGTTGTGTACTCACCAGGCTCTGGGATGTCCTCTAGTCCATATATGCTCACTGGCGGAAGGATGGCCTGCACCTTCTCCTCCCAGGGCCTGAGGTATATTGGCTTGGCAGGAGGGCCACTGCCGGTGTATTGGCTGTTGATGTAGTCTTTCTTGAGCAGGTCCCGTACCCTCCTGCGCACGTCATACCACCTGTTCTGGATGTCGCTCTTTGTGCGCCGACATGGTGATTGTGCGTTCACCCTGTTGATGATCCTCTCCCACATCTTGGTTTTCTGGGAGATGGGGGTCTGTTGGACCAGTGTGCCAAACAGCTGTGGCTCTACCCTGAGGATCTCGTCTACCATGACTTCCAATTCACAATCTAGGAACTTGGGATTCTTCTTGGGGGTCATGGTGATGGGTGGTGATGGTGAGTGATGTGTGTGTTGGTGTGCAGGTGAGGGTGTGTGAGTGTGTGTTTTGCTGGGTGTATGTGAGGTAGGTATTTGTTGGTGTGCTGATGGTGTGTGGCTTGTGTGAGGGATGAGCTGTGGGTGTGTGGTTGCTTTCTCTTGGGTGCTGGCAGTGGAATGGCATTTGCAAAGGATCATGGTTGTGATTTGTGTCCTTTATATGGGTGGAGTTGTGGGTGTGTCTTTGTTCTCTGTCCCCACCCCCCAGTATTTATTGGCTTAGTAATTGCTTGTTTGGCCTTTTTTTGTGTGATTTTTCCTTTGTACTGTCTGTGCATGTTGGAAACGTTCTTGTGACCGAGTCGGACCCTGCATTTGTCTCGTACGGTCTTCTCCGTTTCGTTCACGCTGTGTTTGTGCAGTTTTCTATGCTGCGTACGCATCGGTCGCGGTGTTTTGTGTTACTTCGGCTCGGTTTTGTATGCGTGTCGGTCGTACGGCTTGTCCTCCGTCCGACTCGCTCGTGGTTTTCGCGCCTTGCATCGTACTTTGCGGTTTGGAGTTTGCGTGTACGTTTCGGTCGGATTTGTTCCGGGTGCGTGTCGGTCGGTTGGATTCGCGTGTTTTTCCGACCGGATTGCTGTTTTCCGTGCGGCTCGGTCGTTCGACTTGGGTTCGGTACGTGTCGGTCAGATTTTGCACACCTTGCATCGTACTTGGCGTGTCGGGCGCCACAGGTACGTGTCGGTCGGTATAATTTCCGGATCCGAGTCGGTCGGTGCTTTTTCCGGCCCGAATCGGAATCGACCCCTTAATGATTTCTGTTTCAACCAACCAGGACACAACCCTGTACGAGGTTGTCTTCCTCTTAAAATGGTAAAAGGTGACACACCAGTGACACTGTGGGGGTATTATGGTAAGCTCACACTTTGAAGTAATGTCTCTACATCTTCTCCACAAGTCAAAGCAGTTTGAATCCCCTCTTTGAGAAGACGATTAGCCCTTTCCACAGCACCATTAGTTAGGGATGTATATAACACAACATTATAGAGTTTAATGCCTTGTCCATCAAAAATGACTTCATGCTCTGACACTAGCAGCAGACCATTATCGCGGCCAATTCTTTCACATACCCTTCCAACGTAAAAATGTTGTCAAGAAAGTTAATAACCATCTGCGTAGATGCTCCCTATGAGCCAAATCCAATATTTCCTCCTTAGCGCCTTGGGAACAGCAAATTTCCCTGCTCCTAAAAGAATATTTAATTCAATAGTGAGCTGATCAGCCAATTGACAAAAACAATACAATGCACCCTTGAAATGTTTGACTTGAGGCCAACCATGCTGTACAATCGGTTTGACTTTGTTTAGAACTTCGTCCTCTTCACACGCTTTGTTCCATTCAACTTCGGACACTGCCCTGACATTTATTGAGCACATCTACATTAGCCACAACACATTCGTCCTCAAATAAAGTTTCCTCTCCAGTTCCTCACACAGAAGACTAGACAAGCAATCAGCCCTAGTGTTGGTACATCCTGGAACATACCTGACTTCAAAATTATATTCCTGCAATTTCGAAAGAATTCTAATAAGTCTAGAAGGAGCTGACACAGTGCCTTTGTCTCCCAATAAGTACATTAAAGGTTTGTGGTCAGTGCACAATATGAACTGTTTACCCCATTCATAAGTTTTACATTTCCCAGTAGCCCATGCGCATGCTAGAGCTTCCCACTCAATAGTGCTGTACTTTCTTTCAGTTTCAGATAAAACCCTGGACACAAAAGCTGTTGTGTACTCAGTGTTATCTGCTTGTTGGCACAAAACAGTGCCCAAGCCAACAGCACTTGCATCCACAGTTATAATGCACCTATGACCACTAATGTAAGATTTTAATGCAGGAGCTTTGGAAAGAATGGCTTTGATGTCTAGATAAACATTTTGTTCCTCAGAGCCCCAGCAAAACGTTTCTTTTTTCCTTAACTTTTTCTTTAATGGCTCCATAAGGGTAGCGTATCCATTAACAAACCTTGAATAGTAATCGCTTAATCTTATAAATTATTTTAACTCATTGTTACAGGGAGCAGGTACATCCCTCAGAGCCTTGATAAGATCCTCTTTGGAATTGATGCCCTGAGAAGTAATACAAAGTCCAAGTATTCCACGTTGTAAGTTAAAAATTTGCACTTGTCTTTAGATACAGTCATACCATGTTTACACAAAATCTCAAGTACCTTGTTCGACATACAATTGTGTTCTGTCACATGTTTTGCGAATATAAGGATATTGTCTTGAAAGGCTAGCACACCCGGTACATCCTTAAATAGGGTAAACATTAGCTTCTGAAATGCGCTTACTGCTGATGCTAGACCAAACGGCAAGCAAAACTATATTTACGCTCCAAAAGGGGTAATAATAAAGGCCCAACGTGCTTGGGACTCTGCCTTTAGCAGCACTTGGTGATAGGCCTCATTAAGGTCAATATTACTAAAGACTGTGGCTCCCTCCAGGGTGGACAAAAGATTTTTAATTTTAGGCAGGGGGTGGCAATCAACCACAATATTGTTATTGAAGGCACGCAAATCCGCACACAAACAGATTTGGCCATTTTGATTTTTTTGTGATGACAACTGCACTGACCCATTCGGCAGCATTTACAAGCTCTATAACTGTGTCTTAGCAGAGTTGATCCAGATGTTTCCTAAAATCCTCGCTCACAGATAAGGGAACATCCCTAACTTTATGCTTGAATGGCACGGGTTTTAAAATGATTTCATGTGCAAATCCTGTGACACTGCCAAGTGTGTTAGCAAACACCGTGTGGTACTTAGCTAATATATGGTCAACACTCTCAGTTCCGCAATTGAGAAACATCACAGGAACCAAGGTACCAGGTCTTAATATTATGCCTAATCTACCCTGATCCACCCAACCCATAATGTCTTTTCCACTGATGGCCACATAAATATTTGTTGAAATTACTCTCCCTGAATAATGCAAAAGCTACTCAAAGTATCCCATGGTCTGAATTTTGCCTCACCATACACTATGGCTTTTATATCAGGTTTCTTAAGAATTTCAGTGTCCCATTGCAATTTGAAAGATTTATCTGATAAAATAGTTACAAGAAGCAGCCATAATTTTGATGTCCACATTACCAATTTTAACATTGCAAAAAGGTCCAATTTTCTTGGCAATCCTCCCAATATCATTTTTTGAAGCTTGCTCAAGAATATCTGCTTGATCTACACCCACAGTCAATATTGTTACAATGTTAACATTTACCTCAGTGGGAGAAGATGATTGGTCAATATCAGGCACACAGCTAATTTTGACAGTCCGAGTGCTTTTACACACTTTCATAAAGTGCCCAATATTCCTGCACTTAGTAATTTGTTTTCCTAGTGCGGGACAAAACGAGCTGTTACCCATGTGTGTGCAAGATCCACACGTATAACAAGTATTAGATTTAGCAGTCTTACCACTCCTGAAATGTTCTTGCACTTTCTTCACTGCACTCACATTCGCACACTCAGTTGCACCTGACCCATTACCAGCTGCAGCAGCTAACATTTTAACTGACAAGGCAGAACGCTCTATGCCTTTAGCAATTTTCACAGTTCCTCCAATGTAGCATTGATGCAGCAAAGCAGGTGTTCTTGTACTTTTTTTGAAAAACAATTCAGAATAATTTGGTTGCACAGATATTGATCCTTAGCATTTTCAAAGCTGCATGTATTTGCTAGGATTCTAAGAGCAGCCACATACTGATCAATATTTTCCTCCGCAGATTGCTTTCTAGAATAAAAATATAATCTTTCCAAAACAACACTTGGTTCCTCCTCAAAATGCCATCCTAGTCTTTTTTCCTTTTTCCTTCTCTACGCAAACATCCCAGTTTCCGAATCCCTAGAAGCCTCTTCAGGGGCTTGAATTTCTGATAAATTATCAAATATCTTCTGCCCTTCGGTACATAGGCAGTTGGAAAGGATGGCTAGTCTCTTTGCAGGACTGTACCCACTACCATCGCTGGCCATCAAATAATTTTTAAATACAAGTGCCCAATGCTTCCATTCCATATTGGGCTTGCCAGGAAAGTCTAAAAAAAATGTGGGGGTTGTTGTATATTTCCCTTTCCAGATTTGGTAGTATACACACTAACACACGAAAAAAACAAAATAATTTTGCTGTTGAAAAAAAATCAGTCAAGCAAGTACAGCGTTAAAGCCAAATAAATATCCGTGCCTTAAAACTCCGGATAACAGTGCAAACTTTTTAAACTCATAGCACAGTGTGTATTGTGCGAGGTACAATCAGATGAAGAAATACTGGAAAAGAGAAAAAAGAAATGGTGGCACGAATGACGTGTGCGTTCTCACGTATGCAGGTAGACGTCTTGGTAATAATATCCCAGCTTGCCTGAACGCAGCTCTGACATATGCCGCTGTTGCCTTGGTAATGATATCCAAGCTTGCCTGAACTCCGCTTTCCGACACGTAAACAGGCTATAAGCGAATGCTTGCATGTGATTGGTGGGGTACCTTCAGCCCTCTCTGTATTAAGCAAGGCTAACGCTTAACCAGCAATGTTGCCGAAACATGCAGCAATGCTCTCCTATGAACTAGAACGGCTGCCTTCCACTCCCAGAGGTCCGTGGTGAACATACACGATGAACGGATGGGCTCCAGAAGCTTTAAAGGATTACAAATCCAATCTCGTCGCAAATATGTAGTGGAGACTGCAGCTTGAAGATTCCAAGCAACTCCAGCAGGTTGGTTTTGATCTTTATTAATTACAAGAATAAACGTTGGAGCCCATCTTCCTGCGGCCTTCCAATCCTGTGGTTCTGCCGTAACTGCCCAAACAAACAGCTCAAGAATACTCGCAAGAGCATAGAACATGGGACCACACTCAGAAAACGCCAACCTGAGCGTGAGTACACGCAACAGCACAACAATCAATAACATGGCATTGAACATGGCAATCAAAATTAAACAGGGAAGGAATACACATAATGCAACTGTGGAATACCACAGTCTGTCCCCCATTGCCGACACCAGGGAGGGTATGAAGGCCCCTCTGGTGCTTGTGCAAGAGGGATGCTTTTATTTTATTTTGTAGCTCGGGATAAGCTTCCCTAGAAGCACAAAGCTTTTTTTAGTTTATAATGAAGATCAGCGCGCAAAGTGAAAGTAAAACGTGCCAATGGCCTAGCTTTACTTTCACTGCATCAGCGCATGGTGGCACAGCTCAGCCCCCGGAGCACTGATTGCTTTGGGTGAGGTATTATTGGAAAGGGGAGAAAGCCCACTAGACATAAGAGAAATTAAAAAATAAATATATAGGGGTGGGGGTTGGCCACAATGGTCATGGCCAGATCCCTGTCCCAAAAAGACAAAGACAGTCTTTCTGCTCCCACACCCTGGGGTTGGGGGGGCAGAAGGGGGCTCTTACTCCCATCTGTCCCCCATGGGGGAAGGGGGCAGAAAGCCAACTAGACAACAGGGATTTTAAAAAAAATATGTAGGGGTTGCCATGGACCCATCCCAAAAAGGGCTCAACAGTACAGTATTTCTGTACCCCCGGGGAGGGGGGGCGGATGGGGGACAATTATCCCTAATCTAGGATACCGTTTCCTGCTAAAATTATAGAAAGATATCTAAACGAGGAATTGTCCGCCTTTCTTGCAGATGGTGATATCCTAGACCACTCGCAATTTGGCTTTCGGGCCCACCACAGCACTGAGCTGGCCCTAATTATAGCCACGGAGGAACTTAGGCTCACCCTTGATAGAGGTAGGAGCGCTGCTCTTATCCTTTTAGCTCTCTCAGCGGCATTCGACACTGTCAACCACGACGTGTTGGTTGAACGTCTTGCCTCGCTGGGAATCAGGGATAAAGCACTCCTTCTACTCAGATCCTTCCTGTCAAACAGGACACAGTCAGTGGCACTTGACCCATTTGTCTCCCTGGATTTCTCACTCCCTTGTGGAGGGCCTCAGGGCTCGTCGTTGAGCTCCACTCTTTTTAATTTATACGTCACCCCGCTGGCCAAACTGATAAGAACATTTGGATTCACGCTGGTGTCTTATGCGGACAATAACAACTCCTCCTTCTATCCAACACGACGCTCCAGGAATAGATTCCGCAAAGGCAGATTTGGAGGCAATTCAGGCGGACAACAAGATTCCGGTACTACAGGTGAGCCTGATTCCCTGTTCAGAGGTAATCTTGGGGGGCAGAGTGAAGTTTTTCCTAGACAACTGGCGCACGATCTCTCAAGATGCATGGGTCTTGGAAACCGTGCAGGGGTACAAATTAGAACTGTACGAACATCCTTTCCAAAGCAGACCCCCTCTACAGATGTTTTTTCCCAAGACAATCAGACCTTTATCTCCGCAGAAATAGACTCTCTACTTCAGAAAGGGGCTATAGTGGTTTCGACTCCTCACCCTCACGGTTTTCGCAGCAATGTTTTCCTCGTGAAGAAGAAAGGAGGCGGTTCCCGACTGGTACTAAACTTAAAAGATTTCAATTCCTGGATAGTCTATCGGCACTTCAAGATGGAGGGCATCCATCTTTTGCGCGATCTCCTCCGCGAGGGGGACTGGATGGTCCATCTGGACCTGAAGGACGCGTATTTATCCATCCCTATCTTCGCCCCTCATCGGCGATTCCTACAGTTTCTCTGGCAAGGGATCTGTTACGAGTACAAAGTTCTCCCATTCGGCCTTTCGTCAGCACCGTGGTGCTTCACGAAACTCCTCCGTCCGGTTGTAGAATCTCTGAGGGCACGGGGAGTTCGTTTGATCGTCTATCTGGACGATATCATCTTAATGGCGAGCTGTCCCCAACTAGTAATTTCGCACCTCGAATGGACAATCAAGCTCTTGCAGAGTCTCGGGTTCATAGTGAATCAGCAGAAGTCTATGTTGATTCCCTCTCAATCGATCGAGTTTCTGGGTTTCCTGGTCAACTCCCTAACTTGTCAGCTCCTTTTACCGTTGCAAAAGATCAGGTCAATCAAGAGGGAATTGAAATCAACACTTCTCAAGCAAACGGTGTCCTTGAGATCAGTAGCCCGGATAGTGGGCTTATTAGCTTCCTCGATTCAGGCGATCTTCCCAGGTCCCCTTCACTACCGGGCCCTTCAGCGGCTGAAAATACGACATCTTCAAAAAGGCCTCAGTTACTCGGAAATGATTCCCCTCTCAGAGGAGGCGAGGCTCGAGATGTTATGGTGGTTACACCACATGGAGGCTTGGAACGGTCGAGCCCTGTTCGGATCAACTCCGGATATAGTAATCGAATCCGATGCCAGCCGGTGGGGTTGGGAGCCCGATGCGGCCAATTGTCCACGGGTGGTCGTTGGTCGCCGGAAGAACTTTTGTTGCATATCAACTGCCTGGAACTCTTGGCTGGTTCATTTGCAATTTGTTGCCTGTCGCCTCAGAAAACAGATTGTTGTCTCCTTCTTCGGATGGACAACATTTCGGCGGTACGGTATGTGAACAAGTTGGGCGGCACGAAGTCCCGAATGTTAGCGGAAATTGCCAAGGACTTTTGGCACTATTGCCTCCAGAGCAGAATTTCAGTAGTGGCGGAATACCTTCCGGGCTACAGCAACGAGGTGGCGGATTGGCACTCCCGTCATTTGCGGGATTTCAGCGACTGGATGTTACACCCCCGGGTGTTTCAGAAGCTAACCGATCTTTGGGGTCCCTGCCTCATAGACCTGTTTGCCTCCTGCCTCAACAGGCAAGTGCCCAGGTTTTACAGTTGGCGTCCGAATCCAGAGGCCCAGGCCACGGATGCGTTTCTTCAAGAATGGCCGTCATACCTGTGTTATGCCTTTCCCCCGTTCATGATGATCCCCAGGGTTCTGGCGCGGGTCAGGCGCCATCGAGCGGAACTGATTCTCATCACTCCACTCTGGAGGGCACAGGCTTGGTTCCCGGTGGTTCTGGAAATGCTCTGTGCGGTTCCAATTCTTCTTCCACGATTACGGAACCTGTTGCGGGACCCTCTACAGAACCCTCATCCGTTAGTAGAGTCAGGCCAACTTCCTCTGGTAGCTTGGCGGGTTTCAGGGACAGATGGAAAGTCCCGGGCCTTTCAAAGGAAGCTGATAAATTCATCAACGAGGCCTGGTCGGCCAACACTCACAAACGATATGCTTCCTCTTGGAGAAGATGGTGTGATTGGTGCTCTCACCGGTACGTGGATCCCACTACAGCACATGTATCTCTAGCTGCGAATTTTCCGGCCTCTATGGCATCCTCGGGCCTAGCATACAGAACGGTGAACGCCTTCCGTTCGGCCATCTCCGCAGGGCATGTACCCGTGGATGGCAAACCAATTGGTGAGCATCCGTTGGTGTGTAAACTGCTCAGAGGCGTTCGAATGGTTAAACCCCCATGTCCAAAGTATTCTCAATTATGGGACGTTTCGGTGGTCCTGAAGTTTCTGGAATCTTGGCCTTCTAACAAATACCTTTCTCGGAAACAATTATCCGCTAAACTCACCATGTTACTTTGTCTTGTCTCTTGCAAGAGAGTTTCGGATGTTAGAGCCCTAGACTTAGCGGGGCGTCGATTTTCCCCAGAAGGGGTGTCATTCCATATCTCACGGAGGACTAAGTGTAATACTTCCTCAGTCTCCTATCCAGCATTTCCCAATAATCCGAAATTGTTTGTTGTACAGTGCGTCAAGGATTATGAAGTAAGTACTGCTGAATTCCGAACAGATATGCAGGGTCAATTATTGATTGCTCTTCAGAAACCCTTTCGCCCGTGGCTCCGGCCACGTTGTCACGTTGGATGCGTTGGCTCATGGGCGAAGCGGGTATTGACGTTTCCAAATTTGGAGCTCATTCCGCTCGTGGAGCGATGGCGTCCAAGGCCTTTTCAGCTGGGGTCAGTTTGTCAGACATTATGAGTGCGGCCGATTGGTCTACAGAGAGTACATTTAAAGCCTTTTATTATAAACCGATTGTTGATGTCGCTTCTGTTGTGGTGGCTAAGCTTTGAACAAGCATAATCGGAGCCTCCGGTCCTGACATAGAATTAAAAATTTGCGAACATTCGTGACAAGAATTTTCAATTCTATTAAGGACACGGAGGCGAGGATTATCCCACCCGAAATGATGTTTTTCATGTATTTGACATGCTGTATGTATATATTGCGTATTACTGTATCCATGTTTCTTGCCCGACCCTTATTCTGTTAATGTATATTCACACAGTTCTGGAATGGTGTTACGGGTACTATCTCTATTTCCTTTCAGGTGCAGATTCCAAGTGAGGCTTGAAGTCTCTCGGCGGAAGGTTTTTCTTCAGAATTCAAAGTTTGGTCAGTGTTCTTTGGATCACGTCCCTGTTTGAAGTTAAGGCCCCGTTGGGCCTCGGAAGATTCGAGTAAGAAGAGGCCTTTCTGTGACATGTTAGCTGGATGAAGTTGTTCAAGATACTTACCTAATTTGGTTTACAAAGAAAGAGGACGCTATTTTGGTGGATGGACCTTTTATAATAGGAGACTCTATGGTTGTACATGTGACCCATACAGTGTTCATGGGTAATGTAGTTTTTGTTTCTAAGTTTTTATTGGCTGCTGAGCATTTCAGTAAAGAAATGAGAAGCATAATCCTCGCCTCCGTGTCCTTAATAGAATTGAAAATTCTTGTCACGAATGTTCGCAAATTTTTAATTCTTAATTTGTCCTCAGCCAGAAGGGCAATGCAAGCTCCTCCGCTCCTGCTCCGCAGCCGCATTCCTGATGAAGTTATCAAGGGAAAAGCGCCGAAGCACGCGCGTTGTTGTGCTCGCACAGCCACTGCGGGGTCAATGGTCCTAGCTGGTATCGGCGAAATAACATTATTCGGACGTTTGGACTGAAAACGAGAGAGTTAAAGAGCGGAACTAATGTCTAAAACACAAGACTGGAAACGGGACGGGAATCAAAATGCTGAAACTGGAATGTATTGTGCTAAACTTTCTATTTTATTGTTTTGCTTAACGTAATTGTTATACTGTATGTTGAGAATGTCATCAATATCATAAGGCGAATTGCTATAGGTTGCAGTTGTGGTGTGTAGGATACCCGGGAATTCCACTATGGATAGGGTGACCAGATCTTGAGAACCAAAAACCGGGACATTTTGCAAAAACAAAAGAAGGACTACAATTTTACATCAATAGAGCAGCGCAGAATGACAGTTCTCATCAACATAGGAACACAGAAGAAGCACTAAGAAAATAAATAAAATTAATTTCTAAAACCAGCATCATACCTGATAATTAGGTTGCTTACTTATTGTAGCGTTTAGAACCAGGCGGGTGGCCTGGCGCGCTGTGCAGACGCGTGGCAGAAATAATTGCACACCCACACACTGCTCGCGTCGGTGGCGGACTGCCTAGCGCGGTCACGCCCCGTTTATTTAATTACGCTCCGCCTTCCGGCGTGAGCGCTGGGGCCGGACATTTCCGGCGCGTGCGTCAGCCCCTAAAGCTGGCACGCTAACTCACTACATCCCATCCCAACTCAGTCCTTGACTAGATCCCAAGTGTCTCACAGTTCACTTACTTGGCAGGCAAAGTCCCTCAGGCGAGTGCTCGGCTGGGGGTTGCTTCTCAGAGCATACCTGTGCTGGCCATGGCTGGACCTGGGTTCCGCGGCTGATTCGCTGGGCTGGGGTGGTGTCTCTGGGGGTCTTTGGGTTGCTTCGGGGTTCTTGGCGGGGAGGCAGACTCTGGATTGTAGTCTTCTGCCTCTCCCGGCTCCGCTGGTGTCGCCCTCGGCTCCCCAGGATTGCTGGTTGCTTCAGTACAGTGTTCGGGGTTGACTACCTGTTTGAACCAGGAGATGTTGCGGGTTACGACTTCCCCTTCCTTGTCGACTGTCACCATGGTTCCCTTCACGTCGGTCACAGTCCAGTAGCCCTGTTCATAGCGGGTTCGGAACTTCCCCCTGGCCTCCGGTCCCTCATGATGACGGTGTCCCCTCGTTGTAGCTGACGAAACACGGCCCTTCTGGTTTGGCTGGCTGTGATGTTGCATTGTTTCCTCCTCTGGAGGGCACCTTCTTCATCAAAGGGAGGGGGTGTCCACCCTGGCGCGATAGGGAGGCCGTCGCGGCAGGACCCATTGAACATTAGCGCCTATGGTGCCTGACGCGTGGAGCTTTGAGGGGTGCTCCGGTATTCCCGCAGTAACTTCTGCAGGTGCTGTTCTGGATCGGCCTGCTCAGCCACGGCGATGCGGAGGGCTTTGTTGATTGTCCTCATAAATCGTTCGATCTCGCCGTTAGCTTGGGGCCACTGCGGGGTGATGCGTCTGTGCCGGATGCCATGGCGTTGCATGAACTCCTGGAACTCATGCCCTTGGAACGGGGGCCCGTTGTCACTTCGGAGTTCTTCTGGGCATCCAAACATGGCGAATATCTTTTCCAGCACTGGGCCGACGTGGGAGAAGGCCGTTGAGGGGACAACCTCCACGATTGGGTACTTCGAGTAGCTGTCGATCAGGGCCAAGGTAACTCTGCCATCAGGGAAGCTCCCGAAGTCCACGCTTAGCTTTTCCCATGGAGTCTTCCCGTGCTCTTCGGTGTGGATGGGCGCGGGTCTTTCGGGCCCACTCGTCACCTGACAGGAGGGACACTTCCGGACCATCTCGTCGACACGGGCATCCATACCCGGGAACCAGACTTTTTCCGCAAGCGGGCCTTCATCTTCTCCACCCCTTGTTGTCCTCCATGGGTGAGTTGTGTTGCTCGCGACTGGAGTGACGCTGGGATCACGATCCGAGAGCCTCTCAGCAGAATCCCCTGTTGGGTAACGCTCAGTTCATTCCTGACCCTCCACATGTGTATTAGGTTCTGCTTCTCTGGGCCTGCCCATGAGTTGGCTGATTGTAGGAACTGATGCCAGTGTCCTCCTTGGACGGCTGCTCGGACCTTGGCAATAACTGGGTCTGCTTCCACTGCCACCTCTTCAAGTGTCAGTGCTCGAGGGCACGCGAGTGCCGAGATCATGTTCAAGTGGGCCTCTGTGGGGTCAGTGCTCTGTTCTTCACATCCGTCTTCCGCTGGCCCCGGGTGTCTTGAGAGGAAATCGGCAGGGTTTTTGGCGCCTGGCCGATATGCCTCGTCCATTTCGTACTGTTGGAGTCCAATGGCCCAGCGTTCGATGCGTGGCGGGGGGTGGGGCGCTGATCCTTTAAAAAATGGTTTCAGGGGTTGATGGTCCGTAATGATCTTGAATGGGTGCCCACATATGTACAGGTGAAAATGCCGGCACGCCCAGCGGATAGCTAGGGCCTCCCTCTCAATCTGGGCATATCGTTTCTCGGTCGGGGAGAGCGCCTTGCTGGCGTAGGCTAGGGCAGCCCACCGTCCCGGCTCTTGCTCCTGGGTAAGGACGGCCCCTAGGCCTATGGGGCTGGCGTCGACTAGTATTTCGGTCCGTTTGGTGGGGTTGAAATACACCAGCGTGGTGTGGTCGAGGAGAGCACTCTTGACTGCTTGAAAGGCTGCCTCTTCAGCCTGGCCCCATTGCCACATGGCATCGGCTCGCGTGAGATTTCGGAGTGGCTCCGCGATGGTGGCTAAGTCAGGGATGAAGCGGCCACAGTATGTGGCCATTCCAAGGAAACTGCGAACTTCAGCTACTGTGAGGGGTGCCGCTGCGTTTTTGATGGCCTGGGATATCCGGGGGTCGACCTGGATTCCATCCTGCGTGAACGTGTAGCCGAAGAATTCTATTCGTTGTTGGAACAGCAGACACTTCTCCCGATGTAAGGTGACCCCATGGTCCTGGAGTCTTTGCAGCGTGGCTCTCAGGTGCCGGTAGTGTTCCTCGGCGGTCTGTGAGTGGATGAGGATGTCATCACTCACGTTTAGTACGCCCGGCAGCCCGACCAGGATCTCCTTGACTGCATTTTGGAAGATTTCGGCGGCTGACGATATGCCGAAATTCAGGCGCTTGTACCTTTGGAGTCCTAGGTGCATGCTGAATGTGGTTATGTACCAGCTTTCTTTCGCAAGCGCCAGCTGGTGATAGCCTGCATTCAGTTCTAGTTTTGAAAACCACCTGGACCCGTTCAGGTCGGCCACGATGTCGTCCATGGTCGGCGTAATGTGGCGTTCGCGCCGGATGGCCTTGTTGGGAAGGCGCATGTCAATGCAGAGTCTTATCTTCCCTGGTTGGCGAGGCTTTTCAGCGATCACCAGGGGGGACACCCACGGTGTGGGCCCGGAGACCTTCTCTATAACCCCTTGGTCTTCTAGCTTCTGCAGCTCTTCTTCCACTAGCGGTTTGAGGTGGAAGGGAATCCTCCTGTGTCTCAGTGCCGTCGGCGTGACGGTTGGGTCTATGTGCAGTTTGATTGGAGCCTTTTTTATCCGTCCCAGCCCCTCGAACAGACCCTTAAATTGACTGAATAGTTCTTTGGTCTGGTCGTCTTGCACGCTTCGGGCGAACTTCACTAGCCCCAGGTCTTCTGCTGCGTGGCTGCTCAGCAGTGTGTCTGCCTCCTGGTTGATGACATGGATGTCGACCGTGATTTCGGTGTCTTCTGAGCGCACAGGCACGGTCATTTTGCCTCGGAGAGGTAATGGCGAATCACTCCCGTAGGCAAAGATCTTGGTCTTTGAGGGTCGCAGTTCTGGCTTGGGCTTCAACTTGTTGTATTGTTGGATTCCCATGACGGTGACGGACGCTCCCGTGTCTATCACTGCATTGACTTCTGACCCTGCTATCAGCACCGTGCACCGGGGTTGGGGACGCCTCCGTCTTTTCAGGACTTAGGTGAAAGAGACTAGGTACGTCTCTCCTTCCTCATCTGACGAGGTGTCGTCCGCTTGGCAGACGGTTGTGTCCCTCGTCTTTCTTCCTGGCGTGGATGACAGCGAGACACTCAATAGTTGACATACCAGTCTCCGCATTGGCCTGGGTCGCTTGCCTTCTCTTCGTGGTGTTTTCTTTCTGCACACCGAGGCGAAATGGTTCGCAATCCCGCAGTTGGTGCATGTCTTCCCTTGTGCTGGGCATGACTTCCGGGAGTGTTCCTCATAACCACAGTACCCGCATTGGCCTTTCGGGGTTGGCGGTGGGCGATCTCTTGGTTTGTGGGTCTTGTCCCGCATCCTGACGGCATCGACGCATTCAGTCTTGACGGCGACGCCCTTTTCTGTGTTGCGCATGAGCGCCAGGTCCATTTCCTCTGCACGCGCGGCCGAAAGATCGTGGGACCGTGCCAGCACTAGTATGTCGTTCATCGGTATGTTCGGCTGCCTCAGGATGAGGCCTCGCAGGACTTTACTGCGGATCCCCAGAATCAGTTGTGCCCTGATTTCTTCTGCGGCTCTGTCCCCTACGAGGTGAGTGCTAGCAAGCTCCCTCAACCTTGCTTGAAAGGAGTCCACTGATTCTCCTTCCCTTTGCCTCGCTTGCCTCAACTTGAAATGCTCGAAATCTGGATTCAGTTGCGGGTCAAAGTGTGCGTTTAATGCAGCCACTGCTGCTGCGTAGTCCTCGGGGGGGTCCGGTGGCGGGAAGATGTTTGAAGAGTAGATATATTTCCTCTCCCGCATAGTGGAGAAGTAGTGAGCGTTTGACAGCACCATCCGTCTACCTGGTGGCAATGAAATAATTCTCCAGGCGGCCGAGCCAGACTTGCCACCTCGGCGAGGCTGTAGAGGGGTCTGCCGACTCACTAAACGGAGGCAGAACTCCTGGGGGAGGGTGTTGTGTTGTGGCTCTCACAGGGGGTTTCGCCCCTTCTCCCTGGTCTCCCATAATGCTGGCTAATGAGCTGCTCGTATGTCTGAGCGATGGAGTAGTGCCTGGCGGGAGGGATCCGGCGTGTTGGCTAGTGGGAATGGCACTGCTGGGGCTTTGCGCGGTCAGCGCCTGGGAGCGCAGCCTTGTAGCACGTGGGGATCCTCTGCCACGCGGGAAAATGCCTGAGCGCCTCCCCTGCGCGTCGTGCGCAACTCACCAATGGTGGTGTGGGCATGTCCTGCTGTGCTACTGTCTTGTGCTTCTTGAGGACAGGTGAGAGGCCTTCTGCCTCGTGGGGCCGTCTGTGATGTTTGGCCGGCTTTGAAGGTGGTCCCCAGTGTGGACTGCACACTGTGGGAACTTGATGCAGCTATCCTCTGCAGGACGCCCTGGAGCGTGGGCCGTTCCGCTCCTCGTCACCAGTGTAGCGTTTAGAACCGGGCGGGGGGCTGCATGGGGCCTGGCGCACTGTGCAGATGCGCGGCAGAAATAATTGCACACCCACACACTGCTCGCGTCGGTGGTGGACTGCCTAGCGCGGTCACGCCCCGTTTATTTAATTACGCGCTCC
The DNA here is from genome assembly GCA_963921515.1 of Calotriton arnoldi. Lineage (NCBI taxonomy): Eukaryota > Metazoa > Chordata > Amphibia > Caudata > Salamandridae > Calotriton > Calotriton arnoldi. Next base: position 1,217,897 of record CAWUFW010000103.1, read on the forward strand.
GCCTTCCGGCGCGAGCGCTTGGGCCGGACATTTCCGACACGTGCGTGAGCCCCTAAAGCTGGCACGCTAACTCACTACACTTATAACAGGTGCGAACTAGCACAACTTTAGAACACCTAAAAAGTGCCTCTCACTGTTTTTAGTTGACCCCCTCTAAAAACCGGTACATGAGCCAAAATTGCCAAAATCTCTTGCGACAGCTGGTGGAAAACTGGGACTGTCCCAGCAATTCCGGGACGCCTGGTCCCTCTAACTATGGAACATGGTGAGGATGATTGTGTCAGTTTGTGAAGACCTCTGGGCTGTACAGTCGCTACTTGCCTGTTCCCCTATAAACCACCTTACTTACCTTACCAGGTATACGGCGTCTTCCTACAATTTGGCGATGACCTGGGATACGAGACATCCTCGCGTGTTCAGGACGTGGTTGGGGAACAGGCAAATTTAGCGGATGAGGCTGGCAATTACTGCGGCAGGAACATGAGTGTGGACAGCGGACACTCCTGTGAACAAGACATGGCAGCAGAGAAGGCCTACTACGATGCATGTTGGGGGCCATGGTGAGGTGCACAGGTCCTGTTGGCCAACTTTGGGGGCAAGTGAGATGGGCGTGCAATAGCAATGGTTAGCATGCCCTGACGCGAGAAGAGTGCACTGTGCGTGAGGGAGGCATCATGCGACAGCAGATACGTCACTAATCGACACGCCTGCCGCCATCTTGAAGGCACTTCCCGGCCTTTGTGTGCATCGGTGATGCGCACACCAGCCTCCAGCACAACTCTACCCTGCTGCGTGACGTGCGTACTGCCATCTTTTAAGCAATTTTTTTTGCCCTTTGTGTGCATCGTGTTGCGCACACCAGCCTCCAGTACAACGCGGTATTGAATGCGTCAGCACGCATTAAGGCATTGTGTGCATCGGTGATGCGCACACCATTTCAGTCTTTAACCGGAGCCTGTCACTTAATATTTGGCCATTGTGTGCATCAGTGATGCGCACACCTGCAACGTTAGCAGCAGTAAGTCAATTTCCATTGTGTGTATCAGTGATGCGCACATCTATTGCAGCATTATAAGCCTGTATACATTGTGTGTATCAGTCATGCACACACTCACAGCGGCATTAGTTGGCAGTGCCCATTATATGTACACCTATAAGATAATTTAAACCAATCATAGATGGCAGTGATTAGTGACAATTTGGCCAGGACTGGTCTTCTGATATTCCACCCTAGGATATAGCGTTGTGTTATTACTGTATTACTATTGGTGCATTGACAGTGTATTTTTTGCTTTCCCAGATAAGAAATAAACTTTGTTACAGTTCCAATATGAGCATGTAAAACAATGGTTTGATCCATCTGGTACCGTTTCTCTAAGGACGGGAGAACCTCAGCTGAAGTGGTGAGTTTGGAAAGACTACTTTCTTAATTATATTTTAGCTATTGAGGAAGAGAATAATGAGCCAAAAGGAAAAAGAGAATACTGTTGCACAATCTGGGACCTGATTGCCTAAGGATGTATAACCAAATGGAAAATAAAACGACATTTTGGTGAGAGCACAGATGTGTCTAAGGAGGCTATGGAGGACTTAGATGCTTACTAACCCATGGTATGCGTAGCCATTGACAGATTCAATTTTTCTAACGGAAGACAAATAAGGCAGAATCCATAGAAGATTATGTGGCAGAATGAAAAAAGTTAGCCATAACATGCCAATTTGGGGCATTACATGAGGACCTAATAAGGGACCAAATTCTGATGCATTCTAATAACAACAGTATGTGGAGAAGCACCTTTGAGTGAGATTATTGCCATAATGAAAAAGGGAGAATTGTCAAAAAAGTGTGCAACGGCTGCACTCAAAAGTGGAGGAGAGAATGAAGCTGTATGTAAAGTGGTCGCTACAAAAGAATGTGATAAAAAAGAATGACAAATGAGGAGGGAAAGTACAGAGCAACAAACAGAATGAAAAGAATACACCTCAGGATAGATGTCCTTTTTGTTTCAGGTGTGGAAACAACTGTCACATGGCCATCAAATTAAAGTGTTCATTCTGTGAAATCTTAGGGCATTTTGCCAAAGTGTACTGGAAAAAGAAAGGCAGGAAATATTCAGTTAAATGTGTAATGGAGAATGATGAGGATGAAGAACTATTAAGATTAAGTGAGTCACAGAGTGATGATGTAATTTTAAGCATTCAGGATGTGGTGTTAGATGTAATGGGTGCTACTAGGAAGAAATCAGTATGTAATATGATCATTGGGGCGTTTACCTGCTAATAGTGGCCGATTCATGCTCTTTCTACACCATTATTCAAAGATCCGTATGGGAGGACAAATTCGCCAAGGTGTTGGAAGAAAGATTGGAACCCACAGATGTGCATCCTGTCAAGCTCACGGGGTAAGAGATCCCCGTGGTAGGATACAAATTGGTGACGTTCAAATTTAAAGTAAGAGAGGCACAAGGTCAAGTTATATGTGGAGGAAAAATGACCTTCTGTATTGGGATGGATTGACCAAGGTGCCTTAGGTATCACGCTAGATCCCAACAGTAGTGACCAGGTTATGTTGTTGGGTGAGCCGGTAATCACCTTGGAACGAGAACTTGTTAAGTGGTTCCCCAGGCAGGATGGGTGAGTTCAGCGGATTCACACACAGGAGGGAGCCGTGCCAGTTAGTCACAAGGCTAGGAATATATCATTAGGTGTCAGGACCAGTGTCATGGAACATTTGGATGACTTGGAAAACAAAGATATAATCGTACCAGTAGAGAATTCGAAATGAATGGCTCCTGTGGCGGTAGCGTGGAAACCCAATGGCAATATTAGACTGTGGAAAGAACTTGAGGAAAAAATATTAGAGATTAGTCATGAAGGGCGTCTGGGCATAGTCAGACTTAAGAAAAAGTTGAAATCATCTTACTGGTGGACAGAAAGGTTTGCTAGGAACTGTCAGAATTGTAGCAATACGGACAAAACCCAATCTACATTTCATCCTCCATTAGGGGACAGGAGGTGCCCTGAAAGTCCTTGGGAGGATCTCAGCATACACATACTGGGTCCTATTCTGGATATGTGGGGATCATACAAGTATGTGATTGTTGTTATGGATCACTATTCGGAATGTGAAGTGTCTACAACTATTGATGCTGACACCATAATATCTTTCTTGGAAAAAAACATTTTTCCGGGAAGGGCTACCAAAATTAATTTTGACTGACAATGGACCACAATTAACTGCAGAAAAATGTGGGAAATTTTTAGCAAGGAATGGTATAAAAGAGAAGCACACGCCAAATTATCATCCAACCCATAATTGAATAGTGGAACGTTTCAACAGGGTGCTAATGGGAAGTGTACAAGCAGCTATTAGTGCTGGCAAGGATTGAGAAAAAGAAATGTGCAAGACCATATGGGCATATAGAATAAAGGCCACTGTGAAGGGGGAGAGAACCTTTAACCAAAGATAATAGAGCCTGGATGAATTTGAAATTGTGCAGTAAGTGGTCCCCAGCGGTTCTGAAAAAGAATTTGACGAAGATGCAAGATATATACAAAGAATATTACGACAAAAAACATGGTGTGAAGGAAGTATATTTGGAACCGGGCGATTGGGTGAAGGTGAAATTGGGTTGCAAGTTTGGTCATGGTAACAGCAAATTCTCAGAACCCTTGCAGTTAAAAGAAGTGTACTGCGAGATCAGCATTGTTAAGTGATGAAAAGGTGTGACACTTTAGCAGGATGTCAAGATGCAACAAAGTGCTGAATTGGAGACATGACAAACATTAGGTGAACTTTCCCCTGTCTTATGAGTGGATGTGGGATGAGAGTGTACCTACGCTAAATGCTTCTGGTTCCAATGGGGCACCTAAGCTGAATGCTTCTGGTTCCATGGGTGCATCTAGGAATGTACCAGTTCAAGTTCCTGGGGCAGAGAGTTCTGGACTTAGTTGTGGCGGTAAAGCTACTTGGACAAGCCGATCAGTGATGTTACCTTCAAAGTTTAATGATTTTGTAATGGGATGATCGTTGTATTGTTCCAGGATCAGGGTTGCTACCCATTTGTGCGGAAAAAGGAGTGGGTTGTCACTTAAATGAGCAAACACTATGGTTGTCATACTGTTGGACTTTAATGTCAGCTCATATCGCTGTCAATTTCAGGTTTAATTGTAGTACTGTTATTTTACAGTCTATTAGTAATTATAGTGTTACCTCATTGTCTTAACAATATGCGGTTTAACATCTGTATTTGTGTTGGGGTTCACTTTGTGTAAATTATGTAAAGAAGGGAGATGTGGTATCTAGGATACCTGGGGATTCCACTATGGAACATGGGGAAGACGGTTGTGTCAGTTGGTGGAGGCCTCTGGGCTGTATGGTCGCTACCTGCCTTTTCCCCTATAAACCCCTTACCTTACCAGGTAAGTAATGATGACATGTAGAATACCACAATGTCATTTCCCTTGTCTTTCTGGAATTGACTAGGATGCTTTGTCCTGGTCATTCTGGATTGCCGACCTGAGAGATACAGATGTGGGTCTGGAGTTGTGAATTAAACACTTTCCAGTGAAGACTACCTGCTGCTGCATGAATTCTTCTTACTGCTCTGACGAGCACACAACATATTGGCGATGAGGACCAGAAGCCTTTTGGCAATATTTGACCCACTGACAGTGTGGAGAAGTCGGTTCCTCCAGTCCAGGATTGATCACATGATACAAAGTTGAACGGAGAGAAGAAGCATCTCCTCTACTGAGAAGGGAGAGGCAGCTGGAGAAGAAACAATCCTTCTATCCAGGATGCCTGAAAAATGTGAATATATTTCCAATTGGTTATTCTGTAAATCTAAAGTCTGTTTTGGAGCCAAGACAGACTAAGTGATAGAATCTGGATTGATAAGTGAATCTGGATTGTGTCCCTTTAATGGAACACTTTAAAGAAAAGTTTATGGTAGATATAGTTGGCGTTTTACTAAAAACATAAAGTTTGAAATCAGTGTAAATATTTAAACAATCTTTTTACACATTTTACGTCAGCCTACTTATCCTGTGCACGTGTTTTTGTTTAACTAAGGATACATATTCACAATGCTTTCTTTCACCAGCTTTGACCTCTTAGCACTATAAATACAGGTCACTATTTCCCCAGTGCACTGATCAGGTTTCTAACCACTGACCGTCCAGTTACACATATGAAGTGATCGCATTAACCCATAGAGCTTTCCTAAAAAAATAAAAAAATTCCACAGATAAGTTTAAGGTGCATTTATTTTGCATTTTATGTGTGTGCATTATATTTTATATACAGTTATCTGTAGATGCAGTGCCAACAAAATAGAGAATATTTTATTCTTTTAGCCATGTCTCTGATCCTTCCCCCACCACTCGCTGACTCCGCCCCCACTGTACTCAGGATCACAGATCCCATTCTATTCTTTTTTTCTTTTCACTTCGACCACTGGATACCTGTGAATGCAAAAAACCTAATATTTAATAAAGTGAATGTGCGTAATAGTGGAGCCCACAAACCAGCATCCTGTCTTCATGGATCCCTATTTCCAGCTGACAACTAACTGTATATCTAGAAAGCAGAGTCAGGTATGATGGATGCACAATGAAAGTTCATTGCAACATATGAAGCCCATAAATGTGTCTGACGCCCGCCTGCCCTCCCCAGTGCATCTGTGTAGTGGATACCGCAACTTGAAGAATCCAAGCAACTCCGGAAGGTTGGTTTTGTTCTTTATCAATTACAAGAGTAAACTTTGGAGCCCATCCTCCTGCGTCCTTCCAGTCCCGCCGTAACTGCCCGAAAAAATAGCCCAGGCACACTCACAAGAGGACAGAACATGGAACCACGGTTGGAAAATGCCAACCAGAGCGTGAATACACGTGGCAGCACAACAATGAATTACATGGCATTGAACATGGCAATCAATCCAGCTTATGGTTATAAACGACTGGGTATATGCAGACGAGAGTGAACCAGGGTACAGGGTTGACAGAGCCGGTATGCCCAGGGGTCACTATGCTTCACTCCTGTACTCTAGAGGGAGTCGGCTGGAGTGTCCATCGCATACAAGGATAGTTGTAGAGTGTTGGAGGGAGGCAAACAAACTACTGAGCTGGTCCGGGGAGTTGACTTGCCAGACTCCACTATGGGAGGGCGATCTCCTGAGGGAGGTAACTACATTAGCGGGCTTCGGAAAGTGGAAACTAATAGGGATTGAACACCTAGGCGATGTGTGGAGAGGAGAAACACCACTCACCTTTGAAGATTTGCAACAGGAATACACTCTACATCACATGCAAAAATACCACTATCTTAGGCTAATGCACGCCCTGCAGTGACACATTCAGCGTGGCACCTCCATTCCGGATTACTCACCTTTGGAAGACAGATTACTCCTTGACCCTATTATGAAAAAAACAACTTCCACAATTTACCGTAAGCTGGTAAATAATATCCCAGACCCCCTAGTGGCCCTTAGAGCAGCATGGACAGATGATCTGGGGAACATGGACGACACAGATTGGCAGGAGGCATTACAGAGTCTAAGAGAGATTGCAATACGGATGCGATTTAGGTTAGTACAACTCAAAATACTACACCGTACATACTACCCGCGTACGCACCTACACACCTGGGGTAAAACGCACACAGCGCTCTGCGTTAGGGGGTGTCAGCAAGAGGGCACCTTTTTTCACATTCTGTGGGAATACCCGAAGATAGCCAGTTACTGGCAGGGTGTAACGGATCTAATGTCCAGAGTTTCAGGTGTTCAGGTCCCTGTGGACGCAAATTGGCTCCTCCTAATGATCAAAGGCGACTCAGACTGGCCCAGATATACGGGAATTTGGCTTGCCCTAGCAGCCGGGATCGCCAAAAGGAACATTGCAAGGAGGTAGGGGGCGCCCTCGCCACCATCTTTGGGTGACTGGAAATGTGACCTTGCTTGGTGCCAAAGGGCGGAAGAAACGGTATATCAAGGAAGAGGGTGCGTCAAAAAGTGGGAGAAAATATGGTCACCATGGCGTAAGTATAGACTAGGGATGGGACTAGAGAATCAACAACCAGAGAGGCAAGGCTAGGAGAAAGTGTGGCCCTGTTTTGCTGAAAGGGGTAATCTCGCCGATTGTATATATAAACTGCCATGGGCTGGGCCTTCTGAAATGAATGTTACCAGTGTCCTTGTATCCCACTGGGAGCCAAATGTGGTAAGATTGAGATGTCAACTGTGTACAAATTGCTGTAACTATTGTTATGAATGGTCAATTGAGCAAAAGTTAATAAAAAGAATTTAAAAAAAAAAAACATGGCAATCAAAAGTAAACAGGAAAGGAAAACACATAATGCAACCGTCGAATACCACACATCTCCCCCTTAACAATAAAAACAAAACAACAATTTCACACAGAAAATCTTGCAAATAACTTGGTTTCATATACATCCTACCACATCTTGTGGTAATGTTCCTCCTGCACTCAGCTTCTTTTGTACCAAGATTGTTACCTTCATTACCTGACACCTTGGCAACAGAATCAGCTAAACCAAGAATGGAAGGATCCTCTAAGGAGACATCATTAGTGTTAAGGTTCAAGGGTTGGGCACACTCACTACCAAATAGAGAAACTACAGGGGGTTACAACAACTCTCCAGGTTTTTTAAGTTTACTCATTACTTTGCTTTGGAAATCATTCAAGAGGACTACATTTCTTATAGCCCACCAACAACCATCCTCCAGCACAACTGAGGAACATGCACTTTGGACGCTTTAAATGGGCCATTAAAGTGAAAATGCAGTTAAGATTTCTTAGGTTTCATATCCTTCAACATGACCCAATCTCCCATACGAATTACACACACATTCAGTTTATTTCCTGTATCATGGTAAATCCTTGTGTTATTCTGAGCCTTAACAACTTTGGACTCAATACTTTTGAAATCCACATCCTCCTCCAAAACACTTAATGATTTCTGTTTCAACCAACCAGGACACAACCCTGTACGAGGTTGTCTTCCTCTTAAAATGGTAAAAGGTGACACACCAGTGACACTGTGGGGGTATTATGGTAAGCCCACACTTTGAAGTAATGTCTCTACATCTTCTCCACAAGTCAAAGCAGTTTGAATCCCTCTTTGAGAAGACGATTAGCCCTTTCCACAGCACCATTAGTTAGGGATGTATATAACACAACATTATAGAGTTTAATGCCTTGTCCATCAAAAATGACTTCATACTCTGACACTAGCAGCAGACCATTATCGCGGCCAATTCTTTCACATACCCTTCCAACGTAAAAATGTTGTCAAGAAAGTTAATAACCATCTGCGTAGATGCTCCCTATGAGCCAAATCCAATATTTCCTCCTTAGCGCCTTGGGAACAGCAAATTTCCCTGCTCCTAAAAGAATATTTAATTCAATAGTGAGCTGATCAGCCAATTGACAAAAATAATACAATTCACCCTTGAAATGTTTGACTTGAGGCCAACCATGCTGTACAATCGGTTTGACTTTGTTTAGAACTTCGTCTTCTTCACACGCTTTGTTCCATTCAACTTCGGACACTGCCCTGACATTTATTGAGCACATCTACATTAGCCACAACACATTCGTCCTCAATTAAAGTTTCCTCTCCAGTTCCTCACACAGAAGACTAGACAAGCAATCAGCCCTAGTGTTGGTACATCCTGGAACATACCTGACTTCAAAATTATATTCCTGCAATTTCGAAAGAATTCTAATAAGTCTAGAAGGAGCTGACACAGTGCCTTTGTCTCCCAATAAGTACATTAAAGGTTTGTGGTCAGTGCACAATATGAACTGTTTACCCCATACATAAGTTTTACATTTCCCAGTAGCCCATGCGCATGCTAGAGCTTCCCACTCAATAGTGCTGTACTTTCTTTCAGTTTCAGATAAAACCCTGGACACAAAAGCTGTTGTGTACTCAGTGTTATCTGCTTGTTGGCACAAAACAGCGCCCAAGCCAACAGCACTTGCATCCACAGTTATAATGCACCTATGACCACTAATGTAAGATTTTAATGCAGGAGCTTTGGAAAGAATGGCTTTGATGTCTAGATAAACATTTTGTTCCTCAGAGCCCCAGCAAAACGTTTCTTTTTTCCTTAACATTTTCTTTAATGGCTCCATAAGGGTAGCGTATCCATTAACAAACCTTGAATAGTAATCGCTTAATCTTATAAATTATTTTAACTCATTGTTACAGGGAGCAGGTACATCCCTCAGAGCCTTGATAAGATCCTCTTTGGAATTGATGCCCTGAGAAGTAATACAAAGTCCAAGTATTCCACGTTGTAAGTTAAAAATTTACACTTGTCTTTAGATACAGTCATACCATGTTTACACAAAATCTCAAGTACCTTGTTCGACATACAATTGTGTTCTGTCACATGTTTTGCGAATATAAGGATATTGTCTTGAAAGGCTAGCACACCCGGTACATCCTTAAATAGGGTAAACATTAGCTTCTGAAATACGCTTACTGCTGATGCTAGACCAAACGGCAAGCAAAACTATATTTACGCTCCAAAAGGGGTAATAATAAAGGCCCAACGTGCTTGGGACTCTGCCTTTAGCAGCACTTGGTGATAGGCCTCATTAAGGTCAATATTACTAAAGACTGTGGCTCCCTCCAGGGTGGACAAAAGTTTTTTAATTTTAGGCAGGGGGTGGCAATCAACCACAATATTGTTATTGAAGCCACGCAAATCCGCACACAAACAGATTTGGCCATTTTGATTTTTTTGTGATGACAACTGCACTGACCCATTCGGCAGCATTTACAAGCTCTATAACTGTGTCTTAGCAGAGTTGATCCAGATGTTTCCTAAAATCCTCGCTCACAGATAAGGGAACATCCCTAACTTTATGCTTGAATGGCACGGGTTTTAAAATGATTTCATGTGCAAATCCTGTGACACTGCCAAGTGTGTTAGCAAACACCGTGTGGTACTTAGCTAATATATGGTCAACACTCTCAGTTCCGCAATTGAGAAACATCACAGGAACCAAGGTACCAGGTCTTAATATTATGCCTAATCTACCCTGATCCACCCAACCCATAATGTCTTTTCCACTGATGGCCACATAAATATTTGTTGAAATTACTCTCCCTGAATAATGCAAAAGCTACTCAAAGTATCCCATGGTCTCAATTTTGCCTCACCATCCACTATGGCTTTTATATCAGGTTTCTTAAGAATTTCAGTGTCCCATTGCAATTTGAAAGATTTATCTGATAAAATAGTTACAAGAAGCAGCCATAATTTTGATGTCCACATTACCAATTTTAACATTGCAAAAAGGTCCAATTTTCTTGGCAATCCTCCCAATATCATTTTTTGAAGCTTGCTCAAGAATATCTGCTTGATCTACACCCACAGTCAATATTGTTACAATGTTAACATTTACCTCAGTGGGAGAAGATGATTGGTCAATATCAGGCACACAGCTAATTTTGACAGTCCGAGTGCTTTTACACACTTTCATAAAGTGCCCAATATTCCTGCACTTAGTAATTTGTTTTCCTAGTGCGGGACAAAACGAGCTGTTACCCATGTGTGTGCAAGATCCGCACGTATAACAAGTATTAGATTTAGCAGTCTTACCACTCCTGAAATGTTCTTGCACTTTCTTCACTGCACTCACATTCGCACACTCAGTTGCACCTGACCCATTACCAGCTGCAGCAGCTAACATTTTAACTGACAAGGCAGAACGCTCTATGCCTTTAGCAATTTTCACAGTTCCTCCAATGTAGCATTGATGCAGCAAAGCAGGTGTTCTTGTACTTTTTTGAAAAACAATTCAGAATAATTTGGTTGCACAGATATTGATCCTTAGCATTTTCAAAGCTGCATGTATTTGCTAGGATTCTAAGAGCAGCCACATACTGATCAATATTTTCCTCCGCAGATTGCTTTCTAGAATAAAAATATAATCTTTCCAAAACAACACTTGGTTCCTCCTCAAAATGCCATCCTAGTCTTTTTTCCTTTTTCCTTCTCTACGCAAACATCCCAGTTTCCGAATCCCCAGAAGCCTCTTCAGGGGCTTGAATTTCTGATAAATTATCAAATATCTTCTGCCCTTCGGTACATAGACAGTTGGAAAGGATGGCTAGTCTCTTTGCAGGACTGTACCCACTACCATCGCTGGCCATCAAATAATTTTTAAATACAAGTGCCCAATGCTTCCATTCCATATTGGGCTTGCCAGGAAAGTCTAAAAAAATGTGTGGGTTGTTGTATATTTCCCTTTCCAGATTTGGTAGTATACACACTAACACACGAAAAAAACAAAATAATTTTGCTGTTGAAAAAAAATCAGTCAAGCAAGTACAGCGTTAAAGCCAAATAAATATCCGTGCCTTAAAACTCCGGATAACAGTGCAAACTTTTTAAACTCATAGCACAGTGTGTATTGTGAGAGGTACAATCAGATGAAGAGATACTGGAAAAGAGAAAAAAAAAATGGTGGCACGAATGACGTGTGCGTTCTCACGTATGCAGGTAGACGTCTTGGTAATAATATCCCAGCTTGCCTGAACGCAGCTCTGACATATGCCGCTGTTGCCTTGGTAATGATATCCAAGCTTGCCTGAACTCCGCTTTCCGACACGTAAACAGGCTATAAGCTAATGCTTGCATGTGATTGGTGGGGTACCTTCAGCCCTCTCCATATTAAGCAAGGCTAACGCTTAACCAGCAATGTTGCCGAAACATGCAGCAATGCTCTCCTATGAACTAGAACGGCTGCCTTCCACTCCCAGAGGTCCGTGGTGAACATACACGATGAACGGATGGGCTCCAGAAGCTTTAAAGGATTACAAATCCAATCTCGTCGCAAATATGTAGTGGAGACTGCAGCTTGAAGATTCCAAGCAACTCCAGCAGGTTGGTTTTGATCTTTATTAATTACAAGAATAAACGTTGGAGCCCATCTTCCTGCGGCCTTCCAATCCTGTGGTTCTGCCGTAACTGCCCAAACAAACAGCTCAAGAATACTCGCAAGAGCATAGAACATGGGACCACACTCAGAAAACGCCAACCTGAGCGTGAGTACACGCAACAGCACAACAATGAATAACATGGCATTGAACATGGCAATCAAAATTAAACAGGGAAGGAATACACATAATGCAACTGTGGAATACCAGTCTGTCCCCCATTGCCGACACCAGGGAGGGTATGAAGGCCCCTCTGGTGCTTGTGCAAGAGGGATGCTTTTATTTTATTTTGTAGCTCGGGATAAGCTTCCCTAGAAGCACAAAGCTTTTTTTCGTTTATAATGAAGATCAGCGCGCAAAGTGAAAGTAAAACGTGCCAATGGCCTAGCTTTACTTTCACTGCATCAGCGCATGGTGGCACAGCTCAGCCCCCCGGAGCACTGATTGCTTTGGGTGAGGTATTGTTGGAAAGGGGAGAAAGCCCACTAGACATAAGAGAAATTAAAAAATAAATATATAGGGGTGGGGGTTGGCCACAATGGTCATGGCCAGATCCCTGTCCCAAAAAGACAAAGACAGTCTTTCTGCTCCCACACCCTGGGGTTGGGGGGGCAGAAGGGGGCTCTTACTCCCATCTGTCCCCCGTGGGGGAAGGGGGCAGAAAGCCAACTAGACAACAGGGATTTAAAAAAAAATATGTAGGGGTTGCCATGGACCCATCCCAAAAGGGCTCAACAGTACAGTATTTCTGTACCCCCGGGAGGGGGGCGGATGGGGGACAATTATCCCTAATCTAGGATACCGTTTCCTGCTAAAATTATAGAAAGATATCTAAACGAGGAATTGTCCGCCTTTCTTGCAGATGGTGATATCCTAGACCACTCGCAATTTGGCTTTCGGGCCCACCACAGCACTGAGCTGGCCCTAATTACAGCCACGGAGGAACTTAGGCTCACCCTTGATAGAGGTAGGAGCGCTGCTCTTATCCTTTTAGCTCTCTCAGCGGCATTCGACACTGTCAACCACGACGTGTTGGTTGAACGTCTTGCCTCGCTGGGAATCAGGGATAAAGCACTCCTTCTACTCAGATCCTTCCTGTCAAACAGGACACAGTCAGTGGCACTTGACCCATTTGTCTCCCTGGATTTCTCACTCCCTTGTGGAGGGCCTCAGGGCTCGTCGTTGAGCTCCACTCTTTTTAATTTATACGTCACCCCGCTGGCCAAACTGATAAGAACATTTGGATTCACGCTGGTGTCTTATGCGGATGACACACAAATCATTGTGTCCATCAACAGTTCGTCTGCAGACACTGCGTCCCAGTTCAAAAGCTGTATGAGCCACATAGGGAAATGGATGCAGACAAACTTTCTTAAACTTAACACTTCAAAAACGGAAATTATGCTTTTTGGCAACACGCCTATTATCTGGTCAGACAGCTGGTGGCCAAGTCACATGGGCCTTCCCCCAACACCAGCTGACAAGGTTAAGAACCTCGGAGTTCTGTTTGACTCCAAGCTCTACTTCGAATCACAGATTAATCACACCACAGCAACTTGCTACTTCATCCTCAAAATCCTGAAAAAAATACTTCCGTTCATCCCATTAGAGCTCAGGAAAACAGTGGTCACATCCTTAATTGGTTCAAGGGTGGACTACTGCAACGCCCTTCTTACCAGTACAAGCAAGCGCAGTCTACACAAACTGCAAACTACTCAAAATGCCGCTTCCAGAGTTCTGCTTGGGCTTACTCGCTTCGACTCAGCCTCCAAGGCTCTCGCAGAGCTACATTGGCTGCCCATCATTAAGCGCATTCAGTTAGAGGCCTTATGTATTGCATTTAAGGCCACACATGGCAAGGGCCCATGGCAACTGTCGCAACTCTTCAGACCTTAAATCCCAGGCAGATCACTAAGATCGTCTAACTGTGGCAACTTATCCATCCACAAGATTTCAAAAGTAAAATGGGGAGGCAAAAGTTTTTCATACACCACTGATAAACTCTGGAACTCCTTGCCCACTTGCCTTAAAAACGAACATAACCTGCTTCAATTTAGGAAGCGTTTAAAAACCTGGCTGTATTAATGGCACCTTCCTAAAAATGACAGCCTACTGGTGTATCCAGCACCTAGATACCTTCGGGTTATGTCGCGCTCTATAAAGCCCTCATTTCATTTCATTTAATCTATGCTTCTGAGGGGGCAGAAAGCCCATTAGACACCAGGGATATATATTTGAACAAAAAATAGGAGTGGGGGCTGCCCGCCATGGGCATGGCCATGCCCCAACCCCAAAACGGCGCAAACTGTCTTTCTGCACCCCGTATGGGGCAGAGTGGGCAATTATCCCCAAGTCTGCCCCCAGAGAAGCAAAAGGCCCACTAGACACCAGGGACTGCATATATGAAGTATTTTGTTTTGGGGGGCGTGCCCCCACCCTAGGGCCCAGAAGGCTTTCTGCCCTCCTCGGGGGGGTCAATAGGGACATTGGCCCCCAATATGTCCCTCCCGGGGGGGGGTGTACACAAAGCTCACTACACACCAGGGACTTGGGGACTGCATTTATGTAGTATATTTTTGGAGAGAGCGGGCCCCCTGGGCATGGGCTAGTCTCGCCTCCCCATTCCAGGGACCAATTTGACTTACTGCACCTCCTAGGGGGTGGACAGGGGTATTCACCCCCAATCACACTCCCACTCCACCAGGGACTGCATTTATGCAGATTTTTCTGGGGTGGGGGAGCAGCCTGCCTTGGCATGGGCCTGTGTTCCACACCCACCCTGGGGCCCAATAGACTTTCTGCCCTCCTTGGGGGTGGATAGGAATATTCATCCAGAAAGCCCACTAGACACCAGGGATTTCAAAATGGTGCAAAAACATACAAAATGAAGAGGCGGCCTACCCTGGTATTGAGATATATTTTCGCCGCAATAGGGGCTATTGTGACTTTCTGCCCCCTGGGAGTAGATAGGAGGCGTTTACCAATCGGAGAGGTTGCCCTTCTCCCCAAATCTGCCCCATGGAGGAGTAGAATGCACACTAGACCCCAGAGATTTTCCATTTGGGGCAAAATAAGGATTTACGGGTATTGCACTCTGGCATTGACCATGCTCCTACCCCAAAAAGGACTAACCAGTCTTTCTGCCACCCTCACCCCTAAAGCCTCAATAGTCTTTCTGCTCCCCTGTGGACTAAAACATCTCATCCCAATGGCAAGCGAGAGGACATTTGATTTTTTTGGGTGTTTTTACATTCAGGCCGAGACAGTGGGGCTAAATCCCAATATCGTCCAACTTGCCATGGTAAATGGCTGCACTTTTTGGGTTTGGGTAGGCTGCCACCGTGGGGAAACTATCAGACCCAGATATTTCCGAAAACTAGACATCGTAGGGATTGCAGGGTGGTATGCCTTGCATTGGTCCCATGATGCTTTCTTACCCACTGTGCTCTGCATACCTCAAACTGCCTAAAATCACACATTTTCATTACAATTCTGTGATGTAAACTTCCAGAATATACTGGGATGCACTAAATCCCTGCTGCCCAGCATCCCCAACTTGTTCTTCTTAAAACACTACCTTTCTTGTGTGGGTGGACTAGCATCCTCAACAGGAAAAGCCCCAAAACGTAATGTGGAGACATCAACATTTCTTGTCAAAAAACGAACCTGATTTGGCAGTGGGGGTAACTGCGTTAGCTAGGCCCTAGCTCGACCACCACTTAGGAAAACCTACCAAACTCACACATTTCTAAAAACTAGACAACCGGGGAGAGTACACCGGGGTGTGATTGCGTGGAGCCCATGATTTTTCTTACCCACAGTGCCCTGCTAACCTTAAGTTTTGCCTAAAATCACAAATTTAAAGTCTGTGACATAATATGCTTGAGTTCACAGGGATCTAGAAAGGTTATATGACTAAATCACGAATTGCTTAACCACGTATGCCTTAACAACACGGTTTTAATAACGACCGCATCTTAATCACGAATGCCTTTAACACGCATGCCTTTACAAAAAATTTAGTTGTAATGGTATAATTGGTAAAATTATATGCGTGGGTAAGATTATGCTCTAGCACCAGTCATAAAACCCAGTCACCTGCCCTGAGTTCTACACCGACCCCAGCACTAAAAATAGCCCAACCCCCTGCCCTAACTCCTAAAAGGGGACACCAGCCCTAAAAACAAATCCCACCCCAGCACTAAAAACACCCCAGCCCCCCTGTGCCCTGAGCCCTAAAACCCCACCCTGAGCCCTAAAACCCCCCTGCCCTGAGCCCTAAATCCTTGACCCCCATATTTAATAAACATCACAGCCCACGCCCTGAGCTCTAAATTACCCCGACCCACCCCAGCCCACAAAACTACTCTCTAACCCCCACCCTTAAAACAAAGCCCAGAAAACAACCCCTGAACCACCCCCAGCCGAGAAAACTACCCCTGCCCTAAAACCGTGACCCCATATTTAAAAAACATCCCAGCCCCCCGCCCTGAGCCCTAAAGTACCCCCGACCAACCCCAGCCCAGAAAACTACCCCCGACCCACACCCAGCCCACAAAACTACCCCTGACCCTCCCAGCCCCCTACCCTAAAAACAAAGCCTAGAAAACTACCCCTGGCCCACCCCCAGCCCACAAAACTACCCGACCCATCCCCCAGCCCACAAAACTACCACGACCTCCCAGCTCCCCGCCCTGAAAACCAAGTCCTGAATACTACCCCAGAACCACCACCCCAGCCCACAAAACTACCCTGACCTACCCCCCAGACCCTAAAACTACCCACGACCCACCCCAAACCCACAAAACTACCCACGACCCCCAGCCCACACCCTAAAACAAAGCGTACTCACCAGCTCACTTACAACCCTCCGCCCAGATCTCCTACGGCCCAGCTCACTTACGACCCGCAGACTAGAGAGCTAACTACCACAGACGTCTGAACCATGCATATGCGTGGTAAAAGCATATGCGTGGTTTAGACGTCCGTGGTTACGCCTGCGGTGTTCAGCCACGCGTTGTACTGACTGCGTGGTTTAGGCTGTTTCCCATCCAGAAAAATCCTGCCACCCACTGTTCCCTCACTTGTCCTGATAAAAACACTACCCCGCTTGTGTGGCTGGGCCTAGTGACCGCAACAGGAACAGATCACACAAGGGTCAATGGACGTCCCACAGTGGAACTCCCATTGACCTTGGTTTGATCCATTCCTGTCCCGGGCACTAGGCAGAGCCACACAAGTGGGGCAGTGTTTTTATCGGGACAAGTGGGAAAGTGGTGTGTGATAGGAATCTTGTTGGAGGGTCTACAGAGAGCATTGGGAGGAATTACTGAATATGGATTGGACAATACATTTTCTGTTTACTTTCCCAATGTCTTATTGGAAATGGAGTTTAATGTTTAATGAATACAACGTTTTAATGGCTGCTGGTTAAAATAAAGTGAAAAAATATCAGCCTAATTCTCGCCTCAGTGTCCTTATTAGAATTGAAACTTTCTGTTACGATAGCTAGGAAATGTTTCATTTTCAACCAGTCTGCCTCTGGGGTCTGGGCTCCTAAATCTCCCTCCCACCTCTCCCAAAGCTCCATCAGGGGGGTAACAACGTCTGCTATGAGAGCCTGCTTGAACCGCATAACCGCCCTATGAGACCCTGTGAAGATGCAAATAAGATGACAGCTCTAATGCGTAGGGGGCTCAGTCATGCCAGCCCCATAATGGCTTTTAATTGTTGCTACTACCCTATGCAACAAGAAATGACCCCCCCCCCCCAGGGAATCCAAACTCTGTCTGCAGGTCAACAGACATGAGCAGCTCACCTGCATGAAAGAAGTCACCCACTCACGAAATGCCAGCAGCTGCCCATTCGGAGAGCCCCCGCCTCTTGCCACCACATGGCACCAACACCAGTCATTGTAAAGGTAAGTCAGGAAAGTAGAGAAACTGTGTATGCGGTTTTTGCAAACACTACAGCAAATAATGTCGCATAACAATTAGCTTCTGAGGTCCCTCCAAGAGAAGCCGTTGGGAACTCAAAAGCAATTGAAATAAGTCACGGGACGCGAGCACAAACGGGCTCAATTCTCCCCCAGGAGACCCCCAACCAAATGCCTCCTGGGTGAACCACTGCATTTGCACCACCAGATAATAAGATTAAAAATCTGGTGCTGCCAAACAACCCTCCATTACCAGGTATTGTAATTTAGCCATCACTACTCAATGTCTGCTAGACCGCCATACAAAATCAGCAGCAATTCACGGTACTGGAACACACTCCGAGGGACAAGTAGCGTCAGTACCGAAAATAAGTAAATCAGTCAGGGAAGGGCCACCATCTTACCAATAGCAAGATATCAGGCCACCAATGTCGGCAACTACTTCCAAAATTCCACGCTGGGTCGCAGAGCATGGACAGCAGCTCCCACGTTACCATCCAAGAGATCCCTTGGGTCATGGTAGATTTTACCCCCAAATACTACAAGCAAGTAGCCTCCCATATCAATCCCCCCAGGTCAAGGGGTGTTCCCACACAGATAGGGAACAGGCTAGACTTCTGCCAATAATTATTTAATATTGCCAATTTGCGCTTAAGCCCAACTATAGGAAACTAGACACTGTTGTAGTATCCCCCACTTTTTACCTGGTATCTGGTGCAACTTTGACTGAAAGAATACTGGGTTCCTGCTAACCAGGTCCCCAGTACCAGTGCTCTTTCCCTAAACTGTACCATTGTTCCACAATAGGTACCCCTTTAACATCCCTGTAAGTCCCTAGTAAGTGGTACCTCTGGTACCTAGGGCCTTGGAATGAAAGAGGGTCCCTAAGTGCTACAGCACGAATTGTGCCACCCTAAGGGGCCTTTTACTAAGCTCATGCAAACTGCCATTGCAGCCTGCATGTCTTGGTGCAGAGAAAAACAAAGAGTCGATACCCCATGTGTGGGCATATCTGCGTGAGTGGATGTGTCCCTATGATATCTAAGCAGAACCTTCAATATTACAAGTGCACAGGGAAGCCATGAAGAGTACATGGGCTGGACACTCATGATTACGAGTACCCCAACTACATGATGGCTTCACTGTACCCCAAGGTGTTTGGTACCAAACACCTCATCTTGATAAACTCACACTGATGCCAGTGGCGGATTTATTAAGCAATGCACCCAGAGAACACCTTAGAGATGCTGCCTGAAAACCTACTGACTACGAGTGTGTTGACTGACTGGTCTCAATCAACCAGCCACCATAGACAGGTTTCTGACCTCCTGAGGTGAGATTCTTCGCTCTCGGAGGCCAGGAACAAAACCTGCTCTGAGCAGAGGTGTTCACACATCCACCACGCAGGATGTGTATTCCAAGGTGGGAAGCTTCAAAGGCCCTGCTGCCTTTGTTATGTGACCTTGGCCTCTCCAGATAGTGGAGATGCCCACCCCCTGTCCAGCTCCCACTTTTGGCGGCAAGACAGGCAGAAGAATTAGTAAGATTAGGAGGTCTGCCAACATTCAGCCAGCACCACCCCTAGGGCAGGCCAGTTGATGTGGACCCCACTTTTTAGATACCTCCATGTTGTTTTGGACAGCTTTAGCCTTCTAGGGTCAGGGTCATTTCCACTTCCCACATGAAGTGTTCATATAGATGGTGTTGTTACCCTAAAAGTAGGTAGCCCATTGGCTACTACCTGTCACTCCCCTTAAACATACCTAAATTGAGAATTTAGGTGGCACCCAAGAACTCAGATTCGACCGATCAAGAGAAGAAGGACAAAGAAGAGTCACTGCCTGGTGCAAACTGCAGCAGAACTTTGGACTTTAGGCACAAAACACTGCCCGTCCTCAGTACTCTCCCGACAATCACAACAGAGTGACTCGTCCAGCGAGTTGGAGAACTACTAAAGCCTTGGGTAGCCTGTCAGCACTTCTAAAATCACTTCGAGTAGAGGAGCTACTCCCCTGCAGGCCGCAGGCACCGGCCAAGCAGAGTCCAGTCCACCACCTTGCAGCTCCCTGGCTCGACCGATGCCGCAGATGACCAAGAGAAGGTACTAGTGCTCTGGAAGGTCAGATCTGTCTCTCCACCAAGTGTAAAGACACCAGGACTAACCGGAGCCATGCAGCAGCAACCACTGGGGTGCCAGATGCCCGGCACCAAACACCAACAGTGAGAGTCCAGTCTGGATTTGGCACTGCACCAGGACCAAGCAGCCATTTTGGGATGTCAGCATCACTGAGACCCACTTCATGAGTGGCCCAGCTGCCTTGATTTTGACCCTGCCAGCTGTTTGTCCCTTACCGTGAGGAGCATCTTTGCGCACCCAGCCCAGCCGACCTAACCACCCTGCACCCGAGCCGCACCATAAGGGTTCCAACGAACATGCTGTGCCCCCTTGCTCCAAAACCCCTGGTGAGCCAAGCCCCTCTCCCCAAGTCCTCTGTGCAGCCTGTTTTTGGGTGGCCCCCTTCTGCATAGTGCCAGCTACGAACTTCACCAGCAGCCTGCTCCCGGTAGAACCCGTGCAGTTCCTGAAGAACTGTTGGTAGTACTTTCAGTGGCGGCTGGCAAAGGGAGTGCTGCGGGGTGGTGAGGCGGGGCGGGGGAGGGGCTGGGTTGGGGGTAGTGGAGTCGGACATACGACGGGCAGGAGTAAAGTAAGTAAATAAAACTATTTACCTTGCACTCGCTGCATCGCCAACTAGCTTCCTACACCAACACTTCCCCAAATCTATTCAGCAATCCTACAGCCACAGCCGGGTCCTTATACACATCTTTTAAGAACAATGGCATATTATCAGTGATTAATCTGGACCTCGTACTACAGTCCAAGGACTCAACCGTGAGCGCGAAAAGCAACAGGGACAGTGGGCACCGCTGTCTGGTCCCCCCGCTCTACCACGTAGCTTCCAAAATCATTCTGTCAGTCTTCACTCGGGCTGTGGGGCTCAAGTATAGCAGCCTAGTCCAGCTCACAAAGCCCGGGCCCCAACCCCTCCTTCTCCATCACATGATAAAGAAAACCCAAGTCCAGACTACCAAAGGCCTTCTCGATATCTATCGCCATGACCACTGCCGCCCACTTATCAGAGGTGGCATCTGCCATCAGTGCCAAAAGTCTCCAGATAGTTAGCATGGTGTTGCGCCCCAGGATAAATCCTGCCTGAACCATATGTATCAACCGAGTCATGTAGGGCAGCAGTCATGTGGCTAGAACTCAACTCAGAATATTATAATCAACATTATGTATCAATAATGGCCTTTAAGCCCTCACATCATCAATCAATCAATCAGAATTTGACCAGCACGGCTGCATCACCCATGAGGGTCTCGAGGCGCTGGGAGATCATGCTGCCTCTTCTCCTATTGGTTGAACATCCCGGTCTTGAGGTCCTTCCTGAACTGGTGGAGCAATGGTGAGGCTTTGAGGTGTAGGGGGAGGTTGTTCCATGCCTTAGCCAGCAGGTGGGAGAAGGAGTGACTTCCGCTTTTTGTACGGTGGATTTGTCAGGTGGCTGCTAGGGAGAGGGATCCCAAGCGGAGTATCCTAGAAGGTTGGTGGAAATTCATTCTATTGTTGAGGTAAGCCGGGCCTTCATTGTGCTGTGCCTTGTAAGCGTGAGTGAGCAGCTTGAATTGGCATCTCTTCGCGAATGGTAGCCAGTGGAGTTTCCTGAGGTGAGGGTGATGTGCATCCATCTGGGGAAGACAAGGATGAGTCTGGCTGCTGTGTTCTGGATAGTCTGGAATTTTGTCATGAGTTTGGCGGTGATTCCTACGTAAAGGGAGTTGCAATAGTCTAGTCTGCTGGTGACGAGAGCTTGGGTGACTGTTTGCCTGGTGTTGGTTGGGAGCCATCTGAAGACCTTCCTGAGCATTTGGAGGGTGAGAAAGCAAGCAAAAGAGATGGCACTGACCTGCTTCTTCATGGATAGCCGGCTGTAGTAATGTGTCTTTAATAGAATTATAGAGTTTAGAGTGTTATGAAGATTCTGTACTATGTATGAGGTAAAAGAGAATGTTATCGGTCAGACGCAGTGAGGCAGTGGACGTGGTCACACCTCAACACCTGTGCTGTCCGAAGTTGCCTTTATTAAATTACAAGAAACTACACCATATCCGTATTGGTCCTTCATTACATATTTGGCGACGAGTTAAGGCAACCTCGAGGACCCACGCTGATCCTCCTTTGCTTCAAAACGGTTGCAGTGGATCACAGTCAGCCACGGTGTTTGAAGTCTACGGCAGTTGGATTTCACTAAGACGATTACCGGACGAGCTTGGAAACCCCTGCTTATGCTCACGGGTAAGCAGACGGAATTGGGACATACAGATTTTTCTAGTATTTTTCTGTATTGATCTTGACTCTGCGAACATTTTACAGTTAACCGCCTGCACGCGCACTGTTTACCTTCAAATTCAGCATTGCTGGGGCTCGAGCGGCATTCTGCATTCCTCATTCTCTCTTCTAGTTCTGCTCATCGCGTCGTCAGGGTACGTTCTACGTGATTTGCCGTGTCAACGTCACCACGCTGGTCATGACCCTAACGTGACGCCATTTTGGAAATCCGATCTGCGAGTCGATTTCACTGTTTACAAAAGACGGAACTTCACCGAAGAGAGAGCAATTATTTTACATTTACCACGAGTGCACCGGTAGTCTCTTTAACAAAAAAATAATACCAGACAGTAAGTACATTACGTATATTTACTTATTCTTCCTTGTACATTACATTTCGGGAGTATCACTACATAATGACCACTCCAACAGCATCTTCTCAAGGAGAGACAACCCCACGGGGTGATTCTGCATTTCATCTAAATACCCCAAAAGAATTTTTGTCATCTCCTGGAGAACCTATTATTCAATGGAACGAGTGGAAAGTCTATTTTTTGAACTATATTGCCAATCTTGAAGATTGTAGTGGAGCTTATTCTCCTGAAAGGAAGAAAAGGATCTTAATGTACTGTCTGGGTCCCGAAGGTCTTTGTGTATTTGGGCAATTGCAACAAAAAGATAGACCTGGTGACATAGACATATTTAAAGCTGCCTTATTGGATCTTGATGAACACTTTTCACCCACTGTGTGTGTTGGAGTTATGCGCCACGCATTTTTTCAAAGGAAACAAGAAAAACATGAATCCATTGAGGATTATGTATCAGCCTTAAGAAATCTTTCCATATCGTGTAGATTTGGTAATCTTCATGATGAACTTATAAGAGATCAAATTGTAATGTATGCAAAAAATAAGGCTATACAAGATAGATTGTGGGTGGAGGGTGAATCCAACTTGAAAGATATTATTACTATTGTCAAAAAAGCGGAGTTATCAGAGCGTTGTGCTAAAGTTACGTTGGCATCCGAAAAAAAGAATGTAGTGACTCCATTAACAAAATCTCAGAAAGTCAGGGAAAATACTCTCAAACATACAAAAAAAGGTTTGATAAAAATGACGTTAAGAAAAGTGATAGTTCTATAAAAAACAAGCAGTATAATTATTCATGCTACCGTTGTGGCAGCACTTCACACTCTGCTCAATATTACAAATGCCCAGCACGATCTGCGAAATGCTTAGAGTGTGGGTTAATTGGACATTTTGCCAAAGCATGCAGACGCAAAATGTATAAGAAAAAGAGTAAAGTGGCTTGTGTGAGAGAGAGTGATATTGAGGAATCTTCCTCGGATGATGGTGATGATGACATCAAAGTTAAATGTGACACTAAGAAGAAAGTTGTCCTGAAAATTTCTGGTGAGGGCGACAGTAAACCTTTATGTTGGGTTTCTTTTGGTGGTGTATCATTGCAGGTGGCGGCAGATTCTGGCTCGCCTTACACTATCATTGCCGAAAATGTGTGGTTACACCATTTTTGTTCCACCATTGGAAATCATTTAGATGCACCTGACATCAACCCTGAAAGCTATACTGGTGAGAAAATAGATATTATTGGGTTTAGACAGCTTATCTTCAGGTTCAAAGGCAGGACTGCTTTGTGTAAACTGTACGTAGCCAAAGATGGACCATCCGTCCTTGGATGGAAAGATCAACGCAAATTGAACATTATTTTAAATCCTAATAGTCCTGAACAGGTATTAGTAGCATGTGAATCTGAGGACACTAAAAAATGGGTGTTGGAAGAATTTCCTAATGTATTCAATGGAAAAGTTGGAAAATTGAAAGGATTTTCTCATTCCATCAGGTTGAAACAAAATGCTATCCCCAAGATTCATAAAACACGAAATATTCCATTTATTGTGAGGGATGAAGTGAAACAAGAACTGGATAAATTATTAGATACACACATTATTGAACCAATAGAATCATCTGAATGGATATCTCCGTTGGTCGTCGCGAGACGTGCCAACGGCAAAGTCCGCTTGTGTGTTGATTTAAGAGGATTGAACAACAACATTATTGTTGATCAATTCCCATTACCTCGCATTGACGAAATGTTATCTTTAACCAGGGATGCAAAGTGGTTTTCCACGTTAGACTTGTCCTCTGCTTACCATCAAATTATGCTAGATGCTGATTGTAAACACTTGACTGCTTTTTGTACACCGTTTGGATGTTTCCAGTTCCGCCGAATGCCCTTTGGATTGGCATCGGCGGCGGCTGTGTTTCAAAGACTCATGACACAGTTATTTGGAGACATCCAAGACGTTGTATTTTTTCAAGATGACATATTAATCATGGGTAAGTCAAAAAAACACCATGATGACATCTTAAGGAAAGTTTTGCAAGTGCTTGATAAAAAAGGTTTAACTGGTGAAATCACCAAATGCAAGTTTGCGGAATCTAATGTAACTTACCTTGGACATGTAATTTGTCGTGATGGCATTAAACCTAAAGATAAACTTATTGAAGCTATAGTCAAAGCTCCTCCACCACAAAACAAAGATGAACTTCGTTCATTTTTAGGTTTAGCGGAATACTATTCCAAATTTGTGGAGAAGTTTTCAGACAAAACTCACGAAATGCGTTCCTTAATAAAAAACAAAAGCAAATTTCATTGGTCAGACAAATGTCAATCTTCCTTTTTAGATATTAAATCAGCTATCGTTAAAGCTCCCACATTAAAAGGATTTAATCCTTCTGCTACTACCTTTATAACTACCGATGCTAGTGGGAAAGGTTTAGGGGCGGTCCTCACTCAAAACAACGAAAGTGGGAACGAAGATGTTATAGCTTTTGCTTCAAGGTCATTATCTCCCACCGAAGAGAGGTATTCAGTTATAGAAAGGGAGACTTTAGCATGTGTGTGGGCTCTCGAGCACTTCAGAAAATTTATTTGGGGAAGAGAATTTACAGTGAGAACGGATCATAAACCGTTGACAAAAGTGTTAACCACTGACGGACTATCAAGAGCTTCCGCTAGGATAGCCAGACTTTCCATGCGATTGCAAGATTTTATCTACAAGGTACAATATGTTCCTGGTAGAATGAATGTCACTGCTGATTTTTTAAGCAGAATGTCCTTACCTCTTACAGAGGTTGACACCAGTCCTTGGAATGACGTGTGCGTGGCTGGCATTTTTGTAAGTGAAAATTGTCAAGGTATACAAGAAGAAGAATGGATGAATGCACAATCTAATGACGCCATTTTAGATAAAGTAATACACAGTGTTGAAAATGGTTGGGAAAGATGTATAAAATCTGACCTTATTGGTGAACTTAAAGCATTTTGGGAAGTAAGAAATGAGTTAGGTATTGAGGGAGTGTTTTTAGTTAGAGGAGGAAAAATTATTCCACCATCAGTATTAAGAAATAAGATAATTTCACTATGTCATGAAGGCCATCCTGGTATTGCACGAACTAAACGCAATATTAAATCCTTGTATTGGTGGCCTAAAATTGACATTGAAACAGAACGTTTTGTTAGATCTTGTATGGAATGTGTGTCAGCAGACAAGTCTCAGAAAACCTTAAATCCTCCATTAAGTTCCTTAGTTTGTCCCGATTTACCGTGGGAAGATGTAGCTCTAGATATAATGGGGCCAGTGTTATGGACTGATGGTTCTCAAAAATATATTATTGTTTTAATGGATTTATTTTCGAAATGGCTTGAAGTTGAAGTCGTTACAAAAATTGACACTCGCTCTGTTATCAAATTCCTTGAGAATATTTTTCTGAGAGAAGGCTTCCCTAAATCCTTACTTACTGATAATGGTGTTCAGTTTAAATCCTTAGAAATGAAAAACTTCATGGAATATGCTGGTATTAATCAAAAATTCACAGCACTTTATCATCCAAGAGGAAATGCTGTTGTGGAAAGGATTAACAGAGTTATTAAAGGTACTTTGCAGTTAGCTATGCAAAACAAAAGGGATTTAGAGATTGAATTAAAGAAAATGGTGTGGAGCTACAGAGTTACCATTCATGACTCAATTGGTAATAGTCCTTTCGGTATCATGAGAGGTAGAGTTCCACATTCAAAAGTTAATCCAGGTTGGATGAACAAAGGAAGCAAAATTGAATGGGATGTTAGTGACATAAAGGAATGCATGGCAAAGTCTCAACAGAAGAACAAAGTGTACTTTGACAGAAAGTATGGTGTCAGGAATGTTAATATTCGTATAGGACAATGGGTAAGAGTGAAATCCAGTACGAAAATCGTAAAAGGAAAAAACAAATTTAGCGAACCAAAGAAAATTGTCAAAGTGCATAGAAATACAGTGCAGCTAGAAGATGGAGCTATTTATCATATGAGCAAATTAGCTGTTGTTAAAGAAGGTAGTGCTGGTAAAGAAACTCAAGGCACTAAGGTTGATTCCGAGGGGGACAGATATTGGTGGATTACCGTTAATCATACTAACAATGGAAATGTACCTCCCATCACTGACATTAGGTCTGATCATAGCTCAGACCTGTGCAATGGTAATGAAGTACCCAGTTACCCTGCTAATCAAAGTTCTTCTACTAGCTCTGACAGAGTTAGCAGCTTTGGCAGAAACATTGTTAAACCCAGGAAACTGGAAGACTATGTTTGTGTTACCTATATTTGATTTATGTATTGTTTTTTCTCAATTTTAATTTTAATTTTAATTTTTATTTGGTATTATTAGGGAAGATAGGGGTATGTTTGCAATAAAAAAGAGGGATGTGTAGTAATGTGTCTTTAATAGAATTATAGAGTTTAGAGTGTTATGAAGATTCTGTACTATGTATGAGGTAAAAGAGAATGTTATCGGTCAGACGCAGTGAGGCAGTGGACGTGGTCACACCTCAACACCTGTGCTGTCCGAAGTTGCCTTTATTAAATTACAAGAAACTACACCATATCCGTATTGGTCCTTCATTACACCGGCTGTCGAGGATGATGCCGAAGTTGCAGGTTTGTTCGGGTGGTTTGGGGGTTGGGTCCAGCTCATGTGGCCACCATTCGTTGTTCCTGAGGGTATCCTTGCCTTTCCCGAAGATTAGTACTTCTGTCTTGTGAGTGCTGAGTTTGAGGAAGTTGTTCAACCAGGCGGCCACAGCTTTCATGCATCTTTAGAACTTGTCCTTGGTGGTCGTTGGGTCGTTGGACAGGGAGAGGATGAGTTGGGTGTCGGTGTAGGAGATGATGTTGAGTCCGTGGCTCTTGACGATGTTGGCTAGGGGTGTCATGTATACGTTTAAGGGGGTTTGGCTGAGGGATGAGCCTTGATGTACACCATAGCTGGTGTTTTGAAGGAGTAAGGAGGAAGGCTGACCTGTGTTCTTCCTGTGAGTAGGATGTGATCCACTGCTCCTTGGATTCCGATCCGGTGGAGCCTGTTGATTAGTGTGTGGAAGTATACTGTGTTGAAAACTGCTGAAAGGTCAAGGAGGATGAGGGCTGCTGTTTCTCCAATGTGTAGCAGCATTCTGATGTCGTCAGTGGCTGCGACTAGGGCGTCTCAGTGGTGTGGTTTGCTCTGAAGCCAGACTGGGAGGGGTCTAGAAGGTTGTGGTTCTCCAGATGTCTAGTGAGCTGGATGTTGATGGCTTTCTTGATCAGCTTGGCTGGGAAAGGGAGCAGGGAGATGGGTTGGTAGTTCTTAGGTTCTCCTGGGTCTGCAGATGGCTTCTTCAGCAGCCCACGCCCTGAGCTCTAAATTACCCCGACCCACCCCAGCCCACAAAACTACTCTCTAACCCCCACCCTTAAAACAAAGCCCAGAAAACAACCCCTGAACCACCCCCAGCCGAGAAAACTACCCCTGCCCTAAAACCGTGACCCCATATTTAAAAAACATCCCAGCCCCCGCCCTGAGCCCTAAAGTACCCCCGACCAACCCCAGCCCAGAAAACTACCCCGACCCACACCCAGCCCACAAAACTACCCCTGACCCTCCCAGCCCCCTACCCTAAAAACAAAGCCTAGAAAACTACCCCTGGCCCACCCCCAGCCCACAAAACTACCCGACCCATCCCCCAGCCCACAAAACTACCACGACCTCCCAGCTCCCCGCCCTGAAAACCAAGTCCTGAATACTACCCCAGAACCACCACCCCAGCCCACAAAACTACCCTGACCTACCCCCAGACCCTAAAACTACCCACGACCCACCCCAAACCCACAAAACTACCCACGACCCCCAGCCCACACCCTAAAACAAAGCGTACTCACCAGCTCACTTACAACCCTCCGCCCAGATCTCCTACGGCCCAGCTCACTTACGACCCGCAGACTAGAGAGCTAACTACCACAGACGTCTGAACCATGCATATGCGTGGTAAAAGCATATGCGTGGTTTAGACGTCCGTGGTTACGCCTGCGGTGTTCAGCCACGCGTTGTACTGACTGCGTGGTTTAGGCTGTTTCCCATCCAGAAAAATCCTGCCACCCACTGTTCCCTCACTTGTCCCGATAAAAACACTACCCCGCTTGTGTGGCTGGGCCTAGTGACCGCAACAGGAACAGATCACACAAGGGTCAATGGACGTCCCACAGTGGAACTCCCATTGACCTTGGTTTGATCCATTCCTGTCCCGGGCACTAGGCAGAGCCACACAAGTGGGGCAGTGTTTTTATCGGGACAAGTGGGAAAGTGGTGTGTGATAGGAATCTTGTTGGAGGGTCTACAGAGAGCATTGGGAGGAATTACTGAATATGGATTGGACAATACATTTTCTGTTTACTTTCCCAATGTCTTATTGGAAATGGAGTTTAATGTTTAATGAATACAACGTTTTAATGGCTGCTGGTTAAAATAAAGTGAAAAAATATCAGCCTAATTCTCGCCTAAGTGTCCTTATTAGAATTGAAACTTTCTGTTACGATAGCTAGGAAATGTTTCATTTTCAACCAGTCTGCCTCTGGGGTCTGGGCTCCTAAATCTCCCTCCCACCTCTCCCAAAGCTCCATCAGGGGGTAACAACGTCTGCTATGAGAGCCTGCTTGAACCGCATAACCGCCCTATGAGACCCTGTGAAGATGCAAATAAGATGACAGCTCTAATGCGTAGGGGGCTCAGTCATGCCAGCCCCATAATGGCTTTTAATTGTTGCTACTACCCTATGCAACAAGAAATGACCCCCCAGGGAATCCAAACTCTGTCTGCAGGTCAACAGACATGAGCAGCTCACCTGCATGAAAGAAGTCACCCACTCACGAAATGCCAGCAGCTGCCCATTCGGAGAGCCCCGCCTCTTGCCACCACATGGCACCAACACCAGTCATTGTAAAGGTAAGTCAGGAAAGTAGAGAAACTGTGTATGCGGTTTTTGCAAACACTACAGCAAATAATGTCGCATAACAATTAGCTTCTGAGGTCCCTCCAAGAGAAGCCGTTGGGAACTCAAAAGCAATTGAAATAAGTCACGGGACGCGAGCACAAACGGGCTCAATTCTCCCCCAGGAGACCCCCAACCAAATGCCTCCTGGGTGAACCACTGCATTTGCACCACCAGATAATAAGATTAAAAATCTGGTGCTGCCAAACAACCCTCCATTACCAGGTATTGTAATTTAGCCATCACTACTCAATGTCTGCTAGACCGCCATACAAAATCATCAGCAATTCACGGTACTGGAACACACTCCGAGGGACAAGTAGCGTCAGTACCGAAAATAAGTAAATCAGTCAGGGAAGGGCCACCATCTTACCAATAGCAAGATATCAGGCCACCAATGTCGGCAACTACTTCCAAAATTCCACGCTGGGTCGCAGAGCATGGACAGCAGCTCCCACGTTACCATCCAAGAGATCCCTTGGGTCATGGTAGATTTTTACCCCCAAATACTACAAGCAAGTAGCCTCCCATATCAATCCCCCCAGGTCAAGGGGTGTTCCCACACAGATAGGGAACAGGCTAGACTTCTGCCAATAATTATTTAATATTGCCAATTTGCGCTTAAGCCCAACTATAGGAAACTAGACACTGTTGTAGTATCCCCCACTTTTTACCTGGTATCTGGTGCAACTTTGACTGAAAGAATACTGGGTTCCTGCTAACCAGGTCCCCAGTACCAGTGCTCTTTCCCTAAACTGTACCATTGTTCCACAATAGGTACCCCTTTAACATCCCTGTAAGTCCCTAGTAAGTGGTACCTCTGGTACCTAGGGCCTTGGAATGAAAGAGGGTCCCTAAGTGCTACAGCACGAATTGTGCCACCCTAAGGGGCCTTTTACTAAGCTCATGCAAACTGCCATTGCAGCCTGCATGTCTTGGTGCAGAGAAAAACAAAGAGTCGATACCCCATGTGTGGGCATATCTGCGTGAGTGGATGTGTCCCTATGATATCTAAGCAGAACCTTCAATATTACAAGTGCACAGGGAAGCCATGAAGAGTACATGGGCTGGACACTCATGATTACGAGTACCCCAACTACATGATGGCTTCACTGTACCCCAAGGTGTTTGGTACCAAACACCTCATCTTGATAAACTCACACTGATGCCAGTGGCGGATTTATTAAGCAATGCACCCAGAGAACACCTTAGAGATGCTGCCTGAAAACCTACTGACTACGAGTGTGTTGACTGACTGGTCTCAATCAACCAGCCACCATAGACAGGTTTCTGACCTCCTGAGGTGAGATTCTTCGCTCTCGGAGGCCAGGAACAAAACCTGCTCTGAGCAGAGGTGTTCACACATCCACCACGCAGGATGTGTATTCCAAGGTGGGAAGCTTCAAAGGCCCTGCTGCCTTTGTTATGTGACCTTGGCCTCTCCAGATAGTGGAGATGCCCACCCCCTGTCCAGCTCCCACTTTTGGCGGCAAGACAGGCAGAAGAATTAGTAAGATTAGGAGGTCTGCCAACATTCAGCCAGCACCACCCCTAGGGCAGGCCAGTTGATGTGGACCCCACTTTTTAGATACCTCCATGTTGTTTTGGACAGCTTTAGCCTTCTAGGGTCAGGGTCATTTCCACTTCCCACATGAAGTGTTCATATAGATGGTGTTGTTACCCTAAAAGTAGGTAGCCCATTGGCTACTACCTGTCACTCCCCTTAAACATACCTAAATTGAGAATTTAGGTGGCACCCAAGAACTCAGATTCGACCGATCAAGAGAAGAAGGACAAAGAAGAGTCACTGCCTGGTGCAAACTGCAGCAGAACTTTGGACTTTAGGCACAAAACACTGCCCGTCCTCAGTACTCTCCCGACAATCACAACAGAGTGACTCGTCCAGCGAGTTGGAGAACTACTAAAGCCTTGGGTAGCCTGTCAGCACTTCTAAAATCACTTCGAGTAGAGGAGCTACTCCCCTGCAGGCCGCAGGCACCGGCAAGCAGAGTCCAGTCCACCACCTTGCAGCTCCCTGGCTCGACCGATGCCGCAGATGACCAAGAGAAGGTACTAGTGCTCTGGAAGGTCAGATCTGTCTCTCCACCAAGTGTAAAGACACCAGGACTAACCGGAGCCATGCAGCAGCAACCACTGGGGTGCCAGATGCCCGGCACCAAACACCAACAGTGAGAGTCCAGTCTGGATTTGGCACTGCACCAGGACCAAGCAGCCATTTTGGGATGTCAGCATCACTGAGACCCACTTCATGAGTGGCCCAGCTGCCTTGATTTTGACCCTGCCAGCTGTTTGTCCCTTACCGTGAGGAGCATCTTTGCGCACCCAGCCCAGCCGACCTAACCACCCTGCACCCGAGCCGCACCATAAGGGTTCCAACGAACATGCTGTGCCCCCTTGCTCCAAAACCCCTGGTGAGCCAAGCCCCTCTCCCCAAGTCCTCTGTGCAGCCTGTTTTTGGGTGGCCCCCCTTCTGCATAGTGCCAGCTACGAACTTCACCAGCAGCCTGCTCCCGGTAGAACCCGTGCAGTTCCTGAAGAACTGTTGGTAGTACTTTCAGTGGCGGCTGGCAAAGGGAGTGCTGCGGGGTGGTGAGGCGGGGGAGGGGCTGGGTTGGGGGTAGTGGAGTCGGACATACGACGGGCAGGAGTAAAGTAAGTAAATAAAACTATTTACCTTGCACTCGCTGCATCGCCAACTAGCTTCCTACACCAACACTTCCCCAAATCTATTCAGCAATCCTACAGCCACAGCCGGGTCCTTATACACATCTTTTAAGAACAATGGCATATTATCAGTGATTAATCTGGACCTCGTACTACAGTCCAAGGACTCAACCGTGAGCGCGAAAAGCAACAGGGACAGTGGGCACCGCTGTCTGGTCCCCCCGCTCTACCACGTAGCTTCCAAAATCATTCTGTCAGTCTTCACTCGGGCTGTGGGGCTCAAGTATAGCAGCCTAGTCCAGCTCACAAAGCCCGGGCCCCAACCCCTCCTTCTCCATCACATGATAAAGAAAACCCAAGTCCAGACTACCAAAGGCCTTCTCGATATCTATCGCCATGACCACTGCCGCCCACTTATCAGAGGTGGCATCTGCCATCAGTGCCAAAAGTCTCCAGACAGTTAGCATGGTGTTGCGCCCCAGGATAAATCCTGCCTGAACCATATGTATCAACCGAGTCATGTAGGGCAGCAGTCATGTGGCTAGAACTCAACTCAGAATATTATAATCAACATTATGTATCAATAATGGCCTTTAAGCCCTCACATCATCAATCAATCAATCAGAATTTGACCAGCACGGCTGCATCACCCATGAGGGTCTCGAGGCGCTGGGAGATCATGCTGCCTCTTCTCCTATTGGTTGAACATCCCGGTCTTGAGGTCCTTCCTGAACTGGTGGAGCAATGGTGAGGCTTTGAGGTGTAGGGGAGGTTGTTCCATGCCTTAGCCAGCAGGTGGGAGAAGGAGTGACTTCCGCTTTTTGTACGGTGGATTTGTCAGGTGGCTGCTAGGGAGAGGGATCCCAAGCGGAGTATCCTAGAAGGTTGGTGGAAATTCATTCTATTGTTGAGGTAAGCCGGGCCTTCATTGTGCTGTGCCTTGTAAGCGTGAGTGAGCAGCTTGAATTGGCATCTCTTCGCGAATGGTAGCCAGTGGAGTTTCCTGAGGTGAGGGGTGATGTGCATCCATCTGGGGAAGACAAGGATGAGTCTGGCTGCTGTGTTCTGGATAGTCTGGAATTTTGTCATGAGTTTGGCGGTGATTCCTACGTAAAGGGAGTTGCAATAGTCTAGTCTGCTGGTGACGAGAGCTTGGGTGACTGTTTGCCTGGTGTTGGTTGGGAGCCATCTGAAGACCTTCCTGAGCATTTGGAGGGTGAGAAAGCAAGCAAAAGAGATGGCACTGACCTGCTTCTTCATGGATAGCCGGCTGTAGTAATGTGTCTTTAATAGAATTATAGAGTTTAGAGTGTTATGAAGATTCTGTACTATGTATGAGGTAAAAGAGAATGTTATCGGTCAGACGCAGTGAGGCAGTGGACGTGGTCACACCTCAACACCTGTGCTGTCCGAAGTTGCCTTTATTAAATTACAAGAAACTACACCATATCCGTATTGGTCCTTCATTACATATTTGGCGACGAGTTAAGGCAACCTCGAGGGACCCACGCTGATCCTCCTTTGCTTCAAAACGGTTGCAGTGGATCACAGTCAGCCACGGTGTTTGAAGTCTACGGCAGTTGGATTTCACTAAGACGATTACCGGACGAGCTTGGAAACCCCTGCTTATGCTCACGGGTAAGCAGACGGAATTGGGACATACAGATTTTTCTAGTATTTTTCTGTATTGATCTTGACTCTGCGAACATTTTACAGTTAACCGCCTGCACGCGCACTGTTTACCTTCAAATTCAGCATTGCTGGGGCTCGAGCGGCATTCTGCATTCCTCATTCTCTCTTCTAGTTCTGCTCATCGCGTCGTCAGGGTACGTTCTACGTGATTTGCCGTGTCAACGTCACCACGCTGGTCATGACCCTAACGTGACGCCATTTTGGAAATCCGATCTGCGAGTCGATTTCACTGTTTACAAAAGACGGAACTTCACCGAAGAGAGAGCAATTATTTTACATTTACCACGAGTGCACCGGTAGTCTCTTTAACAAAAAAATAATACCAGACAGTAAGTACATTACGTATATTTACTTATTCTTCCTTGTACATTACATTTCGGGAGTATCACTACATAATGACCACTCCAACAGCATCTTCTCAAGGAGAGACAACCCCACGGGGTGATTCTGCATTTCATCTAAATACCCCAAAAGAATTTTTGTCATCTCCTGGAGAACCTATTATTCAATGGAGCGAGTGGAAAGTCTATTTTTTGAACTATATTGCCAATCTTGAAGATTGTAGTGGAGCTTATTCTCCTGAAAGGAAGAAAAGGATCTTAATGTACTGTCTGGGTCCCGAAGGTCTTCGTGTATTTGGGCAATTGCAACAAAAAGATAGACCTGGTGACATAGACATATTTAAAGCTGCCTTATTGGATCTTGATGAACACTTTTCACCCACTGTGTGTGTTGGAGTTATGCGCCACGCATTTTTTCAAAGGAAACAAGAAAAACATGAATCCATTGAGGATTATGTATCAGCCTTAAGAAATCTTTCCATATCGTGTAGATTTGGTAATCTTCATGATGAACTTATAAGAGATCAAATTGTAATGTATGCAAAAAATAAGGCTATACAAGATAGATTGTGGGTGGAGGGTGAATCCAACTTGAAAGATATTATTACTATTGTCAAAAAGCGGAGTTATCAGAGCGTTGTGCTAAAGTTACGTTGGCATCCGAAAAAAAGAATGTAGTGACTCCATTAACAAAATCTCAGAAAGTCAGGGAAAATACTCTCAAACATACAAAAAAAGGTTTGATAAAAATGACGTTAAGAAAAGTGATAGTTCTATAAAAAACAAGCAGTATAATTATTCATGCTACCGTTGTGGCAGCACTTCACACTCTGCTCAATATTACAAATGCCCAGCACGATCTGCGAAATGCTTAGAGTGTGGGTTAATTGGACATTTTGCCAAAGCATGCAGACGCAAAATGTATAAGAAAAAGAGTAAAGTGGCTTGTGTGAGAGAGAGTGATATTGAGGAATCTTCCTCGGATGATGGTGATGATGACATCAAAGTTAAATGTGACACTAAGAAGAAAGTTGTCCTGAAAATTTCTGGTGAGGGCGACAGTAAACCTTTATGTTGGGTTTCTTTTGGTGGTGTATCATTGCAGGTGGCGGCAGATTCTGGCTCGCCTTACACTATCATTGCCGAAAATGTGTGGTTACACCATTTTTGTTCCACCATTGGAAATCATTTAGATGCACCTGACATCAACCCTGAAAGCTATACTGGTGAGAAAATAGATATTATTGGGTTTAGACAGCTTATCTTCAGGTTCAAAGGCAGGACTGCTTTGTGTAAACTGTACGTAGCCAAAGATGGACCATCCGTCCTTGGATGGAAAGATCAACGCAAATTGAACATTATTTTAAATCCTAATAGTCCTGAACAGGTATTAGTAGCATGTGAATCTGAGGACACTAAAAAATGGGTGTTGGAAGAATTTCCTAATGTATTCAATGGAAAAGTTGGAAAATTGAAAGGATTTTCTCATTCCATCAGGTTGAAACAAAATGCTATCCCCAAGATTCATAAAACACGAAATATTCCATTTATTGTGAGGGATGAAGTGAAACAAGAACTGGATAAATTATTAGATACACACATTATTGAACCAATAGAATCATCTGAATGGATATCTCCGTTGGTCGTCGCGAGACGTGCCAACGGCAAAGTCCGCTTGTGTGTTGATTTAAGAGGATTGAACAACAACATTATTGTTGATCAATTCCCATTACCTCGCATTGACGAAATGTTATCTTTAACCAGGGATGCAAAGTGGTTTTCCACGTTAGACTTGTCCTCTGCTTACCATCAAATTATGCTAGATGCTGATTGTAAACACTTGACTGCTTTTTGTACACCGTTTGGATGTTTCCAGTTCCGCCGAATGCCCTTTGGATTGGCATCGGCGGCGGCTGTGTTTCAAAGACTCATGACACAGTTATTTGGAGACATCCAAGACGTTGTATTTTTTCAAGATGACATATTAATCATGGGTAAGTCAAAAAAACACCATGATGACATCTTAAGGAAAGTTTTGCAAGTGCTTGATAAAAAGGTTTAACTGGTGAAATCACCAAATGCAAGTTTGCGGAATCTAATGTAACTTACCTTGGACATGTAATTTGTCGTGATGGCATTAAACCTAAAGATAAACTTATTGAAGCTATAGTCAAAGCTCCTCCACCACAAAACAAAGATGAACTTCGTTCATTTTTAGGTTTAGCGGAATACTATTCCAAATTTGTGGAGAAGTTTTCAGACAAAACTCACGAAATGCGTTCCTTAATAAAAAACAAAAGCAAATTTCATTGGTCAGACAAATGTCAATCTTCCTTTTTAGATATTAAATCAGCTATCGTTAAAGCTCCCACATTAAAAGGATTTAATCCTTCTGCTACTACCTTTATAACTACCGATGCTAGTGGGAAAGGTTTAGGGGCGGTCCTC
The DNA here is from genome assembly GCA_963921515.1 of Calotriton arnoldi. NCBI lineage: Eukaryota > Metazoa > Chordata > Amphibia > Caudata > Salamandridae > Calotriton > Calotriton arnoldi. The sequence continues at coordinate 1,254,726 of CAWUFW010000103.1, forward strand.
ACTCAAAACAACGAAAGTGGGAACGAAGATGTTATAGCTTTTGCTTCAAGGTCATTATCTCCCACCGAAGAGAGGTATTCAGTTATAGAAAGGGAGACTTTAGCATGTGTGTGGGCTCTCGAGCACTTCAGAAAATTTATTTGGGGAAGAGAATTTACAGTGAGAACGGATCATAAACCGTTGACAAAAGTGTTAACCACTGACGGACTATCAAGAGCTTCCGCTAGGATAGCCAGACTTTCCATGCGATTGCAAGATTTTATCTACAAGGTACAATATGTTCCTGGTAGAATGAATGTCACTGCTGATTTTTAAGCAGAATGTCCTTACCTCTTACAGAGGTTGACACCAGTCCTTGGAATGACGTGTGCGTGGCTGGCATTTTTGTAAGTGAAAATTGTCAAGGTATACAAGAAGAAGAATGGATGAATGCACAATCTAATGACGCCATTTTAGATAAAGTAATACACAGTGTTGAAAATGGTTGGGAAAGATGTATAAAATCTGACCTTATTGGTGAACTTAAAGCATTTTGGGAAGTAAGAAATGAGTTAGGTATTGAGGGAGTGTTTTTAGTTAGAGGAGGAAAAATTATTCCACCATCAGTATTAAGAAATAAGATAATTTCACTATGTCATGAAGGCCATCCTGGTATTGCACGAACTAAACGCAATATTAAATCCTTGTATTGGTGGCCTAAAATTGACATTGAAACAGAACGTTTTGTTAGATCTTGTATGGAATGTGTGTCAGCAGACAAGTCTCAGAAAACCTTAAATCCTCCATTAAGTTCCTTAGTTTGTCCCGATTTACCGTGGGAAGATGTAGCTCTAGATATAATGGGGCCAGTGTTATGGACTGATGGTTCTCAAAAATATATTATTGTTTTAATGGATTTATTTTCGAAATGGCTTGAAGTTGAAGTCGTTACAAAAATTGACACTCGCTCTGTTATCAAATTCCTTGAGAATATTTTTCTGAGAGAAGGCTTCCCTAAATCCTTACTTACTGATAATGGTGTTCAGTTTAAATCCTTAGAAATGAAAAACTTCATGGAATATGCTGGTATTAATCAAAAATTCACAGCACTTTATCATCCAAGAGGAAATGCTGTTGTGGAAAGGATTAACAGAGTTATTAAAGGTACTTTGCAGTTAGCTATGCAAAACAAAAGGGATTTAGAGATTGAATTAAAGAAAATGGTGTGGAGCTACAGAGTTACCATTCATGACTCAATTGGTAATAGTCCTTTCGGTATCATGAGAGGTAGAGTTCCACATTCAAAAGTTAATCCAGGTTGGATGAACAAAGGAAGCAAAATTGAATGGGATGTTAGTGACATAAAGGAATGCATGGCAAAGTCTCAACAGAAGAACAAAGTGTACTTTGACAGAAAGTATGGTGTCAGGAATGTTAATATTCGTATAGGACAATGGGTAAGAGTGAAATCCAGTACGAAAATCGTAAAAGGAAAAAACAAATTTAGCGAACCAAAGAAAATTGTCAAAGTGCATAGAAATACAGTGCAGCTAGAAGATGGAGCTATTTATCATATGAGCAAATTAGCTGTTGTTAAAGAAGGTAGTGCTGGTAAAGAAACTCAAGGCACTAAGGTTGATTCCGAGGGGACAGATATTGGTGGATTACCGTTAATCATACTAACAATGGAAATGTACCTCCCATCACTGACATTAGGTCTGATCATAGCTCAGACCTGTGCAATGGTAATGAAGTACCCAGTTACCCTGCTAATCAAAGTTCTTCTACTAGCTCTGACAGAGTTAGCAGCTTTGGCAGAAACATTGTTAAACCCAGGAAACTGGAAGACTATGTTTGTGTTACCTATATTTGATTTATGTATTGTTTTTTCTCAATTTTAATTTTAATTTTAATTTTTATTTGGTATTAGTAGGGGAAGATAGGGGTATGTTTGCAATAAAAAAGAGGGATGTGTAGTAATGTGTCTTTAATAGAATTATAGAGTTTAGAGTGTTATGAAGATTCTGTACTATGTATGAGGTAAAAGAGAATGTTATCGGTCAGACGCAGTGAGGCAGTGGACGTGGTCACACCTCAACACCTGTGCTGTCCGAAGTTGCCTTTATTAAATTACAAGAAACTACACCATATCCGTATTGGTCCTTCATTACACCGGCTGTCGAGGATGATGCCGAAGTTGCAGGTTTGTTCGGGTGGTTTGGGGGTTGGGTCCAGCTCATGTGGCCACCATTCGTTGTTCCTGAGGGTATCCTTGCCTTTCCCGAAGATTAGTACTTCTGTCTTGTGAGTGCTGAGTTTGAGGAAGTTGTTCAACCAGGCGGCCACAGCTTTCATGCATCTTTAGAACTTGTCCTTGGTGGTCGTTGGGTCATTGGACAGGGAGAGGATGAGTTGGGTGTCGGTGTAGGAGATGATGTTGAGTCCGTGGCTCTTGACGATGTTGGCTAGGGGTGTCATGTATACGTTTAAGGGGGTTTGGCTGAGGGATGAGCCTTGATGTACACCATAGCTGGTGTTTTGAAGGAGTAAGGAGGAAGGCTGACCTGTGTTCTTCCTGTGAGTAGGATGTGATCCACTGCTCCTTGGATTCCGATCCGGTGGAGCCTGTTGATTAGTGTGTGGAAGTATACTGTGTTGAAAACTGCTGAAAGGTCAAGGAGGATGAGGGCTGCTGTTTCTCCAATGTGTAGCAGCATTCTGATGTCGTCAGTGGCTGCGACTAGGGCGTCTCAGTGGTGTGGTTTGCTCTGAAGCCAGACTGGGAGGGGTCTAGAAGGTTGTGGTTCTCCAGATGTCTAGTGAGCTGGATGTTGATGGCTTTCTTGATCAGCTTGGCTGGGAAAGGGAGCAGGGAGATGGGTTGGTAGTTCTTAGGTTCTCCTGGGTCCGCAGATGGCTTCTTCAGCAGCCCACGCCCTGAGCTCTAAATTACCCCGACCCACCCCAGCCCACAAAACTACTCTCTAACCCCCACCCTTAAAACAAAGCCCAGAAAACAACCCTGAACCACCCCCAGCCGAGAAAACTACCCCTGCCCTAAAACCGTGACCCCATATTTAAAAAACATCCCAGCCCCCCGCCCTGAGCCCTAAAGTACCCCCGACCAACCCCAGCCCAGAAAACTACCCCCGACCCACACCCAGCCCACAAAACTACCCCTGACCCTCCCAGCCCCCTACCCTAAAAACAAAGCCTAGAAAACTACCCCTGGCCCACCCCCAGCCCACAAAACTACCCGACCCATCCCCCAGCCCACAAAACTACCACGACCTCCCAGCTCCCCGCCCTGAAAACCAAGTCCTGAATACTACCCCAGAACCACCACCCCAGCCCACAAAACTACCCTGACCTACCCCCAGACCCTAAAACTACCCCGACCCACCCCAAACCCACAAAACTACCCACGACCCCCAGCCCACACCCTAAAACAAAGCGTACTCACCAGCTCACTTACAACCCTCCGCCCAGATCTCCTACGGCCCAGCTCACTTACGACCCGCAGACTAGAGAGCTAACTACCACAGACGTCTGAACCATGCATATGCGTGGTAAAAGCATATGCGTGGTTTAGACGTCCGTGGTTACGCCTGCGGTGTTCAGCCACGCGTTGTACTGACTGCGTGGTTTAGGCTGTTTCCCATCCAGAAAAATCCTGCCACCCACTGTTCCCTCACTTGTCCCGATAAAAACACTACCCCGCTTGTGTGGCTGGGCCTAGTGACCGCAACAGGAACAGATCACACAAGGGTCAATGGACGTCCCACAGTGGAACTCCCATTGACCTTGGTTTGATCCATTCCTGTCCCGGGCACTAGGCAGAGCCCACAAGTGGGGCAGTGTTTTTATCGGGACAAGTGGGAAAGTGGTGTGTGATAGGAATCTTGTTGGAGGGTCTACAGAGAACATTGGGAGGAATTACTGAATATGGATTGGACAATACATTTTCTGTTTACTTTCCCAATGTCTTATTGGAAATGGAGTTTAATGTTTAATGAATACAACGTTTTAATGGCTGCTGGTTAAAATAAAGTGAAAAAATATCAGCCTAATTCTCGCCTCAGTGTCCTTATTAGAATTGAAACTTTCTGTTACGATAGCTAGGAAATGTTTCATTTTCAACCAGTCTGCCTCTGGGGTCTGGGCTCCTAAATCTCCCTCCCACCTCTCCCAAAGCTCCATCAGGGGGTAACAACGTCTGCTATGAGAGCCTGCTTGAACCGCATAACCGCCCTATGAGACCCTGTGAAGATGCAAATAAGATGACAGCTCTAATGCGTAGGGGGCTCAGTCATGCCAGCCCCATAATGGCTTTTAATTGTTGCTACTACCCTATGCAACAAGAAATGACCCCCCCCCCCAGGGAATCCAAACTCTGTCTGCAGGTCAACAGACATGAGCAGCTCACCTGCATGAAAGAAGTCACCCACTCACGAAATGCCAGCAGCTGCCCATTCGGAGAGCCCCCGCCTCTTGCCACCACATGGCACCAACACCAGTCATTGTAAAGGTAAGTCAGGAAAGTAGAGAAACTGTGTATGCGGTTTTGCAAACACTACAGCAAATAATGTCGCATAACAATTAGCTTCTGAGGTCCCTCCAAGAGAAGCCGTTGGGAACTCAAAAGCAATTGAAATAAGTCACGGGACGCGAGCACAAACGGGCTCAATTCTCCCCCAGGAGACCCCCAACCAAATGCCTCCTGGGTGAACCACTGCATTTGCACCACCAGATAATAAGATTAAAAATCTGGTGCTGCCAAACAACCCTCCATTACCAGGTATTGTAATTTAGCCATCACTACTCAATGTCTGCTAGACCGCCATACAAAATCAGCAGCAATTCACGGTACTGGAACACACTCCGAGGGACAAGTAGCGTCAGTACCGAAAATAAGTAAATCAGTCAGGGAAGGGCCACCATCTTACCAATAGCAAGATATCAGGCCACCAATGTCGGCAACTACTTCCAAAATTCCACGCTGGGTCGCATGAGCATGGACAGCAGCTCCCACGTTACCATCCAAGAGATCCCTTGGGTCATGGTAGATTTTTACCCCCAAATACTACAAGCAAGTAGCCTCCCATATCAATCCCCCAGGTCAAGGGGTGTTCCCACACAGATAGGGAACAGGCTAGACTTCTGCCAATAATTATTTAATATTGCCAATTTGCGCTTAAGCCCAACTATAGGAAACTAGACACTGTTGTAGTATCCCCCACTTTTTACCTGGTATCTGGTGCAACTTTGACTGAAAGAATACTGGGTTCCTGCTAACCAGGTCCCCAGTACCAGTGCTCTTTCCCTAAACTGTACCATTGTTCCACAATAGGTACCCCTTTAACATCCCTGTAAGTCCCTAGTAAGTGGTACCTCTGGTACCTAGGGCCTTGGAATGAAAGAGGGTCCCTAAGTGCTACAGCACGAATTGTGCCACCCTAAGGGGCCTTTTACTAAGCTCATGCAAACTGCCATTGCAGCCTGCATGTCTTGGTGCAGAGAAAAACAAAGAGTCGATACCCCATGTGTGGGCATATCTGCGTGAGTGGATGTGTCCCTATGATATCTAAGCAGAACCTTCAATATTACAAGTGCACAGGGAAGCCATGAAGAGTACATGGGCTGGACACTCATGATTACGAGTACCCCAACTACATGATGGCTTCACTGTACCCCAAGGTGTTTGGTACCAAACACCTCATCTTGATAAACTCACACTGATGCCAGTGGCGGATTTATTAAGCAATGCACCCAGAGAACACCTTAGAGATGCTGCCTGAAAACCTACTGACTACGAGTGTGTTGACTGACTGGTCTCAATCAACCAGCCACCATAGACAGGTTTCTGACCTCCTGAGGTGAGATTCTTCGCTCTCGGAGGCCAGGAACAAAACCTGCTCTGAGCAGAGGTGTTCACACATCCACCACGCAGGATGTGTATTCCAAGGTGGGAAGCTTCAAAGGCCCTGCTGCCTTTGTTATGTGACCTTGGCCTCTCCAGATAGTGGAGATGCCCACCCCCTGTCCAGCTCCCACTTTTGGCGGCAAGACAGGCAGAAGAATTAGTAAGATTAGGAGGTCTGCCAACATTCAGCCAGCACCACCCCTAGGGCAGGCCAGTTGATGTGGACCCCACTTTTTAGATACCTCCATGTTGTTTTGGACAGCTTTAGCCTTCTAGGGTCAGGGTCATTTCCACTTCCCACATGAAGTGTTCATATAGATGGTGTTGTTACCCTAAAAGTAGGTAGCCCATTGGCTACTACCTGTCACTCCCCTTAAACATACCTAAATTGAGAATTTAGGTGGCACCCAAGAACTCAGATTCGACCGATCAAGAGAAGAAGGACAAAGAAGAGTCACTGCCTGGTGCAAACTGCAGCAGAACTTTGGACTTTAGGCACAAAACACTGCCCGTCCTCAGTACTCTCCCGACAATCACAACAGAGTGACTCGTCCAGCGAGTTGGAGAACTACTAAAGCCTTGGGTAGCCTGTCAGCACTTCTAAAATCACTTCGAGTAGAGGAGCTACTCCCTGCAGGCCGCAGGCACCGGCAAGCAGAGTCCAGTCCACCACCTTGCAGCTCCCTGGCTCGACCGATGCCGCAGATGACCAAGAGAAGGTACTAGTGCTCTGGAAGGTCAGATCTGTCTCTCCACCAAGTGTAAAGACACCAGGACTAACCGGAGCCATGCAGCAGCAACCACTGGGGTGCCAGATGCCCGGCACCAAACACCAACAGTGAGAGTCCAGTCTGGATTTGGCACTGCACCAGGACCAAGCAGCCATTTTGGGATGTCAGCATCACTGAGACCCACTTCATGAGTGGCCCAGCTGCCTTGATTTTGACCCTGCCAGCTGTTTGTCCCTTACCGTGAGGAGCATCTTTGCGCACCCAGCCCAGCCGACCTAACCACCCTGCACCCGAGCCGCACCATAAGGGTTCCAACGAACATGCTGTGCCCCCTTGCTCCAAAACCCCTGGTGAGCCAAGCCCCTCTCCCCAAGTCCTCTGTGCAGCCTGTTTTTGGGTGGCCCCCTTCTGCATAGTGCCAGCTACGAACTTCACCAGCAGCCTGCTCCCGGTAGAACCCGTGCAGTTCCTGAAGAACTGTTGGTAGTACTTTCAGTGGCGGCTGGCAAAGGGAGTGCTGCGGGGTGGTGAGGCGGGGCGGGGGAGGGGCTGGGTTGGGGGTAGTGGAGTCGGACATACGACGGGCAGGAGTAAAGTAAGTAAATAAAACTATTTACCTTGCACTCGCTGCATCGCCAACTAGCTTCCTACACCAACACTTCCCCAAATCTATTCAGCAATCCTACAGCCACAGCCGGGTCCTTATACACATCTTTTAAGAACAATGGCATATTATCAGTGATTAATCTGGACCTCGTACTACAGTCCAAGGACTCAACCGTGAGCGCGAAAAGCAACAGGGACAGTGGGCACCGCTGTCTGGTCCCCCCGCTCTACCACGTAGCTTCCAAAATCATTCTGTCAGTCTTCACTCGGGCTGTGGGGCTCAAGTATAGCAGCCTAGTCCAGCTCACAAAGCCCGGGCCCCAACCCCTCCTTCTCCATCACATGATAAAGAAAACCCAAGTCCAGACTACCAAAGGCCTTCTCGATATCTATCGCCATGACCACTGCCGCCCACTTATCAGAGGTGGCATCTGCCATCAGTGCCAAAAGTCTCCAGACAGTTAGCATGGTGTTGCGCCCCAGGATAAATCCTGCCTGAACCATATGTATCAACCGAGTCATGTAGGGCAGCAGTCATGTGGCTAGAACTCAACTCAGAATATTATAATCAACATTATGTATCAATAATGGCCTTTAAGCCCTCACATCATCAATCAATCAATCAGAATTTGACCAGCACGGCTGCATCACCCATGAGGGTCTCGAGGCGCTGGGAGATCATGCTGCCTCTTCTCCTATTGGTTGAACATCCCGGTCTTGAGGTCCTTCCTGAACTGGTGGAGCAATGGTGAGGCTTTGAGGTGTAGGGGGAGGTTGTTCCATGCCTTAGCCAGCAGGTGGGAGAAGGAGTGACTTCCGCTTTTGTACGGTGGATTTGTCAGGTGGCTGCTAGGGAGAGGGATCCCAAGCGGAGTATCCTAGAAGGTTGGTGGAAATTCATTCTATTGTTGAGGTAAGCCGGGCCTTCATTGTGCTGTGCCTTGTAAGCGTGAGTGAGCAGCTTGAATTGGCATCTCTTCGCGAATGGTAGCCAGTGGAGTTTCCTGAGGTGAGGGTGATGTGCATCCATCTGGGGAAGACAAGGATGAGTCTGGCTGCTGTGTTCTGGATAGTCTGGAATTTTGTCATGAGTTTGGCGGTGATTCCTACGTAAAGGGAGTTGCAATAGTCTAGTCTGCTGGTGACGAGAGCTTGGGTGACTGTTTGCCTGGTGTTGGTTGGGAGCCATCTGAAGACCTTCCTGAGCATTTGGAGGGTGAGAAAGCAAGCAAAAGAGATGGCACTGACCTGCTTCTTCATGGATAGCCGGCTGTAGTAATGTGTCTTTAATAGAATTATAGAGTTTAGAGTGTTATGAAGATTCTGTACTATGTATGAGGTAAAAGAGAATGTTATCGGTCAGACGCAGTGAGGCAGTGGACGTGGTCACACCTCAACACCTGTGCTGTCCGAAGTTGCCTTTATTAAATTACAAGAAACTACACCATATCCGTATTGGTCCTTCATTACATATTTGGCGACGAGTTAAGGCAACCTCGAGGGACCCACGCTGATCCTCCTTTGCTTCAAAACGGTTGCAGTGGATCACAGTCAGCCACGGTGTTTGAAGTCTACGGCAGTTGGATTTCACTAAGACGATTACCGGACGAGCTTGGAAACCCTGCTTATGCTCACGGGTAAGCAGACGGAATTGGGACATACAGATTTTTCTAGTATTTTTCTGTATTGATCTTGACTCTGCGAACATTTTACAGTTAACCGCCTGCACGCGCACTGTTTACCTTCAAATTCAGCATTGCTGGGGCTCGAGCGGCATTCTGCATTCCTCATTCTCTCTTCTAGTTCTGCTCATCGCGTCGTCAGGGTACGTTCTACGTGATTTGCCGTGTCAACGTCACCACGCTGGTCATGACCCTAACGTGACGCCATTTTGGAAATCCGATCTGCGAGTCGATTTCACTGTTTACAAAAGACGGAACTTCACCGAAGAGAGAGCAATTATTTTACATTTACCACGAGTGCACCGGTAGTCTCTTTAACAAAAAAATAATACCAGACAGTAAGTACATTACGTATATTTACTTATTCTTCCTTGTACATTACATTTCGGGAGTATCACTACATAATGACCACTCCAACAGCATCTTCTCAAGGAGAGACAACCCCACGGGGTGATTCTGCATTTCATCTAAATACCCCAAAAGAATTTTTGTCATCTCCTGGAGAACCTATTATTCAATGGAGCGAGTGGAAAGTCTATTTTTTGAACTATATTGCCAATCTTGAAGATTGTAGTGGAGCTTATTCTCCTGAAAGGAAGAAAAGGATCTTAATGTACTGTCTGGGTCCCGAAGGTCTTCGTGTATTTGGGCAATTGCAACAAAAAGATAGACCTGGTGACATAGACATATTTAAAGCTGCCTTATTGGATCTTGATGAACACTTTTCACCCACTGTGTGTGTTGGAGTTATGCGCCACGCATTTTTTCAAAGGAAACAAGAAAAACATGAATCCATTGAGGATTATGTATCAGCCTTAAGAAATCTTTCCATATCGTGTAGATTTGGTAATCTTCATGATGAACTTATAAGAGATCAAATTGTAATGTATGCAAAAAATAAGGCTATACAAGATAGATTGTGGGTGGAGGGTGAATCCAACTTGAAAGATATTATTACTATTGTCAAAAAGCGGAGTTATCAGAGCGTTGTGCTAAAGTTACGTTGGCATCCGAAAAAAAAGAATGTAGTGACTCCATTAACAAAATCTCAGAAAGTCAGGGAAAATACTCTCAAACATACAAAAAAAGGTTTGATAAAAATGACGTTAAGAAAAGTGATAGTTCTATAAAAAACAAGCAGTATAATTATTCATGCTACCGTTGTGGCAGCACTTCACACTCTGCTCAATATTACAAATGCCCAGCACGATCTGCGAAATGCTTAGAGTGTGGGTTAATTGGACATTTTGCCAAAGCATGCAGACGCAAAATGTATAAGAAAAAGAGTAAAGTGGCTTGTGTGAGAGAGAGTGATATTGAGGAATCTTCCTCGGATGATGGTGATGATGACATCAAAGTTAAATGTGACACTAAGAAGAAAGTTGTCCTGAAAATTTCTGGTGAGGGCGACAGTAAACCTTTATGTTGGGTTTCTTTTGGTGGTGTATCATTGCAGGTGGCGGCAGATTCTGGCTCGCCTTACACTATCATTGCCGAAAATGTGTGGTTACACCATTTTTGTTCCACCATTGGAAATCATTTAGATGCACCTGACATCAACCCTGAAAGCTATACTGGTGAGAAAATAGATATTATTGGGTTTAGACAGCTTATCTTCAGGTTCAAAGGCAGGACTGCTTTGTGTAAACTGTACGTAGCCAAAGATGGACCATCCGTCCTTGGATGGAAAGATCAACGCAAATTGAACATTATTTTAAATCCTAATAGTCCTGAACAGGTATTAGTAGCATGTGAATCTGAGGACACTAAAAAATGGGTGTTGGAAGAATTTCCTAATGTATTCAATGGAAAAGTTGGAAAATTGAAAGGATTTTCTCATTCCATCAGGTTGAAACAAAATGCTATCCCCAAGATTCATAAAACACGAAATATTCCATTTATTGTGAGGGATGAAGTGAAACAAGAACTGGATAAATTATTAGATACACACATTATTGAACCAATAGAATCATCTGAATGGATATCTCCGTTGGTCGTCGCGAGACGTGCCAACGGCAAAGTCCGCTTGTGTGTTGATTTAAGAGGATTGAACAACAACATTATTGTTGATCAATTCCCATTACCTCGCATTGACGAAATGTTATCTTTAACCAGGGATGCAAAGTGGTTTTCCACGTTAGACTTGTCCTCTGCTTACCATCAAATTATGCTAGATGCTGATTGTAAACACTTGACTGCTTTTTGTACACCGTTTGGATGTTTCCAGTTCCGCCGAATGCCCTTTGGATTGGCATCGGCGGCGGCTGTGTTTCAAAGACTCATGACACAGTTATTTGGAGACATCCAAGACGTTGTATTTTTCAAGATGACATATTAATCATGGGTAAGTCAAAAAAACACCATGATGACATCTTAAGGAAAGTTTTGCAAGTGCTTGATAAAAAGGTTTAACTGGTGAAATCACCAAATGCAAGTTTGCGGAATCTAATGTAACTTACCTTGGACATGTAATTTGTCGTGATGGCATTAAACCTAAAGATAAACTTATTGAAGCTATAGTCAAAGCTCCTCCACCACAAAACAAAGATGAACTTCGTTCATTTTTAGGTTTAGCGGAATACTATTCCAAATTTGTGGAGAAGTTTTCAGACAAAACTCACGAAATGCGTTCCTTAATAAAAAACAAAAGCAAATTTCATTGGTCAGACAAATGTCAATCTTCCTTTTTAGATATTAAATCAGCTATCGTTAAAGCTCCCACATTAAAAGGATTTAATCCTTCTGCTACTACCTTTATAACTACCGATGCTAGTGGGAAAGGTTTAGGGGCGGTCCTCACTCAAAACAACGAAAGTGGGAACGAAGATGTTATAGCTTTTGCTTCAAGGTCATTATCTCCCACCGAAGAGAGGTATTCAGTTATAGAAAGGAGACTTTAGCATGTGTGTGGGCTCTCGAGCACTTCAGAAAATTTATTTGGGGAAGAGAATTTACAGTGAGAACGGATCATAAACCGTTGACAAAAGTGTTAACCACTGACGGACTATCAAGAGCTTCCGCTAGGATAGCCAGACTTTCCATGCGATTGCAAGATTTTATCTACAAGGTACAATATGTTCCTGGTAGAATGAATGTCACTGCTGATTTTTAAGCAGAATGTCCTTACCTCTTACAGAGGTTGACACCAGTCCTTGGAATGACGTGTGCGTGGCTGGCATTTTTGTAAGTGAAAATTGTCAAGGTATACAAGAAGAAGAATGGATGAATGCACAATCTAATGACGCCATTTTAGATAAAGTAATACACAGTGTTGAAAATGGTTGGGAAAGATGTATAAAATCTGACCTTATTGGTGAACTTAAAGCATTTTGGGAAGTAAGAAATGAGTTAGGTATTGAGGGAGTGTTTTTAGTTAGAGGAGGAAAAATTATTCCACCATCAGTATTAAGAAATAAGATAATTTCACTATGTCATGAAGGCCATCCTGGTATTGCACGAACTAAACGCAATATTAAATCCTTGTATTGGTGGCCTAAAATTGACATTGAAACAGAACGTTTTGTTAGATCTTGTATGGAATGTGTGTCAGCAGACAAGTCTCAGAAAACCTTAAATCCTCCATTAAGTTCCTTAGTTTGTCCCGATTTACCGTGGGAAGATGTAGCTCTAGATATAATGGGGCCAGTGTTATGGACTGATGGTTCTCAAAAATATATTATTGTTTTAATGGATTTATTTTCGAAATGGCTTGAAGTTGAAGTCCTTACAAAAATTGACACTCGCTCTGTTATCAAATTCCTTGAGAATATTTTTCTGAGAGAAGGCTTCCCTAAATCCTTACTTACTGATAATGGTGTTCAGTTTAAATCCTTAGAAATGAAAAACTTCATGGAATATGCTGGTATTAATCAAAAATTCACAGCACTTTATCATCCAAGAGGAAATGCTGTTGTGGAAAGGATTAACAGAGTTATTAAAGGTACTTTGCAGTTAGCTATGCAAAACAAAAGGGATTTAGAGATTGAATTAAAGAAAATGGTGTGGAGCTACAGAGTTACCATTCATGACTCAATTGGTAATAGTCCTTTCGGTATCATGAGAGGTAGAGTTCCACATTCAAAAGTTAATCCAGGTTGGATGAACAAAGGAAGCAAAATTGAATGGGATGTTAGTGACATAAAGGAATGCATGGCAAAGTCTCAACAGAAGAACAAAGTGTACTTTGACAGAAAGTATGGTGTCAGGAATGTTAATATTCGTATAGGACAATGGGTAAGAGTGAAATCCAGTACGAAAATCGTAAAAGGAAAAAACAAATTTAGCGAACCAAAGAAAATTGTCAAAGTGCATAGAAATACAGTGCAGCTAGAAGATGGAGCTATTTATCATATGAGCAAATTAGCTGTTGTTAAAGAAGGTAGTGCTGGTAAAGAAACTCAAGGCACTAAGGTTGATTCCGAGGGGGACAGATATTGGTGGATTACCGTTAATCATACTAACAATGGAAATGTACCTCCCATCACTGACATTAGGTCTGATCATAGCTCAGACCTGTGCAATGGTAATGAAGTACCCAGTTACCCTGCTAATCAAAGTTCTTCTACTAGCTCTGACAGAGTTAGCAGCTTTGGCAGAAACATTGTTAAACCCAGGAAACTGGAAGACTATGTTTGTGTTACCTATATTTGATTTATGTATTGTTTTTTCTCAATTTTAATTTTAATTTTAATTTTTATTTGGTATTAGTAGGGAAGATAGGGGTATGTTTGCAATAAAAAAGAGGGATGTGTAGTAATGTGTCTTTAATAGAATTATAGAGTTTAGAGTGTTATGAAGATTCTGTACTATGTATGAGGTAAAAGAGAATGTTATCGGTCAGACGCAGTGAGGCAGTGGACGTGGTCACACCTCAACACCTGTGCTGTCCGAAGTTGCCTTTATTAAATTACAAGAAACTACACCATATCCGTATTGGTCCTTCATTACACCGGCTGTCGAGGATGATGCCGAAGTTGCAGGTTTGTTCGGGTGGTTTGGGGGTTGGGTCCAGCTCATGTGGCCACCATTCGTTGTTCCTGAGGGTATCCTTGCCTTTCCCGAAGATTAGTACTTCTGTCTTGTGAGTGCTGAGTTTGAGGAAGTTGTTCAACCAGGCGGCCACAGCTTTCATGCATCTTTAGAACTTGTCCTTGGTGGTCGTTGGGTCGTTGGACAGGGAGAGGATGAGTTGGGTGTCGGTGTAGGAGATGATGTTGAGTCCGTGGCTCTTGACGATGTTGGCTAGGGGTGTCATGTATACGTTTAAGGGGTTTGGCTGAGGGATGAGCCTTGATGTACACCATAGCTGGTGTTTTGAAGGAGTAAGGAGGAAGGCTGACCTGTGTTCTTCCTGTGAGTAGGATGTGATCCACTGCTCCTTGGATTCCGATCCGGTGGAGCCTGTTGATTAGTGTGTGGAAGTATACTGTGTTGAAAACTGCTGAAAGGTCAAGGAGGATGAGGGCTGCTGTTTCTCCAATGTGTAGCAGCATTCTGATGTCGTCAGTGGCTGCGACTAGGGCGTCTCAGTGGTGTGGTTTGCTCTGAAGCCAGACTGGGAGGGGTCTAGAAGGTTGTGGTTCTCCAGATGTCTAGTGAGCTGGATGTTGATGGCTTTCTTGATCAGCTTGGCTGGGAAAGGGAGCAGGGAGATGGGTTGGTAGTTCTTAGGTTCTCCTGGGTCCGCAGATGGCTTCTTCAGCAGCGGTTTCTCATCCATGTTTCCATTTCTGCAGGTAGTGGGCCGTGGTGATAGAGGAGTTGAGGAACTTGGTGAGTTCTTTGCTGATGGGTTGGTTGCCGAGGTTGAATATATGTGTTACAGCAAACAATTGATGGACGGAATGCTGACAATGCAAACATTCTCCCCCAGTCAAAAGATCTGGGTTAAATCCATCGTTCTTTTGCCCACTACGCCACCCCAGTTTGGACCCAGCCATATGCAAATCAGTCTTGACCCTGTGCCCCATGGGAACAGTCCAGACCGAACTGCCAGGCCAGGTCCTCCCTGGACCGGAAACAAGCATCCTGAGACCGGTTTCAGGGTATGTCACTCTTCTTCAGCCAGGCTAGCTTGAATCCAGTGGCGCAGTGAGCAAGGGACCCACGTCTGGGCATACCCATCCCACTTAGGGGCGAAAAGTGTTACAGCAAACAATTGATGGACGGAATGCTGACAATGCAAACATTCTCCCCCAGTCAAAAGATCTGGGTTAAATCCATCGTTCTTTTGCCCACTACGCCACCCCAGTTTGGACCCAGCCATATGCAAATCAGTCTTGACCCTCTGCCCCATGGGAACAGTCCAGACCGAACTGCCAGGCCAGGTCCTCCCTGGACCGGAAACAAGCATCCTGAGACCGGTTTCAGGGTATGTCACCCTTCTTCAGCCAGGCTAGCTTGAATCCAGTGGTGCAGTGAGCAAGGGACGCACGTCTGGGCATACCCATCCCACTTAGGGCGAAAAGTGTTACAGCAAACAATTGATGGACTGAATGCTGACAATGCAAACATTCTCCCCCAGTCAAAAGATCTGGGTTAAATCCATCGTTCTTTTGCCCACTACGCCACCCCAGTTTGGACCCAGCCATATGCAAATCAGTCTTGACCCTGTGCCCCAAGGGAACAGTCCAGACCGAACTGCCAGGCCAGGTCCTCCCTGGACCGGAAACAAGCATCCTGAGACCGGTTTCAGGGTATGTCACCCTTCTTCAGCCAGGCTAGCTTGAATCCAGTGGCGCAGTGAGCAAGGGACCCACGTCTGGGCATACCTATCCCACTTAGGGCGAAAAGTGTTACAGCAAACAATTGATGGACGGAATGCTGACAATGCAAACATTCTCCCCCAGTCAAAAGATCTGGGTTAAATCCATCGTTCTTTTGCCCACTACGCCACCCCAGTTTGGACCCAGCCATATGCAAATCAGTCTTGACCCTGTGCCCCATGGGAACAGTCCAGACCGAACTGCCAGGCCAGGTCCTCCCTGGACCGGAAACAAGCATCCTGAGACCGGTTTCAGGGTATGTCACCCTTCTTCAGCCAGGCTAGCTTGAATCCAGTGGCGCAGTGAGCAAGGGACCCACGTCTGGGCATACCCATCCCACTTAGGGCGAAAAGTGTTACAGCAAACAATTGATGGACGGAATGCTGACAATGCAAACATTCTCCCCCAGTCAAAAGATCTGGGTTAAATCCATCGTTCTTTTGCCCACTACGCCACCCCAGTTTGGACCCAGCCATATGCAAATCAGTCTTGACCATGTGCCCCATGGGAACAGTCCAGACCGAACTGCCAGGCCAGGTCCTCCCTGGACCGGAAACAAGCATCCTGAGACCGGTTTCAGGGTATGTCACCCTTCTTCAGCCAGGCTAGCTTGAATCCAGTGGCGCAGTGAGCAAGGGACCCACATCTGGGCATACCCATCCCACTTAGGGCGAAAAGTGTTACAGCAAACAATTGATGGACGGAATGCTGACAATGCAAACATTCTCCCCCAGTCAAAAGATCTGGGTTAAATCCATCGTTCTTTTGCCCACTACGCCACCCCAGTTTGGACCCAGCCATATGCAAATCAGTCTTGACCCTGTGCCCCATGGGAACAGTCCAGACCGAACTGCCAGGCCAGGTCCTCCCTGGACCGGAAACAAGCATCCTGAGACCGGTTTCAGGGTATGTCACCCTGCTTCAGCCAGGCTAGCTTGAATCCAGTGGCGCAGTGAGCAAGGGACCCACGTCTGGGCATACCCATCCCACTTAGGGCGAAAAGTGTTACAGCAAACAATTGATGGACGGAATGCTGACAATGCAAACATTCTCCCCCAGTCAAAAGATCTGGGTTAAATCCATCGTTCTTTTGCCCACTACGCCACCCCAGTTTGGACCCAGCCATATGCAAATCAGTCTTGACCCTGTGCCCCATGGGAACAGTCCAGACCGAACTGCCAGGCCAGGTCCTCCCTGGACCGGAAACAAGCATCCTGAGACCGGTTTCAGGGTATGTCACCCTTCTTCAGCCAGGCTAGCTTGAATCCAGTGGCGCAGTGAGCAAGGGACCCACGTCTGGGCATACCCATCCCACTTAGGGCGAAAAGTGTTACAGCAAACAATTGATGGACGGAATGCTGACAATGCAAACATTCTCCCCCAGTCAAAAGATCTGGGTTAAATCCATCGTTCTTTTGCCCACTACGCCACCCCAGTTTGGACCCAGCCATAATATATGGCAAAGGTCTTCAAACTTTTGATGCCGAGACCCCCTTGTCAAACTTTGTTAGGCGTAAGGACCCCCTTCTAACAAAAATGTCTTGAACCTGGTACTCCTCATCATCAACACCATAAACTCCCCCAATTCCCACAGCAAATCATTTTTACGGTTGGGAAATAATATTAAACAGTGTTTAGCAAACCAAAGGTCAGTGAGCATGGGGCCGTGGTCAGAGGTGTAGCTGAAAACAAAGGGCCTCATTTATGAGGAATTGGCGTAGGGCAGTGCTGCAAGACTTCTTGCTGCACTGCCCTACACCAATGTGAAAGGGCAGGAATGCACCATATTTATGAAATACAGTGCATTCCTGTCCTTTCCTCTTGCGTTGGAGCACATATTGCTGCCCAGCATCAACATAGGAAGGATTGTTTTTGTGCAGGAAGGGGCACCATCCTTCACAAAAACAATCCTCTTTCTATGTGAGCTGCAGAATGCAGCACACATGGAAAGAGGAAAAAACAAGGAGAAATGAAAACATTTCTCTTTGTTATGCCCCCGCTGGGGAGGTGTACGTTTTTGGCGATGCCCCATCTTTACATGATTTTGTAAATATGAGGCAGCATCAAAATCCATGGGTATTGCATGGGAACCCCCACGCAACACCTATGGAACACCTACTTGATGCAGAGTAAAGAAATGCAGTGACTTGCGCTGCTATGTCTTACTTCATATCTATGAGGCCATGCAAAGCCATGCAGGGTGACTTTGCGCTGCCTCATATGTATGGTTGAGACACTTGCGCTTCCGGAGCGTCAAAAAAAGTGATGCTCTGGTGGTGCAAGCCTCTCATAAATAACTTCCAAAATATTCTGTATGTTTTTTAGGTCTTTCACCATCAAGTACCTACATATAAAATAATGGGCAGCATAAATGAAAAATAAATAAAGTTGTTACTCAGTGGGAAATGCACTGTAGTACATTATGAAACCTCTGTTAGTTAATGCACTGCAAAGGTCTGTGTGTAACCAGGGAGCCACAAAATTAAATCTTGGTCGGTGCAGTGGAGAATAGTGACTTGTGTATTTTTAGTGCTATGAGGTCACAGCCTGTGACAGAAAGCACTGTGAATATGTAAGTCATTATTTTATACTTGCATTGCATTACACTCAGTATAAGATAGACTTATACAAAATGTGTAAATAGCTTTATGATAAAAATGGAGCTTCCAAAATGTAGATCTTAGTAATACCAGGACGTATGTAATGCAATTTTTATTTTTACATATCTGTCCCTTCAACACCTCCTTAGGGGTACTAAGGGCCATGTGAATACAGTTAAGATTAAAAACAAGCACTTCACAGCCCAGGTGTTAACTCTTTGCACTACCACTCAAAAACCCCCAAATGTTTGTCATCACAAAGGTTGGAGTGAATCACGGGGTCCCAAGCACCCTTAGCACTTGCAGATTAACTAATAGGGCACATTTGCGTTTCTTTCAGGCGACCAGGCCCCCTTGCATGAAACGTTTACACAGCATGTGAGACTCAGATGAAGCATTTTAATGAGTAAAATTAATTGTCCCAGGGGGGCAGTCTTTTTCAAAAATGAAAACAAATGTTTTGAAATTCAGGCACAACAGTGAGGCTGGGGAATGCACGACCCCCTTCCCAGGACTCCAAGGCCCCCCTGGGGGTCGCGCCCCACACATTGAAGACCTCTGGATTGTGCGCAGGGGTCTGCTGGGGCTCTGGAGTGGATGGGTCTCATGATGGATGCCGTTTTCTTCTTGGTGAGGTTGTTCCAGGAGGTGAGCTGGTGTGGTAGGCGTGATGCGATTGATGCTGTCCTCGGCAGGGGATTGGGGTGCAAAATCTTGGTAGATGGTGTTGATTTTCTTGTGAAAAAAATCATGGGGTGAACGGCCGGGCATCAATAGCGGAATCACCAACGCCTCACAGGTAGAGGCTGGTAAGCGGTCCAGGGTCAGTGCTGCTCCATATAGCTCCACCAATTTGGGGACAAGGACTTCAAGATACGTGGCATAAAACACCACCGGGAGCCCATCTGCCCCAGGCACCTTCCTCCGGGCCATATTCTTCCCCGCAGCTTTAATCTCCGGAAGTGTTTATTGCTCCCTAACACCTCAGCCTCCTCCCAGGTAATCGTCGGGAGGGCCAATGTGTCCAAAAAGCGTCCACCCCCTGCAGCCTTTGATCAGGGGTCCCAGCATACAGAGAGGTATAATACTCTCCAAACCTCTCATTAATGCCATCCTGTCTATAAATTTGCTCCCTGTGCTCTGACTCGAATACCAAGATCATGAAGGCCTTCTTGGCGGAGCTAGCTAGCCACACCAGTACGGACCCTGCTTTGTCCCTCTCATCATTCACCCTGACCATATACTCCTGGTAGTCAAGGCAACTGAGCTTTTCAACATGTCTTCTCGGTGCTTCCTTGGTGTACAGCAGCATCTACTGTAAAGCTGGGTTCCCCAGCCTGGCCATCACCAAGTCTTGCAGCGCCACCTCCTGAATCTCAACGTCATGCAACAAAGTTCACCGTACTCCCACCACCTCTGCAATACAGTGTCCCCGTATCACAACTTTAAAAGCATCCCACTCAAGCTGCGGTGTGGAATCCATGGCTGCGTTACCCTCAAGGTATTGCCTCATCTTCTCCCTAATCTACAGTTGAAACACCGGGTCCTCCAGTGTCTCGACCTTCAAATGCCTATCCGGGATGCGGGTGCGTGCCAGCTCCGAATTCAGGGAAAGAAAAATCGGTTTATGATTGGAGAGTATTCTGGCCAGATACTCAACATGCTGCAAAGCCATATTCACCCCAGGGATACAAAGGAATGTGTTGAGGTGGACATGCAACTCATGCATACATAAAAAAAAGAGTAGTCCCTGTCTTTCAGGTGAGGGCACCTCCATGAATCAACCAGTCCCCACTGGAGCTGCCAACTTGCAAACTTCCGTACTAACCGGACAACCAGGGAGTTTCATATAGGTGGATGGAATCTATCCAGCGCAGGGTCTGCAATTCTATTGAAATCTCGTCCCAGAAGTACAGCTTGCTGCATGTATGGGGCCGGGACCCTGGACAACTCAACCAGAAACCCTGCTTGGTCCATATTAGTGGCATAGATACTGACCACAGCCAGATTCCGGACAGCAAGCCTGTCCATGAATATTACATACCTCACAGCTGGGTCCACAAGCTCCCCAGTCATCTGAAAAGGAACCCCGGTCGTATCCACAGGAGTGCCCCCTTGCAAAGGCCGAGTACGCAGTAGTGCAGGTATTTCTCCACCAGCATTTATGGAATGCCAACCCTCTCGCAGCAGTTAAATGGGTTTCCTGTAGAAGGGCAATATGAACACCATGCCTCTTGAGATAGGTATACTCTTTGTAATGACCAAG
The DNA here is from genome assembly GCA_963921515.1 of Calotriton arnoldi. Taxonomy (NCBI): domain Eukaryota; kingdom Metazoa; phylum Chordata; class Amphibia; order Caudata; family Salamandridae; genus Calotriton; species Calotriton arnoldi. The sequence continues at coordinate 1,275,277 of CAWUFW010000103.1, forward strand.
CATATTGTTAAGCCCCCGGACATTCCACTATATCAACTTATACGTCATGGAGGCAGCCATAGTTGGACAAAACGTAGGGAGGCCAACAGGCAGGCAGGGGAACCTGCCAGTCCCCAGGCCTTACATACCCAGGACCATGGCTCAGGGATAACACAGGCACGGCCAACCCAACAAAAACTTACCCAACTCCCCAACCCCAGGACAACAAGGAAACATCTCCCCATCCAAACCAGCAAGTCAAACACACATGTAAACATCACCCGCGTACAAGCATTAGGGGGGTACGCCAACCCTGGTGCCTCACAGTGTCACATCCTACCATCCAGTCAGAAGCAGGCAGATCACCTATACTCCCAACCAGCACCAAGTCACATGCAAAGCTGTGGAAGCCACAGTTAACCCTGTAGCCCCCAATCACCTTCACCCACTGTAGTAGCAACCAGTCCCACTCAGAGAAGGTCATCTGCAGTGCGGGGCGTAATCTACACCAAAACAACATCCCAGTTCTGGATAGGGACTGAAGCTCAGTCAGAGTCCCTGTCCTTCGTTCCGTCTTCTACAGTGGATGGAGGGCTCGCCCCCACCACCCTCAGAGTCACCATCACCGCCACTGCTTTGTATGTATGTATGTATGTATGTAGGGGTTATTTATAGGGCGCACTGTGACCAAAAATGGTATCCTGGCGCTGAACTATAGTGTAAGATGTAGCAGATGGAAAGCTAACAGTGGCCGCTAATGGGGAAATAGCCAGATCTTCAGTGCTTTCCTGAATTTTTGTAGATCAGTTTGAGAGCGTAAGGAGGCTGGAAGTCTATTCCATAGCCGGGTCGCGTTCACCATGAAGGTGCGTCCCCCTTGTCTAACTTTCAGTTGCTCATGATAGGCCTGGGTTTTTAGAAGGGATCGCCCTGCTATCACTCCGCACCCACCTTCTGGACGACCTCCAGGAGGGTTTACGACCAGCAGCATTGGGGATATTGGCCGATTACAGGTGATGGTCAATCCAGTCCCATAGTTCCTGCGGGGACTTGAAGAACTACACCACATCTACAGTTATAACTCGCAGTCTCAGTGGGAAAAGCATTGCAAATTGAACCACGGCTGGCAAAGGCTCTTTTTAGTCTCCAAAAAAGTGGCCCTTTGCACCTGAACATCTCTCGTAAAGTCAGGGAATATCATAGCCCTGTAGTTGTCAATCATCAGGTACCCCCTCGGTCTGGCTTGATTCAAAATATGATCACATAGCAGTTTGGCCACCACGGGCCTGGGGGCTGCACCAGGCAGGGCAGCGGGGCCAGGACACGGGGTGCTCACTCCAATGCTAAGAAGTGGGAAAGACGCTCAAGTGCCAAGTCTGTTTTCAACCATGACTCCAAGAAGGCAAGCATATTGGGACCCTCGGCCCGTTCCGGCCGGCCTATCACCCTGATTTTGTTTCTCCTGGCCCTGTTTTCAGCGTCCTCCGCCCTATATTCGCGAGTCCATGTCCGCCAGGTGCCCTCACAATGATTCCAACTCTGATGGTGTCCCCCAAGGTACGCCCAGTAGTCGTGACCAGCTCTGATAGCCACCGTTACTCATCTTGCAGAATCCCCATATCCGCCACCATGGTATCTATTTTCAGTTCGAGGGCCTCTCGTGAGTTTGTGATCGCCTGCAGGATAGCGTCTAGTGTGGCCCCACGGTATCCCCTAGCCAGGGCTGATGCATTCTAGCTGTCTACATTAACATCGCTGGTCACAGGAGTAGTGGGTCATCGGGGATCCACCGAATCCCTTTTCATAGAGAATTTGCCCATAGTGCAGACTTTCTGGGGTGTTTTAGAGCCATCCACAGCGTTCTCACAGGTAACACCAGACATTCCACCAGCCAGGCGGTAGGCTGTCCAATCCTCCCAAGTCGTCAGAAGGATGGGGTCTGCTAGAAACTGCAGGTCCAGGACGCCACCCACAGGGGTTTGGCAACAGTCATGGGGGGCTTCCGGAGGTAAGTCGCACAGCCCCTCGTGCACACCTATCCTCTAGGGGCTGCGGGACCAGCGTACCCCCCAGGCGCAGCACAGCGCCAGAGGAAGCAAAGATGGGGCCATCCACCAACTGCGGCCACCATCATGTAGGCCCAGTCACTCCACTCTCCTCGTAGTTCTTGAGTCCCCGCCGTCTCGCAGGCCCCGGAACCACCACATGCAGGGCTCACCTCGCCAGTATCCCAGAGTTAACCTCCGTCTGCTTAGCCCAGTTTGGCAGTCGCAAGGGCCATTCAGTGCCATTCCTGCTCCGCCTGCTGTTGGCTGAAGCAGCCCCATCTCTCCACTGCTACGCCCTCGGGATTTGCAGGCCGTTGGGTGAATTCACCGCTCCTCTCCAGGGTCCAAGTCTGTCGCAGGAATGTGTGTGCTCAGGAGATCGCTGTCCTAGTGTCACCGCTCACTTCGTTTACTGCCACCAAAATCACCAGTCAGGTCTGCGGTGCCGCTGCCATTTTGCGAGGCGGGACTGCGTCTCAGGCCTCAGTCCCCTGGGCCGGATTCTGTGCCGGGGAACAAACAGGGTAGTAGCACCAGGTTGCTAATGTGCGGCAAGGGCTTCCCACACCCAATATTGGGCTGACCTGCTCAGGATGACAAGAGGATGCCCCTGAAGGTGGTGTTTGGCCTGGAGTGCTGCCGCTTCGTCCTACTCCATTTGCATCTGGACACGCCCCATCAAGATGTTTGATAGTTGGCCATCCATTATGCACATAAGGTAAAACTTTTTTCATAATCAAATAACTCTTGCAAGCCTCGTAATACTCTCTCTCCATGACTGGACCCTGACACTGTTTAACAACATCAACTAACGCAACCACACACTCATCCTCCAAAATACATTCTTGTTCCAGTCTGTTGTTTATGGGTAATTTAGATAAGCAATCATCGCTCACCTTCATACCGCATGCTATATATCACACTTCAAAGTTGCGCTCTGTCAATTTAGATAATATTCAAGTCTGTCTTGAAGATGCTGCCTCAATACCATTTTCACCTAGAAGATGAGTGAACAGTTTGTGGTCAGTGCACCAGAAGAAATGCGTTCCACAGACATATATTAAAAAAATTCTATGTCACCACGCACATGCTAAAGTCTCTTTCTCAATGGTGCTGTACCTTTGTTTTATTCTTTTAGCGATCTTGATGCCAACCCCACTGGCATCCACCAATATAGTGCATTTGTATTCCGAGATGAATGTCTTTAAAGCGGAAAAATTGACAGTATAGGTTTTTATTTTCTCAGAAACACATTGCTGTTTATTTGTCCAATAAAATGTTTCTTTCTTTCACAGCATTTTTTTTTGTGGTTTCAAGATGGTAGCATACCATTTGACAAAACGAGAATAATAATCACTAAGTCCAATAAATGATTTTAATTGGCCCCTGTCACTTGGACTAAGTATGTCTCCCAAGGCCTAATAAGACCCTTCAGCACTGATCTTGTGCTAAGATAATCAACTGAGGTTTACACGTGTCATGTGTCACAGTCAGTCTATGCTCTGAGTACACAGAGTGCTTTATCTAAAATACAATTGTGTTCACACTACTATGGGGCCGATTCTGATCTCGGCCAATAGTGCTCCGAATCGGATTCGGATTTACCGGATCCGATTCGGAGCCCTGTTTCCCGACCGAATCGTACGCGGGTCCGGCCGAGCGAGTACGATGCAGGCACCCGCGAAATCTCCGACCGACTCGAACGCGGCTTCAACACGCTCCGACCGACTTGCATGGACACGACTCGCACCGCGCTATGGAGACGTATCCCGGCCGGGTAAGTACGATGCGCGCCGCGAGCAGTCCGACCGACTCGCGCCGTCCGGCTCGAAAAAGCTGTCGGAGCCAGACTTTGGGGGTCCGCGTCGGACCCCCCTGTACGCGTAGGCGCGTGAGTCGCACACAGGGGGGACCCATGGGTCCCCCCTACCTGTGCATGTATGCCGCGATGCGCATCGACGCGTACCTGCTGTAGGGGGCGCCCTTGTCCGCCTCGCACCCATTGAGTCAATGGGAGCCCGCGTACGCGTTGTACGACAGGCTCCCATTGACTTCAATGGGAGTCCGACCGACTCGAGTCCGATGGCATGCGTGCGCATCGTACTCGTTCGGTCGGACTGCCAGAGTCCGATTCGGTCGGAAATCTCCCCGGGTCCGGCTCGGTCGGAGAGATTTCCGGCCCGAATCGGAATCGGCCCCGTCTTTTGTCATAGATAAATATGACACCCTGAAAGTCTTGTACCCCAGGAACATCTTTGACCAGAAAATATTTTTTTTTAAATACGCTAGCTGCCGAAGCTAAACCAAGAGGTAACCTTGGACACTTATAAGTACCAAAGGGAGTTGTAAACATTGTAAGTAACTGAGATTTCTCCTCTAATGCCACCTGGTGATATGCAGTCTTTAAATCAATGGTACTAAAATATTTTCCACCACCAATCAATATTAATAAGTCTTGGACATTTGGTAAAGGGTGGCAATCTACCAGAATGTTTTTATTTAAAGAACAAAGGTCTGCCCACGGACAAATTTGGACATTTTTCCTTCACTATCACTGCCACACTCACCCACCATTCAGAAGCATGCACTGGCTCAGTTATCTTGCTACTGCTTTGTTCTTCGAGATGTTTCTTCAAATAATTTCCTACGTGGGGCATAGTAAACACATTTTCCATTAATAGTATCTTGTGCTCAAACCTCTGACTACACCACTGTTATCACTAAATGCATCCTCAAGATGTTTTCAGATCATCTGCTCAACAAGCATCATCAGTGTTTCAGTATTGGCCTTAATATGATACCTAACCTTCCTAGATCGATGCGCCCAATGATCTCTACCATTCACACCTTCATATATTTAAGTGAAAATAACTGTCAGAGAAATTTAGAGTATCTTCGTAAAATCCTAATGTTTCTATGCCATATTTACCATACTCCACTACTTTTGTCAGCATGGTTCAAAATCTTATTAATCCAAAAACGTTTAAAAGTGGATTTAGATAACAGTTACATGTGACCCTGAATCTGCCATTATACCTAGTTCAATTTTCCTAATACATACTTTGCAATATGGGCCTTTTTTTTATAAGGAATCATATCCTTTTCATTTTCTACCTAAACAATTAAAATCACTTTTGAGACCTTGTCCACCAGTTTATGCTCTTCCCTATTATAGACGGTGTTCTCTTTTAAACACATATGAAATGTCCCATTTTTAAAATATTTGTTGCATGTTTGTTTTCCCCAAGTCCTGGACTGTTAACATTGGTACCCACTGAGTGTTAGACCCTCCCTATAACAAGTTGCATTACGTGGAAGCACTTAATAAACACTACCCTGTGTTTTGTTCAATGCATATACACTCCTACGCTCTGACTCACTACATTCATCCGAAATCACACATACTAACTCCATACCCTGTGCTACCATAATGGTTTAATCAAGTATTGGGTTAATGCAACACAAACGATGTTCCTGTTTTATTTTAAAAGCACTGTTTAACACAATTTAGTTTCTTATTTACTGGTTCACACTTGTCAAAATTACATGTGCTAGGTAAAATTCTCAAGTAACTTACATACTGATCCATGTTCTCACTCATGAATTGTTTACACAAATAAAAATGTATACATTCCATAACTTCTCTTGGTTCATCCAAAAAATGTCTGGATGTACTCATCACACTTTCTGAAGTAGTAACTCATAGGTTCCAATTGAGGTAACTGGTCAATAAAATGTTGTACTTCTGTACGGATCACTGACAGAATATTGACAGTCAGAATATCGAGGTACAAAAATATCGACACAAAAATATCGATGTGAAGAATATCGAAGTCCTATCTACATAATGGTAAGTACAAAAATATCGAAAAAAAGATATCGTTGTCAAAAATATCGTTGTTAAAAATATCGGTTTTTTTAATGTTTAAAAAATAATGAAAATTAAGTAAATAATACATATGATTAAAAGAAACATAGTTAAAATTATTTTAAAATGTTTAAAATTATAACTAATACATATAATGTAAAAGTAAATTAAACATATATATGTATAAAATATAATATATATACTTACTTAATATTTATAAAAAAATATTTTAATAACTTATAAATTGTTAAAAAAACATTAAAAATTATAAATACATATATATACACATACACCAATAATATAAATAAAAATATAAAAAATATATAACAAATAAAAAAATTAGAATATTTTTAATCTTTTTAAAATACATTATACACTACATTAACTAAAACAGTACAGAAAATATTGGATAGCGGAGAGGATAAAATTACTATTCCTACTCCAGAGAGTGCAACACTAGGGAAAGTGTTGGATAGCGTAGGGGTAAAAATTACTATTCCCACTCCAGTGAGTGCAACAGTAGGGAAAGTGTTGGATAGCGTAGGGGTAAAAATTACTATTCCCACTCCAGTAAGTGCAACAGTAGGGAAAGTGTTGGATAGCGAAGGGGTAAAAATTACTATTCACACTCCAGTGAGTGCAACAGTAGGGAAAGTGTTGGATAGCGTAGGGGTAAAAATTACTATTCCCACTCCAGTGAGTGCAACAGTAGGGAAAGTGTTGGAGAGCGTAGGGGTAAAAATTACTATTCCCACTCCAGTGAGTGCAACAGTAGGGAAAGTGTTGGATAGCGAAGGGGTAAAAATTACTATTCCCACTCCAGTGAGTGCAACAGTAGGGAAAGTGTTGGATAGCGTAGGGGTAAAAATTACTATTCCCACTCCAGTGAGTGCAACAGTAGGGAAAGTGTTGGATAGCAAAGGGGTAAAAATTACTATTCCCACTCCAGAGAGTGCAACAGTAGGGAAAGTGTTGGATAGCGTAGGGGTAAAAATTACTATTCCCACTCCAGAAAGTGCAACAGTAGAGAAAGTGTTGGATAGCAGAGGGTTAAAATTAACATACTTGTCAATTAAATAAATTTTTTAATTTAATAATTAATTAATAATTAATTATTTATAAATAATAACAAAAAGAAATAATAATTACTTCATTATAATTAAATGACTTCCCACTCTATTCCCCTATAAACCCACAACCCGCTCCTAAAAAAAATACAATTAATATAATTATCAATTAATCAATTAATAAAAATTAAGTACCAATTAATAATTAACAATAAATTAATTATCAATACCAATAAATAACAATTAATAATTACTTTATTAAAATTAAATGACTTCCCACCCTATTCCCCTATAAACCCACAACCCGCTCCTAAAAAAAATAACACAATTAATATAATTATCAATTAAGCAATTAATAAAAATTAATTACCAAATAATAATTAATTAACAATAAATTAATTATCAATACCAATAAAAAAAAATTAATAACTACTTTATTAAAATTAAATTACTTTCCACCCTATTCCCCTATAAACTCACAACCCTCTGCAGAACTAAAATGCAAAATTTAATTAAAAATAATTAATAATTTCTAAAAATTATTATTACATTTACTATAATTAAATTACTTCCCACCCTATTCCCCTATAAACCCACAACCCGCTACGGAACTAAAACGCAAAATTTACTTTTAAAAACATTAATAACTTCTAAAAATTTAATATATAAATATTTTTTTAAATACAATACTTAACAAAAAATATAGAACACATACATTTAAAATACATACTAAAATACATAACGCTAATATAAACATCGATATTATTAACAACGATATTTTTACAAATGATATGACTGACTTTGATATTAACAAAAACGATATTTCTTACCTTCATGTCGATATTCTGGTCACCGATATTCTTGATGTCGATATTCAGTCCCTTCGATGTTTCCAACTCGATATTTTTGTACTCCGAAAATAAAAACTCAATATTATGTCTGTGCACCCTTCTGTACTCAGGCAGTTGAACAATGATCCAGTTTTCTAGGTGGTGCGTAATTATTGTAGTCAACGGCCACTATATAGTTTTGGAAAACATGATACCAGTGCTTCCATTGATGCACTGGTTTTCCAGTGTTTTGTAAAAAAGATTGAGGGCTTCATTAGCCATGCTATTTTCCGTGGAACAAACTCTTTTTTTACTTTGTTCCAGAGTGTCAAAAGTTATAGCTGCTGCTGGAATATATTTGAAAAACACCACTGCTGTTATGATTTGGAGAAATGCCATCTGTGTATGAGTGGCTGTTGATTCTGTACAATATTGTCAATAATTTATGGTGCTAGTTTTAATATAAATCAATAAATCCAAGTTATTTTCACTGTTATCCAGAAACCAACTGCAGCTATCAGTTAATTGTTTTATGCAAATAACATTAAATTACCACTTTTCTTCTTCTTGCTTATCGATTTTTCTTTTTTTAATAGAGCAATAAACATGTTTCCTCTCACAACAAGAGATGGGTCATGCTGATAGCAAACGAAGATATAAGCAAAGATGGGTGTACATGTGTTACATTCTACGTGCGTTAGCATGATGACGTTGAGGCAAGGTCGGCGTCTTTCACAATCGCATTTATGTTGTCTTCGACATGTGTTTGCATCTCTTCACATAATGTCTAACACGTCTCGAAATACAGAACCTAATCTTTTTGTCAATGTATGATGCAGCCATTTCCTTTCCTGAAGCGTATCCTTTGGCAGGCACGTCTTGTCCAAATGACGCTACTAGCCAGCAAATTCTTGATTGACAGACCAGGCAAAAGGTGGTCGCCAAACTGCCCTCTCTCGATTGGGTGGTCCCGTCCGCAAACCACCCCGGCTACTGACCTTAAGACTGATGGATTCATAAAACTTGTCACGAATGTGCCTGTTTCTCCAATCCAGTCTGTTCCTTCACTCTGTAAAGTAGTGGGCTCTAAGCCCACATACTTGGAAATAATGCACACGTACACAGTATTATGGTTACTGGAACTGGCCCAGGGCACGTGCCCCCAGCCCCTTTTCTTAGCAGGGTCACCCTACTGGTGACGCCTGTGTTGGGTGGGTGTAGGGTGTATGTGGAGCACATTCTTGGAACATTAGAACATGTCCAGCAGGACACTACACAATCCAGGATTGATCACACGATACACATGAGTGCAGAAAACATAATTTAATAAAATGAATAATTTTACTAGTAGAGCCCATCAGACAGCATCCTGCCTTCATGAATGCTGATCTCCAACTGATAATTAGCTGGAGATCTAGAACCAGAGCGCAGAGACAGATATAACTGATGCACAAAGAAAGTTCATTGCAACATATTCAATTGTAATAGTAAACAATAGAACTATATATTATATAATTACACTATGTATTATATAATTAATGAGGATGGAACACAGTGCTAATGAAACATTTAGGAGTGCCATGAGAGTGCTGCATTGTCTTGTGCAAGCTTGTACACACTTCAGGAGGATAAAATATCGTTATGGTTGGTGTACTAGTCCAGAATGTATTACATTTCCTAAAATCTTCAAAACATATTCCGTGAGTATCTTTTGCCAATAACTGTTATACTGCCTAATTTGAAAAGAAACATATAGGGGCCAATTCCGATTCGGGCTGGAAAACATACTGACCGACTCGGTACGGGAATATAGTCCGACCGACACGTACCGGCGCTGCCCGACCTGCGTAGTACGATGAAATGCATGTGAATCACGACCGACTCGTACGGAACACAAGCCGAACGACCGAACCGCACGGAAACAAGCTATCCGGCCGGGAAACTACGCGAATCGAACCGACCGACACACACCAGGAATGAACCCGACTGAAACGTACCCGCGAACTCCGACCCGCGCAGTACGATGCAATGCGTGGAAAACCAGACCGAGCGCACGGAGCCCAAGCCGTACGACCGACACGCATACAAAACCCAGCCGAAGCAACCCAATACTCCGTGACCGACGCGTACGCCACACATGAAACCTAGCAGAAACACAGCGTGAACGACTCGGAGAAGCTCGCACGAGACAACTGCAGCGTCCTATTCGGTCAGAAGAACGTCTCCTAAATGCACAAAAAATACAAAGGAAAAAATACAAAAAAAAGGGCCAAACAAGCAATGACAAAGCCAATAAATACTGGGGGGGAAAAACATGGAACAAAGACACACCCACAACTCCACCCATATAAAGGCCACAAATCCCTACCATGATCCTTTGCAAATTCAACTGACCTGCCAGCACAGAACACCATCAGACAGCAACCACAGACACACTCACAGCTCATCCATCACACAAGCCACACACCATTAGCACCTCAACAAATAGCACCCTCACATACACCCAGCAAAACCTACACTCATCCACCCTCACTTGCACACACACACACACATCAATCACCACCACCACCCATCACCATGCCCCCAAAGAAGAATCCAAAGTTCCTAGACAGTGAATTGGAAGTCCTGGTAGATGAGATCCTCAGGGTAGAGCCACAGTTGTTTGGTACATTGGTCCAACAGACCCCCATGTCGCAGAAAACCAAGATGTGGGAGAGGATCGTCGACAGGGTGAACGCACAATCACCATGTTTGCGCACAAAGGAAGACATCCAGAACAGGTGGTATGATGTGCGCAGGAGGGTCAAGGACCTACTAAAGAAGGATTACGTCTTGAGTCAGCGCACCGGCAGTGGCCCTCCTGCCAAACCAGTATACCTCAGGCCCTGGGAGGAGAAGGTGCGGGCCAGCCTACCACCAGTGAGCGTATATGGACTATCAAACATCCCAGAGCCTGGTGAGTACACAACAAATATACACAATATTGTGTGACAATACACACACATCACTGTCAAGGGGATAGTCAAACCATGCACCCTTAGCAAATCCACAGCAACCAAAAGATAATCATCCCAAGATGTGTATGTTAGTTAGATAAACACAATACATGCCATCTCACAGTGATATGTAACTGTGTCATGACATGTACAAACATAACAACAAATAGAGCAAGGCAGTGGCACAAATCTAACCAACAAACACAGTCAGATATTTTGCCACCACTAGAACACCACCTCACAGGGAAGCTCACTGAAAGGAAGGAATTCTGTGTATGCTGGTGAAGTCAGTGTAGCCAATAGCATGATGGGAGTTGTAGTCACAGATATTGGTCACCCTCACAATTGGCCCATCAACACCACTCTGAACCATGCTCACATCACAGGGAGTGGAAAACAACTGACAAGATGGCTGACACTGGGTACTGCTGTGGGGAGCACAAGGCCTTGCTGGGAACTGTGCACCAACCAACAGCAGGACACCACTGACTGACATCCTGAAAGCCAACTTGCACTCCCTGCAATGGAAGCACGTTCCATGGTGGGATATCTGGCTGGGTGGGAAGGAGGACTGACAGCTCTGACCATAGTCACCAGCAGCTTTTCTCACACACCCCCTTAACACAAACTCCACACAACTCACCTGGGAGAATGCAATGCCTCACACTCTAATTAAATATCCCACAAAGAACAACCACACTGGGTTATGCTGTGTGAAGCACAGGGACACTTTTGGGACTTGTAGCCAAACAAACGCCAGGACAACACTGTCAGCCATCCTGTCAGCACAGGCACACTACCCCACAGGGAAGCAGAGTCAAAAGGAAGGAAGTATGGGCATGCTGGGAAGGGGGTGTAGGCAATAGCATGATGGGAGTGGTAGTCACAGCTCAACATCCCCCACCCGCATGGCCCAGCAAGCTCACACTGAAGCATGCACACCTCACAGGGAGTGAAAAGCCACTTCAAAGATGTCTGACACTGGCCTAAGCTGTGGGGAGCACAAGGCCCTGCTGGGAACTGGGCACCAACAAACAACAGGACCACACTGTCAGCCATCTTGCCATTGCTGTCACACTCGCACACAGTGAAGTCCACTCAAAAGGAAGGAAGTATGGACATGCTGGGAAGGGGGGTGTAGGCAATAGCATGATGGGAGTGGTAGTCACAGCTCAACATCCCCCACCCGCATGGCCCACCAAGCTCACACTGAAACATGCACACCTCACAGGGAGTGAAAAGCCACTTCAAAGATGTCTGACACTGGCCTCAGCTGTGGGGAGGAAAAGGCCCTGCTGGGAACTGGGCACTAACAAACAACAGGACCACACTGTCAGCCATCTTGCCATTGCTGTCACACTCACACACAGTGAAGTCCACTCAAAAGGAAGGAAGTATGGACATGCTGGGAAGGGTGGTGTAGGCAATAGCATGATGGGAGTGGTAGTCACAGATATTGGTCACCCTCACAATTGGCCCATCAACACCACTCTGAACCATGCTCACATCACAGGGAGTGGAAAACAACTGACAAGATGGCTGACACTGGGTACTGCTGTGGGGAGCACAAGGCCCTGCTGGGAACTGTGCACCAACCAACAGCAGGACACCACTGTCAGCCATCTTGCCATTGCTGTCACACTCACACACAGTGAAGTCGACTCAAAAGGAAGGAAGTATGGGCATGCTGGGAAGGGGGTGTAGGCAATAGCATGATGGGAGTGGTAGTCACAGATATTGGTCACCCTCACAATTGGCCCATCAACACCACTCTGAACCATGCTCACATCACAGGGAGTGGAAAACAACTGACAAGATGGCTGACACTGGGTACTGCTGTGGGGAGCACAAGGCCCTGCTGGGAACTGTGCACCAACCAACAGCAGGACACCACTGACTGACATCCTGAAAGCCAACTTGCACTCCCTGCAATGGAAGCACGTTCCATGGTGGGATATCTGGCTGGGTGGGAAGGAGGACTGACAGCTCTGACCATAGTCACCAGCAGCTTTTCTCACACACACCCTTAACACAAACTCCACACAACTCACCTGGGAGAATGCAATGCCTCACACTCTAATTAAATATCCCACAAAGAACAACCACACTGGGTTATGCTGTGTGAAGCACAGGGACACTTTTGGGACTTGTAGCCAAACAAACGCCAGGACAACACTGTCAGCCATCCTGTCAGCACAGGCACACTACCCCACAGGGAAGCAGAGTCAAAAGGAAGGAAGTATGGGCATGCTGGGAAGGGGGTGTAGGCAATAGCATGATGGGAGTGGTAGTCACAGCTCAACATCCCCCACCCGCATGGCCCAGCAAGCTCACACTGAAGCATGCACACCTCACAGGGAGTGAAAAGCCACTTCAAAGATGTCTGACACTGGCCTCAGCTGTGGGGAGCACAAGGCCCTGCTGGGAACTGGGCACCAACAAACAACAGGACCACACTGTCAGCCATCTTGCCATTGCTGTCACACTCGCACACAGTGAAGTCCACTCAAAAGGAAGGAAGTATGGACATGCTGGGAAGGGTGGCGTAGGCAATAGCATGATGGGAGTGGTAGTCACAGATATTGGTCACCCTCACAATTGGCCCATCAACACCACTCTGAACCATGCTCACATCACAGGGAGTGGAAAACAACTGACAAGATGGCTGACACTGGGTACTGCTGTGGGGAGCACAAGGCCCTGCTGGGAACTGTGCACCAACCAACAGCAGGACACCACTGTCAGGCATCTTGCCATTGCTATCACACTCACACACAGTGAAGTCGACTCAAAAGGAAGGAAGTATGGGCATGCTGGGAAGGGGGGGTGTAGGCAATAGCATGATGGGAGTGGGAGTCACAGCTCAACATCCCCCACCCGCATGGCCCGGCAAGCTCACACTGAAGCATGCACACCTCACAGGGAGTGAAAAGCCACTTCAAAGATGTCTGACAATGGTGCTCTGTTGTGGGGAGCACAAGGCCCTGCTGGGAACTGTGCACCAACCAACAGCAGGACACCACTGACTAACATCCTGAAAGCCAACTTGCACTCCCTGCAATGGAAGCACATTTCATGGTGGGATGTCTGGCCTGGGGGGAGGAGGAGTGCCAGCTCCGACTACAGCTACCAGCAGGCCCTTACACACACACCACTTCCACTAACTCCAAACAACACACCTGGGACCGTGCTCTACAAGAGAGTGAGTGAAAAGCTACTTCCAAGATGTCTGACAATGGTGCTCTGTTGTGGGGAGCACAAGGCCCTGCTGGGAACTGTGCACCAACCAACAGCAGGACACCACTGACTGACATCCTGAGAGTCAACCTGCACCCACTGCAAGTGTGGCATGCTTCATGGTGGGACAACTGGGCTGGGGGAGAAGGAGGTCCGGATGTCAACCAAATACCACCAATGCTGGTCATGCACACACCTCAACATCCACATTGAAATGCATCAGGTTGGCAGGACAATGAGCCACACCAATATCAACCTCTGACTGTGACAACTTAGGACAATGCAATGTACAGGGCCGCATCCAGAGGTACAGTCACAACTGTCATGTGTTTGAACCATTGATGCCTGCAGAAACATAACATACATTGTGTGTCTCTTCCAAAAACAGGTGATGATGGGGACACAGCAGCAGATGAGGAGGAGTCCCTGTCCCAGGCTCCCGGGGACCCTGAGCTCTCTGGTGTGGAACAGCCTCTGCCCTCATCGGATGGCGAAGACCAACCTGGCACCTCCGGTGGGAGTCATCATGCAGCACCAGCAGGACCACCATCTGCACCCCCTGCACCCATTCCTCCAACATCTGCCAACACACAGACCACCCCCGCCGACACGGACAGACCAAGGACACTCAATGACAACAGCACAGGGACCACAGCCCACCGTGAAGCAACGGACAACAACCCCAGTACCAACCCCCAAGGGGGCCGAGGGTTACCTGTGCGTGCCACGGCAGCTCCCGCACGTGTGTCCAGAGGTGGTGGTAGGGGTGGTAGGCAGAGGTCGCTGTTTGCAGAGGGGTCTGGACTGCACGATGACCCACAACCAGCACGCATTGCTGATGCGTACCAGAATAGCACCGGAGAGGTCAGCCAGGTAGTGGGGATCCTCAAGGACATTCAACAGCAGCAGGCTGCCCATCATGCCCGCTTGGACTCCCACATGTCCCGTGTGGAGACACACATGTCCCGTGTGGAGACACACATGTCTGGCATGGAGTCCAAGTGGGACACATTGGAAGAACTGACAGCGATGCAGAGGTACATATTGACATGCCTCCGCCAGATTAGCACCAACATGTCCACACCTCCCTGTGTGCCCACAACATCTGGTGCCGCAACAACTGCAACTGCCACAGGGAGGGAGGATGACTCTGGTGGAGAGTCCTCTGCACCGCAGCGGCCTGCACGTGAGGGTCCCCCAGAAAGAAGAGGGGTCGTCCGAGGAAGGACAACTGAGAGGCCGATGGCCATGTACATCCCCCAGGAACCCAACACCTGTTCTGGAAATTCTCCTTTGTGTGCAAACTGTTCACCCTGTCGAATGCAACACAACTCTCCCACATGACATGGGGAGTTTAAGTTGGACTAATGTATCAGATGACTGTGGACTTTACTCAGGACATTTCTGCTACCAACACTTCCAACTCATCTGGGAACTTTGGATTCCAATACCAATGTACAGCACCCACCATCCTGTGCACTATCCTCACACATGTATGTAATAAACTCACTAATACACCATACTTGCCTCTGTTGTGATTCCAACGTTGTTTTTGTCATGGAGATGATGATCTGCTAAATGACACTGTGCATGCTAACTGCCACAGCAAGTTCAACACCGTCATGTGAGTCATGGCGACGTGACACATATGAGGGAGACACACCACTAGGGCTACACAACACATAGACACCAGGGCCATCAGACTCATCGCCTACACTGATGTTGCCAGGAAATACAGTGGAATGCACAGACACCACACCTATTCAGAGTCTGTGTTAACTAGCCCACAGGTGCAGTAAGCAAATGTCAGTCAGATGTGTGACCACAGACAACGCACATCCCAAAGTGAAGCACAGGTTTATTACACATTTGCAACATGTTGTTTCCACTACAAATGCAAGGTAATCCCACGTGGCAGTGGCCACACAGTCAAAAAGTGTAGAAGAAATAAAGTCCAGGGGTGTGTGGCACATCACCTGTAGGGAAACGACTGCTGCCACCCTGAAAGCTGAATCATGGTGTTGGGGGATCCAAGTTGACCAAACAACTCTGTAAGCACCCTGTGATGGACAGACATGACACACAGTCAAAAGCACTGAAGAACAGGACAGAACTGCAATACTCATGCCCAATACATGTCACAAGATACCTACACAAAACCAAGTTAGCATGTCAACACTGTTGGGGAGTACAGACTACCTGTAAGGACACATCGCTGCACGCATCCAGTCAAGTAGCACATGGCCACACTCAAACAGCACCAGAGCACCACCCACACATATCATGCAAACTCACATCATTGACATGACAACTCTCTGGATACTCACATTCAGCTGAAGAAGTTGGTGATGAGCTGTGTGCGGACATCACCCTCATCATCATCATCATCACTGGCATCGTGGCCCAGGCCAGGATCCTCCACAGGTGGCGGATGTTGGTCATCGTCATCCAGGATGAGAGGCAACTCCTTCCGCACTGCCAGGTTGTGTAGCATGCAGCAGACGATGACAATCTTGCACACCTTTGCTGGGGCATATGGGAGGGCCCCATCCTGTCTTGTCCAGGCAGCGGAAGCGGCTCTTCAGGAGACCAAATGTCCGCTCGATCACTCTCCTGGTCCGACCATGTGCCTGATTGTAGCGCATCTGGGCTGGTGTCACAGGGTTCCTGAGGGGTGTCAGCAACCACGGCATGTTGGGGTATCCGGAGTCACCTACAGACAGACAATTGCACATTAGCTGAGTTGGAAAAGAGGGCGGAATACAACATAGCAGAACACACACAATGGTACAAAGTCAGTACACACCGACAAGCCAGGCACGCTGGTTCTGCATCTGTGACATCATCCTCGGGATGCGACTACTCCTCATCACGTAGGCATCGTGTGCCGAACCGGGGAAACGGGCACACACATGTGAGATGCTCATATCTGCAAGACATACCACCAGAGCATTGATCGAATGATAATGTTTCCTGTTCCTGTATGCCTGCTCATGTGCCTGTGGTGGTACCAAAGCCACATGTGTCCCATCAATGGAGCCAATGACATGTGGCATCCTACCCAGGGCATAGAAGTCACTCTTGACGTCAGTGAGTTGTTGACGTTTAGGGAAATAGATGTACTGGTTCAGGTGTCTCAACATTGCCTCCAAAACATCGCGTAGCACACGGCTGAACATGGTCTGTGACATCCCACCAGCAGACGCCACAGTGTGTTGAAAGGTACCGGTGGCAAAGAAGTGTAGGGCTGCCATCACCTTCACCTTGGGGGTCAGCGCTGTAGGGTATGGCCGGCCAGGTTGCAAATGTGGGGCCAACCGCACCGCCAGTTCCTCAATCAGCGCCCTGTTGAAGCGGTACCGTCGGATGCAGTCACGTTCCACCATCGTTGCAAGGTCAGGGAATGGTCTATGGACAGCTGGTGCCCTGCAGTGCATAGGTGAAGAAAGAAAGATTGTCAGTCACCCCACATATGTGCCATTGACCATACTCAATATCACATGATACATCATTACGAGACACAAGTACCTGATGTGTGTGCCGTTCTCTATGGACATATATGGCACCTACATGGCCAACATCTAACATCACAGTTCAACATGTGTTGACAACAAGTTCCAGGTTGTGCTATGGGAAATCATTAGGCTGTGTCACAGTACCCATTTACTGCTGTCACGTTCCAAACACACACCACAGTGACATGTCAGGACAGATGTGCCACAGGCATCACAGCTCATTGACAGGTAGATTCCCAGGGACCCTGTACTGCCACATGGACACTGGCATGACATGGCGTATCATGTACACGTCAGCAAAACAACCATGATTCCCACAGGTAGTGGCCCCTGTTGCCTCTGCAGGACAGACATGGACGTCTGTGACACACACACGCACATCAAAGTCCATGCACAAACAACGTGGATGTGGAGACTGTCTCCCATTGTGCACATGGAATCAGAGACATCGGAAACACAACATGCACACAGACTGTGGAGGGCCATCACTATTGTGGCAATGGGTCACCCTGTGACGTACATACCTTCCCACATGGGACTCAGGGGGTATGTGACATGACATACACATTCACAACCTGGAAATGTGACCATGCCACATGCTCTGAAATGAACAGTTGCACATCACAGTGGTCATGTGCACAACACACAAAGGATTCTGTCCCCATGAACACGTGCACAGCCTGGGAGTGGCTGCCCCCAAGTGCCAACCAAAAAACCACATGTTGACCCCCATACACAGAAAAGGTAATGCAGCCTTACATGCCTTAGGATACAGTGTGGACAGGTTGTGGTGTTGTAGGTGTGCCCCTGAGTCCCTGGCAAGTAAATGTGGCTGGCATACGTTCACCAGTGACAAGCATGGTGACATATGCGAGTGGCTTGTACAGGGACGCGGCGTACAGCAATGGACCGATCGGTGCGCACGCAATGGACATTGCATATGATGTGAGCGGATACGCGTTGTACAGCAATGGACCGATCGGTGCGCACGCATTGGACATTGCATATGATGTGAGCGGATACGTGTTGTACAGCAATGGACCGATCGGTGCGCACGAATTGGACATTGCATATGATGTGAGCGGATACGCGTTGTTTTTCGAAATACGCATCGTACAGCAATGGACCGATCGGTGCGCACGCATTGGACATTGCATATGATGTGAGCGGAGACGCGTTGTACAGCAATGGACCGATCGGTGCGCACGCATTGGACATTGCATATGATGTGAACGGATACGTGTTGTTTTTCGAAATACGCGTCGTACAGCAATGGACCGATCGGTGCGCACGCATTGGACATTGCATATGATGTGAGCGGAGATGCGTTGTACAGCAATGGACCGATCGGTGCGCACGCATTGGACATTGCATATGATGTGAGCGGATACGCGTTGTACAGCAATGAACTGATCGGTGCGCACGCATTGGACATTGCATATGATGTGAGCGGATACGCGTTGTACAGCAATGGACCGATCGGTGCGCACGCATTGGACATTGCATATGATGTGAGCGGAGACGCGTTGTACAGCAATGGACTGATCGGTGCGCACGCATTGGACATTGCATATGATGTGAGCGGATACGCGTTGTACAGCAATGGACCGATCGGTGCGCACGCATTGGACATTGCATATGATGTGAACGGATACGTGTTGTTTTTCGAAATACGCGTTGTGCAGCAATGGCCCGATCGGTACGCACGCATTGGCTATGGCCTGACATGGTAACGGACGCGTTTTCGAAGCTTTAACGAGTCGGATGCAGTGAATTCAGTTGGCCACCCACAACAATGTTGCAAATTAATGGGTGTCATGAAGTTGAAGTTTTGAAGGATGCTGTGGGCGTGTATAAGTGGTGCAATTCCATGGATTGGCCAGATTCAGAAGATGCAAACGACTTGGACCTATCACTTTGGACACATGGGACAGTATCTGCCCCTGCAGCACACATATAATGCTGGCTGTTCCCCTGAGAGCTCACTTGCCTGCACTACATGCTCCAGGACGACATCTGCCACTACCACTGCTGCTGTCTCTGCATCCTCTGGCTACTGCAATGGCACGTACTGTGGATAGAGCCCCAGCCTTCAGCACTGAGGGAAACCAGGCCCTGCTGGACAGCCTCCTTCCACAGTACAGCAAGCTGTATGGGAAACCAGGGGAGCAGGTGAGTGTGCTGTCCACTGCCTTACTAATTGTGCATGTTGTCTGACTAGCAAGACGTACAGTGTGTACACCAGTGGGTAGCATGCTCACTGAGTAGTTGTCACCTCCCAAAGTGTGTAGTCACATGCACTGAACAGGTATAGTGCAGTAACAGTGCATTCCAACCAGGTTTGACTTCCCAGGCAATGATACCATTTAGTAACTGCTGGCAAACTGTTCATAGCCATAGTTGCACTACCTGTGTAGACCATATGCCCCTGTGATTGAGACATGTATATCCAACTGTGTGATGCACGGAAATGTGGCATGTGTAGTAATGGCCTTTTCACTTTGTCATCCTCACAGGTTGATGCCCACCAGAAGCAGGAGATCTGGCTGACCATCGTCCGAGCAGTACGATCGGTGGGGGTCTACAGGCGCAGGATCCGCAACTGCCAGAAGAGGTGGCAGGACCTTCGGGACTGGACCCGGATGATCGCAAGGGTCCAGCTGAAGCTGTCACCTCCTCGCAGGAGGGGCGGACACCGGACCCTGACCCCCCACATGCTCCGGATCCTGGCGGTGGTCTTTCCTGACCTGGATGGGCAGCTGAAGGCCAGACAGCAGCAAGGAGGGGGGTAAGTGCTAGCCTCAACTGTGTACTATGACTGACATGCTCTATGCACTCCTTTAGCCTGGTTCCACTTCCACAGTACAACTGTCATGTCGTCCTGGACTCATGTCCCTCACTTGTGTCATGCCCCCTCCTCATCTGATACACAGGTGTGGCCCTTACAGTCTGTGACTTAGGTCACTTGGGTACTGTGTACTTGCAGTTACCTGTGGTTCAAGTTGGGGACAGCATCAGTTACAGGAACTTTGTGGTGGGCTGCATGGGTGGTACAATTGCTCACATTGCCTGTGATCTGACATGTACTCTGGGTATGGCTTCAATATGTGTGCCAATTGCTGCTCTGACTCACCACATGTCTGGGGTATATGCCACACACCCATGCTGCTGCAGAGACCAAGGTAGGGGCCTCAGAAGTATGTACATCATGTGTGTGACACATGCATAGCCACCTGCCTAGTGTTCAGGGTAATACCATGTTGCACATGGACCAGGACTGTAATGCCTACTCCGTACATCGAAGGCACTCTGTTCTCCCACTCCCGTGTGTCAGCATACATATTGGGCATTGTGAAGAGTGCACTCAGGTGTGTGCCTCTGTGTCACCATGGTGTGGCCTTGCTATTTGGACTCCTGGAGTGTTGAACAATTTGGGGTGGCCAGCCATCTGAGTTATGACTATGGGATCTGCACATAGGTCAATGCATAGGTCTCTAATCCCTTGACTGTGCACAATGTTGTATGAAACATTGAGGTGCCGGCAGCTTTGGTTCATTCTCATCAGACGGTGAAGTGCTCATGTGTATGGATTTGTGTTTGCAGTCACTCAAATGTCTCATTTGATTGACGTGGGATCATCTCAGTTCTCATGATGTGGGTGGCCAGGGGTGCACATGTGCACCTGTCAGCTACAGGGCTTACATTTCTGAAACTCCCCTGATTGTGACACAGTGCAGACTGGTGTTGTGTGTATGCACTGCCCCTGTGACAGGAGACAGTTATGACTGACTTGCCAGACAGGCCTGTGCCATGACATTCAAATCGCAAAGGGTGATCCAGCAGTGGTGTGATATGTCCTGCATGCACACCATTGTTGCATTGTCTATCAGGACATGAGGACATCATTGTGTCTGGTGATGGAAGCAAAACCCGCATCTCAACAGAGACTTTGCCCATCACTTTTCCTGACACATGTACTGAGTCAGTGGCAGGAGATGGCATGTGTTTGAAGTGACACATTTCCATATATACTCTTGGATGTCCAACAACTGTGTATGTGGTGCATGTGTGCACATATGATTAGTCGCATACAACAGGCAGCAGACAGATGGGTGCATGGACAGGTAGGATATGTGTGGCATGACTGACTGTCAGGCAGACAATGGGCTTCTTCAAATCAGTGTCAGCACGAATTGCAATGTCTAGCAAATGATGGCAGGGCTTGCTCTGTGATGTGCTGTACTTACTGTGGTGTGTGTGGTCAGTACAGGTGACTAATGTTGCTCTGTTCATCCTGATTGTTTGCAGATACATCCACGGCCACAGGAGGAGACAGCTCCACAGACCAAGAGGAGCGGCAGAGCCAGACTGGGTCCACTGCATGGGAGACCGAGGGACCCAGTGGCACGGAGGGTGAGGGGAGCCACACTGAGGAGACCTCAGTTACGACCACCTCGGCTGGGGAAAACAGCATCTCCAGTGAGGACTCCCTTGTGGAGGCGGGTGTCAGCAGACGAGAGGCAACATCAAGCAAGTCTGTCCCGGCCACCACCACCATCTCCACCCTCCCATCTGCTCCCATCCCACATGTCCGTGGAGGCTCCCGTGTAGGGGAGCGTGTCTCCTTCATGCCAGGCACCGCACCCCCTGCCTCTGTCCCCCCTGCTGCCCTGAGTGTGGAGTCTGTGGACTTGCTTAAGCAGATCCATGTAGGGCAGACATCAATTCTGAGTGTCCTCCATGCACACACGGGTCTTTTGACACAACTGGTGTCATTCATGGAGGGCATGTCATCTGGCATGTCTGCCCTACATCGGACCAATCAGTCCATGGCTTCCTCACTGATGGCAGCAGTGTCCCTCCTGCAACAGTCCCTCGCCCCTCCTACCTCTGCCCCATCCACAATAGCCAGCACCCTATCTGTCCCAAGCACACACACACCGGCACCGGCACGCACCAGCACAGACACAAGCAACACACAGACACACACACAAAAATCCAGACGCACACGCACGCACTGTCAGGGGACTGATACCTCACTCACAGGGGCTGGGGCCCAGACACACACACACACGCATCCACGAGCACTGCGCAGTCCTCAGATGCCTCTCCCTCCAAAAGCCCTTCCCTTGCCTCACCTGCAACCCCCCTCCCAGAAGCTCTTCCTCTGTGAGCTTGGCCTCTTCCCCACAGGTACACCTGACACGAAGTCCAGGCGGAAGAGGCGACCACCACACACAGAGGGGAGTGCTCCTCACACCCAGACACCCTCCCCCAGGCACAGGCAGACAGAGGACCCCATTCGTAAGTCCCCACGGACCAGGAAGGGCAAGACCCCACCACCACCACCACGCAGCTCCACCACACAGTCTCTCTCCTCCATCCCCCAGGCCACCACTGCACAGGTTCCACCGCCACACCCTGCCCCAGGTTCCCCCACACACCGATACTGCATCCCCAAACTGCGTAGGCCCTCCCCCCTACCACTTGCTCTTCCACCCCCAAACCAGACGCTCTGCCTGTTTGTGCCACTGGTGTGGAGACCGGGCCCCCCCCCCTCTGTCCTGCCCACCTCATCTGCCCTCCCTTCCACTCCCTTGGAGTTGTGCACTGCAGTGGAGTCCACAACCACCCCGTCTGACTCGGGCACTGCAGTGGGGACCCAGTCCACTCCATCTGACCGGCCCACTGCAGTGGTTGCAGCACCCACAACATCTGAGTTGTGCCCTACAGTGGTGCCGGCCCCCACTGAGTCAGACACCTCCACTGCAGTTGCCGGTGACACTCCTGCACCCACCACCCCTTCACTGCCTCCTTCTGGCATCCCCTGATCCTGTCCCTGCGGTGCCTGGCCTGCCCCTTGTATGCCCCTCCGAGGGGGATGTCCCCTGTCCGTACCAGTGCAGGCAAGCAATGGGTGACAAGTTGTCACGTATCACCCTGTTGGGACTGTGTATTTGGACTGGCCATTGGCCTTAGTTTCTTTTGGACTTCAACTTTTAATTTAACATTTGCTGAATAAAGCCTCTTTTTGTTTAATTGTGGTTTTTCTTTGGATGTACATGATGTAGATGAGTATCATCATGCCTTTGCAGTTGTAATAGTGTTCAGTTCAGGAAAATGAAGTGTTGCTGTGATGGACTCCATGTGGTCCATGGGATATGTGTCCTAATGTAGTCTGGATCTATAGCATCCTTTGCTGCAGTCTGAGGGTGTAATGTTCAGCATTTGACACATGGATGTACGTTTTGCATTTGTAAATTACCATCTTTGGCTTACACTGATGCACATCTGGTGGGCTTACCACTGTTCAATGTTTCTATTTCCCTGACTGTGTGCCCATCTCCACTGGACATGCAGTTTTGCACATCAATGTTGAAGGACTCATCTGTGTATACAGTGCAACTTGCTTGACACGTGTTTAGGGTGTATGCAGATGACTGACGTGACACTCCCGTACCCAGGCTGATGTGAGCAGAGCCTTCAGTGTGTTGTAGTTGTTGACTCACTGACCGAGTGTTCTGCTGACATGTTTGAGTCGTGCACAGACAAGGTTTGGCACAGCGGACCTTCCACAGGAGTGGAGTGCCCTCATGGCAGTGTGTAATCCCGTGACATTGGCTGGGCCCGTGTTGTGTGTTGTGTGAGCATGTCTGTGTGTGTTCCCTTCTCCTACACAGGTTGTGTCCCTAGGGATGTTCCTGTTTGTGATGCTTGCTGAATTGTCCTGTGTTCATCCAGCATCTTGGACCTGGTTTCTCCGGGATGTGGGTGCATGGTAAACTAATGTTCATGAGGTTGTCATCCCTAGTTGTCTTTGTTGTCAGGGCTGGGGATGTGGGCAAACGCAGATGGGACACAGTCAGGATTCCCCTTGGCACTTGTGGGTTACACAAGTCATGTAATTTACAGTTTGTGGTAGCTTTCAGTGAATGTGACACGTTGTGTGTGTGACTGCTGCCACTCCTCAGGGTCAGAGCTGCAATGTTGGAAGTTGTCTATGTGTGTTCTTTGTGGGTCACCTTGGCTTCTTCATTGGTGTGTGACTGTGGCCGGGATCCCATTGATTGGGGTGGATTTCACGTCATGCCCATGTACGGCGTACTGTGCAGTTTGTCAGACATTCACGAGTCTTGTTGACTGGCCATGTGTGATGGGTTTCACACCTTAGTTCCCACCACCCCCCCTGGGATTGTCATGGGTGCATGTGCAATGTCACCAGTCCATGTGAGCTTCACAGCTGCACATTGGTGGAGATCAAGGTGTGTGGTGTTGAGTGTGTGCAAATGTGAGTTGTTGCACGGCTAGACCCCTACCTCCATATTGGCCTTGGCTGACAGGCCGTGCTGATTGATTTGTGCTTGTGTAAGTGTGATGGTAGTTAGTTGTTCTGGACACATGGCTGTGGTTCACAGTGTGAAATGAAATGAAATGAAATGAATTTGTACTTGTAAAGCGCACTGCTACCCTGAGGCTTCCTGGCGCTGAACGCATACCGCTGTGGAACCCTTCCTGGCTTTTCCCTGTGAAATGTCCACTCCTGGGCACCCCCAAGGTGAAGCCAGGCATCCCAGCGCTGGTGGGGCCGTGGTGGAGATTAAGCAAGCTATTGCCCAGAGTTGCAGAGTGGGACCCATGATTAGAATAGGCACCGAGGCGAGAATTATCAGGACGAGGAAGTTGAACCCAAGACCCGCCGAGGCGGGAATTGAACCCTGGTCCCAGGCCAGATCTCTGCATCAGGGTCTGCCGCTCTAACCATTGAGCCACACTTCTCCAGTGTGAACGACATCTACCTTTATCATCACAGTGGGATTATCATGCAGGCTAGTGTCACCACAATGCGGTGTCCTTGGGAGTATTGCTGTGGTGGGTCTGTTTCTTGCTGTGTTAGTTGCTGTTCCTACAAGCTTGTGTGACATGTGTAATTTGGGCTCCCTCTCATCTCACAATGCCTGATTGCCCACATAGGGAAATCCGATCCATGAGTTACTTTTGTGTGGCACTGTATACACATCAGTGTAATTGGGATTCAGGCCTCCTCATGTGTTGTGGGGTTGCCTGGGGACACTGGCACACCCCCCATCACCTGTTGTGTTTGATATGCAGTGTGAGGCTGCCTGTTTGTGTTTGTGCATCTGCACCACTGCATTGGCATATCTTTAGTGTTGCATTGGCTGTATGTTGTTTGGTGCATTTCCCCTGCTGTCCCTGGGACTCCTAGGTCATCAGTCAGCACAATAATCATGGTTTGTATGTCCCATTGCTGCCATGGTATGGTATTTGTTCAGCTCACATCTACAGTCTCCACAGGATATCTACATTTGTGTGTCCATTGGTGCAGATATGTGGGTCTGCATTATGATGGTCACTTCTGTCATTGTGTAATTGATAAATGTTGACAATGTCAGCCCCCATGGGTGATGTTTGTCTGCACATGGCCAAAGGTATGTCTTATTTGCACTGCACTGTTTGCCTCACCCAATCTATGTTGCTATGGGACACAAGCACTACTTTGCCACTGATGTGTTTGTTGTTGTGTGACCAGGAATCATCCATGCTGTTTGGCATTTGCAGCTTTTTCCATGACAACACTTACCTTTTGGTCACTGTGATGAAGGGGGTTTAGACCCCATTGCCACAATGTTCAAAATGTGCTTCAGCTATGGACCCCACACTTACATTTTGGTCACTGTGATGATGGGGGTTTAGACCCCATTGCCGCAATGTTCAAAATGTGCTTCAGCTATGGACCCCACACTTACATTTTGGACACTGTGATGAAGGGGGTTTAGACCCCATTGCCACAATGTTCAAAATGTGCTTCAGCTATGGACCCCACACTTGCATTTTGGACACTGTGATGAAGGGGGTTTAGACCCCATTGCCACAATGTTCAAAATGTGCTTCAGCTATGGACCCCACACTTGCATTTTGGTCACTGTGATGATGGGGGTTTAGACCCCATTACCACAATGTTCAAAATGTGCTTCAGCTATGGACCCCACACTTACATTTTGGACACTGTGAATAAGGGGGTTTAGACCCCATTGCCACAATGTTCAAAATGTGCTTCAGCTATGGACCCCACACTTACATTTTGGTCACTGTGATGATGGGGGTTTAGACCCCATTGCCACAATGTTCAAAATGTGCTTCAGCTATGGACCCCACACTTACATTTTGGACACTGTGATGAAGGGGGTTTAGACCCCATTGCCACAATGTTCAAAATGTGCTTCAGCTATGGACCCCACACTTACATTTTGGACACTGTGATGAAGGGGGTTTAGACCCCATTGCCACAATGTTCAAAATGTGCTTCAACTATGGACCCCACACTTACTTTTTGGTCACTGTGATGATGGGGGTTTAGACCCCATTGGCACAGTGGTCATGGTCTGATTGCATTGTGGAGGCCACACACATTTATGTGTGACACATGTGATAGGGGGTCACATTGTATGTTCATTGTCATGTTCAGTGTTGTAGGCATGTGACACAGACTACACACGCTTGTCATGATGTTGGGGTGATGTCTTTTTCTGACATTCCTTATGTTTGAGTATGCTGGTTGTGTCATGCATTACCCGTCCTATGAGTGGGGATGGTAGTGGTGGTAGCCATCCAGGGCCCCCTGAGTAGGGGTGGTGTTAGTGGTAGGCATCCAGGCCCCCATGAGTAGGGGTGGTGTTAGTGGTAGGCATCCATCCCCCTATGAGTGGTGATGGTAGTAGTGACAGGCATCCAGGCCCCCCTGGGTAGGGGTGGTGGTAGTGGTAGGCATCCAGGCCCCCATGAGTAGGGGTGGTGTTAAGGCATACATCCCCCTATGAGTGTGGATGGTAGTAGTGACAGGCATCCAGGCCCCCATGAGTAGGGGTGGTGGTAGTGGTCGGCATCCAGGCCCCCATGAGTAGGGGTGGTGTTAGTGGTAGGCATCCATCCCCCTATGAGTGGGGATGGTAGTAGTGACAGGCATCCAGGCCCACATGAGTAGGGGTGGTCGTAGTGGTAGGCATCCTGGCCCCCATGAGTAGGGGTGGTGTTAGTGGTAGGCATCCATCCCCCTATGAGTGGGGATGGTAGTAGTGACAGGCATCCAGGCCCCCCTGGGTAGGGGTGGTGGTAGTGGTAGGCATCCATCCCCCTATGAGTGGGGATGGTAGTAGTGACAGGCATCCAGGCCCCATGAGTAGGGGTGGTGGTAGTGGTAGGCATACATCCCCCTATGAGTGGGGATGGTAGTAGTGACAGGCATCCAGGCCCCCCTGGGTAGGGGTGGTGTTAGTGGTAGGCATACATCCCCCTATGAGTGGGGATGGTAGTAGTGACAGGCATCCAGGCCCCCATGAGTAGGGGTGGTGGTAGTGGTAGGCATCCAGGCCCCCATGAGTAGGGGTGGTGGTAGTGGTAGGCATCCAGGCCCCCCTGAGTAGGGGTGGTGTTAGTGGTAGGCATCCATCCCCCTATGAGTGGGGACTACTAGTAGTGACAGGCATCCAGGCCCCCCTGGGTAGGTGTGGTGTTAGTGGTAGGCATACATCCCCCTATGAGTGGGGATGGTAGTAGTGACAGGCATCCAGGCCCACATGAGTAGGGGTGGTGGTAGTGGTAGGCATACATCCCCCTATGAGTGGGGATGGTAGTAGTGACAGGCATCCAGGCCCCCTTGGGTAGGGGTGGTGGTAGTGGTAGGCATCCAGGCCCCCATGAGTAGGGGTGGTGTTAGTGGTAAGCATCCATCCCCCTATGAGTAGGGGTGGTCGTAGTGGTAGGCATCCAGGCCCCCATGAGTAGGGGTGGTGGTAGTGGTAGGCATACATCCCCCTATGAGTGGGGATGGTAGTAGTGACAGGCATCCAGGCCCCCCTGGGTAGGGGTGGTGGTAGTGGTAGGCATCCAGGCCCCCATGAGTAGGGGTGGTGTTAGTGGTAGGCATCCATCCCCCTATGAGTGGGGATGGTAGTAGTGACAGGCATCCAGGCCCCCCAGGGTAGGGGTGGTGGTAGTGGTAGGCATCCACCCCCCTATGAGTGGGGATGGTAGTAGTGACAGGCATCCAGGCCCCCATGTTTAGGGGTGGTGGTAGTGGTAGGCATACATCCCCCTATGAGTGGGGATGGTAGTAGTGACAGGCATCCAGGCCCCCCTGGGTAGGGGTGGTGTTAGTGGTAGGCATACATCCCCCTATGAGTGGGGATGGTAGTAGTGACAGGCATCCAGGCCCCCATGAGTAGGGGTGGTGGTAGTGGTAGGCATCCAGGCCCCCATGAGTAGGGGTGGTGGTAGTGGTAGGCATCCAGGCCCCCCTGAGTAGGGGTGGTGTTAGTGGTAGGCATCCATCCCCCTATGAGTGGGGACTTCTAGTAGTGACAGGCATCCAGGCCCCCCTGGGTAGGGGTGGTGTTAGTGGTAGGCATACATCCCCCTATGAGTGGGGATGGTAGTATTGACAGGCATCCAGGCCCACATGAGTAGGGGTGGTGGTAGTGGTAGGCATCCAGGCCCCCATGATTAGGGTGGTGGTAGTGGTAGGCATCCAGGCCCCCTGAGTAGGGGTGGTGTTAGTGGTAGGCATACATCCCCCTATGAGTGTGGATGGTAGTAGTGACAGGCATCCAGGCCCACATGAGTAGGGGTGGTGTTAGTGGTAGGCATCCACCCCCCTATGAGTGGGGATGGTAGTAGTGACAGGCATCCAGGCCCACATGAGTAGGGGTGGTGGTAGTGGTAGGCATCCAGGCCCCCATGAGTAGGGGTGGTGGTAGTGGTAGGCATACATCCCCCTATGAGTGGGGATGGTAGTAGTGACAGGCATCCAGGCCCCTGGGTAGGGGGTGGTGGTAGTGGTAGGCATCCAGGCCCCCATGAGTAGGGGTGGTGGTCGTGGTAGGCATACATCCCCCTATGAGTGGGGATGGTAGTAGTGACAGGCATCCAGGCCCCCTGGGTAGGGGTGGTGGTAGTGGTAGGCATCCAGGCCCCCATGAGTAGGGGTGGTGTTAGTGGTAGGCAGCCAGGCCCCCCTGAGTAGGGGTGGTGTTAGTGGTAGGCATCCATCCCCCTATGGGTATGTATGGCATTGGTGATAGCCATCCCGCCCCTATGGTTCTGCTGTTGCTAGTGTACGTCATTTCTGCATCCCTATGTGTGTGTGACATATTTCGGGTACGTGTCGTTTGTTTGTGTTGTGGGTGTTTGACTTACCGTCTGCGCCGTACTCGTCCGTACCGGTCCCGGTAATAGATGTAGAGTATTGGTAGGACCTGCGCGATGGGATTCATGGTTGGTTCGTCTCGTTCAGGTTTCTCGTGGCTTCGACTCATACTCGTCGCTGGCTTGTTCGTCTCGTCGCCGTGGATCGTCTTGTAGCGCGAATCGGAGCTTATGTACAGCTCTCCCGGATGCTCTAACGTGCCGGACGTAGCAACGGGTTCGGCGCGTACGGATGGCGCATCGTACTAGTCCGGCCGGAAGGTGCTGTGTATTTGGTTCCGTGCGACTCGATTCGGCGTTTACGGATCCGGCCCGGGTGGGGAACAGGAGCTGAAATGGGTAAGTACGGCTCGCTCGGAATCTGTGCTGTTATGCGCATCGTACTTGCTCGTTCGGATGACTGTTCGAATCGGTCGGGAAACACGCGTTCGGCTTGTTTTTTTTTCCGGACGAATGGTGTTAGGTGCGCTTCTGGCCGAGATCGGAATCGACCCCATAGACTAAACGTACAAGTCGAATATTAAGCACGACTCGCTGTTTTGTGGATTCCCCTTCAGCGTTTCTGTATGTGTAATGAGATAAAGGTGGCGGCACATCATAGTGTCAATCATTATTGGAATGTCGGCATGCTTAACTGTACAAGGCGGCCATTTTGGATACAATTATCCATGGCCATTACTTGGATCGTCAATGTGAGTAAAACACTGTGACAAGCCATTGTTATTTGAAAAATGCTCTCAAAACCATGCTACTTCTACTAAATTTGATAAACTGATGTTGGTTTTCTGGACTATCAATATTAATGGTGACAGTTTAGGGTGTTTACATAGCAGGAAAATGTTTTTAAAATGTAATCCTTTTGTGTTTTTCTTCACTTTTCTACCGATTTTTGACAGTATAGCCAGTGCAAACAATTTGATTCAACCACCTTTTACAATATCTAAGAAAACCTGCTATGTACTGGAAGAAATGGTGTTAAGGGCATTTAAAAATTACATGGTGGCAGTGGATTCTACCAAGTTTGATGCAATGAGGCTTAATACATTACTTTTCAACCATTTGGGTGATGCTGGCCAGCAAGTAACTTACCAGAAATTGAATTTTCTTTTTCCACTTTTGAGTCTTGGGATCAGTATAATGAAGCTGTGGTACAGATGGCTAGACAGTATTCAGGAAAACAGTCAGTGATCTTACAACTACACAGTTTTTTTCAAATTAAACAGGGACGTGAAGAAAATATAAAGGAGTATTCAGCAAAATTACAAATGTTGCCTGCCAAGTGTGAATTTGGAAACTGTTTAGATATTTACTTATGTGACCAATTTGTTTTTAATTGTTATTCACGAAAAATACAAGAACGTTTTCTCAGCTATGGAACCCATCCATGGATGAAGTTTTAGACATATCTAATGGCATTGAGCAATCAATACTTTCTTCAAACTTTTGACTGAGGATTGTGCAGAATTTCTCTAGTGTGCATGTAATGTGCATGAAGATTTGATGACACTGTGGGGCCGATTCCGATGTCGGACGGACTCAGGTCCGTCCGACATCGGTCCAGAGCCGTAACCGACCGACCTGCTGTCGTCGGTTACGGCCCAGGCAGTACGATGCGACCGAACGCTGTTCGGTCGCACTCGTATCTCCCACAATGGGAGCATGCATTCCGGACGGAATGCATGCTGGCATTGGAGAAAGCAGGGGTGCAGTTCAACCCTGCACCCTGTGGCCGGCACCCCAAGGTGCTTGCCACCGGGTGCAGGGTTCAACAGAGGGGCACCATAGGTGCCTCCAGGCCGCCATTCGGCGACCTTGCACCCATGGGGGTCCCACTGGGGGCCCCCAAAGACAGTGACCGACTGCTTTTTCATGCCGGAAAGACCGGGCACGAAAAGGCAGTGAAAACTGCCATCGTACTCCTCGGTCGCAAAGAGGCAGCCGGGGAGTACAGAGGATTTCCGGATGGCTGACGGGCTCTCCGAACCCGCCGTGAGCCATCCGGAAATCCGAAGTCGGATTCTTTCCGACCGAGCCCATCGGAATGGCTCGGTCGGAAAGGAATCCGAGCGGCACGTTCCGATTCGGTGGGAAGGGCTCCGACCATCGTTCGGTGCCCTTCCGGCCGAAATCGGAATCGGCCCCTGTGTGTGTAGTAACAAACAGCAAAGTTTGTTAGGAACCAAAGGCAAGAGAATGTGTGGTAACTGTTCCAGACATCCGCACCTCAAAGTTTCATGTGGGAAACACTGCTTAATGACTGGTGCAAGAGAAGAGATGCAGTTTTTACAAAAACATAGGACACTTTCAGGCTGCGTGTAAGAGTTGAAGATACAATATGAAGATTAGTCATATTGAAGAAAAAATATAAATATGTGTCTTAGTAATTTGAGTCACTGGGTGAGTTTGCAAAAGGTCTACTTTGTGATGCATTGGTGAGGTCAATGTGACAGTAATGGCAGACTCCG